>JAPTHN010000007.1:9662529-10862529 GCA_026936325.1 Platynereis dumerilii
GTTTTAAAAAGATTTAGTGTCAACATTATAAAATATTAACACACAAATGCATGTTTTTGAATATACTTAATTAATGCTTTGAAAGTCCACATAATTATATATAAAATTTATGTATTTCTTCTTGATAATATTTCATGAGGAGATGTAGAAAAAGTAAAACTTAGACATTATTGTGGCAAATTTGATTGACCAGGGCCAATATTTACTGATATATGATTATCTGAAAATCCTTAATATTTATCTAATTTTGTTAATATTGACCTATGCTGCGAATAAAAGTTTTCATATTGTTAAAAATCAGCATGATGATGATGTGAAACATGTCAGGTTTATTTTGACAAAAAAATGTCAACGACTGGTATGACATCAGAAGAAAATGGAGAGTAAATAGACATTTCAATGATTTTTTGCTTTTTTTCAATCATACATTTCAATGGAAAAAATTGCAACAACTCATGCAATGGCTGTGAATATTAGTCAATAGTGTGTCTAACTACAATAAGACCTAAAGTTAACTAACTTACCCATTACCATTTGGCTTTTCATGCAGAAATGTTGGAAAATTGGCATTTTTTCGAATTTTTGGGTTTTTATAAAAATTCACAGGACCAACATTCCAACTGATTAGAGATGTTTAAAGAGGCATAAGTTAGACACCTAAGTGGAAAATTTCATAGATTTAACTTCAAAATTGACTGAATTATACAAGTTTAAAATAATAGTATTTTTTCATATTTTTGGTAAATTGTCGTCCGTTCAACTTTCTCAGAGCATTTAGACCCACAAAAAACACATCTTGGGTATTTAATACATACAATATGCCAATTTCAGTGTCAAAAGTACTGCAGTTTTTTAGCTCTGTCACAGAAACAAAAAAAAACAATTTTTTACATTTTTCAATGATTGTGAGAAAAGTATTAATGTCATGGGGATTAGACCTATGAAAGGCTCAACTGGGATAAAAGATACCATATTTACCCAAAAATGATGAATATGCATGCCTTAGTTTTGGCTTGACACCCAATACACAAAAAAATATTTTTTCACATTTTTCAATAATTATGAGAAAAGTATTCATCTCATGTGGATTAAACCCCTAAAAGGCACAACTAGGATAAAAGATATAATAATGTCCCAAAAATAAAAAGTATACATTCCATAGTTTTGGCATTACTCCCAATTCACAAGTGGGACGCCCGTTATCCGGACGCCCGCCCGCCCGCCCGCCCGCCCGCCCGCCCGCCCGCCCGTCGGATGGACTAATTTTCCCAAAGTAACTACAATACCCGTCGGCAATGTATACATTGCCGAGGGTAAAAAGAAATAAGAAGAAAACAACATATTGACACAAATGTAACATTGGTACCTTCATAATTATTCTTACTTTGCTCGAGATGATAATTGGATGATTGAGGCTTTACGACACATATTTGTGCAGTTGGTAGGCTGATTGGGACAGGAGGACATGGCAATGAGGTGTAGGATGATTGAAACAGTCATCCAACATAGAGCCCTGGTTGAGATGAACACTGGTAATGTATCACAAATCAACTGGATAAGATGCATATCTAGTAAATTGTAAATTACCTAATCTGGGAATCATAATAGGCAAATTTGTCTCTTTCTTCTTGTGCAATATATTCTTGAAAAGTGAAATACAGAATATTGTATTTCTTTCTGACGCATGATGGCACAGAAGAGTCTGAAAACAGGAGACTACAAAAAAGGCTACATTGACCAGGGATGGGCATGCAGGAAGATTAAGTGCGAGACATGAATTATTCAGTTGCCATGCTTAGCGTTCTAAATATTTCCAGCAGGAAGGCAAATAAGGCCCCTGAAAAAACAAAATAAGCCAGCAAGACTTCTGCTATAATACTGTAAGTGCAAAAGGAGATACAAGGTCCCAGAACCAGAGAAACAATAGCTCAGCCTGGACCAGAAGCATCACCATCAAATGTCGATAACTGCTGCCTCCTGATCCGTCAGCCTGTTGTTTTCCTGCATCCAAGCAGCAGTGCTGAGTCCAGTATCACATTTAGGTTCATGGATTCATCACTCTGCTCCACTTAATCTGAAATTTTCTTGAGACTGTGATCATATCTCCAGTAGCAATTTGATTCCAAATTCATTAGGCCAAAGACAGCCTTCCTAATTAAGATTTAAGGGGAAACAAGTGGAGTATGATCCATTTCCGACCCAGAGACTGTGGGATGGCTCAAGACAATAATTTTAACACAATATGCTGCAAATAATACACATACTTATAAATGGAGCCGTTCTCGGGATCATGCATATAGTCCCTCTCATTGGGAAGGCTGATACATGACCACATGAGTGTAGTGATATATGGTTTCAAGGAAATGTTACAAGACAAATTAGCAAAATTTCATCTTTTAATTATCTATGTCATGATGGCAGGATTTTTTCAAAGCCAATGTATTACATAATTCACAGGCAAAAACTTTAATAACAAACTGGTAAAGTATACTTATCACGGTAGGAATATAATGTTCTATTCTCTCCTTTGGCTGTGTATTTTTATTTGAACAGTTCACGTAACCTTTCATATCTAAATCAATATGGGAATATTGCATGAGCAGTACCATTCTTGATACATCACAGAATCTGTGCATTCAGAAAACACCCAATGCAGGAATGTAAGCTGAACCTGAAGGACATGTGGAAAAGTGGTGCAGCCATGGAAAGAAGCTCCATGAGATGCAGGCAAAGGAGAGTGTTTGACTGTAAGTGGAATTATAAATAAGACACACCTTTCTGCTTAACTTGTTGCAATTACCTTTTTCTGTATCGACTCAAACGTAAGAACTTTCCAGTCCCAGATGGAAGCAGATGAAGCATATATCAGGAAGCGTGAAGGACTCCCGCAGTCACAAAACCTGGGAGGATGAGATGTGTCGGAATATTAATCCAGAGACATGAATTGTTCAGTTGCTGTATGGAGAGTTGGAGACTGTGACTACCGTAAAACGGGGGAAAGTTGGCTTCCGGGGGAAAGTTGGCAACGTGATTGTTTTTTTAGAAAAGTCTGTCTACTTTATCGTTGGTGGCATACAATGACAATATTTCAAGTTTTTATCGTCCATAGATATGTTGACAGTCATCCAGGGCAGTAATTATAGTATTGAAACTAATTTGCAATAAATAAGCCCTTCATATCTGAAGACCTAAAAATTCGACAAAATTGTATATGCCAAAACTTTGTAGTGTAGCTACTATTTAGCTATACCTAATTTAAAAACCCCCTTGACATTGAGTTTCAAATGCAGTCAACTACTATTTTCCGCATCTGGATGATGACCTTGGCTCACATAATTTTTACAGTTATCAAATTTCTCAGATGGGGAAAAGTTGGCATAGTTTTTGGGGAAAGTTGGCAGGCCATGCCAACTTTGCCCCATGTATCACTAGCCTGTCACCTGATAATGGCATAACAGTTTTATAGGATTTCACATTGAATTGATGGTTCAAATATGATTAATCCTATTTGCAGCATGTGTAATACATTAATTATTCACACAATATTTTAATACACCAACGTAAAAACATTGTCAACATGATTACTAAAAAGGCAGGAGGTGATCACCTGAAGCACAAGCATTTGGAGTCAGAAGAGAAGAGAGGAATCATTCATAAGAGATATTTGCCTACATTTAGGGAAAAATTTTCATTGAAGAGGTGCTGTATTGGTAATTAAAATGTAATACTTAGTCTACATGCATGATGATAATCACAAATAAAGCAACATGTACAGAAACATTCTCCTAGCCTAAAAATAATATTTTCTATTATGTGCCCATGTAGAATGTAAGAGCATCAGGGTTTTGATTGGTTTACTTTGTTCATTATTTTTCTTTAATTTTGTTTCAGCAAAATGCCACACAGTTATTTAAAGAAAAATGCATTCGCCAGTATTCAGGAAAAAAATCTGAATATAGCACTTGATGCTGTTGTGGAACATGGGATGAGTCAAAATAAATACTTACCGAAAATGGGAAACCGTTTCAGTGAAAATATTGTTAGTAGTTTTAGGAAATGAGGCATACACCCTCTGGATAGCTCACCAGTCCTACGCAGATAACCAAAAGGTGAAAAACCAGAAAATCAGAAGCTGTGTCAGAGGTGGTTCTTGACAGGTTACGAGACGTCACATGAGATATGGGGATGGTGGTGAGCCACCCAAAAGGAGAGCAAAAAGAGTTAATGTTCCACCAGGCAAAATAATCTCTGCTGAAGGTCCCTCAAAGTCTAGTGGCAATCTAAAGAAGACAGCAGGCAAGATCTCAGAAAAGGAAATGCTAATAATGAACTATTTTTTCTTTCACTTGCACTGTACACCTTTGTTTCCTGTATGTCCAATTTTAATTAGGCCTACTATCAAAATATAATTAACATGGTCCATTTCCATTACAAAATAAATACTTTGTTAGAACTTGCCAATTGACTTGCCAACTTTTCCCCACTGAATGGCAGACATGCCAACTTTACCCACAGGGTGGCCAACTTTACCCATTTCTTGGGTAAAGTTGGCCACTTACATGAGGTCCTGTGTAATTTTCTAGAGATAAAAAATCAAGTTGTTTGATGCATGCACAGGTAGTATGGACAGGTGACCTGATTTTCCAACAATAGTTTCCAGCATTTATTGCATGGTAACATAGCAGTGAACTCTGATTCACTAAAAACCAGCCAACTTTCCCCCGTTTTACGGTAAGTCATGTCCAAGAAGAATGCTCATATAGAAACAACATAAGTCATAAACCACCAGACTGCTGCTATGAGACTAATCTCAAACAGAAGCATGGGCTGCAATAGCCAGAAAAACAATAACCAAAACAGGCAGCACCAACATCAGCTCTTGCTAAAAGCAGCTTCTTGATCCATCAGCCTGTTGTTTTGCAGCATCAGACCAGAGAAATTATATTGGTAAGGTGCATCAAGTAATCCGTCTGCTGTCCTTTATTTAAAATTTGCTTTTGAGATTGCAATCATAATTTTTATAGTGCAGTTTAATGCTAAAACCATTGGAAGTGGAAGTAGGAAGATAATACACATGCAGAGACAGTGTGCCTGGGGATGCTTCACTGCCAATGTTGTGATATGACATCTGCATTTGAATGTTGTAACAATTCAAAGAACGTGAAACTCTACCTTCTTTGGAATCCTGTGTATTTGAGAAAGCACACCAGGTTCATGGTAAAGGTGCATGATCATCATCAATGGCTGCATACGTAGGAGGAGCAATGCAGCAGTGACGTTCAACAGACTGATGGTCTCCTAACCCACCTTAAACACAAAGCTTTGTGAAGAGAAATATTTGAGTCTGAGTATCATAGGCTTGGGAGAACCAACAGAAACACAGAATATAAAAATTGTAAGAATGATGGTTTTCTTTCATACATAACACCAAACTTTTGATTTTGCACCAAGTGCCACGGAAGCTCCCATTTTATAGCTGAAACAGAATCGAAAAGAGGACACGGAAAATAACGAATACAATTATATCAGGAGTGGGTTTTTTCAATGTGTTATTTTTGCTGAAAAGGTGATTTCAAGAAAATCTGGTCCAGGATAGTTCGTCGTATTATCAAATAATTCATTTTGTCACCTAAAATTTTTGATTATTTATGAGCATGAAATTTTAATTTTTCCCTGTCAGTTATGGTTTTCTTAATTTGTTCCTGTTTGGTTATTTTGGATTGGTCTGCACATTTCTCAATCATCTAAGACAACTGTTTAGCAGTTTCTATGAGGTGGTAGAAACTATCAAGCCTGCTGGGAGCAGTGTCTTGGTTATCAACAGTAAAAACATTATCATTTTAATATGCAACCATTTTTGTGTGCAGATATGTTATATTTCCTGACCATTATTTCTAAGGGGGCGACAATTTAATAATCCAGGGGTTTCAAGTTTTCCTCGGAAGTAAATTATTTTATTTCACAGTTACGGTGGCTGTATTTATTCATTTCAAGTGCACGTAAAGTCCCTGAATATTCATTCCTAAATCAACCAACACATTCCTAAGAAATGCCCCCAGCAGAAATTATTTATTTCAAAACTGGCCAAAAAAAAGTTATTTAGTTTACCAAAACTGAGCAAGGAATGATTTATCTAAAAAAAACTCTTAGCCTCCCTGGATATTAAATTGTCTCCCCTTGAGATGGTTTCATAGCTCGTAAGTAAACATGTTTAGTTAAAAAGTCTTTGACAATAACTGAAATCTGAATTAATGCAGTTATTGCTTTTGCTCAAACTCCAGTGTGGTACCTGGGGAAAATATAAATATATATAAAGTTTCAATCATGCCTCTGGATAATAATGTCTTCTTTGTAAAGTATTATACTTTTTCATCGAGAGAATCTACTGAAGTGTACTTTGGGGCAGATTTATTCATGTGCAATCTCGGCAGATATAATTGACTTGAAAAAGGAAGGACATATTTGAACTTCTTTTTTGCCCATTGTGCTGCAGACTTAAACGACTCGTGAGCAGGCTGGCCTGAATATTAAGTCTGAGTCAGAAATTATTCTGTAGCCATACTTTGTGGACGGACATTGTCAAGCTGGAAGACAAAGTAGGGCCCTGGAAAAAGTGAAATGAGCATACTGTAATTTTAGGCCAAAACAGAAGCATTGGCTTCAAGAGCAAGAGAAACAATAGCTGGGCCCAGACCAACAGGATCACCATCAGCTATCGACAAAATTAATACTGCTTCCTAATCCATCTTGTTGTCTGGGAGACCATGGTTCAGCCATCAGCGCTATGTATTTCATGCAGGTCATTAGGTCATCATTCTTTGATACTTGTTAGCTTAAAAATATATATTTACAACTTATCTTAGTCACATCATGCACACTAAATACAATGTAGTTACCTCGGCTATTCAGAGCATGCAGTGTTTAGCAGGTCCACACTGATGACATCACTGTGAAAATGATGTTGCAATACAATAACATCATTGATTGTAACAACGAAACACACAATATTAGAGAAAAAACCTTTTTTGAAGCAAGACCACCTTTTTAAAAGTCTTGAGCAGTGTAGACCTTGGGGATTTGGAACAAGTTTTTGAAGATTCTTGGGAACTTCAGGAAGTTTTCCACTTCAGCAACAGGGGACGCTGATGCACAAGTGTGAAATAGACATGTCCACTTAAGTGATTGGTCTGGCCTCTATGATGGTGACTGCAGCTGCAGAACTGATGAGGACAACGGCAATCTTTGTAAACAAGGTCAGAAAGAAATCTTTTAGACAGTTAAGAACCATAATGTACTTACTGTCAGAGTATTTTGATTCAAGCGAAAATTTTACAACTCAAAACTTATTATGAGAACATACCCTTCATAACGGTAACATATACAATGACAACTCTACACCAGCAGCGGCCTCACCTCTCTCACCTTGCCCTTGTAAATCTAGATACTGCTTAAGGTTTTCAACTTTTCCATGATTTAAAAATAACTAACCGGCCACCTCTAAAGATGTTTTATTGAAATTAAATGCAGGTTGAAAGAGGACAGAATCCTAACTAATGGACAAACCCTCCTCTCGCATTAAAGACGCATAAATGTCATCCTCCTTTCATTAACTGGACAAAATGCAACACTTTTCTCCCCCCCCCCCCAGGTCAGTTACCTTTTTTCAAATGATATTCAATTTTTTATGACAATAATTCCAAGCCACAAAACATTGCCAACTGGCAGAGTGCTCTTCTTTTGTAATTTAGAAATGTACAATAGAAATTATGTTGCCAAAACGTGAGCACAACGTTGGGTTTTTTTCACAACATTGTGACAATGTTGCCACAACATGCATTAAACATCATATTTTGACATTGCTTCATAATCACTGTCTTTGTGGCAACGTCATTTATGACGAACAATTAACAGAAATGTTGCCATCATGGAAGAATATAGATATAGATACTTCTATGATTGTCATAATGTTGCAGCAACATACGGGTGTGCCCATTTGGATGCAATTCAATCGATGAGGTCCCATTTGCGACCAAGGTCTGTGCACGTAAAAATCAACAATTCCAAATCTGAATTGCTCAATCTACCATTTCTGTCCCTCAAGGTAGTGCTGCTGGTCCATTCTGTAGACACACAGCATATGCAAGCACAATGCAACTCTAATTGCTTATTACGACACCAAGATCAGCTGATAGTTCTGCATACGCTGATGACCATATCATAAATAGCAGTTTTTCATCTAATCCAACACAAGTTGAGTCAAAATTTTTAAATGATCAGCCAAAGAGGGTCAATGACATACGTATATGGATGAATGATTCTTAAAATGAATGATGACAAAACAGAATTTATCTTCTGTGGCCATAGAACCCAGCTATTAAAAAAGAAGTGTCACAGTTCATTTCTATCATTTGGTGGTGCAAAACTTTATATATAACTGCAAGCATTAAATATCTTGGTGTAAATATAGATGCAGAACTCAACTTCAATCCCATGTTCAACAAAAGTGCAAATTACCATTACTAAACCTAAGGAACATCAAATCTATTCGAAAACATCTAACTGTCGATTCTTGCCAAACACAAATTCAGGCACTAGTCATCTCAAGAAACATGACAGCACAACATCTGCTTTGCGTGATCTTCATTCGCTACCCATCAGACAGAGGTGTGAATTCAAATTGCTCCTTATGGTGTTCAAATGTCTTCATGGTACTGCACCATCATACTTGAGTAACTTGCTTGTCATACAAAAAACACCATCACGCACAACAAGATCTTCCTCTGATACCGGCATTAAACTAATAGTACCGAAAACAATTCGAGCAACCTTTGCAAGGAGCAGTTTCTCAGTCGCAGCCCCATATCATAGGAAAAATCTACCATCTGAACTACGCAAATGCAATAATATTGACTCCATCAGAAAGAAACACAAAACTCAATTATTCAATGAATGTTTTAAGATATAACTTACCCATAGGCAACAATGTCTACCGTTCACTTCAAATTACTTATTCTGTTAGTATTTGTTTATAAATTTAGTTTTTATCGATTTACCGATTTACATTTATAGCATTGTAGCCTATTATTATTCTCAGTAATTAACTTATTTAGCTTTTATCCCGTTTTTTTACATTTCCTTATATTTTGATTTACTAAAATCCTTATTTAGTGTAAAGCGCCCTAGAATGTTTCTCATGAAAAATATAAATTAATAAATTCAATTCAATTCATGCAATAAGACTTACAAAGTTCCTCAATTCAATAACTAAAAGCAGCATTTTAAAACAGTCTGACTGGGCTAAATTGTATCTGCGGTTTCAAGGGTGGCTATATTTAGGTACAGTTCACACAATAGCAATGTCCTAAACAAGCATTTAAATGCCTCCTTTGTTAAGCCAATGCAGGACAGAATATCCTGCGCAATACAATAGGGACTAAAAGCTGTGGTGGTCAAGCCGGAGGCCCAGTAGGGACAGCTTAAAATCTTGTTTCAGAAAGACATAGAATAACAGCTGCTTTTCACCATAAAATCTTTTTACAATAAAGAAGAGACTATAGATTGAAATCGAATTTATGACAATTAATAATTTTTGCAGTTTTGGCATGGTTTGAACATATTTCTACCTTTCAGTTTTCAAAAGCGCTTCTTTTTTTCTTTTTTTCTTTTCATGTTTTAAGTGATAAAAGGAAATAAAGAGTCACTTTGTAGTTTACTATGAGCTTAGTATAGAGACAAGGGGGTCTCTGTCATTTAGTCAGTTCATATATGTGACTATTCAAAGGAAGATGGCCTCACTGGTCTTTGACAATGAAGGACTCAGCTGTACTTAATCATTGCCTAGACCCTTAGTACAGACAGGGCAGGGTGGGAGCCATTATTTGCTTAGTTTATCAAAAGACAAGGAATAATTAATTTGACAAGTGATCAGCTGTGAGCTACAAGGAACAGTCTGCTAATGCAGTTAGTGTAATGAATTCTCTGAATCTGCCTGGCGACCTTTATCCCACGTTTGCTACACTACGGCCAAACAATTATGGCATCTCCCTTCTCTGGTCTGTCTTCCCGCAGTCTCAATGCCTTTTGTATTCCTATGCTGTACATGATTGTCTCTGGAGGGGTATATCAGCCAACCACATTTGGGGAAAATAATTTCTCTAAAACACATGAAAAGTTGTCAGTTCATATTAATCTTATTGTACTGATGGAATGTATGAATATGTGGAAATGTGTTTTTGTAAATATGAGTGGTATGTGTGGTAGAAACAAATAAAATCAACCAATAAATCAATCAACCAATCAATCTATCAAAATCGTGTTTGAACAGTTTGGTATCATCTATCATGGTGAGAGACACAGTGAAGAGCCAATGAATCCAATAGATCTCAATTTGTTATTCCTAGAAGACAATGTCTTATGCTGCTTAATTTGGATAAACTGACAATTGCACCAGAATCGAAATCAGCATGGATTGTAATATGAGCCTGTTACATTGTTATAAGCAACAACAAAAAAGATGACAAATGTGCACAATTAGGTTTTTTGAAGTTTTATGAAGTTATTTCTAATTCGTATTTATAGGTTTGAAATTCTATTAAAACTGCACGTGTTAGTGTATAGTAACTTTCCAGATCTACAATGTATGAGTACTTCTTCCATGATTTCTCAAAAGGTGACTTCTTGTAAACATTTCTGCCCAACCAGTAAAAAGAAAAAACATTTTGACGATATTTTCTTTAGGTTGCACAAGTTGATGTTTTTTCTACTTATCAACTGCTAAAGCCTGACATCTTCAGCTAAAAACATTCTCGGTTCTTGTCGTAGCTCATTTAATGATTGACTGGAACATAAATACCCAAATTGCCTACTGTTTATCTATATATCGCAATTCCCCCATCCTTCTGCAATTCAATAAATCACTCAGTCATTTGTAAAGAGGAGGTGTCAATTTTCCATGCCACCTAAGATGACAATGACATGTCTCTATGGACTTATCCAATAGAGATCATCTTTCTAGTTGACTTGCTGGGCCATGACTACCTATTTCACATCTCACTCCCCTCTCATCAAAGATGCAGGGATGATGTCAATCCCGTAAGCACTAAAAGGACCTAATTTGTTGCAGCCACTGCTACCAGCATCATTGCTGTGGAGTGTGGACCTTCCTGATGTTTCAGCCTTTGTCAAAGCAACAGAAATAAGAGTTTGGTTGTAGGGATTGCTTGAGGAGATTTTGTTAAATATATATCACACCTTCAGGATATATGGTCTATGACATCTGCATCCTGCACTAATAAAAGAGCCATCGCTCTCTTATCGTAGATACTGTCTGTTTCAAATTTCATCATCAGTAACACATAATGGATTGTAAATTTGCATGTGGCAAGCGCACATTGCGAGTCTGCCAAACGTGAAGGATGGGAGTTAAGATGATACTCAATGGGATATTGCTTGATGAGATATAGCCATGCAAGAAGATACCTCAACCGTGAACTTGGCATGCGTTCTCTGAGATATCCAAAATTCCTTTCAGAGTAGAATTATAAATGAATTAATTGAATTGTTGCTACATCCTATGGCACCTAACAACCCCAGCAACATATTCACAGCAAAAACAAACTCAGCAACAGCCTCCGAAGTGACCACTAGGACAGACTTATTTCCAATGGTTACCTAAGGAAATCCACACTTACTACAAAGCTTTACGACCAAAAAATGTTTTAAGGCCAGACATTAACGTTAAGATAATCACATATCATTTCTTTATAAACTCTCTTGAAGTCTCTTCTAAAATATTGCTTGAATCCAACAATTCTACATATCTTATTTCAAAGAAACCAAAAAGTGAGGCATAAGAATTGATGACAAGACAGATAAACTGAGATGGCTGCAGTGCTGATGAAACTGATATAGCCCTATCTGACAGAAGCCAAGTAATTTTATTGGAATATCATACAGAACATAATTATTATTTTATAATAAAACCCCATGACAGTGTAGTTCACAGCTATGAACATCATGAGTGTCAGGTCTGCTCTGAATTGACACGAGTCCGAAGGACGAGTGTTAGTTCAGAAGCAGACCTGACACGAATGATGTTCATACTGTGAATTACACTGTTATGGGGTTTTATTTATATCCCGCAATGATTTTATAAGTGGTTTTTATTAAATTTTAGTCTAATAACTTCAAATTCTCCCAAGTCAGGTGCAGCAGTTTGTAGAAACAAATAAAATCAACCAATAAATCAATCAACCAATCAATCTATCAAAATCGTGTTTGAACAGTTTGGTATCATCTATCATGGTGAGAGACACAGTGAAGAGCCAATGAATCCAATAGATCTCAATTTGTTATTCCTAGAAGACAATGTCTTATGCTGCTTAATTTGGATAAACTGACAATTGCACCAGAATCGAAATCAGCATGGATTGTAATATGAGCCTGTTACATTGTTATAAGCAACAACAAAAAAGATGACAAATGTGCACAATTAGGTTTTTTGAAGTTTTATGAAGTTATTTCTAATTCGTATTTATAGGTTTGAAATTCTATTAAAACTGCACGTGTTAGTGTATAGTAACTTTCCAGATCTACAATGTATGAGTACTTCTTCCATGATTTCTCAAAAGGTGACTTCTTGTAAACATTTCTGCCCAACCAGTAAAAAGAAAAAACATTTTGACGATATTTTCTTTAGGTTGCACAAGTTGATGTTTTTTCTACTTATCAACTGCTAAAGCCTGACATCTTCAGCTAAAAACATTCTCGGTTCTTGTCGTAGCTCATTTAATGATTGACTGGAACATAAATACCCAAATTGCCTACTGTTTATCTATATATCGCAATTCCCCCATCCTTCTGCAATTCAATAAATCACTCAGTCATTTGTAAAGAGGAGGTGTCAATTTTCCATGCCACCTAAGATGACAATGACATGTCTCTATGGACTTATCCAATAGAGATCATCTTTCTAGTTGACTTGCTGGGCCATGACTACCTATTTCACATCTCACTCCCCTCTCATCAAAGATGCAGGGATGATGTCAATCCCGTAAGCACTAAAAGGACCTAATTTGTTGCAGCCACTGCTACCAGCATCATTGCTGTGGAGTGTGGACCTTCCTGATGTTTCAGCCTTTGTCAAAGCAACAGAAATAAGAGTTTGGTTGTAGGGATTGCTTGAGGAGATTTTGTTAAATATATATCACACCTTCAGGATATATGGTCTATGACATCTGCATCCTGCACTAATAAAAGAGCCATCGCTCTCTTATCGTAGATACTGTCTGTTTCAAATTTCATCATCAGTAACACATAATGGATTGTAAATTTGCATGTGGCAAGCGCACATTGCGAGTCTGCCAAACCTGAAGGATGGGAGTTAAGATGATACTCCATGGGATATTGCTTGATGAGATATAGCCATGCAAGAAGATACCTCAACCGTGAACTTGGCATGCGTTCTCTGAGATATCCAAAATTCCTTTCAGAGTAGAATTATAAATGAATTAATTGAATTGTTGCTACATCCTATGGCACCTAACCGCCCCAGCAACATATTCACAGCAAAAACAAACTCAGCAACAGCCTCCGAAGTGACCACTAGGACAGACTTATTTCCAATGGTTACCTAAGGAAATCCACACTTACTACAAAGCTTTACGACCAAAAAATGTTTTAAGGCCAGACATTAACGTTAAGATAATCACATATCATTTCTTTATAAACTCTCTTGAAGTCTCTTCTAAAATATTGCTTGAATCCAACAATTCTACATATCTTATTTAAAAGAAACCAAAAAGTGAGGCATAAGAATTGATGACAAGACAGATAAACTGAGATGGCTGCAGTGCTGATGAAACTGATATAGCCCTATCTGACAGAAGCCAAGTAATTTTATTGGAATATCATACAGAACATAATTATTATTTTATAATAAAACCCCATGACAGTGTAGTTCACAGCTATGAACATCATGAGTGTCAGGTCTGCTCTGAATTGACACGAGTCCGAAGGACGAGTGTTAATTCCGAAGCATACCTGACACGAATGATGTTCATACTGTGAATTACACTGTTATGGGGTTTTATTTATATCCCGCAATGATTTTATAAGTGGTTTTTATTAAATTTTAGTCTAATAACTTCAAATTCTCCCAAGTCAGGTGCAGCAGTTTGTTGTGATATCACTAGCTGCCCATTATTTGCATAACAATGTCAGGTAATTTATTTCATTGAGTTCACAAGGATGAGGTCAATGGTGTGAACTCAATGGTGTGAATTCAATGTTTTTCCCATGGTGTTCACTCGCAATTGCGGGATATCATATAATAACTATTTTTCAGTTACAAAAGATTTCATTTTTTTGTTTTTTCTCTATAGTAGGCCTATAGTTGCATAGTTATAACAAATATTTCAATTTAATCAACTGAACAGGTCCAATGTTCTAAACAAGAAGTAACATAATACCCTGCAATGGAAAATTAAGGCTATTCTCTATAGCGAGTGTGAAAAATGGGGTGACTGAAATATCTTGTCAGCATCAAGTCTCTTACTAATGTGCTACTATTTGTTTATTCGACCAAATAATTTTGTTTTCAATAATACACCCACGGATACACACAACGATACATGAAAATTTCAGTCCTACATTATATAGTGGTAAACAAATTAAATGATAAATTACAAATACAAATGTCATCAACATATTCCAATTTGCTTGAGCAGGCATAGAAATGGCTGAAATATCACTGATGTGTAAAGAAATAATAATTAGGGATGGCATATTATTTGTTTGTTGAAAACTGAAAGCGCAAATTGAATTGCCAAAATCTGCAAAACATTGATACGAATCTTTTATTGAGAGTAGATGGTAAACAACTCTCTGCAAATGTCAGTGTAAATAACATATAGCGAAAAACAGAATATGACTTTTATCGTGAAAATTAACACTTTTTAATTTCGCAACAAATGGTAGCTTCAGTTGATAATTAAAGCTAAACCAGTTCTCCTAAATATAAACTTTTTTGTTTGGGGAGAACACATTAGTTCAATCATAACCAGTGGGATCACACCTTTTTATATATTTCATTTCCTATAAATTTAAGCCAAAGGATTGATCAGTTCTTTGCATACAAGGTTCTTGATGATCTTAACTTGGCATGGCAAACCCGGACCTTATTTCCAATGTGTCAACCTTTGATGAATTGCCTGGATCTGCTTATAATCCCAACATTGCAAGATAGCTGTTCGATTAATGAGATTGCTGTTGTAGGAAATTATATGAGGAAATAAGGGGAAGTTTATTTTCTCAATTCGGACAGCGAGTATGGGAAGGGGAAACCAGGGCACATTGAGACACGGGGCACAAAGGGGACAGTGGAGTTGTCTTGGTTCCAGACAAGGTTTATAATGTGGTGCCATCAAATCTTGTAATTTCTATCCTGATGTTTCTATCCTCGAATTTGTGGAAGGGTCTGATTTTACATTTGTTTTTGAAAAAAAAAACATTCTTGTGGTAAAAGTCAAACCAAATTCTACACCACTAATACCTCACAAAAGTTATGCACAAATAATATCATAACCTGGAACTTCGAATCTGCTTGATGGAGTAGTCATCTTGGATTTTTTCCTTGGCATGATTCATGTCCGATTCATGAGATTATCACCAATGCGATTCGAAATAGCAATCTGGAAACACAGAGGTCTCTTATAAAGGCCCTGAGAAAATTTTCATGGACCTTAGTAGTGAGAGAAGGCTGGCTGTGAGTCTTATTCCCTTATTTTATCATCTAAAGACAGGAATAATTCATTCAACCAGCACAAGTGATCACCTGAGCCGGAAGATAGGTAGTCTGCTAAATTAAATGCTCTTAATAGATCTTGTCATGAATTTAATCAGGATCTGCCTGAAAGCCTTTTCCAAGCCTTGCTGCAATCTGCAACTTCTCCATTACAAAAAATCTCCATGAATTGTTGTGTATCTGTTAGGCCCCTGTAAATTTCATGTTTTAAGTCTGCATTTGAAAACACTTAATATTGCAAATATTCAAATCATTTTCAAGATTCAGATGAACCACTTTAGGGCAACATGAACATGATAAACACATAATCACATATTTACTTGTTAATTATGGATGTCTTGGAGCCGTATATAACCAGGTTTTATATAATAAACACTTCGTGCATTATGACACTTAGGAATTTGTATAAGACAGAAGCGTAGCAGACATACTTGACCAAATGGAATAAAGACTGCAGATTTTTTAAAGAGACAAACAACTTTTTGCACAGAAGTTGTTGTTTGCTACAGTCTAAGTGCCTGTCTGGGATTTGGAGAGATCCGAAGTTACTTGTGAGCTTCATGAAGTTTTCTCATTTGTCGGTGCGTGGGTGTGAAATGCGCATGTTTGTATAGATACGTGACCAGCCCAGTTAAGCTCTAATAATGGAACCATTGTGTTCTTGCTGTATAAAGTGTAAGTACAAACAGGGCAATAAAATACAGCACATAGTCATGCAGTGGTATTTGTAATGGTTTAAACAACACGTCTGAATAGCTTTTCATAATGCCACAGTTAAAAAATCAAACTGTGATCTCTGCATGCTTTGACATGCAGCATGAATGATTTTTACAACTCTATCAGTCTTGAAAATATCAGGAGCTCAGACAGCATTGATGCTGGTAGCAGTACCACTTGGCAGTACAACATTAGGCACTGTCAGTGCTGAGGGGATGTCATTCCTGCATCTTTGAGGGAAGTGAGTTGTGAAATAGATAGTCAATTAGTCATGGCCTTGCGATTCAAGCAGAAAGATGATCTCCATACCGGATAGTTTGCAGTGGCATGACAATGCTAATTTAAGCAGCATGGGAAATAAACGTCATCAGCTCTTACAATTAACTGGGTGACTTAATTGACTCAAAAGTAAAAAATCCATGCTAATCCCCTGGTGATTCTTCCGATATCATTTCACTGTCTATTGTATTTGGTTATATTATAAGCCAATGTGCGATTTTGGATGCCTGATAAGTATTTAAAATTTTTCAACCTGATAGTTTACATCATGTTGTGAATTTACAGATCATACTTCCAGTTCATTCTGATTTTTTCTGATGTAAATTCTAACATAATTTATAATCAAAAATACACTTGATGAATTGTCATTTTGCATGTGGGAAATGCACACGCTGAGAATAAGTAAAACCTGAAGAACGAGTTGGAAGATGGCACGCCGGGAATATTGCTTGAACATTCATCGAATTGTTGCAATATTGCGATGAAGCTTCACAGGCCTCAGCAACATAAGTTTCACCATCAATAGACTCAGCTGCAGTAAACTTTGAAATAAATAGCAAGATACCAAGTTTTTTAAAAGTCAGCTGATCCACATTTGTCACAAAGCTTTGAGAAGAAAAAATATTTGAGGCAAGCTGGCTGTCAAGAAGTTAAAGGAAACCCAAAATGCAACATATATATTGCAGAGTGGATAATAATATTATGTCTCTTTTTTTTCATAAGCTATGCTGAAATGAAGTTTGAAATTTATCTGTCCCATTTCATAGCTGATATAGAAAAATAGAACCCAAAGTATCACATTGAAATCATGACAAGGCAAGTCAGCAATATGACTGCTGATGAAGCCAAGAAAGATCGATAAACTTATAAATTAATGTGTTTTGTCAAAATTAAAAGCATGATTTGTTTGTCTTTGTCAGCCTAAAGTTGTTTCTCGGGAATTCCCTTGGAGCAATAATTGTACTATATGCCTTGTTCCTCTTACATGGATTTCAGAGATTGGAAATTTAACAAATTCTGAGACAGATAACATGAAATTATCTGAAATTTGCTTGATTTGATATGGAATGACCCAGCATGAAAACTATTTACAGCTTCATCAGGTTCAGAATTTTCAGCACAGACAACATTGATGCTGGTAGCAGTGGCACCTTGGTAGCTGCAAATTAAGTCCTGTTAGTGCTGAAGATTCCTGAATCTTTGATGAGAGGGGAGTGAGTCGTGAAATAGGTAGTCCTGGTCCTGAAAGTCAAGCAGAAAGATGATCGCTATAAGATAAGTCCATAGTGACATAACATTGTCAGTTCATGTAGCATTGAAAATTGACATGAGCTCTTACAAGTAAGTGACTGGGTGATTTATTGAAATTGCGGAATGAAAGGGAATGCTTTGTGTGGATAAACAACAGAAGATTTAGGAATGCTTGGCATAACAATCTCTTTTAATTATATATGGACAATGCCATATTTTGTGGATGTTGAACTCTAGTCGTATCAGTTTAAGACTAAGGAGGGGTAATGTGTCTGATGAGAAAAAAAGGTCAATGACACCGGCAGGATTAAAAAAAAACGCAGCTATTATCCTAAACACTGTTTGTTTCTGACCAATTTCATCATCAGTTACACAATGTCATATAATGGATTATAAATGTGCATGTGGCAGGCACACCTGGAGAGGTAGAAAAAGAAAGTTGAGTAGGAAGATGATACTCCATGGAATTTGCTTGATGAGATATAGCCATGCAAGAAGAAACCCCAACCATGAACTTTGCATGCTTTCTCTGAGATATCCAATGATAGCAGAATGTCACATTCATTGAATTGTTGTTACATCCTATTGTAGCCGAATAGCCCCAGCAACAAATGTTCCAGCTGTAAAAGTGCGACAGCAACCTCTGATTAATGATAAGCCAAAGAAACGGTCTTCCTTGTGAATGAATCTATATAAGTCAAATAATTTATACTAAATGCTTTCCTCAGTTACTCAGAGCATACAGTGTATGATATATAGCAGGTCCTTATTGATGACACCATAATGGTATGACATCACAATGAGAATGATATTGCTATAGCATTCAATGCAATAAAATCATTTACTGTAACGACGTAACACAATATATGAGAGGAAAAAGCTAATTTGAAGCGAGAGCCCACAGACGGACTTGCAGCATTTCGGGCCCCGTAGCAAAATAAGTCAATGGGCCCGACATCCCTACCATCGGTGATATTTAGAAATAGAAAGGCGATACTACAGACCCAATTTAGCAAGTTGTTGGAATTAGGTTGGGGCCTCCACATGAAAAGGTGCTGTCCTTTATACTTGGCATAGTTGCAACACACAATCATGAACCTGAAAGCAAATTTTCACTCTTTTCTTGAAATGTTTATTTTTTGGACCTTGAATGGGCCCCCTTGAGTGAATGGACCTAAGGCAACTGCCAATTTGCAACACAGGCTAGTCCACTCCTGAGCGAGACCACCATTTTAAAAGTTTTGAGCAGGGTAGACCTTTGGGATATGCAGCAAGTTTTTGAAGATTCTTGAAAACTTCAGGAATTTTTTAGTTTAGCAACAAGGGACGCTGATGCTCAAGTGTGAAATAAACATGTCCACTTAAGTGAGCGGTCTGGCCTCAATTATGTGAGGGCAGCTGTGGAATTGATGAGGACAACTGTAATGTTTGTAAACAAGGTCCGAAGGAAATCTTAATGTGTTCTATAGCCCCTTTCGGACTCCCATGAAAAATTTCTGCGCATTTGAAGGTGTTTTAGATGTTGCTCAAGAGCCCCAAAAGGGGGACTAACAAGGAATTATCATGCGAAAATGGCTATTTCAGCTAATAGTTCATAAATGATTGGTTTCATTCCACCCAAACACACGGATAGTTGATATAAAGATTGATAAATTATTCTGCACACTGTGGTACCAATTTAATATCTACACCTTACTTGTGTAATTGTAAAGTGTGCAATATTTTACATGAAAATTGATGCCAAGGCAAAGCACTTTTCTTAATGAAGATTAATTGCAGTCTAATTTTACATTTTAAACATGAGACAATCACATATTGGTTCCATAGTGTGACACATGCACAGGAATATCAACCAATGTCTTACAATCTACATCAGACTATAGAAACAATCTAAGAAGTTTTTTTTTTATTACAGAAAATCATGTAAATAAGTATATCCCATAGGGGAGAGTGGGGCATAACCACCCCCCTAAGACAAAATATCTCACAGGATGATAATGACCAACACAATTAAGAACTCCAATTGGCAATATGACACACTCTTAGAGTACAGTTATATTCCCTACCCACAGCATCGTATGACTCTCCCTTATTGCACGGGGATATGAAATAGTTTTTGGTACCAGGTTGGTGGTTATGCCCCATGCTTGGGGCATAACCACCCACACAATGGGCATTTAACTCCCATCCCAAGGTACCATGAACAAATATAACTAGAGGATTACTATCTGGTGGAAGGATACTATGTCCCTTTCTGATGAAAATACAGGCGCTCTTGCCTTGGAAAGTATTTAACCGTATCAGTTTCCTCACTTTTGCTATGGTAATGACTTCCGAGAAATTTCTCTCCGAGACGCTCCCGTCAATACCAATATTTATGTTTTTGAAGACAGCCCAAATGACCAATCTATGCAAATCGTTCCCAAGTTTGTCACACATTTACAGTACATTTTTGGAAACCCCCCTCCTGTTTCTGTCACTCCCCTACCGTATTTTTTCTGGGGGCGGGTGGTTATGCCCCACATCGGGGTAAAACAGGCATTACCCCTATTATCACTCATGACATGATTTTATGGCAGTGAAATCCCATTTGAAAATTAGCCAGAATATGAACCGACACAGTGTCTATTACCGATCCCTTACATCACCTTTATGTTGAATGTCATCACAAATACCATCACATATAAAAATAAGATGCAGCTGCTTAAAAAGCCTAAAAACTAAACAAACTGAGCTGTTCAGTTTGGTTCAGTCTTTTAATTGCACCCACTTCCAGTAAAAAGTTGTCTCACACAGGTAAAATCACTTGCCATCACAATATTTTCACTATGTGGAACCAATCACCTGGAACCAATGGGTGGGTGGTTATGCCCCGGGGGGGCGGTTATGCCCCACTCTCCCCTACATGTAGATTTTCTCAATACCAAAGCAAGTTACAAATATTAAATTGGTACCACAGGGTACAGAATAATTTATACATCTGCATAAACTGATAATTTGTTAGTTATTAGCTCAAATAGCCATTTTCGCATGAAAATTCAATGTTAAACCGACATCTATCTTTGGGGCTCTTGAGCAACACCTAAAATAATCTTTAAATGAGGCTTAATGAGCTGAAATTTTAAATGCAAGGGAGTCCGAGAGGGACTATAGAACACATTTAGAAAAAGGCCCCAAAGAATTTCAGAATTTCACTTTTTTGGGGACACCCTAATTACATTATGTACTTATCTTTAGAGAAACCTACTCTGATTCAAAAAGATTTTACAACTCATTGCGAGAGCATACACTGCATGATGGGACCAAACGGTGACAACACTATACACCAACAGCCGCTCCGCCTGTCACATGTAAATCTAGGCATCAAGATGGATTTCAACCTTCTTATGATTTAAAAATAATTAACAGGCCACCTCTGAAGACGTTTTGTTGAAATTCCATGCAGGTTAAAAGAGGACAGTGTCTTAACTAATAGACAAATTATCCTGTAGCAAAAATTTCATCCTCTTTTCAACAGTAACCGGACAAAATACAACACTTCCCCCCCCTCAGGTCAGTTACCTTTCGAAGAATGAAGTGTATAGATTCAAATGATATTCAATTTTTATGACAATACTCCCAAGCCAAACAACATTGCCAATTGGCAGAGTGCTCTTCTTTTGTAATTTAGAAATGTACAATAGAAATTATGTTGCCAAAACTTGAGCACAACGTTGAGTCTTTTTCACAACATTGTGAAAAATGTTGCCACAACATGCAAGCTAACATCATATTTTGACATTGCTTCATAACCATTGTCCTTGTGGCTACGTCATTTATAACGTACAATTTTCCGGAATGTTGCCATCACGGAAGAATATAGATATACTTCCACCTTTACCATAACGCTGCTGCAACACAGGTGTGCCCATTTGGATGCACTTCAATGGATGAGTTCCTATTTGTGACCAAGGTATGCATGTAAAAATCAACAATTCCAAATCTGAATTGCTCAGTCTACCATTTCTGTCCCTCTAGGTAGTGCTGCTGGTCCCATTCTATACACAGCATATATGCAAGCACAATACAACTCGTAATATTTTGCTAATTACGACACCATGATCAGTGGATACGCTGATGACCATATCATTCATAGCAGTTTCTCATCTGGTACTACACAAGCTGAGTCAAACTGTTTAAATGATCAACAAAAGTGTGTCAATGACATACATATATTATATATGGATGAATGAGAATCGTCTAAAAATGAATGATGACAAAACTGAATTTATCTCTGTGACCATAGAACCTAGCTATTAAAAAGTGTCACAGTTCATTTCTATCATTTGGTGATGCAAAAATTGATATAGCCGCAAGCATTAGAAGTCTTGGTGTTAATATAGATGCAGAACTCAATTTAAAATCCCATATTTGATAAAAGTGCAAATTAGCATTACTAGTAAACCTAAGAAACATCAAATCTATTCTTGGAAAATGCTAATTCAGACACCAGTCATCTCACACCTACATTCCAGCAATACAATCCTATGTGATCTTCCTGAATCCACACTAAAACCAGCTCAACTCGTAAAAAATCATGCTGCAAGGGCAATTCTCGGTTGCAAGAAACAAGACAGCACAACATCTGCATTGGGAGATCTTCATTGGCTACGGATCAGGCAGCGGTGTAAATTTAAATTGCTCCTTATGGTGTTCAAGTGTCTTCATGATACTGCACCATCATACCTGAGTAACTTGCTTGTCATACAGAAAACACCATCACGCACAACAAGATCTTTCTCTGACACCGGCATTACACTAATAGTAGGCCTACTGAAAACAACTTGAGCAACCTTTGCAAAGAGAAGTTTCTCAGTCTCAACCCCACATCATTGGAACAATACACCATCTGAACTACGAAAATGCAATAATATTGACTCCTTCAGAAATAAACTCAAAACTATATATTTTAATGTATAACTTACCCATAGGCAACAAACTTGGCCAGTGGGCTAATCAAATTTTCATCCTGTTTCTTTTTTATGTTCATCTTCAATCTCAAGTCTACCGTTCACTTCAAACTACTTATTCTGTTAGTATTTATCTATCAATTTTATCGATTTATCAATTTACATTTTTACCATTGTATTATTATTCTCAGTAATTAACTTAGTTTCGCTTTCATCCTGTTTTTACATTTCCTTATATTTTAAATTATTAAAATCCTTATTTATTGTAAAGCGCCCTACAATTAATAAGTTCAATTCAATTCAATTCAATTTATGCAATAAGACTCACAAAGTTCCTCAATTCAATAACTAAATGCAGCATTTTAAAACAGTCTAACTGGGCTTCATTGTAACTATGTTTTCAAGGGTGGCTATATTTAGGTATAGTTCACACAATAGCAATTTTCTAAACAAGCATTTAAATGCCTCCTTTGTTAAGCCGACGCCGGATAGAATGTCCTGGGCAATACAATATATAGGGACTTAAAAGCTGTTGTGGTCAAGGCTGAGGCCCAGTAGGGACAGCGTAAAATCTTGCTTCAGGAAGACAGAGAATAAAAGCTTATCACCATAAAATGCTTTTACAATGACAAAAAGACAATTTAGATTGAAGTCGAATTTATGGCAATTAATAGGTTTTGCAGTTGTGGCATGGTTTGACCATCTTTCTACCTCTCAGTTTTTAAATGCGCTTCTGTTTTTTTCATTTCACGATTTAGTGATAAAAGAAAAGAAAGAGTCGGTTTATAGTTTGCTAGTAGCTTAGTATGGAGACAAGGGGGTAGCTTAGTATAGAGACAAGAGGATTGTTTGCCATTGAGTCAGTTCATTCCTATATGTGACTATTCAATGGGAGATGGTCTTTGAGGAACACTGGTCTTTGTTAATGAAGGTCTCAGCTGTACTTAATCATTGCTTAGACCCTTAGTACAGAGAGGGCAGGGTTGGAGCCATCATTCCCTTAGTTTATCAAAAGACAAGGAATAATTAATTTGACAAGTGATCAGCTGTGAGCTACAAGGAACAGAGTCTGCTAATGCAGTTAGTGTGATGAATTCTCTGGCTCTGCCTGGCGACCTTTATCCCACGTTTGCTACACTACGGCCAAACAATTTTGGCATATCCCTTCTGTGGTCTGTCTTCTCGCAGTCGCAATGCTTTTGTTTACCTGTGCTGTACCTGGTTGTCCCTGAAGTGGTATTTCTGCAAACCACATTGGGCGAATAGGCTTTCTCTGAAACACGTTGAAAGTGGTCAGGTCATATCAATCTTTTTTACTGATGGAATGTGTGAAGATGTGAAAGGGTGTTGTTGTATATATGAGTGGTAGAAAGAAATAAAACCAACCAACCAATCAATCAATCAGTCAATCAATCAATTATTCAATCAATCATGCTTGAACAGTTTGGTACCATTTATCATGGTGAGAGACACAGTGAAGAGTCCATAAAATCCGATCTCAATTTGTTATTCATGGATGACAATGTCATGCTGCTAGATTTGGATAAACTGACAATTGCGCCAGAATCGAAATATCAGCCTGTTACATTGTTATAAGCAAAGAAAACAAATGATGTGTAGTGCAACATAATGTCTGTCATCATATGAAATATATCTGCATCTGAACAACCTGCATTGAGATTAAAGGTAATACATCATACATCTGGATGACACATGTGCACAATAAGGCTTTCATTTCTAATTCGTATATTTTATAAGTTTGAAATTCTATTAAAACTGCACGTGTTGGTGTATAGTAACTTTCCAGATCTGCAACGTATCAGTACATTTTTTAATGATTTCTCAAAGGTGACTTCTAGTTAACCTTTCTGTGCAACCTGTAACAAAAACGAAAAATTTCGACAACATTTTCTTCAGGTTGCGCAAGTTGATGCTTTTTTTTTAATTATCAAACTGCTGAAGCCTGACATCTTCAGCCAAAAAAACATTCTGTACTTGTTGTAGCCCACTTAATGATTGACTGGAACATAGATTCCCAAATTGCCTACTGTTTATCTTGATATCGCAATTCCCCCATCCTTCTGCAATTCAATAAATCACTCAGTCATTTGTAAGGAGGAGTTGTCAATTTTCCATGCCACCTAAGATGACAATGACATGTCTCTATGGACTTATCCAATAGAGATCATCTTTCTCGTTGACATGCTGGGCCATATCTACCTATTTCACAGCTCACTCCCCTCTCATCAAAGATGCAGGGATGATGGCAATCCCCTCTGCACTAAAAGGACCTAATTTGTTGCAGCAACTGCTACCAGCATCATTGCTCTAGATTCTGGACCCTCCTGATGTTTCAGTCTTTGTCAAAGCAGCAAAAATAAGAGTTTAATTGTATGAATTGCTTGATGATAGTTTGTTAAGTATAGATCACACCTTCAGTACTTATGGTCTATGATATCTGCACCAGTGAAAGAACCATCGCTCTCTTATCGTAGATACTGTCTGTTTCAAATTTCATCATCAGTAACACATAATGGATTGTAAATGTGCGTGTGGCGAGCACACATTGCGAGTCTGCCAAACCTGAAGGATGAGAGTTAAGATGATACTCCATGGGATATTGCTTGATGAGATATAGCCATGCAAGAAGATACCTCAACCATGAACTTGGCATGCTTTCTCTAAGATATCCAAAATTCCTTTCAGAGTAGAATTATAAATGAATTCATTGAATTGCTGCTACATCCTATGGCAGCCTAGCAGCCACAGCAACAAATTTACACCAGAAACAGACTCAGCAGAAACAGACTCAGCAGAAACAGACTCAGCAGAAACACACTCAGCAGAAACAGACTCAGCAGCAACAGACTCAGCAGAAACAGACTCAGCAGCAACCTCTGAAGTGAGCACGACAGACCTATTTTCAATGGTTACCCAAGGAAATCTACATTTACAACAAACCTTTATGACCAGAAAATATTTTAAGGCAAGAAATCAACGTAAAGACAATCATATATCATCTCTGTATAAACTTTCTCTAAAATATTACTTGAATCCAGCAATTCAACATATCCCATTTCTTAGCTGAAAAAAAAAAAAAAAACCAAAAAAGTGAGGCATAAGAATTGATAAAAAGTCAGATAAACTGTGATGACTCCAGTCCTGATGAAACTGATGTAGGCTTATCTGACAGAAGCCAAATATTTCTATTGGAATATCAGATGGACAATATAATGACCTATTTTCAGTCAGAAACGTTTTTGCTCTATAGTTGCATAGTTGCGTTTTAATTGTTCACCATGGATTTCTAAGAAATATTTCAATTTAACAAGTCCAATGTTCTAAACAAGAAGTAACATAATACCCTGCAATGGAAAATTAAGGCTATTTTGTTAGTGTGTGTGAAAATAGGGATTACTCAAATATCTTGTCAGAATCAAGTCTTTTACTAATGTGCTACTATCCGTATATTCAACAATAACATTGTTTTCTCTAGACAGATACTGGAATATTTCAGTCCTGTATAATGGTAAAAAAAATTAAGTGATAAATTACAATTACAAATGTGATCAACATATTTCAATTTGCCTGAGCAGGCATAGAAATGGCTGAAATATCACCGATGTGTAAAGAAAACATTTCAAGATAATTAGGGATGGCATATATGTTTGTTGAAAACTGAAAGCGCAAACAGAATTGCCAAAAGCTGCAAAAACATTGATATGAATCTTTTATTTAAAGTAGATAGTAAACAACTCTCTGCAAATATCAGTGTAAAATAACACATAGTGAAAAACAGATCGTGACTTTTATTCTTGAAAATTAACTTTTTTTAATGTCGCAAAAAATGATCTCTTAGTCGGATAGCTAAAGCTAAAAAAACCGGTTCTCCTAAATATATGAACTTTTTTGTCTAGGGAGAACACATAATTTCAAGCATAACCGGTGGGATCACGTCTTTTTTTCTACATTTCATTTCCTTTATATTTAAACCCAAGCATAGATCATGTCTTTGCATACAAGGTTCTTGATGATCTGAACTTGGCATGGCAAACCAGGACCTTATTTCCAATGTGTCGACCTTTGATGAATTGCCTGGATCTGCTTATAATCCCAACATTGCAAGCTGTTCGATTAATGAGATTTTGTTGAAAGAAATTATATTGGGAATTAAGGGGAAGTTTATTTTCTCAATTTGGACAGCGAGTATGGGAAGGGGAAACCAGGGCACGCTGAGACACGGGGCACAAAGGGGACAGTGGAGTTTTCTTGGTTCCAGACAAGATTATGATGTGGTGCCATCAAATCTATTAATTTCCATCCTGATGTTTCTATCCTCGAATTTGTGGAAAGGTCTGATTTTACATTTGTTTTTGAAGAAAAAAAAATTCTTGTTGTAAAAGTCAAACCAAATTCTACACCCCTAATACCTCACAAAAGTTATACACAAATAATGTCATTACCTGGAACTTCGAATCTGTTTTATGGAGTAGACAACTTGGATTTTTCTATTGGCATGATTCATGTCCAATACATGAGATTATCGCCAATGCAATTCGAGATAGCAATCTGGAAACACAGAGGTCTCTTATAAAGGCCCTGAGAAAATTTTCATGGACCTTGGTAGTGAGAGAAGGCTGGCTGTGAGTCTTATGCCCTTATGTTATCATCAAAAGACAGGAATTTAATTCATTCAACACGTGACAAGTGATCACCTGAGCTGGAAGATATGTAGTCTGCTAAATTAAATGCTGTTAGTAGATCTTGTCATGAATTTAATCAGGGTCTGCCGGAAAGCCTTTTCCAAGCCTTGCTGCAATCTGCAACTTCTCCATTACAAAAAATCTCCCTGAATTGTTGTGTATCTGTTAGGCCCCTGTTTTAATTCTTTAAAGTCTGCCTTTGAAAACATTTAATATTGCAAATATTCAAATCATTTTCAAGATTTAGATGAACCAGTTTAGGGCAACATGAACATGATAAACACATAATCACATATTTACTTGTTAATTATGGATGTTTTGGAGCTGTATATACGCCGTATATATAAGAAGCGTAGCAGACATACTTGACCAAATGGAATAAAAACTGCAGTTTTTTTAAAGAAAGAGACAAACAACTTTTTATGCAAACAAAAGAGAAGTTGTTGTTTGCTACAGTCTAAGTGTCTGTCTGGGATTTGGAGAGATCCGAAGTTTCTTGTGAACCTCAGGAAGTTTTCTCATTTGTCGGTGCGTGGGTGTGAAATGCGCATGTTTGGCTAGATACATGACCAGCCCAGTTAAGCTCTACTAGTGGAACCATTTTGTTCTTGCTGCATAAAGTGTAAGTACAAACAGGACTATAAAATACAACACATAGTCATGCAGTGGTGTCTGTAATGGTTTAAACCACACGTCTGAACAGCTTTTCATAATGCCACAGTCAAGAATCAAACTGTGATCTATGCAGCTTTGAAAGCATGAATAATTTTTACAGCTTTAATTGTCTTGGAGATATCAGGAGCTGAGACAGCATTAATACTGATAGCAGTGGCACTGTGGCAGTACCAAATTAGGTCCTGTTAGTACTGGGGGGTTTTAATACCTGCATCTTTGATGAGAGAGGAGTGAGTTGTGAAATAGGTAGTCAGGGCCCTGCAAGTCAAGCAAAATGACGATCATCATTGGATAAGTCCACAGTGACATAACATTGTCAGTTCATGCGGCATTGAAAATTGACATCGGCTCTTTCAACTAAGTGACTGGGTGATTTATTGAAATTGCGGAACAAATGGGAATGCTTTGTGTGGATAAACAACAGAAGATTTAGGAATGCTTTGCACAACAATCTCTTTTATTTATATATGGACAATGCCATATTTCGAGGATGTTGAACTCTAGTCGTATCAGTCTAAGACTTAGGAGGGGTAATGGGTCTGATGAGAAAAAAAGGTCAATGAAATCGGCAGGATTAAAAAAAACGCAGCTATTATCCTAAATACTGTTTTTTTTTCTGACCAATTTCATCATCAGTTACACATATAATAGATTATAAATGTGCATGTGGCAGGCACACCTGGAGAGGTAGAAAAAGAAAGTTGAGTAGGAAGATGATACTCCATGGAATTTGCTTGATGAGATATAGCCGTGCAAGAAGAAACCCCAACCAGGAACTTGGCATGCTTTCTCTGAGATATCCAATGATAGTAGAATTTCACATTCATTGAATTGTTGTTACATCCTATTGTAGCCGAATAGCCCCAGCAACAAATGTTCCAGCAGTAAAAGTGTGACAGCAACCTCTGATTAACGATAAGCCAAAGAAATGGTCTTCCTTGTGAATCTATATTTAAGTCAAATTATTTATGCTAAATGCTTTCCTCAGTTACTCAGAGCATACAGTGTATAATATATAGCAGGTCCTTATTGATGACACCATAATGGTATGAAATCACAATGAGAATGATATTGCTATAGCATTCAATGCAATAAAATCATTACTGTAACGACGTAACACAATATATGAGAGAAAAGCTAATTTGAAGCGAGAGCCCACAGACGGACTTGCAGCATTTCGGGCCCCGTGGCAAAATAAGTCAATGGGCCCGACATCCCTACCATCGGCGATATTTAAAAATACGAAAGGCAATACTACAGACCAATTTTGGCAAGTTGTAGGAACTAGGTTGGGGCCCCCATATGAAAAGGTGCTGTCCTTTATACTTGGCATAGTTGCAACACACAATCATGAACCTGAAAGCAAATTTTCACTCTTTTCTTGAAATGTTTATTTTTTGGACCTTGAATGGGCCCCCTTGAGTGAATGCAACTGCCACTTTGCAACACAGGCTAGTCCAACCCTGAGCAAGACCACCATTTTAAAAGTTTTGAGCAATGTAGACCTTTGAGATATGCAGCAAGTTTTTGAAGATTCTTGAAAACTTCAGGAATTTTTTAGTTTAGCAACAAGGGACGCTGATGCTCAAGTGTGAAATAAACATGTCCACTTAAGTGAGCGGTCTGGCCTCAATTATGTGAGTGCAGATGTGGAACTGATGAGGACAACAGCAATGATTGTAAACAAGGTCCCAAGGAAACCTTATTCACAGTTTTTTTAACCATATGTACTGCGGTGTCCCAAAAAAAGTGAAAGTCTGAAATTCATCAGGGCTAACCTCTAAATGTGTTCTATATCCCCTTTCGGACTCCAATAAAAAATTTCTGCTCATTTGAAGGTGTTTTAGATGTTGCTCAAGAGCCCCAAAAGGGGGACTAACAAGGAATTATCATGCGAAAATGGCTATTTCAGCTAATAGTTCATAAATGATTGGTTTCATTCCTCCTAGACACACGGATAGTTGATACAAAGAAGGATAAATTATTCTGCACACTGTGGTACCAATTTAATATCTGCACCTTACTTGTGTAATTGTAAAGTGTGTAATATTTTACATGAAAAATTGATGCCAAGGCAAAGCACCTTTCTTAATGAAGATTAATTGCAGTCTAATTTTACATTTTAGACATGAGACAATCACATATTGGTTCCATAGTGTGACACATACACAGGAATATCAACCGATGTCTTACAATCTACAAGTTTTTTTTTTTTTTATTACAGAAAATCATTTAAATAAGTATGTCCCATACATGTAGATTTTCTCAATACCAAAGCAAGTTACAAATATTAAATTGGTACCACAGGGTACAGAATAATTTATACATCTGTATAAACTGATAATTTGTTAGTTTTTAGCTCAAATAGCCATTTTCGCATGAAAATTCAATGTTAAACCGACATCTATCTTTGGGGCTCTTGAGGAACATCTAAAATAATCTTTAAATGAGCTGAAATTTTAAATGCAAGGGAGTCAGAGAGGGACTATAGAACACATTTAGAAAAAGGCCCCAAAGAATTTCAGAATTTCACTTTTTTGGGGACACCCTAATTACATTATGTACTTATCTTTAGAGAAACCTACTCTGATGCAAAAAGATTTTACAACTCATTGCGAGAGCATACACTGCATGATGGGACCAAACAGTGACAACATCCTCTTTTCAACAGTAACCGGACAAAAATACAACACTTCCCCCCCCTCAGGTCAGTTACCTTTCGAAGAATGAAGTGTATAGATTCAAATGATATTCAATTTTTATGACAATACTCCCAAGCCAAACAACATTGCCAATTGGCAGAGTGCTCTTCTTTTGTAATTTAGAAATGTACAATAGAAATTATGTTGCCAAAACTTGAGCACAACGTTGAGTCTTTTTCACAACATTGTGAAAAATGTTGCCACAACATGCAAGCTAACATCATATTTTGACATTGCTTCATAACCATTGTCCTTGTGGCTACGTCATTTATAACGTACAATTTTCCGGAATGTTGCCATCACGGAAGAATATAGATATACTTCCACCTTTACCATAATGCTGCTGCAACACAGGTGTGCCCATTTGGATGCACTTCAATGGATGAGTTCCTATTTGTGACCAAGGTATGCATGTAAAAATCAACAATTCCAAATCTGAATTGCTCAGTCTACCATTTCTGTCCCTCTAGGTAGTGCTGCTGGTCTCATTCTATACACAGCATATATGCAAGCACAATACAACTCGTAATATTTTGCTAATTACGACACCATGATCAGTGGATACGCTGATGACCATATCATCCATTGCAGTTTCTCATCTGGTACTACACAAGCTGAGTCAAACTGTTTAAATGATCAACAAAAGTGTGTCAATGACATACATATATTATATATGGATGAATGAGAATCGTCTAAAAATGAATGATGACAAAACTGAATTTATCTCTGTGACCATAGAACCTAGCTATTAAGAAGTGTCACAGTTCATTTCTATCATTTGGTGATGCAAAAATTGATATAGCTGCAAGCATTAAATGTCTTGGTGTAAATATAAATACAGAACTCAACTTCAAATCCCATATTCAACAAAGTGCAAATAAGCATCACTAAACCTCAGCAACATCAAATATATTCTTGGAAAATGCTAATTCAGACACCAGTCATCTCACACCTACATTCCAGCAATACAATCCTATGTGATCTTCCTGGATCCACACTAAAACCAGCTCAACTCGTAAAAAATCATGCTGCAAGGGCAATTCTCGGTTGCAAGAAACAAGACAGCACAACATCTGCATTGGGAGATCTTCATTGGCTACGGATCAGGCAGCAGTGTAAATTTAAATTGCTCCTTATGGTGTTCAAGTGTCTTCATGATACTGCACCATCATACCTGAGTAACTTGCTTGTCATACAGAAAACACCATCACGCACAACAAGATCTTTCTCTGACACCGTCATTACACTAATAGTAGGCCTACTGAAAACAACTCGAGCAACCTTTGCAAAGAGAAGTTTCTCAGTCTCAACCCCACATCATTGGAACAATACACCATCTGAACTACGAAAATGCAATAATATTGACTCCTTCAGAAATAAACTCAAAACTATGAATATTTTAATATATAACTTACCCATAGGCAACAAACTTGGCCAGTGGGCTAATCAAATTTTCATCCTGTTTCATTTTTATTTTCATTTTCAATCTCAAGTCTATGGTTCACTTCAAACTACTTATTCTGATAGTATTTATCTATAAATTTAGTTTTTATCGATTCACCAATTTACATTCTTACTATTGTATTATTATTCTCAGTAATTAACTTATTGTAGCTTTCATCCTGTTTTTACATTTCCTTATATTTTAAATAATGAAAATCCTGATTTATTGCAAAGCGCCCTACAATTAATAAGTTCAATTCAATTCAATTCAATTTATGCAATAAGACTCACAAAGTTCCTCAATTCAATAACTAAATGCAGCATTTTATAACAGTCTAACTGGGCTACATTGTAACTACGTTTTCAAGGGTGGCTATATTTAGGTACAGTTCACACAATAGCAATGTCCTAAACAAGCATTTAAATGCCTCCTTTGTTAAGCAGACGTACCGGATAGAATGTCCTGCGCAATACAATATATAGGGACTTAAAAGCTGTTGTGGTCAAGGCTGAGGCCCAGTAGGGACAGCGTAAAATCTTGTTTCAGGAAGACATAGAATAAAAGCTTATCACCATAAAATGCTTTTACAATGACAAAAAGACAATTTAGATTGAAGTCAAATTTATGGCAATTAATAGGTTTTGCAGTTGTGGCATGGTTTGACCATCTTTCTACCTCTCAGTTTTTAAATGCGCTTCTGTTTTTTTCATTTCACGATTTAGTGATAAAAGAAAAGAAAGAGTCAGTTTATAGTTTGCTAGTAGCTTAGTATGGAGACAAGGGGGTAGCTTAGTATAGAGACAAGAGGATTGTTTGCCATTGAGTCAGTTCATTCCTATATGTGACTATTCAATGGGAGATGGTCTTTGAGGAACACTGGTCTTTGTTAATGAAGGTCTCAGCTGTACTTAATCATTGCTTAGACCCTTAGTACAGAGAGGGCAGGGTTGGAGCCATCATTCCCTTAGTTTATCAAAAGACAAGGAATAATTAATTTGACAAGTGATCAGCTGTGAGCTACAAGGAACAGAGTCTGCTAATGCAGTTAGTGTGATGAATTCTCTGACTCTGCCTGGCGACCTTTATCCCACGTTTGCTACACTACGGCCAAACAATTTTGGCATATCCCTTCTGTGGTCTGTCTTCTCGCAGTCGCAATGCTTTTGTTTACCTGTGCTGTACCTGGTTGTCCCTGAAGTGGTATTTCTGCAAACCACATTGGGCGAATAGGCTTTCTCTGAAACACGTTGAAAGTGGTCAGGTCATATCAATCTTTTTTACTGATGGAATGTGTGAAGATGTGAAAGGGTGTTGTTGTATATATGAGTGGTAGAAAGAAATAAAACCAACCAACCAATCAATCAATCTGTCAATCAATCAATTATTCAATTAATCATGCTTGAACAGTTTGGTACCATTTATCATGGTGAGAGACACAGTGAAGAGTCCATAAAATCCGATCTCAATTTGTTATTCATGGATGACAATGTCATGCTGCTAGATTTGGATAAACTGACAATTGCGCCAGAATCGAAATATCAGCCTGTTACATTGTTATAAGCAAAGAAAACAAATGATGTGTAGTGCAACATAATGTCTGTCATCATATGAAATATATCTGCATCTGAACAACCTGCATTGAGATAAAAGGTAATACATCATACAGCTGGATGACACATGTGCACAATTACATTTTTTGAAGTTTTATTAAATCATTTCTAATTCGTATTTATAAGTTTGAAATTATATTAAAACTGCATGTGTTAGTATATAGTAACTTTCCAGATCTACAACGTACGAGTACTTTTTCATGATTTCTCAAAAGGTGACTTCTTGCAAAACCATTCTGCGCAACCAGTAAAAAAAAAACATTTCGACAACATTTTCTTCAGGTTGCACAAGTTGATGCTTTTTTTTTACTTATCAAACTGCGGAAGCCTTACGTCTTCAGCCAAAAAAACATTCTGTACTTGTTGTAGCCCACTTAATGATTGACTGGAACATAGATTCCCAAATTGCCTACTGTTTATCTTGATATCGCAATTCCCCCATCCTTCTGCAATTCAATAAATCACTCAGTCATTTGTAAGGAGGAGTTGTCAATTTTCCATGCCACCTAAGATGACAATGACATGTCTCTATGGACTTATCCAATAGAGATCATCTTTCTCGTTGACATGCTGGGCCATATCTACCTATTTCACAGCTCACTCCCCTCTCATCAAAGATGCAGGGATGATGTCAATCCCCTCAGCACTAAAAGGACCTAATTTGTTGCAGCCACTGCTACCAGCATCATTGCTGTAGAGTGTGGACCCTCCTGATGTTTCAGTCTTTGTCAAAGCAGCAAAAATAAGAGTTTAATTGTATGAATTGCTTGATGATAGTTTGTTAAGTATAGATCACACCTTCAGTACTTATGGAGTATGATATCTGCACCAGTGAAAGAATCATCGCTCTCTTATCGTAGATACTGTCTGTTTCAAATTTCATCATCAGTAACACATAATGGATTGTAAATGTGCGTGTGGCAAGCACACATTGCGAGTCTGCCAAACCTGAAGGATGAGAGTTAAGATGATACTCCATGGGATATTGCTTGATGAGATATAGCCATGCAAGAAGATACCTCAACCATGAACTTGGCATGCTTTCTCTAAGATATCCAAAATTCCTTTCAGAGTAGAATTATAAATGAATTCATTGAATTGCTGCTACATCCTATGGCAGCCTAGCAGCCACAGCAACAAATTCACACCAGAAACAGACTCAGCAGAAACAGACTCAGCAGAAACAGACTCAGCAGAAACACACTCAGCAGAAACAGACTCAGCAGCAACAAACTCAGCAGAAACAGACTCAGCAGCAACCTCTGAAGTGAGCACGACAGACCTATTTTCAATGGTTACCCAAGGAAATCTACATTTACAACAAACCTTTATGACCAGAAAATATTTTAAGGCAAGAAATCAACGTAAAGACAATCATATATCATCTCTGTATAAACTTTCTCTAAAATATTACTTGAATCCAGCAATTCAACATATCCCATTTCTTAGCTGAAAAAAAAAAAAAAAACCAAAAAAGTGAGGCATAAGAATTGATAAAAAGTCAGATAAACTGTGATGACTGCAGTCCTGATGAAACTGATGTAGGCTTATCTGACAGAAGCCAAATATTTCTATTGGAATATCAGATGGACAATATAATGACCTATTTTCAGTCAGAAACGTTTTTGCTCTATAGTTGCATAGTTGCGTTTTAATTGTTCACCATGGATTTCTAAGAAATATTTCAATTTAACAAGTCCAATGTTCTAAACAAGAAGTAACATAATACCCTGCAATGGAAAATTAAGGCTATTTTGTTAGTGTGTGTGAAAATAGGGATTACTCAAATATCTTGTCAGAATCAAGTCTTTTACTAATGTGCTACTATCCGTATATTCAACAATAACATTGTTTTCTCTAGACAGATACTGGAATATTTCAGTCCTGTATAATGGTAAAAAAAATTAAGTGATAAATCACAATTACAAATGTGATCAACATATTTCAATTTGCCTGAGCAGGCATAGAAATGGCTGAAATATCACCGATGTGTAAAGAAAACATTTCAAGATAATTAGGGATGGCATATATGTTTGTTGAAAACTGAAAGCGCAAACAGAATTGCCAAAAGCTGCAAAAACATTGATATGAATCTTATATTTAGAGTAGATAGTAAACAACTCTCTGCAAATATCAGTGTAAAATAACACATAGTGAAAAACAGATCGTGACTTTTATTCTTGAAAATTAACTTTTTTTAATGTCGCAAAAAATGATCTCTTAGTCGGATAGCTAAAGCTAAAAAAACCGGTTCTCCTAAATATATGAACTTTTTTGTCTAGGGAGAACACATAATTTCAAGCATAACCGGTGGGATCACGTCTTTTTTTCTACATTTCATTTCCTTTATATTTAAACCCAAGCATAGATCATGTCTTTGCATACAAGGTTCTTGATGATCTGAACTTGGCATGGCAAACCAGGACCTTATTTCCAATGTGTCGACCTTTGATGAATTGCCTGGATCTGCTTATAATCCCAACATTGCACGATAGCTGTTCGATTAATGAGATTGCTGTTGTAGGAAATTATATGAGGAATTAAGGGGAAGTTTATTTTCTCAATTTGGACAGCGAGTATGGGAAGGGGAAACCAGGGCACGCTGAGACACGGGGCACAAAGGGGACAGTGGAGTTTTCTTGGTTCCAGACAAGATTATGATGTGGTGCCATCAAATCTATTAATTTCCATCCTGATGTTTCTATCCTCGAATTTGTGGAAAGGTCTGATTTTACATTTGTTTTTGAAGAAAAAAACATTCTTGTTGTAAAAGTCAAACCAAATTCTACACCCCTAATACCTCACAAAAGTTATACACAAATAATGTCATTACCTGGAACTTCGAATCTGTTTTATGGAGTAGACAACTTGGATTTTTTTATTGGCATGATTCATGTCCAATACATGAGATTATCGCCAATGCAATTCGAGATAGCAATCTGGAAACACAGAGGTCTCTTATAAAGGCCCTGAGAAAATTTTCATGGACCTTGGTAGTGAGAGAAGGCTGGCTGTGAGTCTTATGCCCTTATGTTATCATCAAAAGACAGGAATTTAATTCATTCAACACGTGACAAGTGATCACCTGAGCTGGAAGATATGTAGTCTGCTAAATTAAATGCTGTTAGTAGATCTTGTCATGAATTTAATCAGGGTCTGCCGGAAAGCCTTTTCCAAGCCTTGCTGCAATCTGCAACTTCTCCATTACAAAAAATCTCCCTGAATTGTTGTGTATCTGTTAGGCCCCTGTTTTAATTCTTTAAAGTCTGCCTTTGAAAACATTTAATATTGCAAATATTCAAATCATTTTCAAGATTTAGATGAACCAGTTTAGGGCAACATGAACATGATAAACACATAATCACATATTTACTTGTTAATTATTGATGTTTTGGAGCTGTATATACGCCGTATATATAAGAAGCGTAGCAGACATACTTGACCAAATGGAATAAAAACTGCAGTTTTTTTAAAGAAAGAGACAAACAACTTTTTATGCAAACAAAAGAGAAGTTGTTGTTTGCTACAGTCTAAGTGTCTGTCTGGGATTTGGAGAGATCTGAAGTTTCTTGTGAACTTCGGGAAGTTTTCTCATTTGTTGGTGCATGGTGTGAAATGCACATGTTTGGCTAGATACATGACCAGCCCAGTTAAGCTCTACTAGTGGAACCATTTTGTTCTTGCTGCATAAAGTGTAAGTACAAACAGGACTATAAAATACAACACATAGTCATGCAGTGGTGTCTGTAATGGTTTAAACCACACGTCTGAACAGCTTTTCATAATGCCACAGTCAAGAATCAAACTGTGATCTATGCAGCTTTGAAAGCATGAATAATTTTTACAGCTTTAATTGTCTTGGAGATATCAGGAGCTGAGACAGCATTAATACTGATAGCAGTGGCACTGTGGCAGTACCAAATTAGGTCCTGTTAGTACTGGGGGGTTTTAATACCTGCATCTTTGATGAGAGAGGAGTGAGTTGTGAAATAGGTAGTCAGGGCCCTGCAAGTCAAGCAAAATGACGATCATCATTGGATAAGTCCACAGTGACGTAACATTGTCTGTTCATGTGGCATTGAAAACTGACATCAGCTCTTACACAAGTAAGTGACTGCATGGGTGATTTCTTGAAATTGCAGAACAAAAGGGAATACTTTGTGTGGATAAACAACAGAAGATTTAGGAATGCTTTGCACAACAATCTCTTTTATTTATATATGGACAATTCCATATTTCGAGGATGTTGAACTCTAGTCGTATCAGTCTAAGACTTAGGAGGGGTAATGGGTCTGATGAGAAAAAAAGGTCAATGAAATCGGCAGGATTAAAAAAAACGCAGCTATTATCCTAAATACTGTTTTTTTTTCTGACCAATTTCATCATCAGTTACACATATAATAGATTATAAATGTGCATGTGGCAGGCACACCTGGAGAGGTAGAAAAAGAAAGTTGAGTAGGAAGATGATACTCCATGGAATTTGCTTGATGAGATATAGCCGTGCAAGAAGAAACCCCAACCAGGAACTTGGCATGCTTTCTCTGAGATATCCAATGATAGTAGAATTTCACATTCATTGAATTGTTGTTACATCCTATTGTAGCCGAATAGCCCCAGCAACAAATGTTCCAGCAGTAAAAGTGTGACAGCAACCTCTGATTAACGATAAGCCAAAGAAATGGTCTTCCTTGTGAATCTATATTTAAGTCAAATTATTTATGCTAAATGCTTTCCTCAGTTACTCAGAGCATACAGTGTATAATATATAGCAGGTCCTTATTGATGACACCATAATGGTATGAAATCACAATGAGAATGATATTGCTATAGCATTCAATGCAATAAAATCATTACTGTAACGACGTAACACAATATATGAGAGAAAAGCTAATTTGAAGCGAGAGCCCACAGACGGACTTGCAGCATTTCGGGCCCCGTGGCAAAATAAGTCAATGGGCCCGACATCCCTACCATCGGCGATATTTAAAAATACGAAAGGCAATACTACAGACCAATTTTGGCAAGTTGTAGGAACTAGGTTGGGGCCCCAATATGAAAAGGTGCTGTCCTTTATACTTGGCATAGTTGCAACACACAATCATGAACCTGAAAGCAAATTTTCACTCTTTTCTTGAAATGTTTATTTTTTGGACCTTGAATGGGCCCCCTTGAGTGAATGCAACTGCCACTTTGCAACACAGGCTAGTCCAACCCTGAGCAAGACCACCATTTTAAAAGTTTTGAGCAATGTAGACCTTTGAGATATGCAGCAAGTTTTTGAAGATTCTTGGGAACTTCTGGAAGTTTTCAGTTTTAGCAACAAGGGACGCTGATGCTCAAGTGTGAAATAAACATGTCCACTTAAGTGAGCGGTCTGGCCTCAATTATGTGAGTGCAGATGTGGAACTGATGAGGACAACAGCAATGATTGTAAACAAGGTCCCAAGGAAACCTTATTCACAGTTTTTTTAACCATATGTACTGCGGTGTCCCAAAAAAAGTGAAAGTCTGAAATTCATCAGGGCTAACCTCTAAATGTGTTCTATAGCCCCTTTCGGACTCCAATAAAAAATTTCTGCTCATTTGAAGGTGTTTTAGATGTTGCTCAAGAGCCCCAAAAGGGGGACTAACAAGGAATTATCATGCGAAAATGGCTATTTCAGCTAATAGTTCATAAATGATTGGTTTCATTCCTCCCAAACACACGGATAGTTGATATAAAGATTGATAAATTATTCTGCACACTGTGGCACCAATTTAATATCTGCACCTTACTTGTGTAATTGTAAAGTGTGTAATATTTTACATGAAAAATTGATGCCAAGGCAAAGCACCTTTCTTAATGAAGATTAATTGCAGTCTAATTTTACATTTTAGACATGAGACAATCACATATTGGTTCCATAGTGTGACACATACACAGGAATATCAACCGATGTCTTACAATCTACAAGTTTTTTTTTTTTTTATTACAGAAAATCATTTAAATAAGTATGTCCCATACATGTAGATTTTCTCAATACCAAAGCAAGTTACAAATATTAAATTGGTACCACAGGGTACAGAATAATTTATACATCTGTATAAACTGATAATTTGTTAGTTTTTAGCTCAAATAGCCATTTTCGCATGAAAATTCAATGTTAAACCGACATCTATCTTTGGGGCTCTTGAGGAACATCTAAAATAATCTTTAAATGAGCTGAAATTTTAAATGCAAGGGAGTCAGAGAGGGACTATAGAACACATTTAGAAAAAGGCCCCAAAGAATTTCAGAATTTCACTTTTTTGGGGACACCCTAATTACATTATTTACTTATCTTTAGAGAAACCTACTCTGATTCAAAAAGATTTTACAACTCATTGCGAGAGCATACACTGCATGATGGGACCAAACAGTGACAACACTACGCACCAACAGCCGCTCCGACTGTCACATGTAAATCTAGGCATCAAGATGGATTTCAACCTTCTTATGATTTAAAAATAATTAACAGGCCACCTCTGAAGACGTTTTGTTGAAATTCCATGCAGGTTAAAAGAGGACAGTGTCTTAACTAATAGACAAATTATCCTGTAGCAAAAATTTCATCCTCTTTTCAACAGTAACCGGACAAAATACAACACCTCCCCCCCCCCCAGGTCAGTTACCTTTCGAAGAATGAAGTGTACAGATTCAAATGATATTCAATTTTTATGACAATACTCCCAAGCCACACAACATTGCCAATTGGCAGAGTGCTCTTCTTTTGTAATTTAGAAATGTACAATAGAAATTATGTTGCCAAAACTTGAGCACAACGTTGAGTCTTTTTCACAACATTGTGAAAATGTTGCCACAACATGCAAGCTAACATCATATTTTGACATTGCTTCATAACCATTGTCCTTGTGGCTACGTCATTTATAACGCACAATTTTCCGGAATGTTGCCATCACGGAAGAATATAGATTACTTCCACCTTTACCATAACGTTGCTGCAACACAGGTGTGCCCATTTGGATGCACATCAATGGATGAGTTCCTATTTGTGACCAAGGTATGCATGTAAAAATCAACAATTCCAAATCTGAATTGCTCAGTCTACCATTTCTGTCCCTCTAGGTAGTGCTGCTGGTCGCATTCTATACACAGCATAAATGCAAGCACAATACAATTCGTAAAATTACGACACCATGATCAGTGGATACGCTGATGACCAGTTTCTCATCTGGTACTACACAAGCTGAGTCAAAATTTTTAAATGATCAACAAAAGTGTGTCAATGACATACATATATATGGAATTTATGGATGAATGAGAATCGTCTGAAAATGAATGATGACAAAACTGAATTTATCTCTGTGACCATAGAACTAGCTATTAAGAAGTGTCACAGTTCATTTCTATCATTTGGTGATGCAAAAATTGATATAGCTGCAAGCATTAAATGTCTTTGTGCAAATATAGATGCAGAACTCAACTTCAAATCCCATATTCAACGAAAGTGCAAATAAGCATTACTAAACCTGAGGAACATCAAATCTATTTTGGAAAATGCTAATTCAGACACTAGTCATCTCACACCTAGATTACAGCAATACAATCCTATGCGATCTTCCTGAATCCACACTAAAACCAGCTCAACTCGTACAAAATCATGCTGCAAGGGCAATTCTCGGTTGCAAGAAACATGACAGCACAACATCTGCTTTGCAAGATCTTCATTAGCTACCGATCAGGCAGCGGTGTAAATTTAAATTGCTCCTTATGGTGTTCAAGTGTTTCATGATACTGCACCATCATACCTGAGTAACTTGCTTGTCATACAGAAAACACCATCACGCACAACAAGATCTTCCTCTGACACCGGCATTACACTTATAGTAGGCCTACTGAAAACAACTCGAGCAACCTTTGCAAAGCGAAGTTTCTCAATCGCAACCCCACATCATTGGAACAATCTACCATCTGAACTACGCAAATGAGATAATATTGACTCCTTCAGAAAGAAACTCAAAACTATATATTTTAATATATAACTTACCCATAGGCAACAAACTTGGCCAGTGGGCTTATCAAATTTTCATCCTGTTTCTTTTTTATGTTCATCTTCAATCTCAAGTCTACCGTTCACTTCAAACTACTTATTCTGTTAGTATTTATCTATCAATTTTATCGATTCGCCAATTTACATTTTTACCATTGTATTATTATTCTCAGTAATTAACTTATTGTAGCTTTTATCCTGTTTTTACATTTCCTTGTATTTTAAATTATGAAAATCCTGATTTATTGCAAAACGCCCTAGAATTAATAAATTCAATTCAATTCATGCAATAAGACTTACAAAGTTCCTCAATTCAATAACTAAAAGCAGCATTTTATAACAGTCTAACTGGGCTTCATTGTAACTATGTTTTCAAGGGTGGCTATATTTAGGTACAGTTCACACAATAGCAATGTCCTAAACAAGCATTTAAATGCCTCCTTTGTTAAGCCGATGCAGGACAGAATATCCTGCGCTATACAATATGGACTTGACAGCTGTGGTGGTCAAGGCTGAGGCCCAGTAGAGACAGCTTAAAATCTTGTTTCAGGAAGACATAGAATAAAAGCTTATCACCATAAAATCCTTTTACTATGAAAAAGAGACAATAGATTGAAATAAAATTTATGACAATTTATAGGTTTTGCAGTTGTGGCATGGTTTGACCATATTTCTCACCTCTCTGTTTTTGAAAGCGCTTCAATTTTTTCATTTCACGTTTTAGTGATAAGAGAAAATAAAGAGTCGGATTATAGTTTGCTAGTAGCTTAGTATGGAGACAAGGGGGTAGCTTAGTATAGAGACAAGAGGATTGTTTGCCATTGAGTTAGTTCATTCCTATATGTGACTATTCAATGGGAGATGGTCTTTAAGGAACACTGGCCTTTGTTAATGAAGGTCTCAGCTGTACTTAATCATTGCTTAGACCCTTAGTACAGAGAGGGCAGGGTGGGAGCCATCATTCGCTTAGCTTATCAAAGACAAGGAATAATTAATTTGACAAGTGATCAGCTGTGAGCTACAAGGAACAGAGTCTGCTAATGCAGTTAGTGTGATGAATTCTCTGAATCTGCCTGGCGACCTTTATCCCACGTTTGCTACACTACGGCCAAACAATTTTGGCATCTCCCTTCTGTGGTCTGTCTTCTCGCAGTCGCAATGCTTTTGTTTACCTGTGCTTTACATGGTTGTCCCTGAAGTGGTATTTCTGCAAACCACATTGGGCGAATAGGCTTTCTCTCAAACACATGGAAAGTGGTCAGTTCATATTAATTTTATTTTAGTGATGGAATGTGTTAATATGTGGAAGTGTGTTGTTGTAAATATGAATGGTAGAAAGAAATAAAACCTACCAACCAACCAACCAATCAACCTACCAATCAATCAATCAATCAATTATTCAATCAATCATGCTTGAACAGTTTGGCACCATTTATCATGGTGAGAGACACAGTGAAGAGTCCATAAAATCCAAACTCAATTTGTTATTCATGGATGACAATGTCATGCTGCTAGATTTGGATAAACTGACAATTGCGCCAGAATCGAAATATCAGCCTGTTACATTGTTATAAGCAAAACAAACAAATGATGTGGTGTGCAACATAATGTCTGTCATCATATGCAATATATCTGCATCTGAACAACCTGCATTGAGATAAAAGGTAGTACATCATACAGCGAGCTTCAACAAACTTTGGGGTTTAAAAAATTGACCAAGAAAGCGATTAGCGCAATGATGTAGAGGAAGGTCAGACGAACATTTGATGTATCAAACAAATTACAATTATTCACCAGAATGATGAAACTGAGGACAAGCAGGCAAAAAAACATATTTTATAAATTTTCTGTGAAATGTTTACTGTTATAGGTTTATCACATTCTGTCAGTCTGAATGAAGCGATCTGTACTTGCTCTTGTGGCAATGACTGCATTTTTCTACCTTAGAATAATGAATTTTATCTTAGATATTACCTAAAAGGAAAAATGGGCAGTTTTGATCATTTTTAGATGGAGATTCCATGCTAACAATAGGGTGTGATAAATAAAAAGTTTAAAACTCAAATATCTCAAAAAATTCCCAACAGATTTTTTCGTTTGATACATCAAGATGTTCACCTGACCTTCCTCTACATAACTGCGCTAATCGTTTTCTTTGTCAATTGTTTTAACCTCAAAGTTTGTTGAAGCTCGCTGTGATCAGACAGCTGGATGACACATGTGCACAATAAGGCTTTCATTTCTAATTCGTATTTATAAGTTTGAAATTCTATTAAAACTGCATGTGTTAGTGCATAGTAACTTTCCAGATCTACAACGTATGAGTACTTTTTTTCATAATTTCTCAAAGGGGGACTTCTTGTAACCCTTTCTGCGCAACCTGTAACAAAAACGAAACATTTCGACAACATTTTCTTCAGGTTGCACAAGTTGATGTTTTTTTTTACTTCAGGTATCAACTGCTGAAGCCTGACACCTTCAGCTAAAAACATTATCAGTACTTGTCGTAGCCTATTTAATGACTGACTGGAACATAGATTCCCAAATTGCCTACTGTTTATCTTGATATCGCAATTCCCCCATCCTTCTGCAATTCAATAAATCACTCAGTCATTTGTAAAGAGGAGGTGTCAATTTTCCATGCCACCTAAGATGACAATGACATGTCTCTATGGACTTATCCAAAAGAGATCATCTTTCTGGTTGACTTGCTGGGCCATAACAACCTATTTCACAGCTCACTCCCCTCTCATCAAAGATGCAGGGCTGATGTCTATCCCCTCAACACTAAAATTACCTAATTTGTTGCAGCCACTGCTACCAGCATCATTGATGTGGAGTGTGGACCCTCCTGATGTTTCAGTCTTTGTCAAAGCAGCAGAAATACGAGTTTGATGGCTTGAGGAGATTTTGTTAAGTATAGATCACACCTTCAGGATATATGGTCTATGATATTGGGAATAATAAAAGAACCGTCGCTCTCTTATCGTAGATACTGTCTGTTTCAAATTTCATCATCAGTAACACATAATGGATTGTAAATGTGCGTGTGGCGAGCACGCATTGCGAGTCTGCCAAACCTGAAGGATGAGAGTTAAGATGATACTCCATGGGATATTGCTTGATGAGATATAGCCATGCAAGAAGATACCTCAACCATGAACTTGGCAGGCATTCTCTAAGATATCCAAAATTCCTTTCAGAGTAGAATTATACACCAACTCATTGAATTGATGCTACATCCTATGGCAGGCTAACAGTCCCAGCATTAAGCTCCGAGGTAACCACCAGGACAGACTTATTTTTAATGGTCAACAAAGGACATCCACATTTACTACAAGCTTTGCGGCCAGAAAATATTTTAAGACCAGACATCAACGTTAAGATGGCTAATCAAATATCATTTCTATTTAAACTTTCCCTAAAATATTTCTTGAATCCAACGATTCAACATATCACATTTCACAGCTGAAAAAGAAACCGAAAAATGAGTCATAACAATTGATGACAAGGCAGATAAACCGAGATGACCACTGATGAAGCTGATATATCTGACATAAGCCAAGTATTTTTATAGGAATATCAGATGGACATAATAACTGTTTCATATAATAACCCATTTTCAGTCAGAAATGATTTTTTTTAGTTTTTTCTCTATATATGCATAGTAGCATTTTAATTGTTCACCTTAGGTTTTTAAAAGATATTTCAATTTAATCAACTGCACAGGTCCAATGTTCTAAACAAGAAATAGCATAGTACCCTGGAAATGGAAAACTAAAGCTATTCTGTTAGTGTGTGTGAAAATAGGGGGGACTGAAATATCTTGTCAGCATCAAGTCACTTACTAATGCACTACTACACGTGTATTCAACCAAATAACTTTGTTTTCACTAATACACAAATAGATACACAGAACGATACCTAAACATTTCAGTGATATATATAGTTGTAAACAAATTAAGTGATAAATTACAAATACAAATGTCATCAACATATTCCAACTAATCTGCTTGAGCAGGCATAGAAATGGCTGAAATATCACCGATGTATAAAAAAAAAATTTCCAGATAATTAGGGATGGCATATATATGTCTGTTGAAAACTGAATGCGCAAACTGAATTGCCAAAAGCTGCAAAACATTGATATGAATCTTTTATAAAGAGTAGATGGTAAACAACTCTCTGCAAATATCAGTGTAAAATAATAAATAGCGAAAACAGATAATGACTTTCTTTCTTGAAAATTAACTTTTTTTAATGTCGCAACAAATTATCTCTTCAGTGGATAGTTAAAGCTAAACAGGTTCTCCCAAATATATCAACTTTTTGTCTATGGAGAACACATAATTCCAAGCATAACCAGTGGGATCAGGCCTTTTTTTCTACATTTCATTTCCTTTAAATTTAAGCGTAACAACTGATAATGTCTTAGCATACAAGGTTCCTGTTGATCTTAACTTGGCATGGCAAACCCGGACCTTATTTCCAATGTGTCAACCTTTGATGAATGCCTGGATCTGCTTATAATCCAAACATTGCAAGGTAGCTGTTCGATTACAGTGGTCCCTGCGTTATAAGACCCCCTGTTGTAAGACTGCCTTGCATTATGTGACCGCCTTCCTCCGGCGCTGAGTAGCATTTATAGTGCATTTTGCACCCAGTTGAGAGACTGCACCCCCACAAGAGACCGCTTCATGACCGCAGAAGGGGCGGTCTTATAAAGCAGGGACCACTGTTATGAGATTGCTGTTGAAAGAAATTATATTGGGAATTAAGGGGAAGTTTATTTTCTCAATTTGGACTGTGGGTATGGGTAATATAACTTACTGGGACGCTCAAGTTGTATCCAAAATAATAATATAGGAGCTCATTTTGGATTTTTGAGGTGATTCATAAGAACTTCGCTATATAAAATGCTTTGTGATGATACTTGGAATACGGTGTCTCTATTTCACTGAACACATAGCCGTCCAGGCCTCCACGGAGGAGGGCCTGGGCAAAATGGAAGAAAATAGGCTGTTGAATTACATCAGCATATCAGAGGCAAGGGCAGATTTAGCAAATTTGTGGAATAGATGGATTGAGGTCAATAAAACACGGATCAGTTTGAATTTATGGAACGATCTGAATTTGCATTTGGTCACGTGTTGTAATGTCGTACAATTTCAGAAATTGTGCATTTAAATGATGATTACATGTACATGGCAAATTTTTATTATGCAATATTATGCACCAATGGAAGGCCTGACTTCTTCTATATCATATTAGGTTTTAAAAAGTCAACTTTATCACAAAATGAGGCTTCTAGCCATCAAAAACCTCAGGAAAACAAGTTTTGTGTCCCGCATTATGTCAGATTTGAAAAAATCATCTAGAAAGTGAGTTTTCTTGCCAGCGACAAAAGATATTTTAATCTGGTTTTCTCTGCAGGAGTACCTGGTTCCTACTTAAGCTCTTGAAGCTTACATTTTTTATCTAACTATTACAGCGCCTTCTGTAGATTCTCAAATGTGCACCGAAGTGAACCTGTCCTGCTGGCAAAAAATATTCAACACATTTTCTTAGATTTAGTCTGTAGCTATTAATATTAAAGCTAGGAAATGCAAATATATATCAATTAAATGCTCATAAGTTTTATTTTAAAATGCATTTATCAGATTTTGTTTGCAGGTAAAATTCTTTGAGTGCTGCTTGTCTACTTTAGGCTGAACTTTTCGTAACACTTGCAAAAACCCGTAAAATTGGAGAGGGGTTCTGAGTTTAAACCACGAGAACTCGAAGTAGGTTAACTGCACCCTGTGGATAAGGCTATTGCCTAAATGCTCATGAGTTATATTTTATTATGGTATAAAATATTGCTATGTTTTCAATCATTTTCTTACTACTGTGATGCTCTGAACAAGGCTGAACCAAATGTAACACAATATCATACATGGTTGAAGCGTACAAGATTTTTTCGCTTAATGTAATGGACTTCCAAAAGGACAAAAAGGGCAGGCCAAATCATCAAACGAATAAATAACAATCACATTTGATAATCTTGCTTTCGTTTAGCCAAAGAAAGAGATATTATGGGTTAAATCCACAGATAGCTCCAGAATGGTATGCTGACATGAGATGTTGATTTCTCATGCACTACATTGCACTAGACAATAACTGATATAAGACATATTTGCAACATGTCATGTAAATATCTTATAATATCTTATTTGCAATATCAGAAATTGTTCTTGGTAATGTTTTTAAACATTTTACTTGAGATTTTGACAATAATCAGACTTCTGGCACTGTTTTAAACATGACGCCTGAGAATGGTTTTCTGTCGCAGTAACATAAATTCATTGACGTATATAAAGTCTTTTGGGGAAGAGAAAGTACTTTTTGTTGCTTTGATTAGTAGGACCATCTTCTCAACCAACTTCAGTGAAAATTTCATAGGGATACAAGGAGTACTTTGTACTTTATGGTAGCGTTACTGAAATATAGTAGTTTTTGAGAAAAATGCCTTTAAAGTTTCAGCTTTACATTGACTTGTATGGTGAATAAAATCAAATAATAAGACGAACAGCCCTAATTGTTGTGAAATTATGCTAGTTTTTGGTTTGAATAGGATATTTAAGACCTAAAAGAGACTTTTTTGATGAAAAATATTTTTGGTCCAAAACAGCCATGTAACGCAAATTGTACGACCTTGTGACACATGACCATTTGCTTTCGTAAAAACATTCTTGTTTACCTCACTAAAGTTATGCACAAGAAATGTTGTAACCTGGGAGTTTGGATTTGCTTGGGAGAGCAGACATCATAGATTTCCTTTGGCCTGATTCATGTTCGATTCATTGTGATTATAACCAATGAAATTTGAGTTGGCCATCAAGAAACACACAAGTTTCTTTTGAAGACCCTGAGAAAAATTGTCATGGACCTTGGTAGTGAGACAAGGCAGACTGAGACTTATCCTTGATTTTATCATCAAAAGACAGAGGAATTATTATCAGCTGTGAACAGCTGTGAGCTAGAAGGTATGTAGTCGTCTAATGCTGTTATTATTTGCACAGCGAAACGGTAAAGCAAATTGAGAACAAGAGAGGACTCAAAAATCTGCGCCGTAATGATCTCAACATCAACAGTCCACAGCAGGGAATTAGGTCAAGTGGGTTCAGCTTCTTATCAATGATTTTGTTTCATCGTTGACAAAGTTCCCCCGTGGCCTAATTGGTAAGTGCGCTTGTCAACTGGCTTTGAGGGCGTGGGTTCAAATCTCACCACGGGAACTCACTTTAGTCCGAGCCCATGGGACATTAAATGGAGGTGGGTTGTATCAAGTATTCTATGCTAGGGCAACTGAAAGACCCTAGGCATCCCTGAATTAATAGGGTATGTTCCAGACTCACAGTCTTCTCATCTCATCATCATACGGCGATCGCCTGCCTCGATATAGCCCACTAAGGTGCTGCAGAGGCGTAAAACACAAACAAACAAACAATCGTCATTAACAAAACATGACATATAAAAGTGTCTTAGAAATTCAATCTTCTCCAGTAATATATCCTGCATCAATACTTTTTATGGAATAGGTAATTATTAGCCTTGACAAGCTAAATCAAATTATTAACACATGATTAATTTCTTGTCAAAACAGACAACACGAAAACATTAAAGTGGCATGATCTTTATAAACTGATGATTATATAACAGTCGGCAATTAATCTGCATGCTAGTAATGTCTTTGTTTTTGTATTACTATATAGTCCTTGGCCTGGGGATCATTTGTGTGACCGAGAGAGGGAGAGCGTTTGACTTCAGATTCTGTTACTATATAGTCTGGCCTTCAAGAAAAATCAGGGTAGACATCTGGCGGCATGGCAGGTTAGGAGAAATCCAAGATGGCCGCCAAGATGGCTGCCGTGATGAGAAAAATGGGTTAAATTGCTCACAGTGACACTACAGACTTGTGTAATACATCAAAATAGGGGTTTTCTGGGCTGCTGAGTCCAACCATGTACAAATGAAACCTCTTGCTGTGTTTTCTTTGGAGAAAATCATGAAGGTAGCAAAATTAAACCAACATGGCTGCCGTAAATGGAAAAATACTAACATTGCTCAACAATAAGTAACACAAAGGCATGTAGTACATCAAAATAGGGGTTTTCTTGGTTGCTGAGTCCAAATATGTACACATGAACCCTTGCTCCTTTCAATTTCCAAGATATAAGGCTGCTACAAAGTTGTCAAGCATAAAATGAGTGTATGATACGTCAAAAGAGGGTTTTTGGGGTCGAAATATAAAATGCTTGATATCTCCATTAATCCATATTAAGACATTCAATATAGCAGCCAGTAAAAGAACCAGGGTAGACACCTGTCTGAGGTATCTTATATATATGTAGTGACTAATACTCATACTTACCAGGGGTAGGGTTATATTATTTTCAAAGACAGGCAAATTTTCAACATTCGCAGGCCAGTGCACAGTTCTTGACACTGTCTTGTGGCACAACTTCAATCAAGCCTTGTTGTTTCAATAATATCCAAGGGTTAAGAAATGTTAACCACTACAGTAGTGTCAGCACCTGCAATTACTCTTTCCCAGGCAGGGATCACACATGGGGTTCGACGATTGACAAGACTTAGTGCCACAACTTCTCTCACTTGTGAAATTGGTTTCCAGTCCATTCGTTCAATGGCACTTAAGAACAAATAAGTTATTCTCCAGAATTATTGTCAAAATTTTCTGTTCCCTTGAAAGAATGTGTCCTAAATTGCATTCCAGCAATCCCATTCCCCATTCCCAATGCATTTCAACTATAAGGCTTGCTTTGATACAGTAAGTTTCAGGAAGCATTGATCATACAAATGTTGGTCTCTTGAGAGGAAAGTATGTACTGTCTCATACCATTCAACAAGAAGTTGTGGCACAGCAAAAGGTTACTGTACAGCACAACTGCCAAGCATCTTTCGGTGGATGGCCTAAGTGTTGTGTATAGTTCCAAAATGGCAAGTTGATAAAATATCAAATTTATCCCACTCTGCAAAGGAAACATTCATTTTAGCCCAGGTACAGTACTCTAAGGTGTTGATTTGACACTTACATTTTATGTGGGAAGTAAGTGCCATACATTGGTCTGAATTTGCAAGCAATTCAGGAATAGAATAATCAAGTAAAATCAGTTAAATTGCTTAACCACCAGTTGTACCAAATTTAGAAGGCACATGGTCTTGAATTTCCTCGCCAATGTATTCGAATAAAAAAAGAGTGTATCCTTTCTTTTCAGGAGCATGTTCTATATTATTGTATAGTGTCCAAATTTGTATTGCTAAATTCACTATAATTCTATAATTCCACCTAAGAAACTTAATGAAGTAGTAATTCCATATAAAATGAGCAAAATCTGTAATGGGTCTCACTAAAACAATTCTGAAAATTTCACATTTATTGTTGTTGTTGTTGTTTTTTTGTAATTTTTTTTGCTTTACAGTATCAAGATTCATTGTATTCTATGTATATCATTTATTTACCATCATTTTAAGACTAAATGCAGAACTACATGCCTGTTTGATAGCCATGAAGAAGGTCAGAGAGCCCTTATTTTGATATGGCACTCTTCTAGTGTCAGTGTTAGCAAATTACCCCATTTTCCTTTCAGATCATCTTTAATGTTTTAAGATAATATTGACTCCTTCAGAAAGAAACTCAAAACTGTATATTTTAATATATAACTTACCCATAGGCAACAAACTTGGCCAGTGGGCTTATCAAATTTTCATCCTGTTTCTTTTTTATGTTCATCTTCAATCTCAAGTCTACCGTTCACTTCAAACTACTTATTCTGTTAGTATTTATCTATCAATTTAGTTTTTATCGATTCGCCAATTTACATTCTTACTATTGTATCATTATTCTCAGTAATTAACTTATTGTAGCTTTTATCCTGTTTTTACATTTCCTTGTATTTTAAATTATGAAAATCCTGATTTATTGCAAAACGCCCTAGAATTAATAAATTCAATTCAATTCATGCAATAAGACTTACAAAGTTCCTCAATTCAATAACTAAAAGCAGCATTTTATAACAGTCTAACTGGGCTTCATTGTAACTATGTTTTCAAGGGTGGCTATATTTAGGTACAGTTCACACAATAGCAATGTCCTAAACAAGCATTTAAATGCCTCCTTTGTTAAGCCGATGCAGGACAGAATATCCTGTGCAATACAATAGGACTTAAAAGCTGTGGTGGTCAAGGCTGAGGCCCAGTAGGGACAGCTTAAAATCTTGTTCCAGGAAGACATGGAATAAAAGCTTATCACCATAAAATCCTTTTACTATGAAAAAGAGACAATAGATTGAAATAAAATTTATGACAATTTATAGGTTTTGCAGTTGTGGCATGGTTTGACCATATTTCTCACCTCTCTGTTTTTGAAAGCGCTTCAATTTTTTCATTTCACGTTTTAGTGATAAGAGAAAATAAAGAGTCGGTTTATAGTTTGCTAGTAGCTTAGTATGGAGACAAGGGGGTAGCTTAGTATAGAGACAAGAGGATTGTTTGCCATTGAGTTAGTTCATTCCTATATGTGACTATTCAATGGGAGATGGTCTTTAAGGAACACTGGCCTTTGTTAATGAAGGTCTCAGCTGTACTTAATCATTGCTTAGACCCTTAGTACAGAGAGGGCAGGGTGGGAGCCATCATTCGCTTAGCTTATCAAAGACAAGGAATAATTAATTTGACAAGTGATCAGCTGTGAGCTACAAGGAACAGAGTCTGCTAATGCAGTTAGTGTGATGAATTCTCTGAATCTGCCTGGCGACCTTTATCCCACGTTTGCTACACTACGGCCAAACAATTTTGGCATCTCCCTTCTGTGGTCTGTCTTCTCGCAGTCGCAATGCTTTTGTTTACCTGTGCTTTACATGGTTGTCCCTGAAGTGGTCTTTCCGCAAACCACATTTGGCGAATTGGCTTTCTCTCAAACACATGGAAAGTGGTCAGTTCATATTAATTTTATTTTAGTGATGGAATGTGTTAATATGTGGAAGTGTGTTGTTGTAAATATGAATGGTAGAAAGAAATAAAACCTACCAACCAACCAACCAATCAACCTACCAATCAATCAATCAATCAATTATTCAATCAATCATGCTTGAACAGTTTGGCACCATTTATCATGGTGAGAGACACAGTGAAGAGTCCATAAAATCCAAACTCAATTTGATATTCATGGATGACAATGTCATGCTGCTAGATTTGGATAAACTGACAATTGCGCCAGAATCGAAATATCAGCCTGTTACATTGTTATAAGCAAAACAAACAAATGATGTGGTGTGCAACATAATGTCTGTCATCATATGCAATATATCTGCATCTGAACAGACTGCATTGAGATAAAAGGTAGTACATCACACAGCGAGCTTCAACAAACTTTGGGATTAAAAAATTGACCAAGAAAGCGATTAGCGCAATGATGTAGAGGAAGGTCAGACGAACATTTGATGTATCAAACAAATTACAATTATTCACCAGAATGATGAAACTGAGGACAAGCAGGCAAAAAAACATATTTTATAAATTTTCTGTGAAATGTTTACTGTTATAGGTTTATCACATTCTGTCAGTCTGAATGAAGCGATCTGTACTTGCTCTTGTGGCAATGACTGCATTTTTCTACCTTAGAATAATGAATTTTATCTTAGATATTACCTAAAAGGAAAAATGGGCAGTTTTGATCATTTTTAGATGGAGATTCTATGCTAACAATAGGGTGTGATAAATAAAAAGTTTAAAACTCAAATATCTCAAAAAATTCCCAACAGATTTTTTCGTTTGCTACATCAAGATGTTCACCTGACCTTCCTCTACATAACTGCGCTAATCGTTTTCTTTGTCAATTGTTTTAACCTCAAAGTTTGTTGAAGCTCGCTGTGATCAGACAGCTGGATGACACATGTGCACAATAAGGCTTTCATTTCTAATTCGTATTTATAAGTTTGAAATTATATTAAAACTGCATGTGTTAGTATATAGTAACTTTCCAGATCTACAACGTATGAGTACTTTTTTTCATAATTTCTCAAAGGGGGACTTCTTGTAACCCTTTCTGCGCAACCTGTAACAAAAACGAAACATTTCGACAACATTTTCTTCAGGTTGCACAAGTTGATGTTTTTTTTTACTTCAGGTATCAACTGCTGAAGCCTGACACCTTCAGCTAAAAACATTATCAGTACTTGTCGTAGCCTATTTAATGATTGACTGGAACATGGATTCCCAAATTGCCTACTGTTTATCTTGATATCGCAATTCCCCCATCCTTCTGCAATTCAATAAATCACTCAGTCATTTGTAAAGAGGAGGTGTCAATTTTCCATGCCACCTAAGATGACAATGACATGTCTCTATGGACTTATCCAATAGAGATCATCTTTCTGGTTGACTTGCTGGGCCATAACAACCTATTTCACAGCTCACTCCCCTCTCATCAAAGATGCAGGGCTGATGTCTATCCCCTCAACACTAAAATTACCTAATTTGTTGCAGCCACTGCTACCAGCATCATTGATGTGGAGTGTGGACCCTCCTGATGTTTCAGTCTTTGTCAAAGCAGCAGAAATACGAGTTTGATGGCTTGAGGAGATTTTGTTAAGTACAGATCACACCTTCAGGATATATGGTCTATGATATTGGGAATAATAAAAGAACCGTCGCTCTCTTATCGTAGATACTGTCTGTTTCAAATTTCATCATCAGTAACACATAATGGATTGTAAATATGCGTGTGGCGAGCACGCATTGCAAGTCTGCCAAACCTGAAGGATGAGAGTTAAGATGATACTCCATGGAATTTGCTTGATGAGATATAGCCATGCAAGAAGACACCTCAACCATGAACTTGGCAGGCATTCTCTAAGATATCCAAAATTCCTTTCAGAGTAGAATTATACACAATTTCATTGAATTGTTGCTACATCCTATGGCAGGCTAACAGTCCCAGCATTAAGCTCCGAGGTAACCACCAGGACAGACTTATTTTTAATGGTCAACAAAGGACATCCACATTTACTACAAGCTTTGCGGCCAGAAAATATTTTAAGACCAGACATCAACGTTAAGATGGCTAATCAAATATCATTTCTATTTAAACTTTCCCTAAAATATTTCTTGAATCCAACGATTCAACATATCACATTTCACAGCTGAAAAAGAAACCGAAAAATGAGTCATAACAATTGATGACAAGGCAGATAAACCGAGATGACCACTGATGAAGCTGATATATCTGACATAAGCCAAGTATTTTTATAGGAATATCAGATGGACATAATAACTGTTTCATATAATAACCCATTTTCAGTCAGAAATGATTTTTTTTAGTTTTTTCTCTATATATGCATAGTAGCATTTTAATTGTTCACCTTAGGTTTTTAAAAGATATTTCAATTTAATCAACTGCACAGGTCCAATGTTCTAAACAAGAAATAGCATAGTACCCTGGAAATGGAAAACTAAAGCTATTCTGTTAGTGTGTGTGAAAATAGGGGGGACTGAAATATCTTGTCAGCATCAAGTCACTTACTAATGCGCTACTACACGTGTATTCAACCAAATAACTTTGTTTTCACCAATACACAAATAGATACACAGAACGATACCTAAACATTTCAGTGATATTATATATAGTTGTAAACAAATTAAGTGATAAATTACAAATACAAATGTCATCAACATATTCCAACTAATCTGCTTGAGCAGGCATAGAAATGGCTGAAATATCACCGATGTATAAAAAAAAAATTTCCAGATAATTAGGGATGGCATATATATGTCTGTCGAAAACTGAATGCGCAAACTGAATTGCCAAAAGCTGCAAAACATTGATATGAATCTTTTATAAAGAGTAGATGGTAAACAACTCTCTGCAAATATCAGTGTAAAATAATAAATAGTGAAAACAGATAATGACTTTCTTTCTTGAAAATTAACTTTTTTTAATGTCGCAACAAATGATCTCTTCAGTGGATAGTTAAAGCTAAACAGGTTCTCCCAAATATATCAACTTTTTGTCTATGGAGAACACATAATTCCAAGCATAACCAGTGGGATCAGGCCTTTTTTTCTACATTTCATTTCCTTTAAATTTAAGCGTAACAACTGATAATGTCTTAGCATACAAGGTTCCTGTTGATCTTAACTTGGCATGGCAAACCCGGACCTTATTTCCAATGTGTCAACCTTTGATGAATGCCTGGATCTGCTTATAATCCAAACATTGCAAGGTAGCTGTTCGATTACAGTGGTCCCTGCGTTATAAGACCCCCTGTTGTAAGACTGCCTTGCATTATGTGACCGCCTTCCTCCGGCGCTGAGTAGCATTTTTAGTGCATTTTGCACCCTGTTGAGAGACTGCACCCCCACAAGAGACCGCTTCATGACCGCAGAAGGGGCGGTCTTATAAAGCAGGGACCACTGTTATGAGATTGCTGTTGAAAGAAATTATATTGGGAATTAAGGGGAAGTTTATTTTCTCAATTTGGACTGTGGGTATGGGTAATATAACTTACTGGGACGCTCAAGTTGTATCCAAAATAATAATATAGGAGCTTGTTGTGGATATTTGAGGTGATGCGCAAGAACTTTGCTATATTTATGCTTAGCGATGATATTTGGAGCACGGTGTCTCTATTTTACTGAACACGGAGCCGTCCAGGCCTCCACAGAGGAGGGCCTTGGGAAAATGAAAAAAATTAGGCTGTTGAAACACATCAGCATATCAGAGGCCAGGGCGGATTTAGCAAATTTATGGAATAGATGGATTGAGGTCAATAAAACACGGATCAGTTTGAATTTATGGAACGATCTGAATTTGCATTTGGTCACGTGTTGTAATGTCGTACAATTTCAGAAATTGTGCATTTAAATGATGATTACATGTACATGGCAAATTTTTATTATGCAATATTATGCACCAATGGAAGGCCTGACTTCTTCTATATCATATTAGGTTTTAAAAAGTCAACTTTATCACAAAATGAGGCTTCTAGCCATCAAAAACCTCAGGAAAACAAGTTTTGTGTCCCGCATTATGTCAGATTTGAAAAAATCATCTAGAAAGTGAGTTTTCTTGCCAGCGACAAAAGATATTTTAATCTGGTTTTCTCTGCAGGAGTACCTGGTTCCTACTTAAGCTCTTGAAGCTTACATTTTTTATCTAACTATTACAGCGCCTTCTGTAGATTCTCAAATGTGCACCGAAGTGAACCTGTCCTGCTGGCAAAAAATATTCAACACATTTTCTTAGATTTAGTCTGTAGCTATTAATATTAAAGCTAGGAAATGCAAATATATATCAATTAAATGCTCATAAGTTTTATTTTAAAATGCATTTATCAGATTTTGTTTGCAGGTAAAATTCTTTGAGTGCTGCTTGTCTACTTTAGGCTGAACTTTTCGTAACACTTGCAAAAACCCGTAAAATTGGAGAGGGGTTCTGAGTTTAAACCACGAGAACTCGAAGTAGGTTAACTGCACCCTGTGGATAAGGCTATTGCCTAAATGCTCATGAGTTATATTTTATTATGGTATAAAATATTGCTATGTTTTCAATCATTTTCTTACTACTGTGATGCTCTGAACAAGGCTGAACCAAATGTAACACAATATCATACATGGTTGAAGCGTACAAGATTTTTTCGCTTAATGTAATGGACTTCCAAAAGGACAAAAAGGGCAGGCCAAATCATCAAACGAATAAATAACAATCACATTTGATAATCTTGCTTTCGTTTAGCCAAAAAAAGAGATATTATGGGTTAAATCCACAGATAGCTCCAAAATGGTATGCTGACATGAGATCTTGATTTCTCATGCACTAGACAATAACTGATATAAGATATATTTGCAACAAGTCATGTAAATATCTTATAATATCTTATTTGCAATATCAGAAATTGTTCTTGGTAATGTTTTTAAATATTTTACTTGAGATTTTGACAATAATCAGACTTCTGGCACTGTTTTAAACATGACGCCTGAGAATGGTTTTCTGTCGCAGTAACATAAATTCATTGACGTATATAAAGTCTTTTGGGGAAGAGGACGTATTTGTTGCTTTGATTAGTAGGACCATCTTCTCAACCAACTTCAGTGAAAATTTCATAGGGATACAAGGAGTACTTTGTACTTTATGGTAGCGTTACTGAAATATAGTAGTTTTTGAGAAAAATGCCTTTAAAGTTTCAGCTTTACATTGACTTGTATGGTGAATAAAATCAAATAATAAGACGAACAGCCCTAATTGTTGTGAAATTATGCTAGTTTTTGGTTTGAATAGGATATTTAAGACCTAAAAGAGACTTTTTTGATGAAAAATATTTCTGGCACAAAACAGCCATGTAACGCAAATTGTACGACCTTGTGACACATGACCATTTGCTTTCGTAAAAACATTCTTGTTTACCTCACTAAAGTTATGCACAAGAAATGTTGTAACCTGGGAGTTTGGATTTGCTTGGGAGAGCAGACATCATAGATTTCCTTTGGCCTGATTCATGTTCGATTCATTGTGATTATAACCAATGAAATTTGAGTTGGCCATCAAGAAACACACAAGTTTCTTTTGAAGACCCTGAGAAAAATTGTCATGGACCTTGGTAGTGAGACAAGGCAGACTGAGACTTATCCTTGATTTTATCATCAAAAGACAGAGGAATTATTATCAGCTGTGAACAGCTGTGAGCTAGAAGGTATGTAGTCGTCTAATGCTGTTATTATTTGCACAGCGAAACGGTAAAGCAAATTGAGAACAAGAGAGGACTCAAAAATCTGCGCCGTAATGATCTCAACATCAACAGTCCACAGCAGGGAATTAGGTCAAGTGGGTTCAGCTTCTTATCAATGATTTTGTTTCATCGTTGACAAAGTTCCCCCGTGGCCTAATTGGTAAGTGCGCTTGTCAACTGGCTTTGAGGGCGTGGGTTCAAATCTCACCACGGTAACTCACTTTAGTTCGAGCCCATGGGACATTAAATGGAGGTGGGTTGTATCTAGTATTCTATGCTAGGGCAACTGAAAGACCCTAGGCATCCCTGAATTAATAGGGTATGTTCCAGACTCACAGTCTTCTCATCTCATCATCATACGGCGATCGCCTGCCTCGATATAGCCCACTAAGGTGCTGCAGAGGCGTAAAACACAAACAAACAAACAATCGTCATTAACAAAACATGACATATAAAAGTGTCTTAGAAATTCAATCTTCTCCAGTAATATATCCTGCATCAATACTTTTTATGGAATAGGTAATTATTAGCCTTGACAAGCTAAATCAAATTATTAACACATGATTAATTTCTTGTCAAAACAGACAACACGAAAACATTAAAGTGGCATGATCTTTATAAACTGATGATTATATAACAGTCGGCAATTAATCTGCATGCTAGTAATGTCTTTGTTTTTGTATTACTATATAGTCCTTGGCCTGGGGATCATTTGTGTGACCGAGAGAGGGAGAGCGTTTGACTTCAGATTCTGTTACTATATAGTCTGGCCTTCAAGAAAAATCAGGGTAGACATCTGGCGGCATGGCAGGTTAGGAGAAATCCAAGATGGCCGCCAAGATGGCTGCCGTGATGAGAAAAATGGGTTAAATTGCTCACAGTGACACTACAGACTTGTGTAATACATCAAAATAGGGGTTTTCTGGGCTGCTGAGTCCAACCATGTACAAATGAAACCTCTTGCTGTGTTTTCTTTGGAGAAAATCATGAAGGTAGCAAAATTAAACCAACATGGCTGCCGTAAATGGAAAAATACTAACATTGCTCAACAATAAGTAACACAAAGGCATGTAGTACATCAAAATAGGGGTTTTCTTGGTTGCTGAGTCCAAATATGTACACATGAACCCTTGCTCCTTTCAATTTCCAAGATATAAGGCTGCTACAAAGTTGTCAAGCATAAAATGAGTGTATGATACGTCAAAAGAGGGTTTTTGGGGTCGAAATATAAAATGCTTGATATCTCCATTAATCCATATTAAGACATTCAATATAGCAGCCAGTAAAAGAACCAGGGTAGACACCTGTCAGAGGTATCTTACATAGTAGTGACTAATACTCAAGACTTACCAGGAGTAGGGTAATATTATTTCCAAAGACAGGCAAATTTTCAATATTCGCAGGCCAGTGCACAGTTCTTGACACTGTCTTGTGGCACAACTTCAATCAAGCCTTGTTGTTTCAATAATATCCAAGGGTTAAGAAATGTTAACCACTACAGTAGTGTCAGCACCTGCAATTACTCTTTCTCAGGCAGGGATCACACATGGGGTTCGACGATTGACAAGACTTAGTGCCACAACTTCTCTCACTTGTGAAATTGGTTTCCAGTCCATTCGTTCAATGGCACTTAAGAACAAATAAGTTATTCTCCAGAATTATTGTCAAAATTTTCTGTTCCCTTGAAAGAATGTGTCCTAAATTGCATTCCAGCAATCCCATTCCCCATTCCCAATGCATTTCAACTATAAGGCTTGCTTTGATACAGAAAGTTTCAGCGAGTATTGATCATACAAATGTTGGTCTCTTGAGAGGAAAGTATGTACTGTCTCATACCATTCAACAAGAAGTTGTGGCACAGCAAAAGGTTACTGTACAGCACAACTGCCAAGCATCTTTCGGTGGATGGCCTAAGTGTTGTGTATAGTTCCAAAATGGCAAGTTGATAAAATATCAAATTTATCCCACTCTGCAAAGGAAACATTCATTTTAGCCCAGGTACAGTACTCTAAGGTGTTGATTTGACACTTACATTTTATGTGGGAAGTAAGTGCCATACATTGGTCTGAATTTGCAAGCAATTCAGGAACAGATTAATCAAGTAAAATCAGTTAAATTGCTTAACCTCCAGCTGTACCAAATTTAGAGGGCACATGGTCTTGAATTTCCTCACCAATATATTCGAATAAAAAAAGAGTGTATCCTTTCTTTTCAGGAGCATGTGCTATATTATTGTATAGTGTCCAAATTTGTATTGCTAAATTCACTATAATTCTATAATTCCACCTAAGAAACTTAATGAAGTAGTAATTCCATATAAAATGAGCAAAATCTGTAATGGGTCTCACTAAAACAATTCTGAAAATTTCACATTTATTGTTGTTGTTGTTGTTTTTTTGTAATTTTTTTTGCTTTACAGTATCAAGATTCATTGTATTCTATGTATATCATTTATTTACCATCATTTTAAGACTAAATGCAGAACTACATGCCTGTTTGATAGCCATGAAGAAGGTCAGAGAGCCCTTATTTTGATATGGCACTCTTCTAGTGTCAGTGTTAGCAAATTACCCCATTTTCCTTTCAGATCATCTTTAATGTTTTAAGCACAATCTCATTCCACTTGATGTAATAGAATTATGTGAAGTCATGCAACACTCTTCAAACAGGCATAGTCCTCCATTTAGTCTTAAATGATAGCAGGTGGGTGGCAGAGTGGTTAAGGTGCCGGCTCCAGCACCTGCTTCACTGAAGATCATGTTGAGGACTCACGCTCTCTCTTCCATCTCATTAATCAACCCTCGTGAGCACCCACTTACCATATCTATCTGTCTTACAAACTCAGCTGTATTGCCACTTGAAATAGCAATTTTGATGAATCACAAAAGCTTAATGCTAGCATGTGAAACATACCTTACATAAAGATGTTTTTCCAGGGCTTCATGGCAGCCACACTGGTAGCTGTATTGAATTTCCCAAAATGCAAAAGAGCAGTAGTTTTATGTATGCATGTTTGACCGGTACAGTGTTTGTACAGGCGACATAGGTTTTTTTTTCAGGACTTCACGGCAGTCTTACTTGCAGCAATCTTAAATGTGATCAAAATGCAAAAATGTACAGTGCATTTTCTGAGTACTTTATGGTAGCCATGTCAATGGCAATCTTGCGGATATCTTCATATAAACAAGAGCAAGAGGTTCATTAGTGCATACTGGGACTCAGCAACCCAGAGGCCCTATTTTGACGTATCATGCAACCGTTTTGTGTTTGTCTTGAGCAACACAGTCATTTTCTGACAACTTTGTGGCAGCCATATCAGTGGCTATCTTTGATTTCTCAATATAGAAAGGAGCAAGAGGTTTCATATGGTCATATTTGGACTCAGCAACCAAGAAAACCCCTATTTTTGATGTACTACATGCCTTTGTGTTACTTATTGTTGAGCAATGTTAGTATTTTTCCATTTACGGCAGCCATGTTGGTTTAATTTTGCTACCTTACTGATTATCTCCAAAGAAAACACAGCAAGAGGTTTCATTTGTACATAGTTGGACTCAGCAGCCAAGAAAACCCCTATTTTGATGTATTACACAAGTCTGTAGTGTCACTGATGGCTATTTAACCCACTTTTCTCATCACGGCAGCCATCTTGGATTTCTCCTAACCTGCCATGCCGCCAGATGTCTACCCTGATTTTTCTTGAAGGCCAGACTATATAGTAACAGAATATGAAGTCAAACGCTCTCCCTCTCTCGATCACACAAATGACCCCCAGGCCATGGACTAATATATCTATACTATTGTGTAATATCAATAATCTAACATAAACTTAGCTGTGGCTGCTTTCAGTGATGTCTGCCTTTTTGTCATTAAGCTGATTATCTATCAATCTTATTTCTATATTTACAAATTAATTATGCAATTTTAGAACCGAAACTGACCAGTTTTTATTTTGTGCAATTTTTATAACATTGAATTTGTGTAAGAGAGAAGCATAGCAGAGAGGTCCTCACCAAATGGAAGAAAAACTTGAAGAGTTTGAAGAGAGAGACAAACAACTTTTTAGACAAACAACTTTTTGAGCAGAATTTTTTGTTCGCTACAGTCTATAAGTGTCTGTCTGGGATTTGGAGAGATCTGAAGTTTCTTGTGAACTTCGGGAAGTTTTCTCATTTGTTGGTGCATGGTGTGAAATGCACATGTCTGGCTATATAAGTAACTGGAACCAAGTGTACTTGATGTATAAAGCTCAAGTACAAACAGGGCAATAAAACCAACACATAGCCATGCAGTGGTATCTGTAATGGTTCAAAAACACGTTCAACAGCTTTTCATAATGCCACAGTCAAGGATGAAACCATGATCTCTGCAGCTGTGACAGCATGAGCTTCATCAGTCTTGGTAATATTAGAAGCTCAGATAGCATTGGTGCTGGTAGCCGTGCCACTTTGCAGTACCAAATTGGGTCCTGTTAATGTCGAGGGGATGTAATTCCTGCATCTTTGATGAGAATGGGAGTGAGATGTGAAGTAGCTAGACAGGCCTCAGCAACCAAAGTTTCACCATCAATAGACTCAGCTGCAGTAAACTTTGAAATAAATAGCAAGATACTGAGTATTTTAAAGAGTTGTCTGATCCACATTAGCCAAAAAGGTTTGTGAAAAGAAAATATCTGAAGCTGGCAGTCTGTCAAGAGATTAAAGGAAACCCCAAAAGCAATATATATTGCAAGGTGGATCATATGTCTCTTTTAGAAGAATACACAATTATATGTCTCTTCTTTACAAAAGCTATATGCTGAAATGTTGTTTGAAATCAACCTGTCCCATTTCATAGCTGAAAATCAAATTTAGAAACCCAAAGTATCACATAAATATCATGACAAGGAAAGTCAGCTATATGACTAGTGATGAGTCCAAAATTATGTTTTGATATGACAGATAGATGCATTTATAAATTAACACATTTTGTCAAAATCAAGATTTGTTAATCCTTTGTCAGCCTAAAGTTGTTTCTCATGAACTCCCTGAGAGCAATTACACTATGTAAATATGTCTTGTTCCTCTTACATGGATGGTGCTTTGTCATATAGCGAGTTCTTAACACAGAAAGTTAAAATTGGTACAAATTCAGCACAGACAACATTGATGCTGGTTGCAGTGGCACCTTGGTAGCAGCAAATTAAGTCGTGTTTGTGGTGAGGGGATGTAATTCCTGCATCTTTGATGAGAGGGGAGTGAGCCGTGAAATAGGTAGTCAGGGCCCTGCAAGTCAAGCAGAACGACGATCATCATTGGAAAAGTCCACAGTGACATAACATTGTCAGTTCATGCGGCATTGAAAATTGACATCAGCTCTTACAAGTAAGTGACTGGGTGATTTATTGAAATAGCAGAATGAAAGGAATGCTTTGTGTGGATAAACAACAGAAGATTAAGGAATACTTGGCATAACCATCTATTTCAATCATTTATGGATAATGCCATACTTTGGGAGGATGTTGAACTTTAGTCTGTATCAGTTTAAGACTAAGGAGTAGTAATGCATCTGATCAGAAAAAAAGGTCTATGACACCGGCAGCATTAAAAAAAAGACAGTAGCTATTATCCTAGATACTATTTGTTTCTCACAAATTTCATCATCAGTTACACATATGATGGATTTTAAATGTGCGTGTGGCAAGCACACATTGAGAAGTAGAAAAAGAAGATGAGCAGGAAGATACATGTACTCCATGGGATATTGCTTGATGAGATATAGCCATGCAAGAAGAAACCCAACTGCGTCAACCAATCTCTAAATTGCCAATCTCTAAATAGTCAAAAAGACTTGATTTAGATATTGGCAGGGGGCCCGTCTCTGTAATTATCGCTCATATGTCTTTTCGGGCCCTTTACAACATTAACAAATCAATTGTGCCCGATTCTGCAATATCGCCCACCGCCGATTTTGATATGCGGGACGCGGGATCGCGGGATTAGTTTTTTTGGTTAGAATTGGGCCTTGGAAGAGCCTGTTTGGCTTTTCCGGGGGCTTTTCTTTAATTGAAGCACTTCTAGAAATGATAGGATCGTAATTTTTTCACTGTTAGATTTGTCTTGGTGAGATGTGTTCAATTGGATTGGCTATGTGTTCTTAGCTTTATAAAAAAATTCATCAAATTATGATATTGACTGGGCCAACCATATTAAACGTTTTAATTAATAGAACTTTATGAAGTCATCAAGTCAGTTTCTTAGGTGCATGCTCCTGATTGGGGAGCTCAGGGTTTAGGCCCCCAACCAGAATTTGAAATGTTTTTTTTTTTAGATATAGATATTGATATATAGATATATTTATTTTTTATCTTGTTGTTTAAATACACACATTTTATATGATATTATGAACAATCAATTAAACAAAGGACACAGAGCAACAATATGGGACAAAACAGAGTTAGAAAAGCCATATCAAGTTGCACCCAGATTGCAAATAAAGTCAACAACATACATACAGACAAACATATTTTATACATACAGGGTGGTGAGATGTAATAGGCTTACACTTCTATAGTTAATTTAATTTTTTTTGTCCCTTGACCTGTACTTGTAGGCCATCTACGCGAACAGGGAGGGTAGGAAATTGTCAGGTGAAGTAATACAAATAGTTTAATTAAACTTGAATATCTCACTTTAATTTAAAAAAAGATAATTTACCAGTCACTAACAGATTTATTTCTGTTTCCTCTCAATTCCCCATGTCTAACCAATGACTGTCCCATGTGGAGATGTCCGTTAAGTATTTATAAGATTGGAATCTGATGATATAAAGGCACACGAATAATTTTTTTTAAATGGTTAGGACACTAACTAGGAAATTCTCGGTAATTTTCTAGACGAGCTACAGAGATAAATCTGATGTCACAAAATAGCTACTTTCAAGCCGCATTTAATGGTGAAAAAATGAAGTCTGTATCTTTACTAGAAGTCGCGCAAATCGCAAACTGCTGAATCCCGCATTTGCGGGATTTCCGCCGCCATGCCCCGCGTTTTAATATAGGAAATGGGCGATAATTGCAGGAACGGGCACGACCTAACTATTTGTTAAAGTTGTAAGTGGCCCGAAAAGACATTTAGAGATGGGCATATTTTGCCAATAGGAACAATAGTGTGCCAATTGTTAGAATAGCAAATTGCTGCTTTGGGAAAAGTTGCCGGATTTTGCCCAAAGGGGAAATGGTTTGCCAATAGTTAGAATAATTTGCCAAAAGGAGAAATAGTCATGCCCGATTTTAAAGTTGGGCACGATTTAGAGATTGGCTGCAGCACCAACCATGAATTTGGCGTGCTTTCTTTGAGATATTCAATGATTCCATTCAGAGTAGAATTTCACATTCATTGAATTGTTACTACATCCTATTGTAGGCTAATAGCCCCAGCAACAAACGTTCCAGCAGCAACAGTCGAACAGAAACCTTTGAAATTATCAACCAGAGAAAGAGCAATTTAATTGTCAATGGTCAAGTTATTAAAATCACATTTACCAGAAAGCTTTGTGACCAGAAAATATATGAGGCAGACATCAATGGTAAAATTATACCCGAAATGCAGTATATAATTATTGAGAAGGGAATCATGTATAATTTTTAATGTAAACATTTTTGATAAATCATCTGAAATCAATATATCCCATCTCGTAACTGAAAAAGAAACCAAAAAAATTCATTGATGACAAGAAAGATAGTTGTAATTCACCAGACAATTTGTTAATTTTTTTTTCTCTTGTAATTTTATATGTAATATTGCTGAGATGGCTGCTGGTGAAACCGATATTTCTGACAGAACAAAATATTTGCATTTGGAACATCGGATGGAATTAATTATAATTTTATATAATGACAATTATTTTTTTTAAAGTTTCTTCCCAAAATGCATATTTGTGTTTTACTTGTGCTTTATTGCTTTTCGAAATAAAATTGTAATTTCATGAATTGAAGAGGTCCAATTTCCTTAACAAGAAATAATACCCTGCGACAGCTGTGTCTGTTCGTGACTGACAAGTGGCAGTGAATGCTGTAGTTTTTGGAAATTGAATTGGGTCAACATTTGGACAGGTCACAAGATCAGATCGCACAACAACTGTCTATATTACTATGCCCTCGTTTCTTCCAGTTCCAGACAAAGTTGTGTGAATTCCTCACACTGAGTTTCTGTTGACAGCTCACAGGAGCTCGCAAATTTTGCCCCCTGGGAGGCAGAAAATAGCGGTCAACTTGTAGACAGCTGCAATAGAAAATTAAAGCTGCTCTGCTCAGTGTATGTGAAAAGGGTGACTGAAAATTTCTCTATAATTATCGAGTTTTGTTAGCATCGTGTCTCTGACTAATGTGCTACTATCCGTTTATTCAGCCATGTAACCTTGTTTTCTCTTGTACATACCAGCAATATATACACAGACAGATACCTGAACATTTCAGTCCATGATATAGGTAAACAAATAAGTGATAAATTACAACTGCAAATGTTATCAACATTTTTCAATTTGCTTGAGCAGGTATAGAATTGGCTGAAATGTCACTGATATGTAAAGAAAAATTCCGGATAATTAGGGATGGCATATATATGTTTGTTGAAAACTAAAAGCGCAAACTTAATTGCCAAAAGCTGCAGAACATTGACTTATCTGCATGAGATGAAAAATACATGATATTTTAATTCTCTTAAAAAATAACTTCTAATCTATTTCTATTTAAAAAAATGTCCTCTTTAGCTGATAATTCAAGCTACCACACCAGTTCTTCAAAATATATCAACTTTTTCGTCTTAGGAGAAAGTGTATACTTTCAAGCATGACCAATATAATTGTGATTTTTTCCACATTTCATTTCCTTCAAATTCGGGATAAACAATTGATCAGGCATTCGCATACAAAGTCATTTTTTATCTTAACTTGATGGAGACCCGATACATATAATGAGAATGACATTGTCATCTTAGTCAGTTTGGAAAATTTACATCAAGTCTTACAAGTGACTGAGTGATTTATTAAATTTGAAAAAGAATGAGAAACTACCATGGGACTATTGTAACTTTCGTCTGTTAAATTCTTAGGTTAACTCATTCCCCTGACAATTCCTCTTTTAAGGTGGACATGTAAAATATTGCAAGGCAAGGATGTCTGTACACAGATAAAATGTCAAAATTAATGTTCACAGAATATTAATGGAGTCAGTTTCTTGTTTTAAAGGAAATCAACTGCTTTTTTCTAAGTAAATGGATACTAAGTGTAAGAATAAGAATGCAAACTGGTATGCACAAGACATTGATTTCACAACTGGCTGCATAATTGGATGCAACATTGATCCGGTTACTTACAACAAGGAAATGTTAGTAGGAATTCAATAAGATGCAGTATATTCATTTCAATGTGACAATTAATGTGAAAACGCATATATATCTGGAACATGTTGATATGCAACCTGATGCAAATTAGAAAATAACGTTGTTGTGTTATCATTTTACAACCTGATTATTTTGCCTTCAGCAAATACACATGGGAAGTAACCTAAACTCGAAGGACAAGTAGAAAGGTGATACTTAAAGGAATATTGCTCCATGAGATGCAGCCATTAAAGAAGATACCTCAGCCATGGACTTGACATGCTTTCTCGGAGATATTCAATGATTCCATTCGGAGTAGAATTTCACATTCATTGAATTGTTACAATACAATCTGATGCAGCGCCAGTAACATTGCAATCAGCGGCAACCTTCGAAGATATCGACAAGAGATTCTGAACATTCATTGGTCCGCTGACCAACATCGACTGCATCGCTTTTCGAAATTTGAGACTGGACATCAGAACAATGCATAGACTTACCAGATGGAGGGATTTTTTTTTTTTTTAGAAAAGCCCAAAATTCGGTCATGGAGGTGATTTCTTTTGACATGTCAAGAAATTTGTATCATGAAATTCAGCCAGCTGTATCAGGATGCTCAGCCGATGGCAAATAATATTAAATCTGCCACAAAGTTACTAAAGTTGCCCAAGTTTTATTTTCGGCTTTGTTATATTTATATGGTTTCTTCAATAAAAAAGACAAAATGTATGTTCACAATATGATATATAACTTCACAATCACAGACTTCCCTATTGTGAGAATCCATTCATCACCTGTGGCCCAAGCTTATCTGCCTTTGTCAGTAATTTGTATGTCCTCTTGGAGGTTTCTGTTTCATAAAGGTAACTTTCTGCCTTTGACACTTGCACCACATGACAAGACTGTTGTTATGAAAGGTGTTTTTTTCCACAATATATATATATCTGCAATATATGTTGCTATCAGACCTTAAGTTCTTTAATATTCGTGCAGCGAAATGGCCAAAGGCCTTTTTGCAAAGCAAATTGAGCACAAGAAAGGTTTCAAAAATCAGTGCAGTGATGGTCTTAAAAATTCAATTTTCTTCATTAATATTCCCTGTATCTATATTATCTTTATGAAAACGTTAATTATAAGCCTTGGCAAGCTAAATTAAATTATTAACATGTGATTCATTTCATTTCAAAACAGACAACAAGAAAGCATAACAAAATTAAGGTTACATATTCTTTTTCAACTGATGATTATGTAACAGTGAGCAATTAATCTACATGCAGATCATGTTATTGCTTTTGTTATCACTATTATGTCATGTCAACAATCTAGCATGGACTTAAATTTGGCAGCTTTGATCTATTTCATCTTTCTAATATTATATATATATAGTTTCTAGGCTAAATTTCTCTTTATTTTTCTATATACAGTACAACCCAAAATAAAGTAAGAAAATTATCTGTCAGAAGTCCTCTGTTTACCTATTTTGCCCTCCTTTCTCCTCTCCATCCCAAATCTTCTTTCAGCTACCTTTGACTCCTCACAACAACCTTAGCCCATATTAAGAACTATATTAAGACAGCTACCAATGTAATTGCAATTAGCAAAGGGGTATAATATCAAATAAATTAAACACAATGGGGTGATAGAGTTTAAATTGGTGTTGCTTAAATGTAATTTTAATGTAATTTAAAAAAAGGTAGTTTCAAGTAGGTAAAGGTAGGAAGTGATTCAGAGGTAGCCAAAAGGTGTGAAAAGTAGTGGCTGATTCTTCCTTCCTGCTGGGGTAATCGTACTTTATTTTGGTTTGTACTGTATCCATCTTTCGATTTATTTGAAACAGTACCATAACTGCCATTCATACATTGAATAAAATAAATTTAATTAAAGTTATGGTAAAACCGTAAGTCCTAAAAAAAAAAATTTCTAAGAGCTGGGCGAATTTCATGGCTGTGCCATTTACATATTAAGGTGACTCAACCATGGTACACTGCACATACTTCTGAGCAGCCTGGTTGCCTAGCAACATAGCGTCACAACTGCTGCAGGCCCTGCAAAAGTTGTGACGTTACCATTTTCTGTTCTCTTTTTTTTTACAGCATGGCAGCCAGTAATTTGCTATTCAAATGAGATCTAAGGCAGCTAGAAGCATAATTATTTTTTTATTGAATGCAGTAACGTCTATTCTACGCTAGTTTAAAGTTTCAGCTTCTTATCTTTATCCAAAAATAATTCTCAGTTAATTTCAGACAACTGTGTAAAAAATTGTCTTTATTTATTTAAATTTACATTGGCACAGTCATGGTGAAATTTTTTAATTTTTTGCCATTTGTTTGACAATAACTTGTTTATGATGTATGCAAATTAAAAAAAAAATCTGTATGATCGTTTTCCTGAAATTTCAGTTAAATTGCCAAAATTGATGCATGCAAAATCTGTAATTAATTAGTGTGTTGGTGGCCTTTGAGCTCTTACAGAAAAAAGTATTTGAACCTTTTTCTTCAAGTTAATGGCAAATGTATTGGTGTAAATCCTTGGGAAGACATTTCTGACGTTTTTGTGTGACAAATGCATGTAATGCTTTATTCTGTGGTACATAACCAAAAACTCAATTTATGACTTTTAAGCAGTCATCAGGCAAAACATGCCGTTACCATGGCAACCAAACGAATCGGTGAAATTTTTTTGTTTTTCATTTTTGAAATGTATGGGTCCCATAGAGTACCTGTGCAAAATTTTAGAAAAATCTGTATGATCAAACCACCATGCTTGAGTCACCTTAAGTGTTTTTGTTTACCTTGGATCATCACTGTCTTGCTTATTCCAAACATGTAAAAGTTATAGAGTGGGAGTCCAATTCTTATGGATTTATAATGAGTCACATATAAAACAGGTTGGTTAGAATAAGCACAAATTAAGTTCATGCTTCAGAATAACTACTAAGTTTCATGATTGAAAAGTTTCATAGGATCTCTGAGATGTATATGTAAAGAGTTCTTTGTGTTAGATCCATGGAAATATGTTGAGTGAACTTAAACTGTCAGTAAGTAAATTTCCATGGATCTAAAACAAAGAACTCTTAACATATACTAAGTTTCATGTTTGATCAAGGATCAAAAATATTTGACATAATATAGGTTGAATCGGTCCATATATCAGGTTTTAGGTACATTACCTATAAAGTGATACAGAATATCACAGGTCAAGTTCGAAAAGCCTGACATTGATTCTAACCAAAGTCCATGTTCGTATAAAATATACAACCAGTGACAATAAGTACATTGAGTAATACAGAAGCATCTGCATATACATAAACAGTTACATTGGGCATCTAAATAAAAATTGCAGATTCGATTTGTTATAATAATGTGCATCTAATTTTATTCATTTTCCATAAAATAGAAAGAAAAAGAAAAGAGAAACTCAATATCTTTGGATAACAGAATAATGTGGACAAACAAGGTGTAACGATGTCTGCACACAAGAAGGGTCTGGTGACATCGCTTTGTCTGTTGGTTCCGGAATTATTTTATATACCTGTCTGATATATTGAGAGAAAGGCTAGCTTTACCAAAAAAGGATTTTCCTGACAGTAAGTTGAGCCAAATCTTTCCATTTGTGAGGCCCACAAAGCTAATCATATTTCTATGTCTGGCTCTATAAAATGATCAATGGTGGTTTTTTTAAATTATGTGTGGAATGTTCTTTGGTCTGGCTTCTCTAAGGGTTTTTGTATCAAATTGCTATCATTTGCATGGTTAAGGTCTCAATGATAATTTTGGACCAAGCGTAGCAGAGTAATGACTTGATGGACTTTATAATAAGACCAAATGGGTATGGTGGTATTTTTAGATGTACTCCACGAGTTGAAGATATCCTGAGTCCTCTGTACCCACGAGTGCGTCAGCACAACCATTTGGTCTTATTTATACCCATATTGTAACTCAAAGAAACCTGAACTTCACTCTGATGATCAATACTCAACAGTGGCCTCAGCCAATCAGAGCACAGATGGCAGCTCAACTGATGATGTCACAATGTTGTGACATCACCATGGCCATGACGTCACAATGGCAAACAATGCAATGACATCATCGACAATGATCAAACCATTGAGTATACAACAAACCATTGAGTATACAACGCAATACCACATGGGATATATCCACTGCTTTTTCATGTGGTATTGTAAACATTATGGGGTTTAACCATAATCCTAAGTCTTATTGGGCTACTGCTTGGATGCTAAAGAACAACATGCTGTTTGGTGGATTGGGAGGCAGCATTTATTGATAGCCAGTGCAGCTTTTCTGGGCTTAGCTATTCTTCTCTGAGATATGTATCATAGCAACAGTCCTTAGATCTCACATATTTTCTTCCTGGGCCTTAATTTGTGTTTTTTCATGACTTTTTTAGTCGAAGTCTCCCAGGTATGCCATCTGAATAATTCATGGCATGGGCATAATCGTCCTGCACATTCATCTGTGATAGGGCAAGGTTACTCGAGGAGTCCCTCGAGTTTCCTCTTTCAATTCATCCATAACACAGTGAGACAGAAGAGAAATTTATCTTTTATCTTTTGCATTCAAATCATCTTGAGCCTACTACAATAATTTCAGTCCTCATTGTAGATTAAAATTTGTGAAAATTCTTTGATAAAAAAAATCTGTGAAATCTCTATAACGACAACTGCATGCCTTTTCATGTACATGCAATCAGTAAATGTATAAAACAAAGTTTGATATTATCACAAAGACTATCTCATCTATTGCCACAATTATTAGGGAATGTAGTCGCGGAATCTCTTGGAGGTGTGACAAACACAATTGCTTGCAGTTAGTCGGACTGGATGGTCTCACAGCTGAAGCTTTCAAGCTGACTGATGACATTTCTTTCTTTCTAAATCCTGTCTTTTCAGCCTCCAGCTGGTTTCTAGTGTTTTCTAATATGACTTTGCGAAGAAAAGAGAGGTTGAAAGACGGAGGCTGAAATACTGCAGGCAGTCTGCCAAAACATTGGGTCAATTTGTCACTAGGAAAATTAGTCCATGTCCTCATGATTGCTACTACATTTTTTTGCACAAAACACTGACATGTCAAAGATGCACATACAGATGTACTTACATGTATGTTTTGTCCTTTTGTTTTCTTGTCATCTATTTCGGTAAAACTGTACCTGGAAAAAATTGTATCTAAAAAAGCATTAGAATGTTGGTTGTTACCTTTATAAATGCTTTATGTGATATTTGAAGGACAAATAAAAATTACTTGCATTCATACTATTTATCCCTTTGTTAGACTGCTGAAATTGAGCATTTTACATGATTTCCCAAAGTCGTTAGAACCGGTCCCACATATGATGACCATAATTATATCATCCAACAACCCAAAATTATTATTGATGTCACCCTACCTGAGTGGTATTTTAGCCTGGTTGCATGTTCACCTCTCAATAAAACGGCTATCTAATGTCTCCACAGTTTCCTAGTTGAAAACAAACATACAACTTCCTGGTGAAATATGGACTCTGGACAGTACTTTCTATTTATTCATCAAATGTCCCAATCGCTTGTAAATCAGACCAAGATAAACCTAGACTATTTGTTAACAGCCGAGTGGGCCAGCAGGGGGCCGGGCCGGTCTATTGAGCCCGATTTGTTACAAAACAGGCTGTCGAAAAATTGCGTGCTTGAGTTTTTCTCATCATCAGGCTGTCGCCAGTGGAAGGTTGTGCCATCCATCAGCCCCCAGGAACAAGGGTGATTCCGATATAGTCGTAACTCAAGTCTTCTGGGGGCCCAGGGATGCCCAGGGACACTGCAGAACAACAAGGTGCAGTCTATGGAGGTTCATGTGTGGCCTTGCATGTCTTTGTTCTCCACTGGTCCCCAGCCAAAAGCCCTGAAATATGGTGCAAAAAGGACCATCCTTCAACAGGTACCACACAAATGCTGCTGGGTGTTTAACTATTGTTCAATCTCTACATTTCTTTCCAACGGCCTTAAATTATATGCTGCTTGTTTTTAAATGACACATTAGCCACTATATGCCACATACATTGCATACTACATCATGACATCCACTGTATAACCAGCTGAGTCTCCTTAATGTAATGGCAGCTACCATAATGAAAATCATTCATGGCAAGCATCGGTAACTGCCATAAAAGTGAAGAAGAGCTAGGTTTACAGTGAGCTGCTTTAAGCAACGAAAGAAACAAGAAAAACAGACAATAGACCTACAATAACTATACATCACCAAGGAGAGGTCAACAATCGCATAGGTAACAGCCTAACACAAGACACAGTTCTGCAGGTCTGCATGGATATTTTATCGCTACCGAAACTTGAAGTCATGTTTGCAGATATTGTGTGCGTGATTCAGATAACATGTGACTTGTTTTTAAGTACTTTTCCTGTCGCCTTGCATGTCAACGACATATATGGAAGTCAGACAGGTATCTTGAGTTCAAGAGTCTGAATCTTGGCAGATGAGGATAGACCTCTACACTTTCTACATGCAGCTGAAGTAGTTTGTAAGTTTGCCAATTTCATGGTAAGGACTTGTGAGGCTGGGAGACTCCTGCGACCTTCCATGTGCTTCCTTTTTTCCAAGAACATTGTTGGGGAAGGATGTTCTTGGATGCAGCAGTATGGATGAACACGTGCTTTGTTACATTTAATCAAGATGTTGGCTGCAGAGATTCACTGGATCTAGTTTGAATGGAAAGATATAGGACCTTACTTAATATAGGCAGGACCTTTAGGGAGCTGGTCTGCCTTGTGCACTTCCAATATATTCCTCAAAGAAAAGGCTGAGCATCGGCAATGGTCTGCAAAATTGGATGGCATGTGAGATAGGAGGCAAGTGCAATAACCCCAAGGCTTGCCTAAATGAAGTCTGTACAACAGTGACTAGCCGCTTACAAACTTGTAATTACACATGGGAGGGAGGTTTTCACCAGGGCACCCTTGTTTGCCCTGAAGCTGTTGGCTTGAATCAGCAGAAGCAAAACTCACCATCCACAGATTTTACTCCACACTCTGTTTGCTTTGCTTGAGTCATTATTCACCTCAATACATCATCATTTCTTGCGTGATATGAAATGTGATCAGAAATAACCAATCATGTTTGCGAAGTGTGGTGATTTGGGTCCTCTTACAACCAGTATGGATAATAATATATAGTAATATAGCATAATAATGATATAGTATGATTTTATATATTGCCCATTCCAGATGAATCTGCTCACCGGCGCTCACCATGCTGAACGGCAATCATACCAATCATTATAGTGATAACCTCTGGACATGGCCAGGGCAGGGTTCGAACCCACGTCCTCATGTGTACAAGGCGGGAATGCTAACCATTGTACCACAGAGCCATATGGAGTGCGTTAAATGGTGTTATTTGGCAAATGGAAATTGCTGTGATGCAAGTGGTGGTGTCTGCTGGAAGATAAGGTTGACACTTCCACTGCAATAGTAATCTTAGTGGTTGTAACCAAAACGAACGTGGAAAACTTCTATTATAGTATCTTATTTCAGCAGCAAATTGGACCCTACATCAGCTGTACTTTGAATTGACTTGTAGACAGAAAAGAAGCAGATAATTGCTCTTGTTGGATCACGTTTATCATTACAGATTCTATGAAAGTGATTATTATCGTTTTCATAGCTATGTGTTTTTTGAAAACTTCGTTTTGCAGTTAAACCGTGACATCATCGGGTATCTGTCAATGTGATTGGTCTAATCTTCAATCTGTGACATATCAGTTCAGAGTTTGACATCACAGTTAATGACAAAGGAATTTCGGCTCAAGTCCAATATACGGATAAGAAGTTCCTGAGGGACTGTTTACTTCATAAAATCATTGCGTCACAACCGTTGTCATGACGTCACATGGGGGGCTGCCGCCCCCACACCCCCGCTGATTGGTTGAAATTGTTGTTGTGATGACGTCATCAGCCAAACAACACCCTTATTGTTACACTTGGAACTATTTGGTCCTTATATTGGACTTGAACCGGAATTTCAAACTGTCAGGCAATGTTACTATTTGTGTACAACCACAACAATCAACGCATGTCTAAGCTGAGTGTTGCACCTCATTGTTTTCCAAACAAAACGTGTGGCTGTTTTACACAGGACACTAGTCATCACAATTTCAAACAACATTTTTTGTCAGTAATTGCAAATCTCCTCTGAGGCTAAGTAGTCTTTTTGGTTCAGTTACAGTGCATAATGAAAGATACATCATCCATGTGTCGATACACTTTGTCAGTTTCCTGAAATCTGTGCTTGTAATAAACGAAATCATTCAACTTAATCTCTGACATCACAGTTTTGGAATGAAGCAAATTGCAAACTTGAAAAACATGTAGCTATAAAAACGATAATAAGTTGAGCCTATATTATATAACTTTGTGTCGTATTATACTTTTATTCCAAACCAAGATGTAAGAATTTAACACCATAACAACTTATATAACAACTTATATAAATCCTTGTTTCAATATTCTGTATTATAGAAAATTGATGTGCATGTACTTGCAAGTCACATCAGTTGAAAATTCAAGAATTATAATAATAAAATAAAATGAAAATTCATTAGGATTATCACATTCAAGAAGTACTTTGAAAGTATATACATTGGAATGCCATAATGTAATTCTTATTGTCTTATAGATATAGTAATTGCTAATGCTGGAGAATTAATATCAGGAAGTCGAAATCAGGCCATCACACGCAACCCAAGTAAGGTATCTGGGCTACTATTAAATTATTTCTTTTTGGTAACTGAATAAAAAGTTCCTTAAGAAGACAAACATTTTGTAAGGTTTCTGATGCAGCATTGAAGATATCATCTGGATGATTATTACGAGGAGCACCTGAATGATATTGAGTATTGGGCAGCAAGAGCAGCAGCAAATTGGGTCCTGTGAGTAAAGAGAGGATGACAGAGTATAGAGAGGATTAGAGGATGGAGGGGAGTGAGCTGTGAAAAAGATGGTCATGGTCCAACATGTCAAGCAGAAAGATGATCTGCAGAGGAAAAGCCCACAGTGACATGATGTTGTCATCTCTGTCGACATGGAAAATTGACATCCCCTCTTTACAAGTGACTGAGTGATTTATCGATATTGCAGAAGTATGGATAATCTTCGACAATCTGCCATGCACAGCTAAATGACCAAGTGTCTGTTGTTGTATGATATGCATAATTATGGTCACTGTTTCAGACCATTCATGATATACGGTGGACCGTGGGTTGCAGGAATGAGATTTTAAAAGGTCTGCAAGTGATACTAGGTCCTCCTGATGTTTTACCATCTGTAGTTCAACAGTTATGTTGAGGATGCGTCAATTCTCATAAAAAGGTATGGGTCAAAGTCTTTGATAAGTGAAACACACGTCCGATGTTGTTTCAATGCATGGGAAGGGAGGCTCACATACTTAAAAGTAAGTATAGATTTCAGCCCGCCTGCTCATATGAGCATTCTTGCTTCCACAAGAAAACATCACAGTTTTACTTATTTAAAGTTGACAAACTAGCAATTTGTGGTATAAAGTGTTTTCCATGGAGGTGTAGTCATCAGTGGCTATCAGGTCCAAGGCTGTTGCTAGTGTAGGAGGCTCGAATTGTCTCTAATTAAAATTTCACAAATTAATAAAATGTATGAGTCAGAAGGAATGCCAGAAACTGACAATGACATTTTGGAATCATTACATCGTACCATTTGTTTTAGTCTAAAATATACTAAAAGGTTTCAACACCAACAGTGACGCCAGATGATCTGCCTTAACACTGTAAATGTAGATGTCATCTTCGGAGTTTGTTTTTCTGTAATAAGATAGGGGTTACGGGCAGTCAGGACCAAACTGCTTCCTGCCCACCCCCGTTGCTTGAACAAAAAGTACCACATAAGGTTCCATCATTTGGGGTGCTCCTAACACAGGGACGTCCAATGAGAAGAAGAAGAAGCTCCCTCAGAATATTGTGAGAGCTGTGTGATGGTGGAGGCTTGATATGCAGAGGGACAAGTACAGTCTGAGTTGTAGGACTTGTACTTTTAACAACATCAAAGGGACTGGTGTTATGAATAATGAAAAAAGATCTTATGCACAATATTTGGCCTTTTTATGGCCTTGTGCGCTCTGTTGAAGTCGAAGGCCAAAAATTGTGAGGTAAATGTGCTTAATGTTGGTGTGGCGATTGAGAGAATGTTGTTTCTACAGAGCTTTCTTCAAAGGTTGCCACTGACGTGTTGTTGAGCGGGCACCAACAATTTTGCGAATAATTGAAATACTCAATAGTATCTGAATGCAGGCCAGATTCATGATTAAGGTACATATCTTGTCATAATTTGCACTTTGTCTGGAAAATTGCGTCTGTATTGTGTCTGAACTGCAGTCGACCTCTCACTAGGTGTCGTTAGGCTGCAGACAGACTGCAGAGCTGCAGGAACACTGGGACAAGCATCACAGGCTGCTTTTCAGTATTTTACAAATTACCTTCAATGCAATTACATTAGGTAGTCCTTCCTACTACAACATGCTCAGTATATGACACTTCTCAGTCATTCTTGGAATTATACTTGTGTTCACATTGCATTGTTCATTCCAAATTTTCGTCTTGTTGTAGAAATATTTATTGATTATGAGTCCTGTTTTAAAACAATTAATCTGAAATAGATGTTGTTTTTTTTTCTTCTGAGTCATATTCAAGAAGAAATTTTGTCCACCTGACTCTCAAAAAGTATGCATTTCAACTGATCAAGGGAAAGTAATAAAATGACAAATTAAGTTCCTGCTTCAGAATAACTACTAAGTTTCGTGTTTGATCTGGGAACAAAACAATTTTGGACTTAATATATGTTGAATCGGTCAATATCAATTTTTAGGTACCTTACCTGGTGATACCGAATATCACTGGTCAAGTTCGAAAAGCCTTACATTGATTCTAACCAAAGTCCATATTAGTATGAAATATACCACCAATGAGAATAAGTACAGTGAGTAACACAAAGTATCTGCATTTATATAAACACTTACATTGGGCATCTAAATAAAAATTGCATATTTGATTGGATATAATAGTGCATCTAATTTTATTCATTTTCTTGCTTGAATAGGAATATCTATGAAATCCTAAAACTGAAAACAAAAAAGATAGAGAAACACAATACCTTCAGACAATGGAATAATATGGACAAACAAGGTGTAATGATGTCTGCAGACACAAGGTCTGGTGACATTGTTATGGCTATTGATTCTGGAATCATTAATTTTTATATACCTGTCTGATATATTGAGGGAAAGGTAAGCTTTACCAAAAAAGGATTCTGCTGACAGCAAGTTCAGCCAAATCCTTTCATTTGTGAAGCCCACAAAGCTGATTTCTCTGTCTGGCTGCAAATGATCAATTGTGTTTTTTGATCAGCAAAATTAAGTGTGGAATGTTCTTTGGTCTGGTAATTCAATTATACAGCCCATCCCTACTCTAAGGGTTTTTGTATCTAATTACTATCAATTGCATGGTTAAGGTCTCAATGATAATTTTGGACTGTCCTTAAAACTAACATATTTTCTTCCTGGGCTTATTGTGTGTTTTTTGTTGCAGTCTCCCAGATATGCCATCTGAATAATTCATGGTATGGGCATAATCATCCTGCACATTCATCTGTGATAGGGCAAGGTGACTCGAGGAGTCCCACGAGTTTCCTCTTTCGAATTATCTGTAACACAGTGGACAGAAGAGAAATTTATCTTTTGTCTTTTGCTTTCAAGTCATTTTGTCACTCAGAAGAGAGACAGTTGCAATTTTGTATGAACTTTGAACTTTTTTATTGTTTATAGTGGCAGGTACAGTACATTCACATTTCATAAAAAATTCATTATAGTAAATACCCAGCCCTAATAGGGCTTATCTACCACTTCATGACAGTTACAAAATAAAAACGAGGCGTACAGTGCCAACAATTTACAACTTTAAACAAATTAACGTAAATGACAACTTACAACTTCAAACAAACATAAATGACAACTTACATATTGAACAACTTTAAACATCTCATTTCCCATGATTTTTCAATGTATTTATATAATTGTATAGGCTCATTTTTAAACATATATACAAATTCTGTGCTGGTTCCAATTCAGTAAAATTATTACAGGCTATATTGTTGTATAATTGTGTTCTCATATCATTATATGCTGAACAATTCAATATAAAGTATTTTTCATCCTCTATGGAGCTATCTTCACACATTTGACATAATCTTTCTTCTACTGGCTGGTTCCTAAATCTGCCCGTTTCTATATTTAGAGGTAGTATACCAAGGCGTATTTGGGCCATTCATGATCTCCTTTTTCTATTTTCGATAAACACATAACTTTCAGTCTTAACATTACTCTTAAATGTTCTTTATGTTCTTAAGTTTGGTTTTAACAACAGCAAATCACACCAAACACTATTCCGGTCCTCGTTAAGCTTCTTTTCAATTGCTTTTGCATTACAAACAGTCTTTTCATAAAATATTTCAACAGAATCACAGTCTTGAAATATTTCTAAAATTTCTTTAGACCAGCCTTTACATATTTTGAGATCCCATTCAAATACCTTTTTTGTGAGTCTATCATTTTCCATAAGTACAAGCCTATTCCAAAGTTTAATCATGTTAACATTTTGTCTAATCTTACAATTACTCCAACCTATATCTCCCTCTAAGCCCATAAGAGCTGCCTTACGAGGGGCGTTCAGAAAGTTCAAGGCTTTTTTTTATATGGACACTTATTTTCAATCTAGAACTATGCATTTTTTACGGGATGAAATTCAGCAGTTTTGGAACAGATTTTCAAAATTTTGGACAATTTGGACATTTTAAAGTCATTCTGTGGTTGCCATGGAAACAGAAAGTTTGGCTAGGTGGAGCAGGTAGTATGGAGATCAAGAAAATCAATGAATTGCGACTGAGAGAGACCTCACTCTGCCACTTATATTAGTAAAATTGACTATAATTAACACAAGAAATATAATATTACCTTTTAAAAATAGTCGCAAGTGCTACAAAAGCATTAATTCATACACCTGACGCATTGAAATAAATGTTTCTTAAAGCCCACCAGGAAAAGTTTTTGTGAAAGCATTTCGGTTGTCCAAAGCCTTTTCTCCTCCAGTGCCTGAAACTATTCCCCCCAGTGATTAAGGTAATGGAAAACCAGATGGGTGAAAGCACAGTAAAGGCCTCAATTGCGTTTTGATCAGATAAAAGTAAATTTAGGGCCCTAGAAACCAATTTCTGATATAAAGAAGAAGCAGTGCAGTATTTAAGCTTGACCAGCAAGTAAATCTGAGAAATTCAGGCATTTTTCATGAGCATACAATTAAAATCATGCTCTGGGCAGACCTTTAAAGTGAGTATAATTTGTCAATTTCAGCATGTAACCAGCGGCCCTTTTTCCGAAGCACCATCTATTGCAGCAATTCTGTAGCCTAATATTTAGTTCACATTCTGCCAGTGACATTATTTGTTTACTGTACCTCCCTGGCCTTCTGTAGGGACCATTGGCTGACTTTTCAATATGATGATTATGGCAGCCATGACGTCCAAAGGAAAAGTCTGCTTGTAACCATATTTTTGCAAATTTACAGTCAGGGGTTCAAAAGGCTGGCTGGAGGGTATTTTTATGTAATAATTAGCCAAATTTGGTGCTTTTGCCTAGATATGATATTGGTTTAATGAATTTAAGAAAAAAAGTTCCAATGGCCACAGACGATTGTAAGATATAAGAAGCTTTAATGGCCAAAATCGATGTCCGTCCATTACGTCCACAACTTATTTTTTGGTAATTTAAATGAATTAAAGACCAGCTATCACATCAACTGAGATAAAAATGCATGTCTATGTCTCTCTACCTATGTATGCAACTAAAAAATTCAAAAACACAATGAATTTAACTTATACACTGGACACCAGGCTAAAAAGTGTAAATGTCCGTCCATTACGTCCACAAAAATGTTCAAATTAGTCTGGGGACTGATGTTTGGAGGTCTAGTATGTCACGAATAAAGCAGGCATACCATGTTTAGTGACAAATTTAGATCATTTTAGTGAATGCTGACAAGGCTCAAAAGTTGAATTTGTCACAGTTCATGCAAACTGTCCATATCACATCAGCGAAAACTGTCGGAAAGCCAATGGTCCATTTCAGCAGAAAAACCTAGATTTTCATGGAATTTTCATAATGTAGTTCATAGCAGCCCAGCAAACACCTGTCTTGATTTATCAGACAAACATAATTCTGTATTCTACACATTATTAGGTTCAAATTGATGTACTACACTTGCACTTCTGATGAAAATAATTCTTAGGTCATAGGGGCCAAATATTGAGGCGCTTACTGTGCTTTCACCCAATCTATCTTATGTCAAGCTATATGTCAAAGGAAAAGCTGGGTTGGATAATGCTGTCCCTTTAGGTCTCTTGCTCATACCAGTGAATCCATGATTTATCATAAGTCCTGATGTAGTTAAGGACTCATATTCTGGCGCCTGAATCGCTCTTGCCAAATCGGGCGTGCAGGAGTGCTTTCCCACATTGGTTCACTGTAAGAATACAAACATTTGGTATGATTGAAAGTATATTTAGAAGCTAATATCATATTTCTTGTGTCAAATATTGTCAATCTTACTAATATAAGTGGCAGAGTGAGGTCTCTCTCAGCCGATATTCATTGATTTTCTTGATCTCCATACTACCTGCTCCACAAAGCCAAACTTTCTGTTTCCATGGCAACCACAGAATGACTTTAAAATGTCCAAATTGTCCAAAATTTTGGAAATCCATTCCAAAACTTCTGAATTTTATCCTGTAAAAAATTCATAGTTCTAGATTGAAAATAAGTGTCCATATAAAAAAAAGCCTTGAACTTTCTGAACGCCCCTCGATTGTGAACCCAAATAAAGTATCTAATTGCCCTATTTTGAATTTTATCTCCTTCTATATGACTATTATATCCCCATACCCCAGATGCATAATCTAGTATCGGAAAAACATTTGCAAAATACAGTTTTTCATCTAATATATTAATACACAACTAAGGCCTACTGGGATGCCATGACGTCACATCGCCGTTTTCCCTTAATTTCGGAATTTATTTCTCTCTTTTTCATTTTAAGACATAGCCTTCCAGATGCATACCACTTTTTTCTATCAATTAACACCAAATATTACCTTATTACTCCTCTACCTTTCACGTTTACCCATTTTTCCATTTTCTATCGAGGGCCTTGCCGCCATTTTATTTGTTGTGATCCACGCCGTTTCGCGCCACCACTACCAGCGTCATATTAATGCTGGGGCGTATTCAATGATAGCCTACTCTGCAGATAGCTGTGGTGTTTCTGGTAGGATTAGGCCTGTAGCCTACATAACAATGTCTTAAATGTCCGAATTTCCATTCAATTTCATTGAGTAACACTGCCTGATTGGTATTGAAGTGTCAAGTTTGAAGTGTCATGCTGAAGTGCAATCGAGCTTGCAGATCTGTCAATAGAATTAGGCCTAGATTTCCTTGACAGGCCTAAACTTCTACTTTTTCAAAATACGCTTATTCCTATCCAGTTAAAAGTAATTTCAGTACTAATTCTTAATTTTCACAAAACAATTTCTTTATAAAGACATCATTTGGCTATGTCAAATAACATGTACAATTGTAGGTTATTCACAAGAAAGTGTCAAAAATGAAGTGTCAAAATCTGAAGTGCAATTAAGCAATAATAGGCCAGACATGTGTCACACACATTCCTTTTGGTCAAATTCTCATCTTATCTATAACACTCAAATGTAATCCAATTTTACCTCAATTTTTATAGCACTGCAGATAAAGAGCTTGAGTTGGTTTTAAAACCTTTTTAAAAAAGGTAAAAAAAAATATACATGTCACATTTTATGATAATTATATTGCCACGTATGACTGATTCAATGAGTTGTTCCATGTCATTTATACAAATTTTGCTATATATACAGCACCCCAAACAACTGTATCTCATTTCATAGCTCCAATCTACAGTCCTGTATTCCCAGGGTGGCCTGGCCTATGTGGCAGAGTGGCAGCTGCCACGGGCCCAGCCACTCAGGGGGGCCCAGGCAAGGTGCCAAAAAAGTTTGCAAATTACAAAACAAACCCACAGTTTCTTTATATGCCACTGTGATACAATCAAACTTTTAGAATGCCTGTCCTCTGTCTTTACTCCAAAGTATGTAATCCCTTTTATAAATTCTTATGTACTCTGACCCCTCTTCCACTATTTCATTTATCACCTTACGTTTTGTAACACAACACTTTCATTCTGCACACCTCTCTGAATACCATTTATCACGGGTAAATGCTAGTAGGTATTGAACCTCATGTTCCTAATTTTCTTAAATTTAGATATCACTCCACTGAGTGCTCTACCAGCTCGCACATGTATGAATTTGCAGATCTGAAGATCAGATATACCTAAGTTATACTACACATATGGATTTTGAGAGAACAATGTAATAACAAACTCTGAGCCGCAAACATGTACAGTACAACTCAAAAGAAAGTAAGACAATTTCCTGTCAGAAGTCCTCTGTTCACCTATTTTGGCCTCCTTTCTCCTCTCCACCCCAAATCTCCTTACAGCTACCTTTGACTCCTCACCACAACCTTATCCCAGATTAAAACAGCTTTCAATGAAATTGCAATTAGCAAAGGGGCACAATATCAAAGAAGTCAAACACAATGGGGTGATAGAGTTTTAATTGGTGCTGGTTGAAATGAATTAAATGTAATTTTAAAAGTTAGTTTTAAGTAGGAAAATATAGGAAGGGATTTGGGGGGGGGGGAGTCAAAAGGTTTAAAAGGGTAAAGTAGTGGCTGGTTCTTCCTTCTTGCTGGGGTAGTCATACTTCATTTTGGGTTGTACTATAATAGTAGTCTGTGTTTATTCATGAGTCACTCAAAACAGTAATTTGTGCAATAACCAAAAACCGTGTATTAGCTGGGATTCACTTCAAAGTTACGAGGTTACGAAGGGTCTGGATCTCAATAAGTGGTTGACCCCTCCCTCTCACTGGGATTTGAATACTGCTGTGTCAAAATAGACTAATTGCAGAGGCATCAGAATTAAGAGCTACAGACATATCAATTTCAAAACATATATCAGTTATAAATCTTTGATGCTTAAAATAACTAAGTCAACAAATATAAATATAGTTAAGTTGTGATTTCTGAGCATACTAAAATAATTTCAGTCTTAATTGTTGAATATTAATTTGTAAAAATTGCTTGATGAAAAAGTCTCTGAAATGTCTGTTACGACAACTGCATACCTTTTCATGTACAGGTAACCGATAAATATATAAAGTAAAGCTCTATATTTTCACAAAGGCTATGTCATCTACTACCACAACTATGAGGGCATGTAGTCGCGGAATATCTTGGAGGTGTGACAAACACAATTGCTTGCAGTTAGTCTGACTGGATGGTCTCACAGCTGAAGCTTTCAAGCTGACTAATGACTTTGTTTTCTTTCTGAATCCTGTCTTTTCAGCCTCCAGCTGGTTTCTAGTGTTTTCTAACATGACATTCTGAAGAAAAGAGAGGTTGAGAGATGGTAGGCATTTTGCCAAAACTTTGGATCATTTGTCACTAGAAAAATTGTACATGTCCTCGTGATTGCTACAATATTTTTTTGCACAAAACACTGACAGGTAACCAAGATACACATACAGATGTACTTACGTTTTGTCTTTCTGTTTTCTTGTCATCTACTTCGGTAAAACTGTACCTAGAAAAAATTGTATCTAAAAAAACATTAGAATATTCCTTGCTTCCGTTATAAATGCTTTATGTGCTATTTGACAGACAAATCAAAATTACTTAAACTCAAACAATTTATCCCTTTGTTAGACTGCTGAAATTGAGCATTTTGCATGATTTCCCAAAATTGTTAGAACTGGTCCTACAGGTTATGACCATAATTATATCAATTAACAACCCAAAATTATGATTGCTGTCGAATCCAGTACTTTCTATTTATTTATCAAATTTCCCCATCATTCGTAAATCAGACCAAGATAATGACCTCTCCTGCTATCCTGGGGCACTTAGAAGTTATCGATTTTCAGTTCTTGTGTTTTGCCAAGAATTGTCCCTGCAGTGAAAACCTAGACTATTTGTCGACAGCCGAGTGGGCCAGCAGGGGACTGGACCAGTCTATTGAGCCCGATTTGTTACAAAACAGGCTGTCGAAAAATTGCGTGCTTGAGTTTTTCCCATCATCAGGCTGTCGCCAGTGGAAGGTTGTGCCATCCATCAGCCCCCAGGAACAAGGGTGATTCCGATATAGTCGTAACTCAGTCTTTCAGGGCCCAGGGACGCCCAGGGACACTTCAGAACAACAGTCTATGGATGCTGCCTATGGCCCATGTGTGGCCTTGCATGTCTTTGCTCACCACTGGTCCCAAGCCAAAATCCCCATATATAAAACATGGAATTTTTTAAGGATAGCAGACACGCAGGCGTCTGCATTTTCCTTAATATAGTCACTACAGACGTCTGGAAGTCCTCATTTAATTCTCTGTACAGACGTCTGCTAAGCTCAGAATTACTGCCCTTACAGACGTCTGCATTTTGTAGGTTTAGCATTACACAGACAGGAGTGCTTAAAGTTCACCCTATTCGTCTGTTGTTCATTTTACAGACGTCTGCAGTTAAGATTAAATGCCCTTACAGACGTCTAGTTCTTACTCTTTTTGGCATTTCACACACAACATAGGGTGTTTCACACTCACTCTATTTGTCTGTTAGGCATTTTACAGACGTCTGCATAATTAAGATTTACTGCTGTTACAGACGTCTGGTTACCACTGAATAGATGATGCACAGACATCTGGTTACTGAAAGTAACCAGATATAGACGTCTGGATAATTTGGAAAAATGGAAGATACAGACGTCTGGTAAATCTGAAAAAATACTAGATACAGACAGCAGTGATATTTATGTAAAATACCATACATCTAGTTTGGTCTGCAAGTGGCCTTTATTTTACATTACCAGGCATCTGTTAGCACTCTAAAATCCATCTATTCCAGACTTCTGTAAGTAATTTTACAGACCGTCTGCATTTGCAGTCCCGACCGTCTGTAACTAGCTAATTTCTGATAGAGCCAGACGTCTGCTAGAGGCAAAAAATGCAAAAAAACAGACGTCTGCATGTCTGCTAAACCCCTTTTTGAGCCGTTTTATAGCTCAAAATCCCTGAAATATGGTGCAAAAAAAACCATCCTTCAACAGGTACCACACAAATGCTGCTGAGTCTTTAACTACTGTTCAATCTCTATATTCCTTTCCAACGGCCTTGAATTATATGCTGCTTATTTTTCAATGGCTATATGCCACATACATTGCATCCTACTTCATGACATCCACTGTATAATCAGCTGTGTCCCTTTAATGGCTGTAATGGAAACCTTTTTTTTCATGGCAAGCATCTGTAACTGCCTTAAAAGTGAAGAAGGTTTACAGTGAGTTGCTTTAAGCATAGAAAGAAACAAGAAGACAGACGATAGACCTACAATGACTATACATCACCTAGGAGAGGTGAACAATCGCATGGGTAACAGCCTAACACAAGTCACAGTTCTGCAGGTCCGCATGGATATTTTATCACTACCGAAAATTGAAGTCATGTTTGTAGATATGTGTGCGTGATTCAAATAACACAACTTGCTTTTAGATCACATTTTCCTGTTGCCTTGCATGTCAACAACATATATTTGACAGGTATCTTGAATTCAAGAGTCTGAATGTTGGCAGACGAGGATAGACTTCTATACTTTCTACATGCAGTTGAAGGAGTTTGCAAGTTTGCCAATTTCATGGTGAGGACTTCTGGGGCTGGGAGCCTCTTGCGACCTTCCATGTGCTTCCTTTTTTTCAAGAACATTGTTGGGGAAGGATGTTCTTGAATGCAGCAGCATGGATGAACACGTGTTCTGTTACATTTAATAAAGATGTTGGCTGCAGAGATTCGCTGGATCTGGTTTGAATGGAAAGATATAAGACCTTACTTAATACAGGAAGGACCTTTGGGAGCTGGTCTGCCTTGTGCACTTCCAATATATTCCTCAAAGAAACGGCTGAGCATCGGCAATGGTCTGCAAAATTGGATGGCATGTGAGATTGGAGGGAAGTGCAATAACCCCAAGGCTTGCCTAAATGAAGTCTGTATAACACCAACTAGCCACTTACAAACTTGTAATTACACATGGGAGCGAGGTTTTCACCAGGGTACCCTTGTTTGCCCTGAAGCTGTTGGCTTGAATCAGCAGAAGCAAAACTCACACTCCGCTAATTTAACTCCACACTCTGTTTGCCTAAATTGAGTCATCATTCACTTCAATGCATCATCATTTCTTGCATGATATGAAATGTGATCCGAAATAACCAATCATGTTTGAGATGTGTGGTGATTTGGGTCCTCTTACCACCAGCATGGAGTCTGTTAAATGGTATTATTTGGCAAACGGAAATGGCTGTGATGCAAGTGGTAGTGTCTGCTGGAAGATTAGGTTGACGCTTCCACTGCAGTAGTAATCTTGGTAGTTGTAACCAAAGTGAATGTGGGCAACTTCTATTATAGTATCTTATTTCAGCAGCAAATTGGACCCTTCATCAGCTTTACTTTGAATTGACTTGTAAACAGAAAATAAAAACGCAGAAAATAAATTGCTTTTTTTAGATCACGTTTGTCATTACAGATTCTATAAGGGTGATTAAGTTCAGCCTATATTGTATAACTTTGTGTTGTATTATACTTTAATTCCAAACCAAGATAATGTATGAAATTAATTCCATAATAACTTATATAAATCCTCGTTTTCAATAGAAAATGAATGCATATTGGTTGAAAATTGAAGAATTTTTGATAATAAAATAAAATGAAAGATTGTTTTGGCATATCTCATTCAGGAGGCATATATGTACTTTGAAAGTACATACATTGGAATGCCATAATGTAAATTTTTATTGTCTTATAGATGTAGTATTGTTGGAGCATTAATATCAGGCAGTGGAAATAAGGCCATCAAACTCAACCAAAGTAAGCTATCTGGCCTGCTATTGAATTGTTTCTTTTCGGTAATTGAACAAAATGTTGTATTGGATTCCTTAAAAGGACATACATTTTGTAAGGTTTCTGGTTCAGCATTGACGACCTTATCTGGATAAATATTACAAGGAGCAGTATCATACGCATCTGAATAATATGGGGTAGTGGACAGCAAGAACAGCAGCAAATTGGGTCCTGTGACTAAAGAGAGGATGACAGGATGGAGGGAGGTGAGCTGTAAAATAGGTGGTCATGGTCCAACATTTCAAGCAGTAAGATGATCTGCATAGCAAAAGCCCACAGTAACATGACTATGTCATCTCTGGCGACATGAAAAATTGACATCCCCCCCTTTACAAGAGACTGAGTGATTTACTGAAGTTGCAGAAGTGTTGATAATCTTGGTCAATCTACCATGCATAGCTAAATGACTAAGTGTCTGCTGTTGTATGGTATACAGAATTATGTCTAAAGAAGATTTCAACACACCTGTAACTGTTTGCAGAACAAATAAAACTGGCAGTCAAGTGTCCTCCTAAATCCTTAGATTACGACCTTGTTTGTTTTCGTCTCATCATATGAGCATCTTTGCTTCCACAAGCAAACATCACCAGTTTTAGTTATTTATAGCTGACACACTATCACTTTGTGGTACTAAGTGTTTTCCATGGGATTACACAGGGGTGTAGTCATCAGTAGCTATCAGTTTCAAGGCTCCTGCTAATGTAGGAGGCTCGAATGGTCTCTAACTGAAATCTCACAATTTAATATAATGTCAGAAGAAATGCCAGAAATTGACATTTTGCAATCATAACATCGTACCGTTTGTTTTAGTCTAAAATATACTAAAAGGTTTCATCAACAACAGTGACCCCAGATGATCTGCCTTTACACTGTAAATGTATATGTCATCTTCGAGTTTTTTTTTCTGTAATAAGATAGGAGTCATAGGACTTATGTTTTTAACAACACCAAAGGGACTGGTGTCATGAATATGCAAATGGGCGATGGCACAACTTACCCAAAAATAATTTTGAGTAAAGCCATTAACTGAAACTCCAAAAAGCATCTATTGGGTACAGTTGCCTAATAGATTAAATATAACAACACAAATATCTGTGTATGCATCTTAGCTACAATACCATAGGTCAGAGAAACATCATATTATAATCAAATTGCTCCATGGCTATACTTACAATTATTGCCTAGAACTTGGTAAGAATACCCTCAAAGCTAAGCATTTCAAAATGTATAATGAAGCTTGTGTTATGAATCTTTGTGTCCAATAAAATGCCCATCCCAAATTAGGAGCTTCATGACAATCAGATGCATAAGAAGTATGTCTTTGTTTTCCAGGTCAGATGGTATGATGCCCAGATCGGACACACCCCACGCAAAATTCAAGTGGACATCTTATTGAATATTGGTTTTGTTTCTCTACTTTAGAAAATTAAATCCACTAATTCTGCACAACACCATATGTGCATGCTTGAACAGAAAGTTCAAGTTTTAGAAAGATAAAAAGGTATCAGTGCTTGAGCACAGGTTTTGAATCATTTTTAGTATCAGCCAAGGTCCTTAAACACCTACTATGAAAGACTATTTTCGTTGAAATGCTGTTTAGTCTCTGTAAAGCTTGATTACAGACAAACTGTTTCCAGAAAACTATTTTCTTCATGTTTAAAAATTAAGAGAGAGAAAATACGTCATGCGACATTATCATTGTCAAAGACAAACGTGATAGATGTCTGATACGACTGCTAGGCTGAAATGGCAACACAGACATTGTCAGGCACAAAACAGGGATACCACAGTGACACACCAGAGACAAGGGAAGACAAGAGGGTGCTGATGTGTAATGGCTTGGCAGTGGTGTATAGCAAGCTTGAGATGAAGGTCACCAGCCAGATCCTGAGAATTCTTCACACTAACTACATTAAGAGACTCTGAACCTTGTAGCTCACAGCTGATCAATAGTAAAATAAATTTTTCCTTGTCTTTTGATGATAAACTAATGACTCTCAGATTGCTACCAGGTGGCAGGGGTCTGAGAAATGATTCATGTGTCCTTAATTGTTGAAGTACTCTATTGCTTGAAGGCCATCTAGTCCCTTTTAATTAAATATATCTGCATTCTGCATGAATAGTTTGGAAAGCAGCATATCCTGATCTAACTTCCTGCGCATATAGGCCTGATTTCACCAACTTGTGACAAGTCTGAACTTTTGAGACTGACAAAACAGACTGGTCTCAAATCCCACTCAATCTCTTCAATGTTATTCACACCTGAGTCACAAGTCTTAATCACAAAAACTGTTTCACCAACAAAATTTTTGGAAGAATTAGCTGGGAGTCACAGTCTAAGAAGGCCAAAATAGAGACCTGCTCAGAGCTAGTCTCAACAGCAGTTCTCACAAGTGAGCAAGTCTGATTAGTCTTGAAAAATGACAGAACATGAGCCCTGCAATTGTAAACTTTCCAGGACAATGATTATTGTTTGAAAAGAAACTGATATACCAATGTACCTGCATCATGAGATAGATAGATAGATAGATAGATAGATAGATAGATAGATAGATAGATAGATAGATAGATAGATAGATAGATAGATAGATAGATAGATAGATTGATGGATAGATGGATAGATGGATAGATGGATAGATAGATAAGATAGATAGATAGATAAGATGGATAGATAGATAGATAGATAGATAGATAGATAGATAAGATAGATGGATAGATAGATACATAGATAGATAGATAGATAGATAGATAGATAGATAGATAGATAGATAGATAGATAGATAGATAGATAGATAGATTGATGGATAGATGGATGGATAGATGGATAGATAGATAAGATAGATAGATAGATAAGATGGATAGATAGATAGATAGATAGATAGATAGATAGATAGATAGATAGATAGATAGATAGATAGATAGATAGATAGATAGATAGATAGATAGATAGAAAAGATTGATAAATAGATATGGTAAGCACAGCTCTCTAAGCCCAGTTCTCGGTGCTCACGAGGGTTGATTCTTGAGATGGGAGAGAGAGTGGGAGTCCTTTTAAAACATGTTACACATTTACCCCATAAGAGGGATATTTTATTTGCCCATCACAGACACTGGTGCAAGGGGCAGCCGATTAACATACCAATTGAGGAATGAAAAAGGTAATAATTATTTTAATTAAGTATAAAGGTCAATGCTGAGGTGGGGGGGGTAGAAACCCCCTATATAAACCCCCTCCCTCTTTGCCACTTGAAATTTCCTCCTTATCGAATGCACAAGGCAATCAGAGGCTCAGCTTGCTTTACCATGTATAACAGGTCTTCAAAACAGTTAACAACAGTAACAAACAGGATTAAGTCCAAAGAATCATGCTAACAGCTGTCCAGTCTCTCTTGTTTTCAGACTGGTGTTCAAAAAGTTGGTGAAATGTGTTTGGACTCGAGTCTCTTCCACCTGTCTAATTGAGACTTGTCCCAAGTTAGTTTTTATGCATTTTGACCATGAAAGTAGGTGAAAATAAATAAGGGATTATTTTTCCCGTATTTGCAGCTTCCTAATGGAAGTCATGCAGCAATTTCCATTTGGAATATTGAAACTTAATTTTTAATTATAATTTTTTTTTAGTTATATTTTTACACATTTCAACTGACTGAGAGTAGAAATTACCTATGCACTCAATGTATAGCAGTTGAAACTAAGTTACCTTTATTTATTGTATCTTTCAGGTCTTTAAAGTTTGTACAACTCAGGTGTTGGTGAAATGTTTTTTGCACTTGAGACTGGTCTCTAACAGTTGGGACCAGTCCCAACATGTTGGTGAAATCGGGCCATTATGTTTTGAATTATGAGATGTATTGCTTCAGATTTGCTGTTGTTGCTAAATCTGTAGACGTAGCTGTCACTACCAGAGATACTGCAAGTACTAACGAGTGCCACTGAATCAGCCACCATGCCACAGAAAGAGGCTGAAGCGTTCACTTGGCTGGACAGATGCATTTCACACTCCTGCATCCACTTTATCCTTTGCAAACTTGAAAACTTCCTGAAGTTCCTTTGAATAGTAAAATAATGTTTCAGGCTTCTTCACTGAAACAGATATTGCTGAACTTCCACCTACATAAAATGCATCAGGCAGTTATTCATCACACCATACTGTTATGGGTATACACATAGCCCTGGGACCCATGCATTAAATGACCAATCTGGAAATATTGAAAAAATACATCAGTTCTCCCAAACTCTAATTTTTAATGCTCATATCTTCCAACAGGAGGATACATGACCCTGTCCAAGGTACCCAGGGCTAGCTAAGACCCACTCTGGTTTACATACCTGTATTTTCAAAAAATACTCATAACTTGTTGATTGCAGTGGAAACATATTTCAAAATTGTCTACGATGTAATAGAATATTACACTATTGCTCATAAATATGGATTATAGGAAAACACAAAAACTACCATTGAATTGTAGGTACCCCATTTGAATCCAATGTTTAAAATTGCACTTCTAAGAACTTATGTAGATTCCTGAAGAGTTATTTGAAGTCCTCACATGAATATTTACTTAAATCTTTGAAAATTTGGGAGGCTGGCGGAAATTAAAAAACGATGCAAAAAAGGCCAAAATATGTATTTTATGTAGGGTTAAAAAACCATCCAAAATTGTTGATTTGTGAAGGTTACTGGTATCAAAGGAAAGATTAACATTTAAATGATTCAATTCAATGGTCATTAGTATGTGGAACCTCCGAGACAAATAATCACAGCAAAGACAAAATGGGTCATATTTATGCTTGGTCCAATGGAACAGTTTTTTACATTTTCAAATTCCAAGAATGCATGATAACCAGGAACGTTTTATTGATATAGAATTTTACACCCTATGTGTGCTCTACCAAAATGTACTATAATTTAAACTAGAAATTGTTTCAACTGCTAGCAATTGAGAGTTTATCACAATGAACAAGGTTGGTTTATCACCATTGTTCATGAAAACCTCAAAATAGGCAAAATCCACTCCAGCCATTCATATCGGGCTAGTTGAGCCTCTTCTCGGCATGTTGAAGTTAATTTTTTAAATCTCGACTCACCCGAAACAAGGGTAAAAACTAAAACAAGGATCGTGGTCATTTCAGAATATTCCATATTTATGAGCAACAGTGTATTAGTTCAGCAGTGCCACAACCAAGCGAGAAATAATGTAGTGCTGTTGTCCTCTGACAACAAACGCAAACATTACAATTATATGATTTCTACAAACAACCAAAAAGCTTATTTTGATATGATATATAGCTTCATACAGTTGCCTTTTGGGAGAATCCTTTCATCAGCTATAATCCTGGCTGATCTGCCTTTGTCAGTAAATTGTATGTCCTCTTGGCAGTTTCTGTTTCACACAGGTAACACCACATGACACAGATGAGAGTGCTCATGCAAACTATAAGTTCTTATCATAAGGCTTCCTTAGTTACACTGACTTGTGCATTTGGTCGGGTCGGATAGGTAAAATATTTATTATGAACTGTTCCCTGATTCTCAGGTCACTTTTGCTCTGATTGGACCGAAGCAAAGAGAAACACAACAACGAAGAGGAATTGTTTTCCAACACAATATCTTTGGATAACAATATAATATGGACAAACAATGTCTAATGATGTCAGACACACAAGAAGTGTCTGATGACAGTGGTGTGTCTGTCAGTTCTGGATATCATTTGATATAACTGTATGATAAGTTGACGGATGGGTTAGGTTCATCCAAAAAGGCTTTTGCAAACAACTAGTTCTGCCAAATCTATTCATTTGTGCATCTTACAGGGCTGATCACATTTCAATGTCAGGCTTCATAAAATGATCGGTTGTGTGTGTTCATCAAAATTACACAAACAATTTTCTTTAGAGCTCCTTGTCTCAGATTGTATTAGTCTGGTAATTCAATAATGCAGGCCATCCTTAGTCTAGGGGTTTTTGTTGCAACATGATTGAGGTCTCAGGTAAACTATTGGACCAAGTTCTGCAGAATGATGACTTGATAGACCTGATCATGATCCCAAGTCTTATAGGACTATTGCTTGGACGCTGAAGAACAGGCTGGTGGTATATTTTGAGGCGGCTGATGTCAGTGCCGCTTTTCTTGGCTTAGATATTGTTCTCTGGCTATTGCAGCCCATGCCTGTGGCTCTGTGTATGAGATTAGTATCATAGCAGCAGTCCTTAGAGATCACATCTTTTCTTTCTGGGCCTTATTGTGTGTTTTTATGACATATTTAGTCTCAGTCTCCTAGGTATGCCACCTGAATAATTCATGGCATGGGCATAATCGTCCTCCACATTCATCTCTGATACAGCAAGGTGACTCCGAGAGTCCCTCAGGTTTTCTCTTTCGATTTATCCGTAACACAGTGAGACAGAAAAGAAATTCATCTTTTGTCTTTTGCTTTCAAGTCACCTCACACAGTAAGGGAAGAGGCAGGCAGGAGTGAGCTTCAGTATAACCCAAATGAACTTCTCATCATTTCCTACCAAACAGAATAAACAAATGGTTATTGTATACCTTGGGAAGCTGCTGGACCATAATAATGTGTGCGTCAGAAGGGAAAACTCAATTTGGAAGCACAGACTTCTGTGGGAGGAGTTTATCATACATATGCATTGTAAAATGTCATGAATAAGGTCAGTTTCTCAACACTTACAAACAATTCCATAGACAACAACGTGAGTAATTGAAGGGCTACTCGGGCAATGTCGGGATTATATGCACATGGCCAAATCCAGCCAATTCATCAAATGTGACACATTGGAAAGAGGGTCTGGGCTTACCATGCTGAGTTAAGCTCAACAAGAATCCTATATCAGGAGGACTGACCCACCTCTTTCAGTTTGTCAATGTGTTTTTTCAAGGGAACTTAAATAAGTTCCACCCTTACAGTTGAACCACAAATAATATTTCGGTGTCCTAAATAATTATGTAATTTCTGGAAAAATCGTCAACAAACTGCAAGACAGATCTTAAAAGGCAATCTACATTCACCACAGAACATTTAATGAAAAATAAAACCATAATATCATACTATACAGAATGGATGCTTTCATCACCAAGACGTCCCTGTTTAGATAGGAAAACCCACCTTCTCAGTGGAGCTGAGAAGGATGGGAGACAAAACACAGGTTGAAAACTACACACCAGCGACACAGGAACGTGTCGCAGCTATTTTGGGCCTATTCCAGTGTTGGAGTCGAGGCCAGGACATCGGAGACCAAGACCGAGACCGAGGCATGAGCATCCGAGACCAAGACCGAGACCGAGACATTGACCCTCGAGACCGAGACCAAGACCGAGGCATGAGCATCCGAGACCGAGACCGAGACCGAGGCCGGCTGGACAATAATGATGGTTGAGTGCCAAACTATTTTAGTTTGGTGTATTATCGGCATTTAGCCATCGCTTACGATAAGGCTGTAACAGTACAATTAGAGATTCACTCAATGACTCAAGTAAAACACTGAAATGAAGACAATAAGGGGGCAACCATTACATTTTTAAAGAACAGGGCATGGAACTGATCTCACTGGCAATTTTGTTTTTTACGGAAACAGTGAAAGATTAGATTTGTCTTGAGTGTGTGAGAACCTCAATAATATTGAATTATTTACTTCTAAATCAAACATTGCAGACTGAGATAGCCCATACACCAGAAATTCATTTCAAGACTGCTGGGAAAGAATTAATCTTTTCACCATGACTGGAAAAAATTGTTTAGTTTTAAAAAAAATTCTGAGGCAGCTGATCACTTTCATTACGGGCTTTACTATAACTGCTTAAAAACTTACACTTTCTGGAATCTAGATACATGTAGATAGATACTCTGAATTGCTGGGTTCCAATTTATTGGGCAGTGGCATATTTTTGTTACAACAAAGTTATTTGGAATATCTTTTGAGGCACAAATGAGATTCTGTCGCTAATTTTGTCCCATTCTATTTGTTGAGTTGCGTTTTAAGTCAGACACTCTGGTGTGTGAAGTTAATGATCAGGTACCAACGCATCTTCCATTACATGTAAACAAAAACTTTAGAACTTCAAATACTGTTGGTCAATTTATAATTTCATATCTATCACAAAAATGGCACCGCGTATAACTTGGCACTCGGCCTAAAATAGGCCTAGATACAGACAGTCTTAAAAGACAGGCAGAAAATGACTCTATCAGAATCTAATATATAGGATAATAGTTTCCTTGTGTTAGATAAACTGACAGATAGTTATACTTAACTGACAGGAAAATTTTGTTTGACTGTTCCAGCAAAATTGTACTTTATTAATTTTGCTGGCCTCGGTCGTGCCTCGGGCAAATATCCGAGGCCAGAGGGTCCGAGACCGAGTCCAAGGCCAAGGATTGGTCATCCGAGACCGAGACCGAGACCGAGGCCATCAAAAATGGCTCCGAGGCCGGCCTCGAGGACGAGGCCGGCCTCGAGGACTCCAACACTGGCCTATTCTCATCAACATTAAAGGTATGGGTTGATAGGAAATGATTTAAAATATGTTTTGTGAGATTTTCAGAACCTTCCTGTACTTTAAGGTGTCAAAATCGCCAGATTTTTAACAATTTACCATAAAAAATCAAAAGGAGTTTCAGGCTGAAGAGAGAGAGGCTTAGCAAAACTGATAGCAGTTATTTACAATTTACAATTTAATTATTTTGATAGCCGCTATTTTTTTTAACCTTTTAATCCATTACCTAAAGAAATATTTTAATATCAGCCCAGATTGCTTACTACGGCTGTGTTTGATGGCCTAATTTCGGCTGCCTGATATTCATGCTCCAGCAATGACTACATCTATAAGACAATATACATTACATAATGGCATTCCAGTGTATGTACTTTTAAAGTACATAGATACTTCTTGAATGTGATAAGCCAAATACTCTTTTATTATATTTCATTATTAAAATTCTTGATATTTTAACCAATGTCACAAGTACTTACACATCCATTTTCTGTAATGCAGAATATTGAAAGAAAGGAATTATATAAGTTATTAGAGTGTTAAATTCTTACATCATCTTGGTTTGGAATTAAAGTATAATACAATACACCAACCTTAAGGTGGCTCGATACTCGTGTACTTTCTAAGATAGGATTTCTCAAAAATATTTTTAGAATGATCCAAAATATAGTTTATAGCAAGGATATGTAAAAAAAAGTGGTCGCAACCAGCCTTTTTTTCAAAATATTTGAGGTTATGTACAAGAAAGTCAGTCCAAGCAAACCTGGAAAACTCAATTTTTTTCTTATCTTTCTTTCTGTGAAGTTTGTCCTGCCATTCAGTGGTCATGCATCCCATATTAAGAAATGAAGCATGAAATTGAAGAAAAAATTTCAATGGAACTGCTGATTACAATTTCAAAGAGATATATTTAGTTTAAAGGACTTTCCAAGGGGCTCGAAATAAAAGTTTTGATTTTGACAATTTTAATTTTTTTTATAAACCATGGCGCTAAAAAAAATTGAAGGGAAAGGATTTCTCATTTTTTTGTCATTAATTTCCAAATATTGTGAGGAACAATAAAATGCATAAGAGAAGGTTTGCTACCGCGATAGAAATTGAGATAAAAATTTATTTATATCTCAAAGTCAATTTTTAGAAATTAGACCTGCTTGCCGAAAATCGCGTGTAGAAAGTTTCTATTCGGACCATACAGCTGAATCTCTGGCACGTTATAGTGCTGTTCATAGCGCATCTAATGCTTCAAACCAGAAGTTTCTAACCCTAATAGAAGTGACGCAAATGGCAAACGAAGCGGCAGTCGCACAGAATTATAAAAAACCAAAAAAGCAGTCCACACTGCTCAGCAGACTGTTGTTACTATGGTGATGCCGCCATTGCTGCACCATGAGTAGCGAGCCACCTTAATCACCTTCATAGAAACTGTAATGATAAACGTGATCCTACAAAAGCAATTTTCTGTTTTTTTTCTGTTTACAAGTCAATTCAAAGTAAAGCTAATGACGGGTCCAATTTGCTGCTGAAATAAGATACTTTAATAGAAGTTGCCCACGTTCACTTTGGTTACAACTACCAAGAATACTATTGCAGTGGAAGTGTCAACGTTATCTACTGACAGACACCACCACTTGCATCAGAGCCATTTCCATTTGCCAAATAACACCATTTAACACACTCTATACTTGTTGTAAGAGGACCCAAACCATCACACTTCTCAGAAATGATTGGTTTTTGCTGATCACATTTCATATCATGCAAGATAGGATGATGTATTGAAGTGAATGATGACTCAAGCAAAGCAAACAGAGTGTGGAGTAAAATCAGTAGATGTTGAGTTTTGCTTTTGCTGCTTAAAGCCAGCAGCTACAGGGCAAACAAGGATGCCCTAGTGAAAACCTCCCTCCCATGTGTAATTACAAGTTTGTAAGCGGCTAGTCAGTGTTGTACAGACTTCATTTAGGCAAGCCTTGGGGTTATTGCACTTGCCTCCAATCTTACACGCCATCCAAATTTGCAGACCATTGCCGATGCTCAGCCTTTTCTTTGAGGAATATATTGGAAGTGCACAAGGCAGACCAGCTCCCAAAAGGTCCTTCCTGTCTTAGGTCCTATATCTTTCCATTCAAACCAGATCCAGCGAATCTCTGCAACATCTTGATTAAATGTAACAGAACATGTGTTCATCCATACTGCTGCATCCAAGACCATCCTTCCCCTACAAGGTTCTTGGAAAATAGGAAGCACATGGAAGGTCGCAGGAGGCTCCTAGACTCACAAGTCCTTACCATGAAATAGGCAAACTTGCAAACTACTTCAACTGCATGTAGAAGTCTATCCCCATCTGCCAACATTCAGACTCTTGAACTTGAGATACCTGTCTAACTTCCATATATGTCTTTGACATGCAAGGCAACAGGAAAATGTGAGCGAAAAACGAGTCGCATGTTATTTGAATCACGCATACACTTTCTGACAACATGGTTTTGAGATTGGGAAGCGACAAAATATCTCTGGGTGGCGTATAGTCATTGCAAGCCTTTCTTCTGTTTTCACGTTTCTTTCAGTTAATATATAAATCATTCTTGTAAGGAAGCATGCAGTGTACATGTATTGGAAAACAAGTAATGTTCATATTATGTTATGCTATTGAAAAGGAATAGTGATTTAACTAACGCCATCACTCAGCAGCAATTATGAGGTAGTCAGCTCCTGTTACTAGACTGATCTTTTTGCACCATATTTCAGGGCTTTTGGCTGGTGACCAGTGGTGAACAAAGACATGCAAGGCCACACATGGGCCATAGAAAGCATCCATAGACTACACCTTGTTGTTCTGCAGTGTCCCTGGACGTCCCTTGGCCCCGGAAGACTGAGTTACGACTATATCGGAATAACCCTTGTTCCTGGGGGCTGATGAATGGCACAACCCTCCACTGGCGACAGCCTGATGATGAGAAAAACTCAAACATGCAATTTTTCGACAGCCTGTTTTGTAACAAATCGGGCTCAATAGACTGGCCCAGCCCCCTGCTGGCCCACTCGGCAGTCAACAAAATAGTCTAGATTTTCACAGAGGGGACAATTCTTGGCAAAACACTAGAACTGAAAATCGATAACTTCTAAGCACCCCAGGATTGCAAGAGAGGTCATTATCTTGGTCTGATTTACAAGCGATTGGGACATTTGACAAATAGATTAAAATGGCTAGGATCCATAACTTCACCAGGAAGTTGTTTGTTTTCAACTAGGACTGGACACTAAAAAGCAATTTTATTGACAGGTGAAAATGCTGCTAGGGGAAAATATCACTCAGTTAAGGTGACTTTTATCAAAATTTGAGTTCTCGGATGTTATAAATTATCTTGATTACAGGACTAGCACTAACAACTTTCGGAAATCACAGAAATTTCTAAATTTCAGCATCCTAATACAGGTAAAGAATAGTTTGAGTGTAATCAATTTTTATTTGTCAATTTTGTCCGGCAATGTGCAGGTATGGCATTCAGACAAAACATTCTACTAATTGTTTAGATAGACACAAATATTTTCTAGGTACGGTCTTACCAAAAAAGATAAGAAGAAGAACGTAAATAGGCTGGTGTGTCTTTGTTACCTGTCACTGTTTTGTATAAAAAATAATAGCAATCATGAGGACATGGACTAATTTTCCTTGTGAAAATTTACCAAGTGTTTTGGCAAATGGCCTGCAGCATTTCAGCCTCCATTTTTCAATGTCCCTTTTCTTCACAATGTCATATTAGGAAAGACTGGAAACCAGCTGGAACCTAAAAAGAAAGGATTTATGAAAGAAAACAAAGTCATCAGTCAGCTTGAAAGCTTAAGCTGTGAGACCATCCAGGCTGACTTACTGCAAGCAATTGTGTTTTGTCACACCTCCTGAAGAGATTCCACAACTACATGCCCTCGTAGTTGTGGCAGTAGATAACATTGTCATAGCACCATATTTTTGCATGTAGACGAAAAGGTATACAGTCATCGTAACAAAGATGTTTTTTAATCCAAATACTTTTACAATTAATGATCAAAAATCAAGACTGAGTTAGTAATTTTAAGCATAATATATAAGAAAGATTCATAACTCTAAATTGCAAAGGAGGTAAGATTCCATTGCTAGACATAGTCTTGAAATTGACATGTCTAGATCAGTTAATTCTGATGCCTATGCAATTTTGACAAAATAAGATATTCAGATCCCAGTAACTGGGTGAAGTCAACCACTATTTGAGATCCAGACATTTTGATACCTTGTGACTTTTTAGTGAATCCAAGTTGTTGATTATCAAATGCTGCCATGTAATAACTATGTCTCCAAGCCAATACCATTGATTAAAAGGAACAAATTATTGTTGTGTCTGACGAACTGTTGCATGTTTGAGGCTCGGAGCTTTTGTCACAAAATTGCTGAAGTCAAATCAAGGATACAATGACTTGACACACAACCTTTTTTTTTTCAAGCACTTTGAACAAGCATCCCTTGTCTTGTTGTAATACATAGTTCTGACAAAGTCCACATGTGCCAGATCTGAGCTGCAGAGCTGCAAATTCATAAAAATATGCGACTGTCCCTCTACTGTGTGACAAAATGACTTGAAGGCAAAAGACAAAAGATAAATTTCTTTTCTGTCTCACTGTGTTACGGATAAATCGAAAGAGGAAACCTGAGGGACCCTCAGAGTCACCTTCCCTATCAGAGATGAGTGTGCAGGACGATTATGCCCATGCCATGAATTATTCAGATGGCAACCCTACGAGACTGAGACTAAATATGTCGTCAAAAACACACAATAAAGCCCAGAAAGAAAAGATGTGAGCTGTAAGGACTGTTACTATAATACTAATCTCATACACAGAGCCACAGGCATGGGCTGCAATAGCCAGAGATAATAGCTAAGCCCAAAAAAGCAGCACTGACATCGCTATCAATAAATGCTGCCTCCCAATCCACCACCAGCCTGTTGTTCTTCAGCATCCAAGCAGTAGCCCTATAAGACTTAGGATTTTGGTTAGGTCCATCAAGTCATCACTCAACCATACTTGATCCAAAATTTTCCCTATGAATTCATTCATGTAACTGATAGCAAATTGATACAAAAACCCTTAGGCTGAGATTGGACTGCATACTTACCAGACTTATACAAAAAAGATCTGAGACAAGGAGCTCCGAAGAACATTGTTCACACAATTTTGTTGATAAAAACACAAAATTGATTGATTATTTTATGAAGCCAGGCCCAAAAATATGGTCAGCTTTGTAGGCTACATAAATGAAGGGACTTGGCTGAATTTACCGTCCAGAGATTCCTTTTCAGGTGAAGCTAACGCTTCCCTCAACTTATCACAGAGGTACACATAAAATTATTCCAGAACCAACAGACATACCACTGTCACCAGACACTTCTTTTGTGTGCAGACATCATCAGACATTTATTTGTCAACAATGTTATTGTTATCCATGGACATTGATTGCGCAGTGGTCCCTCCGTTAAAGGACCACCCCTTCGGCCATGAAGTGGTCTCTAATGGGGCTGCGGTCTCTTTTCGAGGTGCAAAAAAAAACAATCTATTTAATGCAGGAGAGAAAACTTTGATGCACAATATTCTGAAAAATCAAGTCTTTCATTTTGGTCAATTCCCAATGTAAGTGTGAATATTTTATACTATTACAAGGACTTTGGTTGAGGTCAATATTCATATATTCTGAAATGAAAGGTTTTGTATTGGGCTGAGTTTTTTTTTAAAGTACCCAATAACTACATATATTCAGTATTAAAATTGTGAGACCAATCATGCAGCAGGAGATCAGTCAAATCACACACCAATAAATAATGATATTGGTGTCTTTAAAAATATGGATATGAAAAATGGAGAGGGAGATGTGGTGTTACTGGTGTTAGTCTTGACACCCTTTAATTCGACATTGTGGCTCTGCTATATCCATAAGTCCCACCCCAAATATGTAACTCTGTCCTCATAATATTGTTGAGTGAAGGTTAATTACCTGGTCGATTATAACATTTGCAGGGAGAAAATCGGTAACATATGTTCCAGCATAGCAGCCAGATTATATATTTTTTACTCCCTTCTTGTATTAGATTCTAAGGAACTTTTCAAGTTTAGAACAGTTGATGCGGATGCATGAGTGTGAAATGTATCTGTCCAGCAAAGAGATCAGTTCAGCCTCTTACCATCCCATGGTAGCTTTTGCAGTGTAGCTTGTAAGGACTAGCAGTATTAGTGGCAGTGACAGCCACAGCTACAGACTTAGCAAACAACAGCACATCTGAAATAGTACACCCAACAATTCCATACAAACACTGTATGCAGCAATTTGGTTTATTTCTTTCCAAACTGTGGCCAATTCATGCGAATAGTTAATTAATGGGCAATGACCATCAAGGAATACAGGACTTCAATGATTTTAAAAGTTCCTGGGAATCATTTCTAAACCTTTACTACTTGGTGGCAATCTGGGGGTCATTAGTTTCTTAGTTTATCATCTGAAGACAGGGAGGAATTCATTCGACTAGTGACAAGCTATGAGCTACAATGCACAGAGTCTGTTAATGTAGTTATTGTGATGAATACTAAGCATTTGACTGGTGACCTTTATCTCAAGCTTGCTATACGCTGCCATCAAGCTATTACGCATCATCTTCCTGTCTCTGGCTTGTCTTTCCTTGTCTCTGCAATGTCAGGCTACATAAATGAAGGGACTTGGCTAAACCTACCATCCAGAGATGCCTTTTCAGGTGAAGCTAACATTTCCCTCAACTTATCAGACAGGTATACATAAAATTATTCCAGAACCAACATAATTACCATTGTCAAGAGATACTTCTTGTGTGTGAAGACATCATCAGACATTGTTTGTCTGCAATTTTATTGTTATCCTTGAACACTGATTGTGCAGTGGTCCCTGCGTCATAGGACCACCCTTGGTCATGAAGTGGTCTCTAGTGGGGCTGCGGTCTCTCGTCGAGGTGCAAAATACACAAAAAAACTACTTAATGTAGGAGGAAGGCGGTCACATAAGGCAAGTCAGTTTTACAACAGGGGTCTAATAATGCAGGTACCACTGTATATGCAAACATTCCTCGTCATTACTGTGTTTTTCTTTTCTTTTTCCTTTCAGCTTCTAAGATTTCAATTGAAAAAACTTGCACAATATTCTTAATCAAATCTTTCATTTTGGTAAATTCCCAATATAACTTTTATACTATTATATGAGCTTTGGTTGAGGTCAATATTGTGAAATGGAATGTTTTGTATTTTAAATGTACCCGATAACTACATATATTCAGCATTAAAATTGTAATGCTAATCATGTAGCAAGAGATCAGTCACCTGACATGCCAATAAATAACGATACTGGTGTCTTTAAAAATATGGATATGAAAACTGAAGAGGGAGATTAGGTGTTACTGGTGTTAGTCTTGAGGCCCTTTACTTTCACATTGTGTCTCTGTTTTAAAAAATACATAAGTCAAACATGGAAAAATATGTAACTCAAACCTTGCACATAATATTGTTGAGTCAAGGTTAATTACCTGGTCGATTATAACATTTGCAAGGAGAGATTTGGTAATATCTGTTCCAGCATAGCAGCCAGATAATTTGTTTACTCACTCTACTTCTTGTATAGATTCTAAGGAATTTCCGGAAGTTTTTAAGTTTGAAACAGTTAATGCAGATGCATGAGTGTGAAATGTATCTGTCCAGTAGAGTGATCAGTTCAGCCTCTTACCGTCCCACAGTAGCTTTTGCAGTTGAACTTCTAAGCACTTGCAGTATTAGTGGCAGTGACAGCCATAGCTGCGGACTTAGCAAACAACAGCATATCTGAAATAGTACACCCAACAATTCCATACAAACATTGTATGCAGCAATTGGGTTTATTTCTTTCAAAACTGTGGCCAATTCATGTGAATACATAATTAATGGGTGATGACCATCAAGGAATTCAGGACTTCAACAGGTTTTGAAGTTTCTGGGAATCATTTCTTAGCTACTTGGTGGTAATCTGAGGGTCATTAGTTTCTTAGTCCATGATCTGAAGACAGGCAGAAATTCATAGGACTAGTGATAAGCTATGAGCTACAAGGTGCAGAGCCCATTGATGTAGTTAGTTTGAAGAATACTAAGCATTTGACTGGTGACCTTTATCTCAAGCTTGCTATACACTGCCACCAAGCTATTACGCATCATCGCCCTGTCTCTGGCTTGTCTTTCCTTGTCTCTGCAATGTCACTGTCATCTCTCTGTTTTGTGTCTACATTGCTATGTTAGCGTGGCAGTCGTCTCAGTCATTTACCATGATCTGTCTTTGACAACCAGAATTTTGCATCATGATACATTTCTTTCTCTTGAGCATGACGAAAATGAGTGAAATAGAAGGTCGGAAATTATTATTCAAGCCTGATTTTGATGTTTATTTTTTGCCACATCTTTTATATGCACTTTATCATGCATCCAGATTCCATATAAAAGAACCTTTATTTTTCACCCTCTTGATATTTGCATCAGGCCTTATCAAGCCAAGGCTAGTTCAGATGAATATGAAGTTAAAGAGAAGATGGCCTTGAAAGAACAAAAGACTTTAAATGACGAAGGACCCAGGAGTTGTTTGTTTAACCCTTGGTATGTTTATGTCACATGGAATTAATCTGATACTTTGTTTATTGTTAGCAGACAGGGAAGAATTAATTTAACTGGAGATCAGCTGTGAGCTACAAGGTGCAGAGTCTCTTTATGTAGTTAGTGTGATTAATACTTGGGATCCGGCTGGTGACATTTATCTCAAGCTTGCTACACAGCTGCAAAGCCATAATACCATATCTCTGTGTCTCTGGCTTGTCTTTCCTTGTCGAGCTGCTATGCCACTGTAGTCTCCCTGTGTAGGCCTTGTCTCTCCATTGCTATTTCAGTCCATCGCACTTCTCGACTATTTACCATGGTCTGTCCTTGACCACCAGAATTTTGGAAGCGATTAAGCTTAAATGCGAAATGTTATTTCAAATTTAGCTGCATTTCATTGAATGTTTTTTTAAGAAGCCAGACTTAATATGAGAAAATGTGGACAATTATTTTTTCCAAGTCCATCAAATGAACGACCTGAAAGTATCATAGTCTATGTTGTTGTAGAAAAGACCACCTAAGGTAGCTGCATTGAAGGTAATCTGTAGTTCTCCGCTCTAATGCCACCTTGTGAGAGAGTGACTACAGATCGTTCTCCCAGAGGGAAGTGCAAATTATGCCTGTACCACAAGATATATGTGCACCTCAGTAATGAATCTGGCATGCATTCAGACATATAATATTGAAGCATTTCAATTATTCACTTCCACAATATATCAATATTGTTGAGACTCTCTCACCAGCACTTCCTATGTGGCAACCTTGGAATTGATGGGCTGTAGAAACAACAATATCGCCAAACCTACATTCCCTTCACAATTTTTGACTAGATTTCAATACGCCCCACAAAGCCATCAAAAGGTCAAACAGTGCAGAAGATCTAATTTCATTATTCATAACAACAACCTTAGGATGATGTTGAGAAAAAAAACTGCCTGTCTCATTTTAATTCAGAAACATAAGTCCAGAAGAGGATTATTATATAGAAATTTACATCATTTGAAAAATAGATCATCTGGAGGCGCTATTGATGAAACCTTTTGAAAGTATATTTTTAACCAAATACCAACTTTATAATGTAATGGCAGCAAAATGTCAAGTTCAGATATTCTATCTATTGTTGAAGATTATCCATCCTTCTGCAATTTCAATAAATCACTCAGTCACTTGCCAAGAAGGGGTGTCAATTTTCCATGTCAACAGAGATGACAATGTCAAGTCACTGTGAGCTTTTGCTGTGCTGATCGTCTTTCTGTTTGAGATGTTGGACCATAAACACCTATTTCACAGCTCACTCCCCTCCATCCTCTCGTCCTCTCTATAGACTCACAGGACCAAATTTCATGCTGCTGTTGCGTTGCATCATTCATATGCAGATGATGCTTCTCCTCACAATAATTACAGACGATGCTGTCAGTGCTGACCAAGACACCTTATGAAATATGTGTTTTTTCAAGGAGTCATTTTATTCAATTAGTGCAACACATCACTTTACAAAAGCCTTAATAGTTTACCGTTGTTGTGTTTGACGTCCTATTTTATTTAGGCAGCCCAGATGTTCCAGAAATTACTAACATAGCAAAATGCAAATTACATTATATAGCATTCCATTGCATTTTTTTAGGTACATGGAATCCTCTCTTGAGCATGTTTTTGAAAACTTTCTGGAACGCCTTTCATTGTAAAAATGTCTTGTGAGATTCTAAACACACAATGTCTCCTATAAGCCTAAATAATATAGAAAATGGAAAACAAAGACAAGATATAGTAGCATTTAACTCGATCGTTCTTGAAGTACTGAGTATAATACGACACAAAGCACTTTGTCAAAGAAGTGAATCATAGGATAGCCATAGTTATACAATACAGGCCTATCTTAATCACCTTAATAGAATTTGTAATGATGAACGTGATCCAACAAAAGCAATTTTCTGGGTTTTTTTTCTGGTTACATGTCCAGTTAAAATTAGGGTCCAATTTGCTGCTGAAATAAGATACTATAATAGAAGTTGCCCAAGCTTGCTTTGGTTACAACAGCCCAGATTACTGTTGCAGTCATGTAACCGACTCCATACTTGGTGAAAGACGACCAAAATCATGACAACATGATTGGCTATTTCTGATCATGTTTCAAACCATGCAATGATAATGTATTGAAGTGCATGATGACTCAAGCAAAGTAAACAGAGTGTGGAGTGAAATCAGTGGATCATGAGTTTACTTAATTCTGCTGATTCAAGCCAACAGTTACAGGGCAAACATGGTGCCCCTAGTAAAAACCTCTCTCCTATGTGTAATTACAAGTTTGTGAGCGGCTAGTCCGTGTTTGTTTGTTTGTAAATTTATTAATAGGCTCCAGAAAAAGCCGAGGCTTATCTAGCTGGGGCCATAAGATATGTATACATAAAAATTTTTAAATGAAGTATGATATATAACAATAAATATAAAATTTAGTATTGGATTAAAAAAAAAAAGAAAAACGATAGTATTAATGACAATATTGAAGTACGGGTAGGTGACGCAACTCTTTACTTTGGCAATGTTGTTCATTCTATTTGAATATTTATTTTTAATGTTTTGTTGTTTTTTTGTAACATGCTAATGATTCACTCTTTCCTCAGTAGTTTTTGATATAGTGGCAGTGCACAGTTTTTTTGAAAGATTGTATTGATTGATTGGTCAGGTCTTCATTCAACTCCATCAACAAGGCATTCCATATTTCACTTCCTTTATAGCTTATTTTGTTTTTAGCTTGTTGGGTTTTAACTCTATCTACATGCAATAATTTTGATTGACGTGTTTCTCTATTATTTATTTCCTCATTCCTCTTGAAATAGTCATCGAACACTCTAGGCAACAGCTTCTTCCTTTGTTTATGAACAAATTGGGCAACAGTGAGCTTATACAAATCTCTGACACTAAGTAAATTGTTTTGGGAAAGTATTTGGTTTGTAGGTGTAAGGAAATCCAGTCCAAGTAGCATCTTTATTGCTTTATTTTGAAGTACTTGTACTCTTTTGAGGGAAGTTTTGCTCGCTGTTCCGTATATTTGAACTCCATACTTAATTTTAGAGTGTACATATGCATAGTAAAGTTTAATTTTATCATTTCTAGGCATCCATTTTCTCATGATTTGGAAAGATTTTATTGTTTTCAATAGGTTTTGTTCAAGATAGCGGATATGTTTGTCCCAGGTTAGCTTATCATCTAGTCTTAGGCCCAAATATGTGACATTTGTTGATCTTTTCACCAAAGTATTGTTCAACAGAAGGCTATTGAGAATCGGTGGAAGGGTTCTATTTTTCCGGTGGAATATCATGTATTGTGTTTTTTCAGAATTCATTAGAAGTTTGTTGTCATAAAACCAAGTGTTTATCTTTTTTAGTTCTGATTCAATGTCCCTTGTTGTACAGACTTCATTTAGGCAGACCTTAGGGTTATTGCACTTGCTTCCAATCTCACACGCCATCCAATTTTGCAGACCATTGTCGATGCTCAGCCTTTTCTTTGAGGGATATATTGGAAGTGCAAAAGGCAGACCAGCTCCCAAAAGGTTCTTCCTGTATTATGTAAGGCCCTATATCTTTCCATTCGAAGCATATTCAGTGAATATCTGCAGCCAACATCTTGATCAAATGTAACAGAACACATGTTCATCCATACTGTTGCATTCAAAAACATCTTTCCCCTAAAATGTTCTTGGAAAATAGGAAGCACATGGAAGGTCGCAAGAGTCTCCCAGCCTCACAAGTCCTTACAATGAAATTGGCAAACTTGAAAACTACTTCAGCTGCGTGAAGAAAGTGTAGAGGTCTATCCTCGTCTGTCAACATTCAGACGCTTGAACTCAAAATACCTGTCTAACTTCTATATACGTCGTTGACATGCAAGGCAACAGGAAAATGTGAGTAAAAAATAAGTCACATGTTATTTGAATCACGCTCACATTTTCTGCCAACATTACTTCAAGTTTCAGTAGAGATAAAATCTCCATGCGGACCTGAGGAACTGTGACTTTTGTTTGGCACTTCAGTCAGACACGCCCACAGATTTGGCCAATAAATAGGCCTTTACACACGTTATGCAAGTGAGGCCGATTTTGCCGATTCACACATTTTTGTATGTCTTAAGTGATTGATTCTTATAGTGATAGATAAAATGATAGCGCTGTGGAGTTAAAACTTGCCATGTAAATTGCCAGTAAGCATTTGAAGTGCTCGCTAATTGGCCAAAAAGACGCTTGTGACGTAAATTCAATAAAATATGCAGTCATTGAGTCTAGGGTAGATTCTCTGGGTGGTGTTAGGCTTTTACTCATGCGATTGCAGACCTCTCCTGGCTGATGTTGGACTAAACAATAGTTAAACATCATTCATCACTCAGCAGCTGTGTGTGGTTGTTAGCACCTGTTGGAAGAATGATCCTTTTTGCACAATATCTCAGGGCTTTTGGCTGGGGACCAGTTGTGAAGGAAGACATGCAAGGCCACACATTAGGGAGCATCAAAAAATGAACTTCAATGCATTGATCTGTCTGGGTGTACATTTTGTTCTATGACATACAAGGATGACCTGCTCCAAATTTTATCAAAATTGAACAAGATTTAGAACCCCAACGTCGCCCTTGAACATTTTGTAGTAAAATCAACCAAATGCGAAATCGTGGATGCGCGGTTTGGCATAACTTTTACTGTATTTCATATACAAGAAAATAACCACCATTTCTGAATTCCTGAGAACCAGAGCTTTCAAATGAATACCAACATGGCTATGCTTATAATAATTTGGTATTACAAATTAACCTTCTTTTACATTAAAATATCGATATCTTTGACCATGTACAATGGCGAAGGTTTTCATTAAAGACACCAGTACAGGTAAATTTCTGGTTTGTCATTACAAGATTCATATTTATAAAGTGCAGACATCCAGCAAGCTTCTATGATACTCCCATATGACCATATGCCTCTAGCGAGATTTCACTTCTTTAAATCAAATTACTGATCAAGGTTTCCCAAGTTCTTCTTTGAACAAAATTAATATTTAATGATTCCATTTTAACATTGTTTTGTTGCTTGGACTGATTTCAGCATTTGGACCAAAGCTGACAGTATAAAGGGATTTTCATCTATTTGAACAAACAACACCAAACAATAACTGTCAATCTGATGAAGATGTTTTTTTACAATCAACTGTCAAATTTGATAGGAACCGTGGCAAATATATCAATACAAACATGTCAAGAGCATTTCGGCCAATATATCTTTGTTTTTACCATCCCAGTACATAAATGTATTGCAGCTTGATATGAAATTCAACTTTAAACATGGTCCCACAACCATTCATACGGGATTCACATTTCAATTGGTGCACTCTTCTGGTCTGTGGTTCAAGACAGGTGATTACAACAAACTTCAATGTCAAACAATGCTAAACAAAACTAACTAATGCTAAACAAGATAATCCGGCTGCTATTACATACATTTGTAGATATGCATCTCAATGTAATTATATAAACATACGCATGTAGCTTTGTAAATATATTGGAATTAACATAAATTGTTCTATTCAAGTGTAATTTTTATGAAATAGCTTTAACCTAGTGTTCCTTATCAATGTTATAACTATTTGTACTCTATTGACATTACTAATTATCTGATGTTCTTTTGCAATACTTGTAAAATTTGTTTTGTTTACAGGCCAGCTTGATAAGCCTCGCTTCTCTGGTCTTAATAAATATACATACATACATACATATATTTTGTAACAGGGCCTCTTGAAGCACTATCAGAACATAAGTTCTGGAACATGTGCTTTTTCCAAGCCAGCGTTTTGATAAAACAGGAAGTCTTAATGCACCATGATTAAAATGCATTATTCTTTGTGTCCTACGATCACAAGCGTTTTTTGTTTTTCAAATTAAATAACACGCTGCTCTTTGGGTGAGATGATAAAAAGGAGTTCAGAAGTTCCTGTAGGCGTAATTGTGATTTCTAACATTGGTTGCACAGTGGTCAACACACTATGAATTGATTGACTCTTTAGTGACTATGTCTATCAATTAGTGCAACTTCAGCCCTTGGATATACTACCTGTTTTGAAAATCTGACTTGCAGTAATCGTTTTCCAATCAAAATATGAAAAGTATTCATCATCATGGGAAATGTAGAATGGGGATTAATATAATTTTCATACTGTTGAAAAATTGTGGATATTATTGTTATTTTGGTTGATAACATGTGGAATAAGGTGGCCACATTGTGAAGATCTTTAATAAAGAAGTTATACATTGTACCGCTAAACTGATCATGGATGATTTCAAAACATGGGTTTGTTCGCTTGAATGATGTAGGCAGACTAAAATCGACTTTTTTTACAATATTTCACTTGTCTAAATGTAAAAGAAATGTACATAATATTAATAATTCTAAGATACTGGAGCAATGTTCTTTGAAAATTTAAAGTATATATATTTGTGTCTCCGCCTGTGTTTATCGTTAAGGAAAAAAATTGGACTGTCAACCATCCCAAAGCTCCGCTGGAGTGTCCCAAAGTGAATGAATCCTGACTCAGAATAACTTTTATAGACAAATTAAGTATTTTATCATACTGAAATGAAAACATTTTTTTTTTATATTAAAGCTGTAAGCGCATTTTATGTCAAAGTTTGTTATGCTCAACATCGACGTCTTTGAAAACATTTATATTGCAGTTATAACTGCTATTTTATTGCAGTGAAATTCAAAGGTAACCCATCCATGTTGGTACTCATTTGAAAGCTCTTTTTGAGAGGAATACAATGATGGTAAAATATTTGTTCTACATGATAAACTGGCTGAGTTATGAGAAACCGCGTATCTGAAATAACACATTTTATCGGTTTAATATAGCTTATGTTCAAGTTTATCGTTGCGGTTCTAAACCTTATTTAAATTTGATGAAAATTTGCACTGACCATCTTAACATGTCTTGGAACAAAATGCACACCCAGACAGATCCATATTTTGAAATTTTATTTTTTCAGTCAAATTTGATGCACCCTACCACACATGGGCCATAGAAAGCATCCATAGACTACACCTTGCAGTGTCCCTGGATGTCACTTGACCCTGGAAGACTGAGTTACGACTATATCGGAATTACCCTTGTTCCTGGGGATGGTGAGTGACAGCCAGATGATGAGAAAAACTCAAGCACGCTATTTTTCGACAGCCTGTTTTTTAACAAATTGGGCTCAATAGACTGGCTCAGCCCCCTGCTGGCCCACTTGGCTGTCAACAAATAGTCTAAGTTTTCACAGAGGGGATAATTCTCGTCAAAACACTGTAACTGAAAATCGATAACTTCTGAGTGCCCCAGCATTGCAGGAAAGGTCATTATCTTGGTCTGATTTACAAGCGATTGGGAAATTTTATAAATAGATAGAGTGGCTGGAATATATATATATATATGTTTATTTTGACATCAAATAACAAATTTAGGATACAATTACATGAATATCATAGCAAAAAACAAGTAAGGTATACATATATTTCCGTTATTGATGTCAGGAGGAGAGATTGAAACTCCAAGGAGTTGTGATTACTCACCCCCTCTACCCACCACCAGGATGTAGACCATGTTATAACTTAGAAAAACAAAATTATTAATAATAAAAATTAGAATAAATATATTTAAAAAAAAAAAAGAAACATTAGAAGAGATGATAATGAGCTAGATCAATGAGGATGAAAATGGGGGGGTGGGGGCTGGGGGGGTTTGATGGGTTTAGCAATACGTAATTGAGTGGGGGTAGGGGAATTTGTCGAAGCCTGATAAGGGTAGTAGCAGTGCAATTACCGGCATACATAACAGTTCTGATTTTCACAAACAAAGTTGTAGCCTGAGAAAAGAAATTCCTTTACATGACCAAGGAATGCCTTATAAGTCAAGGAACGTTTGTTTTTCAACTCATTGGGTAGTTTGTTCCAAGAAATTCCAACAGTATAGTTTATTGATGTTTGTTCAATCGACCTGGAGTAAGGAAATATATGAAAGTCATTTTGTTGCCTTGTTTCCCTATTTGTATTCTGAAACTCTGCATTAATAGGTAATTGTTCATTGTGATATTGTGGCAGCAGTTTATTAAATGCCTTCCAGCCTAATTTAGTTTGAATAAGTCTTCAATTTTGAGGATTTTTAATGATCTGAATATTGGTTCAGCATGGCTGTTGTACTTTGCTTTAGCAGTTAATCTGACAGCTTTTTTCTGCAGTTTCACTAGTCTATCAGCAGCCTTTTTTGGAGAATTTCCCCAGGCCAGCACACTGTAGTTTAGATGTGCTTCAATAAGTGAACGGTAAATAGTCAGTAATGTACTTGAAGGGAGGATATTTTTTAAGCGTACCATTGCAGAAACTGCTTTGATTATTTTATCAGCTTTTGCCGCACAATGCTTATCCCACTTGAGGTTTGACTGAATAATAACACGTAGAAATTTTATTTCACTGGTACGATTAATGGTCCATTGTTTAGCATAACAATAACCTGCGGTAAATCATTTTTCTCTGTTTTAGAGAAAATCATAAACTTGGTCTTGTTTGTATTTATAGACAACTTATTTTGATTGAACCACTTTGATATCTTAATCAAATCATTATTTACAGTCTCAATAAGAGTGTCGAAGTCTTTGTCATGATATATTATATTCGTGTCATCTGCAAAGAGAATGAATTTTGCATTCACTGAAACATTTACCAAATCATTTACATAGACAAGAAACAGCAAAGGCCCAAGGACAGAGCCTTGGGGCACCCCACATGTTATAGGTTTAGTTGTTGAAGTGGTATTCTTGTATCTGACTGATTGGAATCTATTTGATAAATAGCTTCTGAACCACTTAAGTGCGACACCTCGTATGCCATAATTTTCCAATTTATCAAGTAGAATATCATGCTGCAAAGTGTCAAACGCCTTTGACAAGTCAAGGAACAAACCAAGGCAAAAGTTGTTGTTTTTCAGATGCTTAGTTACTCTGTCTTGAAATTCCTTTATGGCCAGCTCAGTTGAAAAACTTTTTCTAAACTCATACTGACACTGAGTGAGAATTTTTTCCTGGGTGAGGAAAGTATACAATCTTTTGTAGAAAATTTTTTCAAGCAGTTTGGAAAACGCAGGAAGGAGTGATATTGGGCGGTAATTTTTAATCAGGTTTGGATTGTCAGACTTATAGATAGGTATGACCTTAGCATTTTTCATTTCTGTCGGGACTACTCCATACTGAAGTGATAGGTTTATGATATGGGTTAAAGGAAGTGCTATGACTTGGTTGCTAAGCTTGATTAGTTTACTACTGATATCATCAAGGCCTGCACTGGTTTTAGGTTTTAGCTTTTCTATAAATTTAACAACTTCACGTACATCTGTTGGGGCAAGGAAAATGCTTTTGTTGTGGATTTTTTTCATTGAATTACAACTTGGGCATCTGTGTTTGGAATTTTTGCAGAAAGGGATGGTCCTAACTTCACATAGAATTCATTAAAAGCATCAGCTATGTCTGCATCATCTGTTAGTAGCTGGTCATTATGTATAAAAGAACTGGGAAGTGAATTTTTATTCTTATTTTTTCGAAGGACTTCATTTATATTTTTCCAGGTTTGTTTTATATCTTTAATAGAATCTTGCATTTTCTGATTCCAATGGAACTTTTTAGCATTCTTGATTACTTTGTTCAGAATGTTCCTGTAAGCATTGTACCTGGCATTTAGTTCTGCTTTTGCAACTTCAGATTTACACCTTGTAAGCTTTTTATGAAGTATGAATTTAGAATGCAGGGACTTCAATATACCACCTGTAACCCAAGGGTTTTTTCTTATGCTTGAATTTCTTAAACTTCCTTTTCTTTAATGGAATAGTATTATCTAGTGCTAGTTGAAAAATCCTAAGAAATTCATTGTATGATTCATTTGGGTCATTTTTCAGTATCACAGGGGACCAGTCTACATTTTCAAGATACAGGTTAAATTTTGCTAAGTTTTTTTTCAGAGAATGATCTATATGATATGTGACAAGGCGATTTTGGGGATACACCCTTTGTGTTGGAATGTATGCTCTTTTTGCTATTCAGTGGTTTATTTCTTGCATTGACACCAGGTGGCAGTAAATTAGATTTTTATTGTAAAAGCTCCACCTTGTGGCAGTAAATTAGATTTTTATTGTAAAAGCTCCACCTTGTGGCAGTAATGCTCAGTTCCCTCCAAAATTGTGAAGCTCAGTCACTCTTCATCTGAAAGCCAGAGTGTCAACTGCTTTTAGCATTTATGCTGCACTTCTACTGATATCTGATATGAATTGACACTGATTTAACTGGATTTTATCTGAACTGTGATACTGGATTTTAGCAATGTAAGTGAATTTATTTATAATTTATTTCTTGTATAGAATTTACTTCGATTATTTTCTGGTATGAATCACTTGTAATACTAGATTGTTTCAACTCAGATTGTTTCAACTTTGTTGCACAACTATGTGATAATTTCAGTTTATCTATATTAATTATATTATGAGTTAGCATATTTGTAAGACTTACTTGTAATTATTTTAGGGAACCTGAATCTGAAACCAAACTTATCTGAACTTATCTGGTTGTTGGGGAGGACCAATAGTACATCTGGTCACAATTGTAAGTTGTTAATAATTGAATTAATTAGTTTATTATTTTATACTATTTGTCATTTCATTTTAGTTGTGACTTATATGTTGGTTCTTATATTTTCTGTTTGTTTCCATTTTTAGGGAACCATACATTCATTTGTTCATCGTTTAGAATATTACGAAATAAAGAATTATGCGTATCAACTGACTTCGTCTTCCATTCCAATAAAGTTCCAATTCCGGACCGCAGTTCATCCGTGTCTTCAATCGCAGAAAATCGAATTTAAGACTTCAGCATGGAAGAAGCTGCAAATCAACTGAAAACTTCGCGAACACAGCAAAAAACGAAGGTAACCAACTCTAGCAAGAGATTAATTTCTGCTGTCAAGAGAAAAGCAGACAAAACTTTCATTATGAACTTTATGAGTGAACTCGAATCAGCCATGTCTGAATTTTCTGTAATTGATGATGAGTACAAGGAAGTTGTAGAAGAAAATCAGCTTGAAGACTACAAGGTAGTGAATGGGAAAAATCTTCAGGAATATTCTGAGGAAGTGTTGAATATTTATGAAAATGCTGTTGGGGTGTTCAAAGGAAGTGCTGATAAAGGTGTCACAAGCCTATTGTCCCAAATTGACACCTCTGTGAATAGGCTTTCACACCTCTGTGACAGAATGCAAACTGTGATAGAGGATGAGAAGACTGTCATAACTCCACAGCTGTCAACAACTTTCATTCAACAGACTGATTCCTTAATCTCTGTGTTACAAGAATCACTTGGTCAAATTTATGAACTTTGTGAAAAAGATACATTGGATGCCAACAAGGCTGCAATTGATAAAATTGTTTTGCGATGTGATTCATTAAAATTTGATTTGAGTTTAGAATGTCATGGTTCTAAAGAACACATTAAGTCACAAAGCAATTTGAAGATCGATAAAACTGCATTGGCTCCTGAAGTTCGCAATGAAAGTCCTGATAGGTCATCAAGGGGTCAGGAAAGAAATGACATACATATTCAAAAAGTAAAATTACCTGAATTCAGTGGTTTGAGAAAAGACTGGCCTGAATTTAAGGCCACTTGGCGTGAGTTAGCTGAAAGAGCTCTCACTTGTAAAACTGCACTTGCAGTGGAACTTAAAAGGTCACTGAAAGGTGCAGCCAAGGAAAAAGTAAAAAATGTGTATGTCACAAAACCTGATGCTTATGATGTAATCTGGAAAAGACTTTCTGACTATTATGATGATGTAGGTGCTGGGGTTAGCTCAGCTTTGGATTGTCTAAAAAGGTTGAAACCTGTCAAAGAAGATGACTATAAAGGTTTGGTTCAACTGGTTGATGAGGTAGAAGGTGTACATGCACAACTAGAAGAGTTAGGACAAGTGGAGGTCATTTCTGCTAGAGAAGTGGATTCCATTTCTGAGTTACTCCCTAACTTTACGAAAATGATATGGATACGATCATATAGTGATTTTGATGATGAAGACAAAGTCAAACCATTTAAAAAGTTTCTTGAATTTCTTGACAATGAACATGCCTCTGTTGCCAGGTTAGCCGAGAGTCAAAACCCAAAATCTTCTCGTCACACTGATACTAATGCTGTCTCACTTGGTAAGTCGTCTCAAAAGCAGTTCAACAAACCTTCATGTGTTGTTCATAAAGGTGAAAATGTGAAGCATAAAACTGCAGACTGTAAAGATTTCGCTGCATTTTCTCTTGATGAGAGGTACCAAGCTCTTAGAGATGTTCATGCTTGTTTTCGGTGTTTTGGGTTTCACAGACGTGATCAATGCAAAAGCAAAGTGCATTGTAGCGTCTGTAATAGGTCCAGTCATCACTCTTTGATGTGTAAACAGGATCTTGCATCTTCGGACTCTGGTTCGCAGGTTATGGCTTCTAAGCCTTCTGTTAGCAGTAGCAGTCATCTTGTAAAAGCTCCTGCAAGTATGTCGCTGTATGCTATTCAACAAGCATATGTGGTAAGTGGTGGTAAGTTTGCCAATGTCTTTTGTGATAATGGATCCAATACCTCTTACATAACTCATAGAGCAGCAGAAAGGTTGAGGGTTAGAAATCTTGACAAGTACACTCTGGATATCACAACAATGGGAAATGTTAGCCGGGAGTATGATACTAGGCTATATGAAGTCGCCGTTAGAACTGTCAGTGGTGAGGTCCAAAAGGTCCTAGCTTTCGGAATAGACAATATAACTGGTCCTGTTTCTTCTCTTGATGTGTCCTGTTTGTCAAAGATATTTCCTGATAGAGATGTTTCTGTCCTTCAACGTAGATCTGCTAGTGTTGATATGCTACTTGGATGTGATTATTTTGCTCTTCATCCCAAGAGGGAGGTTCATAGAGTAGGTAATCTCAGTATCATGCAAGGAGAGCTAGGTGTCTGTTTGGTTGGTAGTCATCCGGATCTGAAGGAGGGCACTGAATTGAGTTGCAATATGGTGAAAGTTGTTCACGAGCAAAGAGTCAAGGTTGATGCAAACTTTGTCTTGCAGAAACAGTTGATGCAGCCAAATTTCAGTGAGCCCTTTGTGCCTAAGCAAAGTTGTGATGTTAATTTCCTTTCCAGGAAGGTCTTCGATAGTGTTCATTCTTTCATTGAAGGTGAGGAATTAGCTACTGGAGCAGATCCAAAATGTGGTGGTTGTAAGTGTGGCAAGTGTCCATCTGTCGGCCATACTTTTTCGTTTCGTGAAGAACAAGAGCTCAAATTGATTAGGGACAATCTGAGATATTGTGCTGAGGAAACATGTTGGTTCACTGGTTATCCGTGGCTTGTAGATCCAAATCAGTTACCTGATAATTATGATGTTGCTCTTGCTACTCTGAGAAACACTGAAAGAACTCTTGCAAAAGATCCTCAATGGGCGCAGAAGTACAAAGATCAAATAGAGGATATGTTGCAGAGAGGTGTTGCTCGGAAACTTTCCCTTGAGGAGGTGAAATCTTGGGAGGGGCCCAAGTTTTTCATAAGTCATTTAGCTGTCAGCAATCCAAAGTCCCTTTCCACTCCTGTTCGGATAGTGTTTAATTCTAGCCAGGTTTGTCATGGTGTCTCGCTCAACAGTGCATTGGCAAAGGGACCAGATGGCTACATGAATAATCTTCTGGGACTTTTGTTGCGGTGGAGAGAGGAACCTGTAGCGGTTGTTGGTGATATTAAGAAAATGTTCCATTCGGTCAAGTTAGAGTTGCTTGAACAACATTGTCATCGGTTTTTGTGGAGAGATTTAGATGGTTCACGTATTCCAGATGTGTACATAATGCTTCGTGTAAATATGGGGGATACGCCTGCTCCAGCCATTTGTACAGAGGCTCTCTACAAAACTGCAGAGATGTTTGGTGACAGTTCTCCGGAAGCGGCTCGCATGATTCTCAAGTCAACTTATGTGGATGATGTTGTTGATTCTTTTTCTGATCGGGAAACTGCCAGAAGTATTGTTGAGAAGGCTGAGCATATTCTTAGTTGTGGTGGCTTTCGAATTAAATGTTGGCTCTTCAGTGGTGAAAGTGAGGTGAGTTCTGAGTTGAAAAGTGATGGAACGAGCACTAGAGTCTTAGGAGTTGATTGGGATTCTGAGAGAGATACAATCGTTTTCAAACCGGTTGTAAACTTTTCCCCAAAAAGGCGAGGGAATAGAACTGGTGTTAATCTGACTGTGGAGGAAATCCCTGAGTCATTACCTCCGACTTTCACTCGTCGCTCTGTCTTAGAACAAGTCATGTCCATATTCGATCCACTGGGTTTGCTGAGTCCATTTACGCTGGTTGCAAAGTTGTACCTAAGAGAAAGTTGGGCCCTAAAGCTTGGTTGGGATGACCCCTTTCCTTCTGAAATGTACAGGAAGTGGGTTTCTTTCTTTAAGAAGTTGTTCGAATTGAGTAGCATTGTGTTCGACAGGAAACTTCATCCTGAAGAGGCTGTGGGAAAGCCATGGCTCATTCTGCTGTCAGATGCTAGTGACCTTGCCTATGGTTTTGCTGCATATGTCCGTTGGCAATTGAACCCTGGCAAGTACTGGTGTAGACTTATGGTGGCTAAGAGTAGGATTGCTCCAATGAGAAAACTGAGTACTCCTCAGATGGAGTTAAATGCGGCAGTGCTGTCTGCTCGAGGTCGAAAGGTCATTGAGAAGGAATCTAGATTTGAGTTCGAGAGAGTCTTGCATCTGGTAGATTCAGAAACTGTTCTCAACATGTTACATAAGACTAGCACGAGGTTCAAGGTCTTTGAAGGAGTTCGCGTCGGAGAGATACAAGCTTCAACAAATGGTGATATGTCAGATTGGGCATGGTTGGCAGGCAAGAAAAACACTGCTGATTGGCTGACTCGTGGTGAAGATCCGAGTGAACTAGTGGCATCCTCAGATTGGTTTCGAGGTCCGAGTGTTTTGTATGAGGAGATTGATGACTGGGGTATCAAATTTGGTTCACAACAGGATAATAAAAGTCTGCCTGGAGAAAAAAGAATTGCTGTTGTGTCGGTTGCTTGTTCAAGTGAGAGGCTCGTTGATTATGAAAGGTTCAGTGATTATCGCAAGGTACGTTGGCTGGTAGCGAGGCTTTTGGGTATCGCAAAGTCAAAATCTTTCAAAGGTGGTCGCAGTTCCTTTGTTACTCCCAAATTGTTGTATGATGCTGATAAGCTGATTGTCAAGGATGCTCAAAAATCTCTTGTAGAAGAGTTGATTAAGAAGAATGGAAGCTTCAAAGCTTTGAATCCAGTCTTGGACTCATCTGGTGTTTGGATCATTGGTAAACGCTTGGGCCAGAAAAATCCTATGACTCCTGAAGGCGATGCACAAGCTCTATTACCAACTGGTCATGTTGTCACGCGGCTGCTAATGAGAGATGCTCATGTAGCTAGCTTTCATAGAGGTCGAGATGCTACCCTTGCAAGGTTCCGGGGCAAGTACTGGACCCCACATGGTAGTAAGGTAGCTTGGTCTATTAGAAATGCTTGTCAGTTGTGTAAGTTGAGGGAGGTTAGACTCTTGGAGCAGGAAATGGGTAATTTGCCCGAGTCGAGAGCCAAACCAGCACCCCCCTTCACTTATGTGATGCTAGATCTTTTTGGGCCATTCAAAATCCGTGGTGAGGTTCGGAAACGTACCTCTGGCAAAGGATATGGTGTCATATTTACAGATATGACCATGAGGGCAGTTCATATTGAAGGAATCTTTGGGTATGACACAGACTCGTTTTTGTTGGCTTTCAGTCGCTTTGTTTCTGTTAGAGGTTGGCCTGAAAAAGTGTACAGTGACACGGGCTCCCAGTTGGTCAGTGTAGATAAAGAGCTGAGGGATGCTTGGTCAAAGTTGGATCATACTCGTCTCTCAAAGGATGGTGCTGAAAATGGTCTACAGTGGGTATTTGGACCTGCTGATGCTCCATGGTACCAAGGTGCTGTGGAATCTTTAATCAAGTCTGTCAAGCGAGCCTTCACATTTGCATTTCATGGTAAAAGGTTTTCATCTTCAGAATTCTTGAGTGTGTGCTATGAAATCGCCAATGTCTTGAATGAGAGACCAATTGGCTCCTTGCCAAGTGTAGATGCAGAAATCAGTGTACTCACACCAAACTGTCTGCTTATGGGAAGGGCAACTGCACAAAATCCTGGGGGTTGGCAACCCAACACTCAGCATTTAAACCAATTTAGTCTTGTGCAGAATATCTCCAATCTTTTCTGGGAAAAATGGTGTGAGTTGTGTGCGCCTGCTCTTGTCATTCAGAGTAAGTGGCACACAACAAATCGAAATCTAAAAACTGGAGATGTAGTTATTGTGGCAGATAAAAATGTTTTCAGAGGTCAATATAGGGTTGCAAAAGTCAACCAAGTGTTCCCTGGCAAAGATGGCAAAGTTCGAAAGGTCACAGTAATCTACAAAAACTTCAAAGTTGGTGAAAAGTTTGACAAGTATACTGGTGCGCCAGATACTGAGGTTTCTCGCAGTGTACATAAATTAGCTTTATTGGTTCCGGTTGATCAACAAAACTGAATGTTATTTATTTATTTATTTGTGTGATCATCCGATATGTGTTCATTTTAATTCTACTTTTAAAATTATTGTTCTGTGATAAAAACTTTGTAAAAAAGGAAAAAAAAAAGAAAGCTATTTCTGTATTGTTCATATGAGATATAATTCATTGATATTGTATACTGTTTATTTTATTTATTGTGTGTGCATGTCAAATTTCAATTCATAAAAATTGTGAATGTTATGTAAAGTAAATTGCTGACAATTGTAATTGCAGCAACATGCGTCCCTCCGGTGTGTTGGAATGTATGCTCTTTTTGCTATTCAGTGGTTTATTTCTTGCATTGACACCAGGTGGCAGTAAATTAGATTTTTATTGTAAAAGCTCCACCTTGTGGCAGTAAATTAGATTTTTATTGTAAAAGCTCCACCTTGTGGCAGTAATGCTCAGTTCCCTCCAAAATTGTGAAGCTCAGTCACTCTTCATCTGAAAGCCAGAGTGTCAACTGCTTTTAGCATTTATGCTGCACTTCTACTGATATCTGATATGAATTGACACTGATTTAACTGGATTTTATCTGAACTGTGATACTGGATTTTAGCAATGTAAGTGAATTTATTTATAATTTATTTCTTGTATAGAATTTACTTCGATTATTTTCTGGTATGAATCACTTGTAATACTAGATTGTTTCAACTCAGATTGTTTCAACTTTGTTGCACAACTATGTGATAATTTCAGTTTATCTATATTAATTATATTATGAGTTAGCATATTTGTAAGACTTACTTGTAATTATTTTAGGGAACCTGAATCTGAAACCAAACTTATCTGAACTTATCTGGTTGTTGGGGAGGACCAATAGTACATCTGGTCACAATTGTAAGTTGTTAATAATTGAATTAATTAGTTTATTATTTTATACTATTTGTCATTTCATTTTAGTTGTGACTTATATGTTGGTTCTTATATTTTCTGTTTGTTTCCATTTTTAGGGAACCATACATTCATTTGTTCATCGTTTAGAATATTACGAAATAAAGAATTATGCGTATCAACTGACTTCGTAAGAATAAAGTTCATATAATGATCAGTAATATCTGTGATGATGGACCCAGCAGTAATACTTTGGTTATCCACTGATTTATAAATATGATCAATAAGTGTAGCAGACGAGTTTGGCATCATAGGCATCATATTGTTACCCATAAACATATCAAGCAATTTAGAAGCATTTTTGTCTGTTTCTACTTTCAACAGGTCAATGTTGAAATCACCCAAAATGACAATATCTTTCTTTTCACAACAAAGTTTACTTAAAATTGCTTCAAGTTGGTCAATTAGTTCATTTTCATTTCTCAGGGAGGGGCTTCTGTATATGGTGCCAATAACTAAGTTTCGCTGCTTGGAGCTAACAGGATTTAAAATTTCAACAAACAGTGATTCACACTCAATAGTTTCAGGCAATGTTAAGTCATTTCTAAGTTGATGTTCAATATCATTTTTCAAGAAAATTGATATACCTCCACCACGAAAAGTTAGATTTTTTTCTTTGTGCGATAATTTCACCAGGAAGTTGTTTGTTTTCAACTGGAACTGGACACTAAAAAGCCATTTTATTGACAAGTGGCATTCAGACAAAGCATTCTACTAATTATTTAGATACACGCAAATGCTTTCCAGGCGCAGTCTTCACAAAAAAGACAAGATAGGTCTGTGTATCTTTGTTACCCGTCACTGTTTTGTAAAAAAAATAAAAGCAATCAGGAGGACATGGACTAATTTTCCTTGTGACAATTTACCAAGTGTTTTGGCAAATGGCCTGGAGCACTACAGCCTCCAGTTTCAACGTCCATTTTCTTCACAATGTCATATTAGGAAAGACTAGAAATCAGCTTGAAGCTAAAAAGAAAAGATTTGTGAAACAAAACAAAGTCATCAGTCAGCTTGAAAGTTTCAGCTGTTAGACCATCCAGGCTGATATACTGCAAGCAATTTGGTTTTGTCACACCTCCTAAAGAGATTCCACAACTACATGCCATCATAGTTGTGGCAGTAGATGACGTTGTCATAGGACCAAATTCTTACTTCATAAATTTATCGATTGCATGTAGACGAAAAGGTATGCAGTTGTCACAAAGATGTTTTTATAAGCACAATGGTTTTCACAACTAATGACCAAAAATTAAGGCCGAGTTGGTAGTTTTAAGCATATAAGAAAAAACTATTAACACTAAATTTCTGGTAACATTCCATTGCTTATTGACATAGTCTTGAAATTGACATGTTTATACAACTTACTTCTGATACCTGCAATTTTGACAAAATTAGATATTCCCAGTAACTGGGCGGAGTCAACCACTGTTTGAGATCCAGACATTTTGATACCTCGTTACTTTAGTGAATCCAAGATGTTGATTATAAAATGCTGCCATGTAATAAGGAACAAATTATTGTTGTGTCTGACTCACTGTTGCATGCTTGTGGCTTGGGGCTTTTGTCACAAAATGGCTGAAGTCAAAACAAGGATACAATGACAAGTCCCTCACCCCGGGAACTCACTTTAGTCCGAGCCCATGGGACGTTAAATGGAGGCGGGTTGTATACAGTATTCTATGCTGGGGCAACTGTAAGACCCTGGGCATCCCTGAATTAATAGGGTATGTTCCAGACTCACAGTCTTCTCATCTCATCATCATACGGCGATCGTCTACCTCAATATAGCCCACTAAGGTGCTGCAGAGGCGTAAAACACAAACAAACAAAACAAAACAATGACATGTCCACTCCTTTGCTCCTTTCACACATGACCTTTTTTTTCAAGCACTTGGAACAAGCATCCCTTGTCATGTTGTATTACTTCATTCTCACGAAGTCCACATCTGAGCTGCACGGCTGCAAATTCATAAAAAATTGCAACTGTCCCTCTGCTGTGTGACAAAATGACTTGAAGACAAAAGACGAAAGATACATTTCTTATCTGTCTCACTGTGTTACGGATAAATCCAAAGAGGAAACCTGAGGGACTCTCAGAGTCACCTTGCCCTATCAGAGATGAATGTGCAGGACGATTATGCCCATGCCATGAATTATTCAGATGGCATACCTAGGAGACTGAGACTAAATATGTCGTCAAAAACACACAATAAGGCCCAGAAAGAAAAGATGTGAGCTCCAAGGACTGCTGCTATGATACTAATCTTGCACACAGAGCCACAGGCATGGGCTGCAATAGCCAGAGAACAATAGCTAAGCCCAAAAAAGCAGCACTGACATCGCTACCAATAAATGCTGCTTCCCAAACCAGCACCAACCTGCTTTTCTTTGGCATCCAAGCAGTATAAGACTTAGGACTTTGGTTAGGCCCATCAAGTCATCACTCAACCATACTTGATCTAATATTTTCTCTACGACCTTATTCATGTAACTGATAGCAATTTGATACAAAAACCCTAAGCCTCAGATTGGACTGCATGATAATTATTGAATCACCAGACTTATACAAAAAAGATCTGAGACAAGGAGCTCCGAAGAACATTGTGCACACAATTTTGCTGATAAAAACATGAAATTGAATATTTTATGAAGCCAGACACAGAAATATGATCAGCTTTGTAGGCTACATAAATGAAGGGACTTGGCTGAACTTACCGTCCAGAGATGCCTTTTCAGGTGAAGCTAACATTTCCCTCAACTTATCAGACAGATATACATAAAATTATTCCAGAACCAACAGACATACCACTGTCTCCAGACACTAAGATTTCAGTTGAAGAAACTTAGATGCACAATATTCTGATAATGAAATCTTTCATTTTGGTAAATTCTCAATGTAAGTGTGAATATTTTATACTATTATATATGGACTTTGGTAAAGGTCAATATACATATAGCCTATATATTGTGAAATGGAATGTTTTGTATTGGCCTGAGTTTTTGAATGTACCCAGTAACTACATATATTCAGCATTAAAATTGTAAGACCAATCATGTAGCAGGAGATCAGTCACATGACACGCCAATAAATAACAATATTGGTGTCTTTAAAAATATGGATATATGAAAACTGGAGAGGGAGATGTGGTGTTACTGGTGTTAGTCTTGAAGCCCTTTACTTTGACATAGTGTCTCTGCTTTATCAATACATAAGTCAAACATGGACAAATATGTCACTCTAAACTTATACATAACATTGTTGTGTGAAGGTTAATTACCTTGCCAGGAGAGATTTGGTAATATCTGTTCCAGCATAGCAGCCAGATAATCTTTTTTACTTAATTCTAAGAATCTTCAGGAAGTTTTCAAGTTTGAAACAGTTGATGTGGATGCATGAGTGTGACACGTATCTGTCCAGCAGAGTGATCAGTTCAGCCTCTTACCGTACATTGGTAGCTTTTGCAGTGGAACTTGTAAGCGCTTGAAGTATCAGTGGCGGTGACAGCCAAAGCTATAGACTTAGCAAACAACAACACATCTGAAATAGTACACCCAACAATTCCATACAAACACTGTATGCAGCAATTGGGTCTATTACTTTCCAAACTGTGGCCAATTCATGCAAAAATGTAATTAATTGGTAATGACCATCAAGGAATTCAGGACCTCAACAATTTAAAATTTAGAAGTTACTGGGAGTCATTTCTTAGCTACTTGGTGGCAATCTGAGGGTCATTAGTTTCTTAGTCCATGATCTGAAGACAGGCAGAAATTCATTGGACTAGTGATAAGCTATGAGCTACAAGGTGCAGAGCCCATTGATGTAGTTAGTTTGATGAATACTCAGCATCCGCCTGGTGACCTTTATCTCAAGCTTGCTATACACTGCCACCAAGCTATTATGCATCATCGCCCTGTCTCTGGCTTGTCTTTCCTTGTCTCTGCAATGTCACTGTCATCTCTCTGTTTTGTGTCTACATTGCTATGTTAGCCTGGCAGTCGTCTCAGTCATTTACCATGATCTGTCTTTGACAACCAGAAAACCAATTTGTCTGTAATCAAGATTTGAAAAGGCAAACAACATTTCAAGCTAAAGTTAGAAAGCACCTCCAATTTGACTGACAAGACAACTGAGTGAGCCAATATCAATGATGATTATTTATGTCATCTATAATATCAGTATCTTTCTAATTCGAGATTTTCCCCTAAAACATGATGTAAATGATCAATGTGAAGAAATGTGTGAAATTTTGAAAAAGAAGATTGGAAATTATTATTTAATCCGGATTTTGATGTTTATTTATTGCAACATGGTTTTCAGGACTTTATTATGCATCCAGATTCTGTATTAAAAAACCTTTATTTTTCACCCCCTTGCTATTGCATCACGCCTTATCAAGCCGTGCCCAATTCAGGTTAATATGAAGTTAAACAGGAGATGGCCTTCAAAGAACAGAAGACTTTAAATGGTGAAGGACCCAAAAATTGTTTGTTTAACGCTTGGTACATGTATGTGTATGGTACCTGGAATTCACTGGATGCTTTGTAACTATGTTTGATATATAAGCTGAGTGATGTTCTGTTGTTCCTAAACCAATCAGATTAAGCAAAAATGCGATGTATTTAGTGGGCAATGAACCTCAGAATCGCATACTAATTAGATTGCCTGTAATTAAGATTTCCGCAATAACTTGGGATGATGAATTAAATGAATACACATATATAATTCCATGAATGACTTGATATATTATGATACTTTCAGGTCACTCTTGGAATTATATATGTTTATTATAGTCAATGTTGTTGTAGGAACAACCATCTAATCTGGCTGCATTGAAGGTGATCTGTGACATACTGACAAGAAGCCTGTGATGTTTGTCCCAGTGTAACTGCAGCTCTGCACCCTGATGCCACCTAGTGAGAGAATTACTAAAGTTGAGGCAGAACACAGATACGATCTGCCAGGGGAATAGTGCAAATTATGCCTGTACCACAAGATATATATGTTCCTCTGTCATGAATCTAGCATGCATTCAGATATAGGGTGGCCAAAAAGCAACTTTACAGTTATGTCATGTTCTAAGCTGCCATGATTGATGGGGAGTGCAAGACAGGGTGCACAGTCCATTTTTGACACTTGTGCATCACTTAGGCCCACTGTAGAAAAGTCATCAGTTTACAGGGAACCCAGATTGAATAAATTATCTTTAGAAAGGTGGCTCTTTGACATACAAGTTATTGTTACAATGAGCTTTATCTAAAAAATTATGTATTAATGATGTACTTTTGTTTTCCACCTTGTCTATGATATTGAAGTATTTTCATTATTGACTTCAGCGAAATTGTTGAGGCTCTCTCGCCAGCACAGACTTGGTGGCAACCTTTGATAGGGGGGGATTATAATCCTGAAAATTTGCGGGGACGCCTTCAAAAGTTGCTCATTGCCTCCAGAATGGAGAAAAATTTTACCAAATTGAATTTCATGGCTTATTCAGCCTGCTACTGGCCAAAATGTCAAACCGCGTCTTTTTAAATGTCGAAAATAGTGTTTTCCATCAGAACTTGAAAAGTATTGATTTTAAATCATATAAATGTATTGACATTGAATAGGAAATAGGGTATTCCGAACATTTTGGTGTATATTTCAACTTTCTAGGTGCAGTGGTTCTTGAGATATGGGCATTTAGGGTCCATTTTAAAAGAAGTTTCTTGAAAATCCCAAAACATCAATTGTTGTTTGAGTCGGACAATGACAAGAATTTAGATTGTGGATGGTGGACCTGAATCTTGAAAATATATCTGACTTCATCAAGAAATAGAAAATTACAGATAGTGAATTGCAAGTCAATATCACTTGTATCAGCAACCTGCACATTCGAAGATTGCCAATACTGATGGCTTGAAGTAGATGGAAAGGAGAAGAAATTGGTGATGGCCCTATCTGAGGTTGGGTGGAAAACACTGTGTCTCTGTCACTCCTTTGCTGCACTTTCATAAACAGAATGTAGATTTATTTGTGATTTTGTGTAGTGAAAGTTTCAAATTCCAAAATTATCACTTGGAGGTTTAGAAAAGGTAGCAAGAGGAGTATGTTTGCATTAATCACAAAATTTTACATTTGTTTAAGATTCATATCTAATCATTCCCACAATGTGCCCCCCAGAATGGCAAGACTCTGAATGGCAGATGCACATAAAATTTAATAATTTTGTTTAGATAACTAATACTGCAAATCAATGAAAATCGTAATGAATCCTTTTGCAATATCCATGGCGTTCTTTGTAAACCACAACATGGGATTCACAGTGACAAATATTAGGTCTGGGAATTGGTGTAGTGCTGGTGATTTTGCTCTGGCTTGGATAATTTGTAACTAGATATGTCATAGCTAAGTTTTGATCATCATTATAACAGTGTCACCATTACTGCTGACATTTACTATTTTCCACCAAAAAGTTGTGAGAAAGTGTAAGATCAATGATTCTGATGGCTTGTTCCCTTCTACACATACGAGTCTTAATATAATTATGATAGTGATTACCATTTTGCAAATAGTTACTAAATATTGTGGCAGACCTTCACTTGCTGTATCATACATTTCGCAGTGTTACAATATACCAGTCCAGTAGGTCTATTTGCACTGTGAAAAAAAAACTATTGTCTGATACCAGACAATAGTTGTACAATATGATATATGTCAGATCTTTGAATTATCTAAACTGGACAATTGAGTTGTTCAAATCTTTTGGTGTCCTGAAGGATTTGGAGTTTTGGGCTCTTCCTTGAACAAGTACAATTTCCAAATGGACACGGATTAATTTTCAATATGGACTTTTATTTTGTTGCACTTCCACTTCAGAATCAAAGAGTTTGTCCAGCCTTTTCATGCTCCAATTTTTGTGCTCCATAACTTATGATTTTGCTGCAAATTTTCAATTTGTTCTTGTATTAGTGATGCAAGTATGAAGTTTCTCCTCTAAAATTCTAATTCAAAATGGTCAATGTCAGTACATTTCATGATTTTTTTTTTACTTCTCGGAAGCACAGACTAATAGAATTTAATATCAATGCACACTCAGTTATCAAGACGTCCACTTCACCATGCATGCAGGTTACAAAATAAGTTTAACTTCAAGGTTTAGTCATTTATTCGCGAGTTTCCTCGCGTTTGTTATCGGACCTGTATTGGGAGGAAACCCAGAAAATTTTGGATGGCTCGTGGGACCAATGGGGTCACTTAATAGTGTTCAGTTCTATGACAATGTCTAAAGCATTTCTATATTGGATGCGTAGTAATCACTTTTTGCTGCCTGTGGGTTATTTCTTTTATTAGTTTGCAATGTTTTTTTCAACGAAATGCAATGTTTTGCTTCGTTTCCTTGGCAACTGTTCACTGTCCATCCTCCAGGGGCAATGGGATACTAGCGTGATTTATTAACGTCAGATGGCGCTACAAGTGAGGACGCCACACCAGCGTGACTTAGCTGACAGCTGTGCGCATGGTTGTGCAGGACAGTGCTGTTGCATTAAGATACACTTTTGATTCAATTTCACGATTTATTGTGTTTCAACTATTGACAACTGGGTTATTGAAACTCTTGACAGTATCTGCAAAGTATGCATGAGTGCTGTGGATACTGGTGGAACCGCTGGGCAGCCTGAACAGCGAGCTGGGTGCATGTGAACTGCAATGTTTTGGTGCAAAGTGAATGTTCATGCAGTTGTAAACAACTGTCAGGTCGTGGATTGAGCTTGGTTTAAGGTAACTATCATGCAATAGTCAGCTATTTAATTTTGACAAATTAACCCCCCTGCCTATCATTTCCATCTCCATATATATATAGCCCTGCAATTATGTCAGGGGCAGATCTGGTGTGACATCCAGGGGGGGAGGGGCAGGGGTGATCTTATGATTATTCCACCTTGTATTTCAAATAATCAACATGCAGGGATAGTTCAAAACTTCAGATATTATTTTAAAATTGGAAGATTCAGGTTGATGAGGTTGGGGCCTGATACAGCTGTTAATACGATTTTTATATATTTAAGCCCTATAGTTTTCATTGGAGGGGCCCAGCAAGTTTTGTGGGTTGAAACACAGCTATCAGGCCTACCACGATAACCACTGTTGATGACAGGGCAGTGTTGTGATGCAGCAATCATGTGTTGGAGAGCTCAAAACCACGGGATTTGTGCACACAAATTGTCATTCAAACATCATTCTGCATCCCTGATGGATTATTCTAAGCTCACTGAAGACACAGACATTTTTTTCAGAGCTAAAAAACGTCAACTGTGGACAATTTTAGGCCCAGAAACGTGAACTCCACAAGGTTGTTGCTGCCTTCTGCTTGCAGCATAATGACGCACCTGCTCTGGCAAGCGTAGGGCTAAATCAGCAGAGCCCTACGCTTGCCAGAGCAGGTGCGTCATTATATTCCAATTTTAAAATAATATCTGAAGTTTTGAACTATCCCTGCATGTTTGGTAATTTCTAAAAAAAAAAATACAATCAGCCTACTGATGAATGATATGTCAAGAATTAGCATGTGATTACAGAATACTATCATAGATTTTATTTCAAGATTTATTAGCCCGCCCTGAGGCGCATTCAAAATTTCAAATACATTCAATATAAAATGAATGAAAAGCAGTGTCTGGCAATGTTAGCTCAGTTCATCCATTTGACAGGTGTGCTGTTGGAACACGTGGAACAGTGTTCACATGGGTCATGTGCACTGTGACTGGCAGCCACAAGAATGCTAGTGGAGCAATGGTCTGGAATTTTAGCCAGGTAGGTGATGGAACTATCCAGCATAATTTCCCAATGCCAAACTGACTACATAATGACTTATTAATGTGGGCTTTAAGTTTGATTATCTCCACTGATTTCATCAACCTGATCAATGTAAGGGGCCACTGGCCATTGGCATATGTCTGGGAATATCCTCGGGGAGGGGGGGGGCGGTTGGCTCTGGGCTTATTTTGGTCAATAGAAACATATTTAGGGTTAGACCATTTCATATTGGGGGGATTTGGGAATTTTGTTTAAAATAAATAATTTCTTGCTCAGTTTGATGAAATAAATAAGGGGCCAACCAGATGAATTAGGGGGGGGGGCTGTGGCTTTTTGGTAAAAAAAAAACAAAACATTTGTTTCCTCTTGACACCAAAGAAAAAAGTTTGGTGTTCAGCACATGAAAAAGTTTGTTTCCACCTGTAGCTGGGGTACCGTAATGTTAAAATTGCGACAAAAATATGTGAAAAAAAAAGTTTGTTGACACTTTGTGGGCAAAAAAACAAGTTTGTCTAGGTGGTAAAAGCCATAGCCCCTCCCTGCCAACTATCGTCTGGTGGGCCCTACGTTATTTTTCGGGTAGTCTTGAAATGAATAATTTCTAGTGGGTGAAATAAATAATTTCTGGTGGGTGTTGATTTTGGAATGAATATACTGAGACTTAGCGCACTTGAAATACGATACGATACGATACTTTTTATTGACACATTCATATATACACAACTTGAACACTTTGTCAAAAATAAAATAAAATGCAATAGAACATAAATCAGTACAGTACAGGACATGACATGAACAACACATAATCACAGCCAAGTGGCGGATACAGGAGGGGGAGGCCTAGGGGGCTTGGGCCCCCCCTGGACCACCAAGATTATCAATGCAAGACACTTCGTAGACACGCCAACTGGTAGACAAACCAACTTGTAGACAACCAACTAGTAGACAACCAACTGGTAGACACATGGGACTACCAACTGTTAGACAAATGCATTTTAAATGTCACTTTGAAGCAAGGTGCCCGAAGTTTACAATTATCTCAATTGAAAATCTTGGAAATTAATTAAATCTGCTTTCTACGACTTTTTAGACCTTAGACTACTAGAATAATGCTGTCTACGGGTTGGATGATTGGGGTGTCTACGACTTGGTTAGTTAGTTTTATTGTGTGTCTACGAGTGGGTAATTGCTTTTTGAAGTAAAAATGCTGTGTCTACGACTTGGGGGATAGCTCTGAAATGTGTCTACGACTTGGTGTGTCTACGACTTGGCGTGTCTACGACTTGACTTGTATTCAAGATTATTAGTAGCATTTTGAAGGAAAATTGCGATAAATTAATAATGATGGCCCGCGAATGCCGAAACATGTCCGGGCCCCCCCTAGACTATCGTGTCTGGATCCGCCACTGCAGCCAAACGGAAATATTAACTAGGCTACCATATATATATATCACCTTGTTTTGCATCCTCCATGCATTTAAAACTGTCATGGGCCCCATTAGATAGGCATAAATAACCAGTTAGTCCCACCCTTCCCTCAATCGTGAAATTTGAGCTATAAACTCATGACATGGCAATGAAATGTCATATTCGTCACATTTCAATATAATTTCAAATTTTTTGTCATTGTCAAAATCATTAAAATTGAATATGAAGCCTTTCAGCAAATCAAAACAAACTTGCCTTTCATTATTAAATTTTGCACAAGTCATTACAAAATGGAATTCGTCTTTGACTTCACCACAATGTTTGCATAAACGCATACCTGCAGGAAATTTTTCTTAATGACCTCTTTCAATTTCGAGGCGATGAGCACTGACTCGTAACTTTGTTAGACTCTGCCTTTTTCTGAAATCTGACTGAAATAATTAATGCCCTCGTCACCATGAAATAAATAATTTCCTGTCGAGAAAACTCCTGATTATCTGATGGTCGCCTTTTCAGGCTTATTTTATACTTTTTGACCCTGCTGGCTCATCAGATATGGACACAGACGAAAGTTTATTGATTGCTGAATCTTAGGCCTACTATGGAATTGCAGAGATGAAATATTGAATTGTGTTTTGTATTTCAGATTTCTTTTACCAGCCCCAATTTAAAGTTACTTAGCGATAATATGTCTTTTTGTTCTGTTGCTGTCAATTTTTTAATTTTTTGGCAAATGTGTCACATGTGACTATTGAAACTAAAATTTTATGTTTACTATTGGTTCGATTTATGTTCAAAATTAATTGGAATAAAATACTTTTATTTTTTCAAGATAAACCAACATCAAAAATCTGAAGACGAACCATGAAAATGCAGGCTACAGCAGTCAAAAATGTACATTTTTGTGGCTGCTCACAAAACACACGTCTGGAAATATCCAAACCAGATTGAAAGAATGGCTGCCAGACTTAAATCTGATGACCCGCAAAAGTCTACATGGGAGAAGTCTCTCAATATCTTGACCAACTTTTGGATCACCATCTCTCATCCCGCTCAATTGCAGCACTCCACTAAACAAGGGTAACTATGTGAACATCTACGATCAAATATCAAGACTAGCCTTCCGAAGGTTGAGCTAGCATTCTCAAGATACATGTACAGTAAATATCCTAAAACTTCAAAATACTCTGAATACTCCAAACTCTTATTTGAATTATTAATCCTTTGCACCAACAGTGTTATTTGTAATTAGTATGGATTTCACCTAGAGCAATCTCAATTTCACAGAGGTGCTGCTCTTCGTAAGATATTTAATATTATGCAACTGATACTATTACAGTTTGCTCTAAATGTACCACCATAACGCCAATGAGCGATGAGAGTAGTGTAAAATTAATTATGCTTATGGTTTTTCAGGTTTGCGACCATGTGTATAAAAAAAGAGAATTTTCCTGATTTCTCCGCCTGTGAATCCTGCTCGCCATTTATTCCAACGAGACAACAACCGATAGAAAGTGTCCATCTATTGAGTACCGGACTGCCTGCGCAGTGCGTAACAACACAAAGAAGGAGTCAAGCTGCCAGATTTCAATGTCTAGTCCCTCATTTTGGACAAATCTGCGCTCTCACATTAAGTGCAGCCCGGACATAGTCTCTTTTAAATCAGCGTTGAATGCCGTTGATAAAAAGCAATAGTTTGAATATATGTGATTGTGCAACATGTCTTCTATGTCTAAGGAACTATCTGTAAAATAAGGGCCCAAATTCTGATATTGTATATATCAGTATATTGAATAGACACAAAGGGGATTATTAATGATTTAAAATGCACCGCATATTTGTCACATGTTATGGCCCCTCCATCGGCCATTTATAGATACGCCCCTGAACCTTACATTTTCTAAATACTGATTCAGTGTGGTCCTGTTCCCAAAACTTCTCGGTCTATGTGTATTTTGAATTGTGCAGAAAAAAAGATGTCTTTTAATATTTATCTTTTCAGAGAAACCAGTGTGAGCAGTCAAATTAAACTCAGGAAAACTGGAGCCAAAATTGAAAATCAGTCCCAGAAATTTATCGGATCTAGTGATCTTATGCAATTGATGATTTGCAGTTTTAGGACTGAATATATGCAATTATCAATTTATATTTTGGTACAGTTGTCACAATATTGCACAATAATAATTATTGTATTGTTACAATTTCAATACCAAGCTGCGCTATGATGAGTCACAATATCACAATTATATTGTGGTATTTGGAATGTTGAATGGGCCAGATCATCCAAATTTTTAATTTTTTAATTTTGATAACCAGTTTGTTGAAATTTCATTGTCAATGTCAAACATATTCACATAGTTATAGATAATTTACAGTTTTGTTGATCATACTTGTGTCAATATAGTTCTATTTATAGCTCTCCAACAATGGCCCTATCTCCATTATTACAGATCTTTCATTGCAGATGAATGTATTTTTGTGATAACTAAATTATTTTGACACCAATTCGCTTGTATCATGACAAATCTAGTTTTTGGGCAACTAAAAAAATATCGATTTTTAATAGAAAGTTAAAAAATAGGAAAATTTTATAGTTGCATGGAAGACCAGTCCTCAGTCCCTATAGCCCAGTTTGTTAGCCCCTACAGCTCCGTCAGTAGAGTGCTCGCCTCACAAGCGAGGGTCCTGGGTTCAATCCCGAGGCTTGGCATCATGTCATTCCAAGGCATTGTCTTTTGCATCAGACATAAATTAGAGATGCCGTGGGCCCAACTGGGAACAACTCACTGACTTAGCTTGGGTACCCACTATAAATTAAGGTACCTTTACCTTCTTGCCTTTTACTAAGACTACTCTCCGTGCCTAATAATACAAGTTGACAAAACTTTCAAAATAATCTGAAATACTAGTTGACTAAATTTTTAAACATTTTTTAAAAAATTTGACTTATTAAAATGCTCCTCTATTAAGCATGTGAATTTCATCCAACCACAATATATTGAAATATTTTGGTTTCATTGATGTTTTCATTCTGAACATCAAGCGAATAGTGTAATGTCGATATCCCTGCAATGGATTTTTTCCTTTTTCGGTAAAACGTAAAATGTGTCTCTTGCCTGTAAATTTCATTGAACTGTTGTGAATCTTGTGAAAGGTTATATCCGAAACTTTTAAAGTATTGACCTATTAAAATGCTCCTCTATTGAGCATGTGAATTTCATTAAACTGCAATGTTTTGTACAATTTGGGTTTCATAAATTTTTTCGTTCTCAACATTAAATGGATAGTGGAACGTCGATTTTCCTGCGCCTACAATGGTTTCTTTTTTTGGTGAAAGTTAAATGGCTTTTTTACCTGTGAATTTCATTATACGGTTGCATGGGTATTTTCCATTCGTGTTTAGTTTGTCCAATGACTTCGCTGTTTGGTTTCCATAGATAGTTGAGAGTTAATTATCTTTGCATGATTTGCATATATATACGCAATCAATTAATCATTGTCGAATTTAATGAACAAAGGTTCATGGAAGGCTGTTAAAAATCTTGATTTCTGTGTCCATAGCAGTTGGTTGGTGGACCAGATGACCACAAAAGATCACCGACTTTTACTGTCAAATTAGTTTTGAATGCAATCAATATGCAAAATCCTAAATTTAGTACATTGTAGGCCCAACTGTCTATTTTTATTTGATCATGTTGATTGGACCATGGTGGAGATCAATATTGGCAAATTCAATTCCTAAATATCTTTGCCAAACTTCAGGTTCTCTCTATTCTGACTTTTTTTTCCTGTTAAAGGGAATTCATTGGCCAATGATGGTAATATTATGTAGAAATTTTAAGCAATGCGCAAAATCTCATTTCTTCGCGATCCAGTTAGCCTCGTCGGTAATTATGTAAAATGCCAGAAAAAAGTAAGTCACCCTGTGTTGGTCTGATGGGCCTCCTAAACAACTTTCCCTTGTCACAACAGACTAAACAAAGTGGTGAATTTATTTTGTTTGTTAGTGTTTTACGCCTCTGCAGCACCTTAGTGGGCTATATCGAGGCAGGTGATCGCCGTATGATGATGAGATGACAAAACTGAGTCTGGCACATACCCTATTAATTCAGGGATGCCCACGGTCTTTCAGTTGCCCCAGCATAGAATATTGGATACAACCCGTCTCCATTTAATGTCGCATGGGCTCGGACTAAAGTGAGTTCCCGGGGTGAGATTTGAACCCACGCCCTCAAACCCGGTTGACAAGCGCACTTACCAATTAGGCCACGGGGGAACTAAATTTATTTTGTGATGTGTCTATAAATATTGGTTTAGTTATTCGACATCGGGTGAAACACTTCATTGGTAATCTGATAATGAATTCTTATCTCATCATTTTTTGACAAGTTTACAAGGAGCAGAAAACAAGCTGCACTACTATGCTGTGGCATTTACAGATTATAACAATAACATGACCTGTGGAGGGCGTTATGGGTGGTTGACAGCCCAAGGGATTGCTTGTCAGCCCTACGAATTCTTGTCAATCGTAGGGATGACAAGCAAGCCCGAGGGCTGTCAACCACCCATAATGCCCGACTCAGGTCATGATATTACTATTATCATTACCTCTTACTCAAATAATTCATCTGCCACCCTGACCTATCTGTGATACAAATTCGATTTTTAAGTACCATCACAATTTTTTTTCTCAATAAATTAGATTGTAAAAATTTTCACCCGAGCGATTAGGGTACCTGGCAATGGCCAGCATTGATTATACAGGACAATTCCTGAATTCGTTGTAAAAAATCAGTAGACACTAAGAACTGGACTAGTAAAACTTTTCAGCACTTCCCAATTACAGAGCTTTAAAATCACAATCAATTTATGCACTTTAATGTACTTTGCGGTGCTGGTGTATAATACAGTATTCAAAATCCTGTGAAAATTTCAAAGTCGTCAGGTAAATAGGGACTGAGAACAAAAGAAACAACCAACACTGAGTCAGTAAGATTTCAACAAAACTTGTGACGCTACCACTTGCAGGACCTTGAAAATCATGACGTCACAATCTATTATCATCACCTCAGCTATGAGATAAGTAGGGTATTGTCATTAGATGACCCATGCAACAACCACCCATAACGCCCTCATTTGCAGGGCCGACAATGATTTTGAGGGCCGACAATGATTTAGGGGGCCGACAATGGTATTGTCAGCCCTGTGATGACATCATGACTCATGCTGCCTAGCAACCATGAGCATCTGAATCTATAAATAGATCGTGACATCATAAATTTTCAAGGGCATGCAAGTGGTAGCGTCACAAGTTTTGTTGAAATCTTACTGACTCAGTGTTGGTTATTTCTTTTTTTCTGAGTCCCTATTTACCTGATGACACTGAAATTAGCACAAGATGTTGAATACAGTACAATACACAAGCACTGATAAGGACATTAAAGTGCATACATTTATTGTGATTTTAAAGCTATGTAATTGGGAAGTTCTGAAAAGTTTTATGGCAAGTGAATTGTTTGAGTAAGAGGTAATGATAATAGTAATATCATGACCTGTGTCGGGCATTATGGGTGGTTGACAGCCCTTGGGCTTGCTTGTCATCCCTACGATTGTCAGCCCTCGTTCCTCGGGCTGACAAGAAATCGTAGGGCTGACAAGCAAGCCCTTGGGCTGTCAACCACCCATAACGCCCTCCACAGGTCATGTTATTGTTATATTTATAGATTCAGATGCTCATGGTTGCTAGGCAGCATGAGTCATGACGTCATCACAGGGCCGACAATACCATTGTCGGGCCGACAATACCATTGTCGGCCCTCAAAATCATTGTCGGCCCTCAAAATAATTGTCGGCCCTGCAAATGAGGGCGTTATGGGTGGTTGTTGCATGGGTTATCTAATGATAATACCCTACTTATCTCATGACTGAGGTGATGATAATATATATTTCCATACTGTCTTACCGTCAGATTATATTATTATGCCATGTATAATAATAACAATGTACTGTAGAGTGTAGACTAAAGTAGACCTTAGTACAATCATGTTATGTTACTCAAATAACAGCATCAATATATACTTATTTCACTACAGTTATTCATACTTCCCATTACACCTATTAAAGTGCTATTTCAAGTAAAAACAAGAGATCAAACAATTGTTATTAGGCCTACACTTTTTGCAGTTACTTTATGACTTTCAAAATAATTATTTTTATTCCTGACTAGATGCTATTTGACAATTTTCTCTCTGTGCCAATGATTCTGTGTAAATAATAATAAATTGTATATCTTTTAACAATACAGGCAATGTCTTTGATATTATTGAAACATTTTCCAAACATTCTTAACTTACAAGCATGAACTGAGTCTCATTTAAGCTCATTGATATTGGTAAAGTAAGAAATTGACAGCCTATTAAAATGCTGATCCTTCACCTTCAGCTTGTGATTTTCATATGTCAATCTTGTGAAATCCAATAGTTTACAAAAGACTGTTTTTGTTTCGCTTTATTTTTTTAGTTGTTCCAGCTGTCACTAGGAGTGGAAAGCAATGCGCAATCAAAGTAGGCCTAACAACATTTTGGTGATATATCTGCATCGCTTTTTCATTTTATTCATCAAAATTACCAAAGATTCCAATGTTCAAATTAAAATGCCGAATCTTACGCAGTGTGAATTTCATATTATCGAAAGCTCTGTACTAGTATTTTTTGGGTAGTACCATAGCAATCATTTTCACCTCTTTTGTCTTAAAACCTGTCTGACAGTGTCTGTGGTATATTGTTTGTATTCGTTAAGGCAACATTTCATGTCTATGCTCAATTTTTACAGCATTCATGAATATATATAGATAAGCACGACAAGCGCCTTCCAAGGTAAAGGACCACCTCCTTTCATACCGCTTCGCAGTGTCAGTTCTAGTTCATACTTCCATCTCTTCATGACTCCCCCATCTTACCAAACTCTACAACCACGCACCAGAAACTCGCGTACGTTCCGCTTGCGACACGACCTCTAGTTTACAGCACTTTTGTAATTCATTATTTACCAATTAAAAATATTTAAGTGCACATCATTCCTAAATAACGGACATTCACTTATGTACAGATTTAGCTCAATTATTTCAGTTGGACCCTTACTGATTGGCGAATCAATAAAACATTTATATGAGTGTACTTACTGGGGACACTGCATTTCCAAGCTAAGGCTTTACTTAACATGATTCTACTGTCTACACAGTGTCATTGGTTTCCTGAAAATGACTAGTTATAATTCAGGCCATTATTTTCACGCCATGTCTTTGATAGTTTCGTAATCATAATTTAAAAGAATAAAGTAAATATCTATCTGATCTTTGTTTTTGTCACAGACTATAAGTGTTGGTATGCAAATGAAAGCTCTCTTGACACTCTGTTTAATGATGTTATTTACAACTTCCTATCTTTAAACATGTTAAATTTAACAAATATCGCGAATAGGCTAAATTTCACAAAAACGTCGCTTTTCCTGTCATACTAAAGTGCCAGTAGCAGCTAGTAGCAGGTCCGAAATCCAGAAATTTCAGTTTGGATGGACTTTTAAAACAATAAAGATTGATTTGGAGGCGTCCCCGCATGGGCCCAGCGAAAAAGCCATTTTATCATCCCCCCCTACCTTTGAAGTGATAAACTGTAGAATCAATAATGTATTAATCGCCAAACCAACACTAAACTCAATAGGCAACACTCAACCATAAAAAGGTCAAGTATTGCGCAGAAGATCTTATTTAATTATTGATCACACCAGCCCTTTTGATGTGGTAGAAAAAAACCTGCCCTATTTTATTGCAGAAACACAAACCCAGAAGAGGAAATATACATTTACAGTGTCAGAAAAGCAGATCATCTAGGGGCACTGTTAATGAAGCCAATTAAAAGTATCTTCTGGACTAAAACAAACTTTATAATGTAATGGTTGCAAAATTTCAATTTTGATACTTCTTTCAAAATGTCTGACTCATAGGGAGTTATATTAATTGGTGAGATTCTGAAGTAGCAGCATTGAAAATGATAGTTGCTGATGAGGACACCTCCATGCACCCAGTGATGAGCATTCAATGTAAATACCAAAAAAGGACGCTCAGAACCACACTTGTCATATATACAAAGCAGACCTTTCAAGATCACAGCCTTGCAAACTTAAGGACACCCATGTACTTAAGGACCACCATATTTAATGAATGGTCTGAAGCTGTGATCATAATTATCCATATCGTCAACAACAGCCATATTTCTATTTAACTATGCAAGGCAGATTATTGCAGATTATCCATATTGCTGCAATTTCAATAAATCACTCAGTCACTTGTAAAGAGGGGATGTCAATTTTCCATGTCGACAGAGATGACAATGTCATGTCACTATGGGCTTTTCCTCTGCAGATCATCTTTCTGCTTGACATGTTGGACCATGACCACCTATTTCACAGCTCACTCCCCTCCATGCTCTCATCCTCTCCATAGTCAGAGGACCCAATTTGGTGCTGCTGTTGCTGTTCATGCTCCATATCAATCAGATGTGGATGATGCCTCTCCTTGCAATGATTATTTAGATTATGTTATCAATGCTGGTCCATACATGTAGACCTCACCAATTAAATGCTTTGTGAGGGAATCCAAAGCAACTTTTTATTCTAATAGTTTACCATTGTTGTGTTTAACGGCCTAATCTGGCTGCCTAAATGTTCCTTTAATCACTAGCATATGGCAATACAAAAAATTATCTGCAGATTAAAGTATTCCATTGTACTTTAAAATTATACGCAGATTCATCTTATAAATGCGCTTTGTCAGACTTTCTTGAATTTCTTTTAGTATTGAAATAGTCAGCCAAGTGTGAGATTCTCAATTTTTCAACCTGTATATATGACTTACAAGTACCTATAGACACATCTACTATATAATATTATAAAATATTGAAAACCGAGATAAGTTAATATACAGTGTAGCATGTTATATTTTCTTGGACTTGATTTTCTGAGTATGATACAACACTAAACAATTAAAAATATCAAAGAGATTAATCATCAGTTACTCTATAAGTATGAATAGTGAGTAATAACCATTTTTATACTGAATACATGCCTTAACATACACCTATAATATAATTTGTAATGACGAACATGATCCAACAAAAGCAATTTTCTGCCTTTTTTCCATTTACATGTCCATTCGAAGTAGAGCTTATGTAGGGTCCAATTTTCTGCTGAAATAAGATGCTATAATAAAAGTTGCCCATGTTCGCTTTGGTTACAACTACCAAGATTACTACTGCAGTGGAAGTGTCAACCTAATCTTCCAGCAGACACCACCACTTGCATCACAGCCATTTCTGTTTGCCAAATAATACCATTTAACAGACTCTATACTGGTTGTAAGTGGACCCAAATCATCACACTTAGCAAACATGATTGGCTATTTCTGATCATATTTCATATCACTCAAGAAATAATGATGTATTGAAGTGAATCATGACTCAAGCAAAGCAAACAGAGTGTGGAGTAAAATCAGTGGATGGCGAGTTTTGCTTCTGCTGATTCAAGCCAACAGCTACAGGGCAAACAAGGGTGCCCTGGTGAAAACCTCCCTCCCATGTGTAATTACAAGTTTGTAAGTGGCTAGTCGTTGTTGCACAGACTTCATTTAGGCAAGCCTTTGGGTTATTGCACTTGCCTCCAATCTCACACGCCATCCAATTTTGCAGACCATTGCCGATGCTCAGCCTTTTCTTTGAGGAATATATTGGAAGTGCACAAGGCAGACCAGCTCCCTAAAGGTCCTGCCTATATTAAGTAAGGTCCTATATCTTTCCATTCAAGCCAGATCCAGCGAATCTCTGCAGCCAACATCTTGATTAAATGTAACAAAGCACGTGTTCATCCATACTGCTGCATCCAAGAACATCCTTCCCCAACAATGTTCTTGGAAAAAAGGAAGCACATGGAAGGTCGCAAGAGGCTCCCAGCCCAACAAGTACTTACCATGAAATTGGCAAACTTGAAAACTACATCAACTGGAGGTCTATCCTCGTCTGCCAACATTCAGACTCTTGAACTCAAGATACCTGTCTAACTTCCATATATGACGTCGACATGCAAGGCAACAGGAAAATGTGATCGAAAAACAAGACACATGTTATTTAAATCACGCACACATTTTCTGCCAACATGACTTCGAGTTTGGAAAGTGATGAAATATCCATGCAGACCTGTAGACATGTGGACACAGGGTAGGTTGTTACCCGTGGGTTATTGACATCTCATGACGAAGTATAGTCATTGCACGCCTATCTTCAGTCTTCGTGCTTCTTTCAATGTTGAAAACATTCGTATAAGGTAGGATGCAGTGTATTCTGCATACACAGTGTTGCTGCTGATGAGCTATTGGTAAACCAGCAATGTTTATATAGTTCAAGGCTGTTGAAAAGGAATACAGATTGAACTAATAGAATCACTCAGCAGAATTTGTGTGGTAGTCAGCACCTGTTGGAAGAATGGTCCTTTTTGCAACATATTTCAGGGCTTTTGGCTTGGGACCAGTGTTGAAAAAAGACATGCAAGGCCACACATGGGCCATAGACAGCATCCATAGACTGTTGTTCTGCAGGGTCCCTGGGCGTCCCTGGGCCCCGGAAGACTGAGTTATGACAATATCGGAATCACCCTTGTTCCTGGGGGCTGATGGATGGCACAACCTTCCACTGGCGACAGCCTGATGATGAGAAAAACTCAAGCACGCAATTTTTCGACAGCCTGTTTTGTAGCAAATCGGGCTCAATAGACCGGTCCAGCCCCCTGCTGGCCCACTCGGCTGTCGACAAATAGTCTAGATTTTCACAGCGGGACAATTCTTGGCAAAACACTAGAACTGGAAATCGATAACTTCTAAGTGCCCAGGATTGCAGGAAAGGTCATTATCTTGGTCTGATTTACAAGCGATCGGGACATTTGATGAGTAAATAGAAATTACTGGAATCCATATTTCCACCAGGATGTTTGTTTTCAACTAGGACTCTTGGGGAGACATTCGATAGCCATTTTATTGGCAGGTGAAAATGAGACCAGGCTTACAGTACAGTTAACCAAAAAGAAAGTGTGACTACCCCAGCAGGAAGGAAAAATCAGTCACTACTTTACCCTTTCACATCTTTTGGCTACCCAAGAATCACTTCCTGCCTTTACCTACTTTCAACCACCTTTCAAAATTAAATTAAATTTACATTAAACCAAAACAAATTCAAACTCCATCACCTCCATTGTGTTTGATTTCTTTGATATTGTGCCCCTTTGCTAATTGCAATTACTTTGTTTCTGTCTACTGGACTTCCTAAAAAGGGGTAAGGTTGTGGTGAGGAGTCAAAAGTAGTTGTAAGGAGATTTGGGGTGGAGCGGAGAATGGAGGACAAAATAGGAGAACAGAGGACTTCTGACAGTAAATTTTCTTGCTTTATTTTGGGCTGTACTGTAGGTAAGGTGGCTTTGATCATAAAATTTATGGATATTGGATGAAATAGTAGTGGTTACCACGGGACTCTACTTCTAACAACTTTTAGACATCACCAAAATACTTTTACGGTATCTAACTGACAATTTTGCATGTTAGCGCCCAGCTAGGGATTTACTCTGTTTACAACAGCAAACAAACAATCAGATTATTGCTTATTTGCAAAAATTACGATAAAATGTATAATTGAAGGAGCATATGATGTCTAAGTCAGTTAGACACCTCTTTGTCGGGTCCTAACACACATTTTTGTCAGTTAGATCTCTCCCTCCGGTCGGGATCTAACTGACAAAAATGCATGTTAGAACCCTCCAAATTGGTGTCCAACTAATACTGAGAAATCATGTGAAATGCTCAATTTCATCAGTCTATGAAAGGGAAATAGTAGTGCGCGTGCAACTGATTTTGATTTATCCATCAAGGTATGGCATTTAGACAAACATTCTACTATTTCTTCGATGCAAAAGAATCTAACCAAATAGATAAGAAAGAAACAAAAAAAAGGATAAAAAGTCAGTGCATCTGCATGTGTATCTTTGTTACCTGTCACTGTTTTTTTCAAGGAAAAGATATGGCCATCATGAGGACATGGACTAATTTTCCATGTGACAAATGGACCCAGATTTTTTACAAACCGCCTGCAGTGTTTCAGCCCCGTTTTTTCAACCTCCATTTTCTTCACAATGTCATGTTAGGAAAGACTAGAAACCAGCTGGAGGCTAAAAAGAAAGGATTTATGAAAGAAAACAAAGTCATCAGTCAGTCTGAAAGCTTTAGCTGGGAGACCGTCCAGGCTGACTTACTGCAAGCAATTGTGTTTGTCACACCTCCCAAACAGATCCACAACTACATGCCCTCGTAGCTGTTGCAGTGGATCATGTTATCTTTGCGACAATTTTAAACTTTGCTTCACATGTCCATTGATTGTTTTTAGATGACAAAGTATGTCATCATCTGCATGACTCAATCATCACAGAGATTTTCAAACTATTTTTACGATTGATGATCAACAATAAAGACTGAATTTGTTATATTATATCAACTTCAAACAGCTATTCCTGTCAGACTCACACTCAGACTCAGACTCATTTATTTTTTGCTCTGACCAACATAAAAGGAACATAATATAAATACAATTTTCAAAATACACAATAAGCTAAGAGCAAATAGACACACTGGTGGCAAAATTTTGCCACTGCTGAGGAGCACCTTCGTTGAGAAAGAGTATCCAGGCACACTGGATGGCAATAAATTTATCAATTTAATAAGGAAATTACAAATAGAGATTTAAAAAAAGAAGAATAGATGAAAAGAAACCTCTAGCCTGTAGTACAGTGCTGATGGGCCTAGGCATAGGCGTACGGGACGCGCGATTTTTAGGGGGGCGAGCGACATTTGCCCGAATTTCAAGATCTAGATTTAATACCATTACAAATGAAATTGCCTGGAAATCATTAATTTTCAATAGTTTTCTTTAATCATCTGCCCGAATTTTTAAGTCTCTTTGCCTGAATTTTACTATTTCCCAAACTTTTGAGAGGGCGATCGCCCCCCCTGCCACCCCCTCCCGTACGCCTATGGGCCTAGACAAGAGGGTATGAAGCTGTGAACAAAGCACTATCTTTTGATAAATTAATAAATTAAGCTCTGTTACACATATATCAATCAGGAATTGAACAATTTGGATCATAATTAGCTAATAACTTAATTTTGATGTAGTTTTTGTATCAATTAAAACTATGCATAACATTTTGGTCTTGAAATTCTCTTGCATGTTATTAAATAATATAGTAAACTTATATTTTATGCCATTCCTTGCAAACTCATGTTGCACAGCAGGCCAAAGCATTTTTAAAGATTTTCGACTGGGAGACCAACATAATTTCATAGCGCGATGAATCGCGACACCAGATGAATTGCCTGCCAAAGGCCTTTGAACTGTTGAGCTGGCTGCTAATTTAATTGACAAATTATTTTTTATCGGAAATCAGAAAGATGACATCAGCAGAAGTATATATTGTAGATAGTGAAGAATATTTTTGATATGAGAAGCAAAGCACTGATTTCAAATTCCCCAAAGAACTGCAAATTAAGACAACCAATTAAAAAATTCATGGGAGTTTCTGGAATAAATTGGTCTCCCTGTGATGCAAATTTGGCAATGCCTGGGATACCAAATCTGTCCACTGGGAGACCATTTGGTCTCCCAGTTACTATGTTAAAAAATTCACCGCAGCAGGCAGCAACATTTCTTGTATTGTAATCATGTCTATTATAAGATTTTCTCCGGGATTGACACTCTCTTGAAAGTATTTAGGCACAAGACCTTTGATAAATCAATAACATAGATATTATAGTCTAGATATTAAGCAAAGCATCAGCTGGAAGGGTATGATTCAAACAACATAAAATGCGTATGGTCTAACTAATTATGCCTTTATGCTGTCAAATCCTACAACTCGGGTCAAAAATCATAACTTAAATATACATATTTATTGCATAAATTGAAAAACAAGCTGACATTTCATTGGAAATTGACAAATGTTTTGAAATTGACATGTCTGTAATAGTTTCATCTGCAGCTCTTGCAGTTACAAGAACATTTCCTTCTGGATGTGACCTTCTATATTCTAATTTGGAATGATGTTAATTCAGCAATGCCACTATACATGATATAAAATATAATGACTGTAAGTTAATGAAGTTTAGGCATAATTATAACCAAATCAGCAAAATGGTTCAAGAGGTTGTTAATTGATTCTGGTTGCAAGTCCTGGGTGAGACTTGCAAGGGGGATAATTATTAAGATGAAAGGTAGAATAAATAAGTGGCATGGCTGGACCGCGAATGCCGAGAAACATCATAATGTCGGTCTGAATAAATACATTACCATTGAAGGTTCAAGGTATTATAAATCACTTGATGTGTGTCATGATAACTTTTACAAGATATTGATAATCATTCAGGTGCCTTAACAAAGCGTTTCTATGAAGCAAAAAAAGAGGAAGTTGAGCAATCATGCAGCCGCAAGATATCCATTTCATAAGAATTCCTTCCAGCTTTTGAACCTCCTGGGCAATGTTACATTTAAAACAACATTTTGCTGCATCTGGTTTTCTTTTACAACAAGCTCATTTCAAATAATAACAAAATGCATGCAAATTATTTGAATTATAACAAACCAACAAATTTCGTCTATATTATATGAATAGAAATGCCTTCTCTTTTGAATCTATGTAATAGCTCCAATTACAAGTTGCCCTCCATGAATACAACCAAATGATTAAATTTATCTTTATAGGCCTATATACGGACATTTTGTTGTCAATACAAAGGAGGATGTCATAATTATAACATATATATGTTTTAGTGTGAACAACAGGCAGTATAATCAAATTGTGATAAACTATTACTTACAATTGTCACATTTTGTTGGATAATTAAAACATGATTTTCTCCTAAAATTAACTTAGAGGAGTGGTGATATTTTTCAATTAATCATCCATTTCTATGTTGCTGCTTGGTACAATGTAGATGAGATGATACATTATCAAATCATTCATAACTCATCAAATTTAATGATAACTTTTTCAATTTACAGTGATCCAATTTGTCCCCTTCAGTAAGATGACAAAAAAGATGACCTCACGTTTTACAGCTTAATATTTAAACAAGCTTGAGTTTCCGAGACACCTGCAACATAGCTTTTTTTTTTTTGCTTAATCTGGTTGGTTCATGGACTGGTGTAAAAGTTTAGAATTTTAAGGCTTGCACTATGACTCATTTTCTGAATATACAATGAATTAGTTTGTAATTAATTACTTTCTACATAGTGGCGTAACTGGGGGGTCTCGAGCGGGGGGGGGGGGGCAGCTGGAGGGGCATTAGATTCTCTGAGGGGCACCCCCGGCCACTACACTAATTGGAACTAGAAAAAGTGGACAGTTTCAAATATCTGGGCCATATGCTAACTAACAAACGTAAAGTGCATAGCAAGATGATTAGAAAATGCACCAGATGGTAGCCTGCTAAGGAGATGTTTACAAATTCAGAAAGATACTCATACGAACAGAGCTAATGAAACTAATTGGTTCAGTAAAGTAACAAACATTTTAAGAACCTGCAACATAGAGTATGAATCAAGTAACAATACTAACATTAACATTGACAGCATTTGTAGAACGGTTAAATTGAAACTTTATGAAATAGAACAGGAACAATTATTCATATCCATAAATGATAGTACACAGCAACCAAAACTTAGAACATATAAGCTTTTTAAGACTGATTGTAGATTAGAGCCATATCTCAGGCTGCAACAAAACCGCAAGGTGTTAACTAAAATTGCCAGATTCAGGACAAGTTCCCACAGTTTACGAATTGAAACAGGCCGACATCAAAAACCAGTGATTCCCGCAGCAAACAGAATATGTGAAAAGTGTTCATTAAATGTGGTGGAGGATGAAATCCATTGCCTTGTAGTATGCCCTGCTAATGAATTGTTCCGTGAAAACCTGTTCGCAACAGCTGCTAAACTTATCAACAATTTTCTATCTTTGAATGACACTGACAAGTTTACATCAATAATGAAAAGTAAGGAATCTGACCTACTAAATGCTCTAGGGAAATTTTTACTTCAGGCTGATGTTTAAATTTAAAGCAACATATCTCCTACATCCACATGGTCATAATTCACAATCATGATAATTATGAAAATAATAATTACCTTCATTAGCACTATCAATATTAAAGCAACAATGTATGTAATTGAATGAATGTTTAGTATATAATGTTGAAATATGAAATATCAAGCATTGTTAATTAATGTATAATTTGTTGACTTGCATGACTGTCGCTTAGGTCTTAATCAATCATAATTTTCTTAGATAAGTTAAAATGGCTATATGTAAGCTAGTATCATTGATGTTTGTATTTTATTGTCTATGATCTATATTAATTGTTGTTTTATACCTACATTATTTTTTTAACTATTTGGGTGGCTGGAACCTAGTTGGTATTTCTTTTAATCTTGCATACTATTACTCGTGTTTATGTTTGTATCAATATGCTCACTTTATTTTAACTTTCTTATAACATGTATATACAAATGACATATGTATCAATTGTGATATTTATTAATGTCAATAAAAGAATATATAATATATATTAACTTTATATTTTAGCCAAAGTCAAGAAGTACATGCAATATGCACCTGGGGGCACAAGTCCAATATGGGTGCACATGCCCCCCCCATAGGGACGCCACTGTTTCTTCAGGAAGGCTATTCTTCTTCACACCCATGCTTCTCCCTGACATCAATATTGAGCTTTGTTGGAAGTTATAATTCTGCAAGTCTGTATATGTGATCTATCTTTCCTATACAATTTAATTGAATAAACTGATGTAGTTTGTCATTCCATGTAATATTTGAGAATCCGTATTGAGTTTATTCCACTCCAATTTGGTTTTGAGACAATCTAATTAGCATTGGGTATGAGGAAATCAATTTTTCACGTCAATGTAATTTTCAAACGAAGTTGAAGTTGGTGTGAAGTTTGCAGTTGAAGTTCTTGGTTGAAGTTTTAATCCAAGTTGTTCCGTGTATAATAACACCAAACGCGCACAGATGTGATATGTATACAGGGAGATAGCAGGTTGTTTCCCTAAGCACTCAAGTGGGGTTGGAGCAAAAACAGGCTGCGCGAGGCCCAGTGACAAGTTTCATGAGGAGTGTGTCTGGTGGGTGATGGGGAGGCAGGGGAAGATGATGAAGCATAATGAGAGGAGAGCAAGGCCCTGCAAGGGGGGAAGCCCTGGCCCTTGTGAGCATTTCAGATGCCACGGCAAACCATCATGTGTCTGCATCTGGCTGCTGATGATGCTGAAGGCTTCTGCTTGCTCCTGCTGGCTGTTGTTGGATCTGGTAAGGAGGACTCTGGAGATCGAGACCATTTGATTTCCGAGTGGGGGGGGGTGAGGGGAGTTCGGGTTTTCCTTGATGGGAAATTATTTATTTCTCAGTAACGGTGGCAGTATTTATTTATTTTAAGCACATAAAATCCTCGAATATTCTGGCCTGAATCAAGCAACGTCTTATTAAGAAATACCCATAATACAATGTAGCAGAAATTGCATATTTCAAGACTCTCCAGAAGGAAGTTATTTATTTCACCAAAACTGAGCAAGAATTATTTATTTCAAAAATACTCCAAGTCCCCCCCCCCGGTATAACGGCGGTATTACATGGTTTTCCCTTTGGCTGATGGCTTCCGCTGGCTGCTGTTGGCTGCTGCTGGCTGTTGTTGGATCTGGTAATGCTGAAGCAGCTGCTGATTGTTGGTTTTGCTAATGCAGCTTTGGTGCTAATGGTGGTCAGGAAGGGGAGGGTGTGACCACTTACCCAATCAAGTAGTTTACATCAATAATCAAGGGTAGGGTGGGCCAACCAAGACTTATCTAATTAACTCGTCTGATCGATCTGAGCATCCTAATTAGACGGAAAAGTAGATCCTTAAAACTACAAGTGTTGACATCTTGGCAGTGCATGAGCCATGAGGATTGCATGAGAGGACTCCTCACAGTCCTCAGGCAACACATAAACTGACAACTGCATTTACTTATGTGAACTCCTGGGTCCCTGAGAAGGAGAAAGTCGCTAAGTATGAATTAGTGGCAGTAGCACCATGGCATGCCATGCACTAAATGAACTCTTAACATCATAGAGGGGAAAACACACAGCAAGAAATGAAAGACAAGTAGAAAAGAAAGTCCCACTTTAATTAGAGACGTACACACTGCAGGCAGCAGGTACAGCAAGAAATTACAGGGAATTGGATACTTTGAGGCAAACAAAACACCATAATGTTCTGTGGGAGAAGAGGAGTTGCTATTCCTGGAATAAATGTGACCCAGGGGCATAGCCAGGGGAAACGTGAATTCGTGCAATGACAACAGGAGGAGAGCATATGTCTGAAATATGAAGTGTGCAAAGTGCAGTTCCAACAGATGCATTGGAAGCTGCTTGGAAGCTGCACTGTGGAAGCTGTGACGCAGCAAGCCACGCCCACTTCTCCTTTAAAGGCTTGCCCGTAACCTGCCCTGCCAGAGCTCGGCACAGCAGCCCCGGGCACACATCACAGTACAGCACCAGGCTGCTCTTGGGCTAACTGGCCACTCATTCAGAGAAGGAGCATACAGGCTGCATTAGTGGACTACATGGTGAGGGCTTCCCTGGCACAGCCCATTTGGACTGACGCCGAATTGACTAGCAGATTGGATTCCAAATGAGATAATAACACAGGTGAGTCACTTTGGCCTGCATGGCTGACGGCAACTGCAGAATCGGACTTGGCTGCCTTCCTTTTCCATTGCTCTTTTCGTCTTTTGTCTCAGACGTCTGTGAACATTACAGCTTGACACCACCACAGCCCACGTAAGAGCTCGTAAGGTGCTTTCTGCTCTCTCTGTCAATTGACAAATGCTATTTTCTGCCAGGTGACAAAGCCAGGCAAAGCCAGGGCTAAAAACTCGATCTGCAAATTCTCTATTGTCTTTGCTTCATTCACAGAGGCGATATTTATCCGGATTAAATAAGCTTTAAAAGGAATCTTAAAAGAGTGGGGCTTACAGCAAACTAATACTCTATCAATAAGTAATTCATTTTCCCAACGTTTGACAGGAACGTGAATTTAATCCTGGAATATCTGAAGGGCTGAATATTACATGAATGTGAACACTGTGTATGTAATTATAAAGAGCATGCCACCAATGTAATTTACTGGAAACATGCAAAGTACCGATAAATTGTGGAAGCATGTAGTGGATCTGAGGGGTGCATTATACAGAGCAACCCAGGAATCCAGAGTGTGTTTATACCTTATCAACCATGCTTCAGAAAACGTGATAAAATATGAATTGGAGAACAGAGGGGTGTTGGAAATTTGAGAAAGATTGCGATAAATAAACCATTAGCATAAAACAGCATGAAACATTACTCAGCTTAGCCCCCTTGCCTTTGAACCCTGCCCAAAGATGTGGATTTCTGGCCCTTGCTGGCCTCCCATCCCTTGCAGATTTATCAATACCATCCAACAGGCCTGCCAGCAGACATACCACAACTTGCAGCGAATGCAGCCAAATCCTATAGAAATTCACCTGCATTATATATCTCTTCTGCTGTGTAGATCTATATATTATACACACACATATATATATAAGCCAGCATCAGAATTTGCCTTTTAGCAGGGTGGCATGTGACGGGTTACAAACAGCATCAAGCAGAACCAACAAGTCAACATATAACAGTATGTGACATCCATAAATGACTGGCTTTTAAAGCATCACTGCAGATGTGTGACTTTGACTTGCTTCCTCCTGGCCCATTTACATGTAAGACATCAATTGAGGAGCTGCAGCTGCTGTCATAAGATTGTGATGAAAATTCACCCCCTCCTGCTTCATAAAATTTAATCTCCATGTGTAAAAAGCTTCTTGGATGGCATGCCATGTAACTGCTCTGAGAATGTAAGTGTTGGGGGATATATAATCCTAAGGCTGGGATGATGGGATGGAGGAGAAGGTCTTTTCTCTGCACGACAGATCCTATATTACACTCTAAAAAATGTCGGGACAAAATTGGTTTTTTAGATTCAAAATGGTTTTTTGAAAAACCAAATTTCAATGCAAAACCAAAATGGATTTTTAAAAAAATCCATTTTGGTTTTTTGCATTGAAATTTGGTTTTTCAAAAAACCATTTTGAATCTAAAAAACCAATTTTGTCTGAAATTTTTTAGAGTGTACTCCCAGAAAATTGAATGAAAACCTTGAAGTTGGGATAATGTTTGTTGCTTTAATAATGGACCCTTTGTGAAGAGATGGGGAGCGTTCTTCTATGGCAAGGAATATCCTGGATCTATGAGCTTGGGTGAAAAGATGTGTAGATGTGTGAGGTGCTCTCTTTGTTTGAGGTGATATACACAAGGACAGTGCACAGGTCCCTTGGTGGCATGGGCCCCTGCATGTGAAAGGCCAAGGTATTATGAAAACAGTGAAGAGATGCTTGAGAGGAAACCTGCTGATTACCAGCATCATGAATATGTGAAGGAATATAGGAGGTCATCAGAGTAGCCCTTTTAAGACTCCCAAGTGGCTACTTGATGCAACTGCCTATCTGGCATCTTGTGCTTTGCAGGGAATTAAGGCAGGCCATGGTGGGCCAGGGAGTCAGGCCAGCAGATCTGCAATGACATGATAAGTAATAGGCCAATGGCTGCTGATGGCCTGGCATCTAACTGCTTGACTGCCTGGCTGCTCTTCTTTTTTGCCCTCAACTCAACCATGAGGGAATCTGATGGTGAGAATCTGTAACGGTTTAGAGAACAACCAAAAAACTAACAAGTTGCCACCGGTGTCATCAACCGGCTTTTAAAAGGGGTTTTCCTCTGGAGAAGCAACCATTGTCTGCCTTTTTAACGTGTCTCCCTCTCTGAAGTTTAACGTACAATGTATTTTCACACAATGTATATGCACTGTTTAAAGCTTTAGCAGGTCTATGCGGCCATATTGTATTTCCATTCTCTATAAGCCTACCTTTTCCAAGAAGACTCATATTCCATTAATTCCGGGTATATTTTTTGGTATAAAGCCTATAAAGCAGGTATAGTGCTGTTAAAGCCTGGAGCAAGATTGGAAATGACAGGCAAGAATCCATTATGATTAATTTTCATTAAGAGTTCTGCGAAATCAAATCAACTTCGCTGACAATTTAATTTTGCTAAGTCAATGAATTAGTTATGAGATCGTCAATGTTGTAACCGACAGGTCTGCCATGCATCACTATTAAAAATGAACGATAGGGTCTCCGGTGTTAGAATCGGTGTTTTTCTAAAAGACAACAGCTCAACAGGGAACTAAATCAGATCCCGTAAAACCAAATAGAATCTGAAATAAATCATCGCAAGTAGGCGTAGATATATGATGTTATTCATATTTGAAAGCTATCTAATTCCAGATTTTCTTCTTACATTTGGCATTGCTTAAAAATGTGATAAATTTACCCCTAGGCAACAAAAGGCTATTGTGAACTGCAGTTTATGACATCACATTTTCAACAAAATTAATTATAAACAGACTAGAGGCGCCTGTGATATCAGAAAGAATATCCCTTCCATATAGCTTTTTACACCGATGTGGCTTCAGTTAAAGTCATCGAATTTCAATAAGGCAAATATTGCTTTCGGTCGCTGTTGTTTGCCACACCTGAAATTCAATCATAGCAATTTAATGTTGCCAGCCACACCATAAAAAGCCTTTTAATTGGCATATTCCAGACTAAGAAGAGTAGATGCAGCATTTGATGTTATAAATGGAGATCTACCTGTCATTATCTCCAAATATAGGATCACAACAACAACATCAAGATAGAAGCTGCACAGAAGCACAGATGACAGAAATGAGACATAAGGCAGGGAGTGCAAGCATGCAAGGCAATGCAAGGCAACGCAAGGCAATGTAAGGAAGGAGGCCAGATAGCAATGAAAGGAAGGGATTTTGTGGCAATCGCCTCCCGGAGCCAGATGAAAGCTGTTCTCTTCCTCTTTTCGTATGTTGATAAATAATGTACGGATGGCGGAGTGTATATATGCATCATATCGGAGGATTGCTGATTGTGCCAAGGATTAATCTAATATTACGTGGAAGCATGAGTCTGCATGACAGTCATTATTTGAGTATTCCTTCCTCCAGTGTCTGCCGCTTCCTGTGCCGCTGAATTATTAACCGCCTCGGGGTGAGTTCTGCTCGCGTGTCATTGCTGTCTGCCGGTATTAGAGACAATGTTGTACTCGATTTAATTATTGCAGGCAAAGACACGCACCTACAAATGTCATTAGCCTTCAATTCAATACGTCTTCGCGATGGCCAGGAAAAAATGTAATGCGATTTTCCATAATGAAATATTACCTCAATACCAGAACAGTCATGCATGGTATACCTGTAGCATAGTAAGGTTCAAACATGGAGGATTTATACTCACTGAACGTTAATATTTTGAAAGCTCTGTGCTTCAATTCAAGCGAAGAGCTCATTGAACTACGTGACACATGCGGTGTAAGCCATTGGCTTTACTGGTCTCCCAACAATTAAGCAAGACCTTTTTTCAAAAGTGTAAAACCAACTAACATATAGGCCTAATTAAATTTCTGGCTTTGTTCTCATTGCTTGATGACACACAAAATCAGGCAGAAAGTTGGTGAGTCCCATTAACTTGAACAGTTAACATGGTTAAGGTATACAGTTCTTTTGGCTGTTCTTTTGAGGGAGTCGTGGCCAAGTGGTTATGGTGTTTGACTGGCACATGCATAGTCTTGAGTTCAAACCCCAGTCACAGCAGGGTGGAACAAAGCAGATCCTCCTTAAGCCACTGCTTCACTCAACCCAGGTGCATATGGGTATTTGGCTATAGGCAGTGATGGCAATAATGAAATGCTTGACTGAGGAGAGTGTGAAATTCGCTGCACACTGGTGTGTGAAAGATTCAAGGTTGATCAGGCCTGCCAAGGATGTAATTTATAGATGGCCTAGCTCATAGGAGGACCGCAGACGTTAAACCTGTTACATCTACATTACTATTAGAATGCATTTATCCAAAATCCAAGAGTAGAGTTGTCAGTGGGGCCGACCAATAAAACGTTTTGAGGGGGGGTAGGGGCTTGGAGTTTTCCTCAATGGGAAATTATTTATTTTACAGTAACAGCGAGAGTAGTTATTATCTATTTCGAACACGCGACACATAGATGTACCTCCAAATATTTGTTTCCTTTAGAATCATAAAACATTTTGTTATTGTTGAGAAAGACTGCCTTGTAATAATCATTTATTTTAACAGGAGTAAGAAATTATAAATTTATTTCAAAAAATCTCCAAGCTCCCCCCCCCACATCCCCTAGAGATCTAATGGTTGACACCCTTAGCCATATGTTTCTCTAGTTGCTCTATAATATATCTGAATATAGTCTGTATTGTGATCATTGTTATTTGATGAGAGAGAATGCGAGAAATGTCCATTATATCACCTTAATGTGGCAAACAGCCATGACTGGGCGTCAAACTTTCTTGGTTATGATAGCATGAATATTAAATTGCAGGAGCCAAGGTTAAAGAGCTGATTCTCACTATGGGATAAACTACAACACAAACAGAGTGCCATATTACTCCTTGGCCTTATCAATAAGCTGACTGTGGAATGTGATTCTTGCCTTTGGTGAGGGCAATCCTTTGATCACAAAGGAGAGAAATGAAAACTGAACAGTCTGGCTGCCTGCTGCCAATTTTCAGTCATACCAAAGAGCAATATGTGAAAACTATTATAATGCAAAGTCCCTTTAAGGGTAGTCTATCACACAGACTTCCAGGAAAAGTGAAAGATTACCAAAGCGATAGGTGTATAATTGCAAATCTCTTCGTGTATGCTGGAGTGCATCCAACTCAGACAACAGAACAGAACAGTATGGTTATTGATATGACCCATCTGATGTAGGATGACAGTCAGATGCAGATCTGGCTCACTGTGGCTCTGACAAGCTCTGACATTCTGCCGGTTCACGTCTCTCTACCGATCATGTGTTTGCATTTTTCATTCTCTACGCAGTCTCACAGATTTCATTTGTTTGCTATTCTGCTGTTGGTTTTGCGTTCAGTCCATTTTTATCATCCACGAGCTGGCTTTTGTTTTCGTGTGGCCAATCATGCATCCAAATTACCCCAATCAATAACCCAGTCAGGCACAGGGCTATTCAGGGATAGGAGGTGTCGAAAATAGCCAATCGAGGTCAGAATTCTATTTTCCATCATCCAATAACAAGTCGTGATTGGTTCTGTCATTCTCTAGCTGTGGCCTCTGCCAAACTCTATGTCGTCTAGGTTGTAACGATTCATGATTGCGGCATTGCTGTCTGTATGCCGAGGTAGATTGAAAGACGTTGCCTTATACATATGTGTGCAGCAGCCATCTTGAGGGCCATGAGGGGCGAGGGTTCTTAATAATGTATACAGTGTGGTGGTAGCGAGGTGCTATTAGAGGAAATTTGTGGTGGAGTGGCTATCGACAGGTATAACGAGTAACGAAAGTCATATTGCTTTGAAGCAACATAAAAGGCCAAAGTAATGGGCAGCCATCTTCAAAGGACAAGAGTGCGCTCCACCACCTTCGAATCTGGGGAACAGCACGTCTTTGGCGTTTGCGGAAGCAGCGTCGCAAGAGTTAGTAGATTGTGCATCACGTTCTACGTGTGACTCTCTTTTGGGAGTACGTCTTGCTTCGGGGATTTAATACAGAGTAAGAGCTGAGGAGAACCAGCCCACAACTTGTCAAACAACCTCGTGTCAGCTTTGAAGAGGAAAAGAGAGGCCCCAGGAGACCGAAGGAAACTGGGAAGCTGGAGGTCTCCTCCAAGGAAGTCACTGCGACCCCTGGTGGTCTAATTTAGAGTGTAACGACTCTTGTGTGTGGAGGTAGATTCATGGTCACGTGGTAATAGTGTCTGGAGAAAGGAGCAACTCACTTTCATGGCAAAATTAGCGATATTTGAGTAAGATAGAAGGCAAAATTGTAAACAAGATAAGGAGGGGTTGTAGGAGGCTTGCCATTTTGAATGTTGACGTTTATTTCAAAGCAATTTCATTCAGTACATATTTTTCACACGAATGACCAGTAAAGAAGTTTTAGTCTTCATACTTGTGCGAGTTTCAGTAGAATGGTCAATACATTGAATTGAATCGATGAGTGCAAGGAAGAGTCTCACGGAGACAAATTTACTTTCCGTGCCTTTTTAAACTTAATTTCACGTTAGGTTGGACCACACATAAGATGGAAACCTGATGTTATTGCATTAAGACTTGCAATCATGCCTTAAATTGATTAAAGCCAGGCTGATTACACCTGTACTTGCAGTTATTTTTTCTGTCCCCAGACGTCTTATCATTTATTTAATCAAGGCGCTGTTGCTATAACGCTTCCAAAATGTTCCTTTATCGATCTTTCCTTTTTAAAACTGTGTGGTGGGCTGTGTTGTTCTCATGGGAAGACAGGATGAAGATTCAGACAATTTAAACCTATGGGGTGGATAATATTGACTGTAAAGCTTACTGCCATCATGGCGCTGTACTGAATTATACATTTCTATTTGCAGATGGAATCATGAATACTGCTGAATACTGCATGGGAGTCAAGACTGAAGTTGCCTGGAAAACCAACCGTATGGTGCTACCTGAGCCGGAGATATTGAATGCCAGGAGTATGTTGAGAAGCGCAGACCAGAAGCAGTGCATTAAAATGTGACTCCGAGAGGGAACTGTCTACAGAAAACACGCCAAGGCAAATCCTGACATGGTCACACGCAGCTGAGTCTCTGTGATCCCGAGTAATCCAACGTTGCAAGAGTAATCACACCTGAGCCTTAAGACATATGTGGACAGCTTTTAAGGAAATACTCTTTTCTCGTAAACGTCATCAGTTAATGTGGAAAAAATTGGATTAACCGGTGCAAGTCAACTAATTGACTTAAATCATAACATTTATTACATCATTTTGGCAAAAGCACAAGGAGACGCCCGATAATCCAATTAATGGTTGTTAAAACACTCCCTGCCAGAAGGAACTTCAATGCATTATCTTAATGGCCAAAAACTTCCATTAAGCCAGAAATACGCCGAAGACCTGCGTTAAAGCTTTCCGCAATAAAGAGATGCCACAGAAATGCAAAGAAATGACAGGTTTGTGACAAAACAGGAATAAGGAACCAAACCCTAAGCCTTTTCGCTGAGGATTTATTTCCCTCAAGGCAGAATTACGAATATATCAAGGGCCAAGCAGACCGCCATTGGAATGCGCAAACCTTCGTGGAAACCTAACAATCCCCATCGACGTTAGGGACATGCGATAATGAAGTGAAGCTGACTTGAATGTTTGCTTTGGCCAAAAGAGAACACCAGCGGAGGTCAGGACCCTTTTGATATGCACCATTATAGGTCAGCCATTTGCAGAATAGAGTGGATCAATTATTAAGGGATTTGCGTGCCATCACAATCTGAGGTGCTGATCCAGATATAGCTGCCAGATAGCCACAGTAAACAAGACATGAATTATTGAGATTCCCGGGGGAGCTGTGGAGCACCTAGCGTCTCGTGGAAGAAGGTGGAGAAGGGAAACAGGTGCACATACTCACTACAATGGAGTCGTAGTAGGTGCTTTTGGGTGAATTTCAAAGCAACCGCAGCCATCTTTCTTCGGGCAACATCATAAAGATTGGAAGCACAAAGACGCCCGGACTCACTAATGAAGTGCTCTCGTTAATCTTTAACAAAATAGAGTTAGTGTAGCTGGAGCGACTTTGGGCAACCGGGTTTACCTTTGCATTTTAAAAAGCAGCGAGGCCTCCCAGGTGTTTTAAGTGGAGTCCCTCACACCATCCGACAACCTGGGACTTGATTTGTGGTCGAATGGCGTGTGCAACTCAAAGAAAGGATTGAACGTTCAATTTGAGTGTTATTGTCTGCAAAGTGGCTTCTATAGTTTTTGTCACCTGAGCTTTGCAATTTGTCAGGTGCAAAGAAGACAACATCAATTGCGGCCAAAATTGAAGAGGATTTGGAGATGTCGTTTTAAGACACTTTCAATGTTGAACGATGGGCTGGATTTAGTGAAAGAAGGACGGGAATAACAGCACCAGTTGGGAGGAGGCTTTTCTTGGCCACACGAGCAACACTGCAGCTGTGTTCGACCAGGCGGATTAAGCCATTACAGTGGTCACCGCAACTGGAGGAAACAGTAACAAAAAGCTGTGGAGAGGGGGAAACAGAGAAAAACAGAAAAACAAGAAGAGAGAGGATTAATGGTGAGAGTTGAGAGCATTGCTTCATGTTGTTGGACCACACAGGAATTGGTCCTGCTCAGTCCCACTCAGTCCTGCTCAATCCTGCTGATCTGCCATCCACGTTTCTGCTGCTCCAGTTGCTGTCGCTTCGGTTGCTGTCCCTGCTGCTGATCGGGAGCTGATGCGGGGTCAGATGTTGCAGCAGCAGCATGGTGACCTGGCGACTGATGCTGCTGCACTCTGAAGCCAGAAGGAGATTCGTACTGATGCTGGCTTGTGTCTTTGCAGCAGCAACCATCCTGCTCAGTAGCATCTTCAGCCAGTTTGTCATCCTTGATGTGTCAACCGCCAACACCTTGCCAGTATCTTGTGAGTATGCCTGCACCCTTCTTCTAATTTACGGCCCTACCCTCAATTTCTGTTAGTGGCCAATCTCTTAAAGCCACCCTTCCCCTGGGTCTACCCTTGGTCTACCCTGGGTCTAGATGGGCCACATGTGTCTGGCTCTTCAGCGTGAGCAGGTTAGAGAGCCAGGCATCCTAGATCACTGCCATAAAAAAGGGCAAATCAAGCCAGGGAAACCAGTAAAACCACTGACAACATTGCATTAAAAGAAGCCCGAAAACGAAAATCCCAATTAATGTTATGAACCACCAGCTCTAAGGGCTGCTAGACAGAAATCCCCCATTGAAAGTGAGCCAGTGATACGGGCTGGGCTGATGGCAATGCAGATTGCGGTGGTGTTATCAAACAGCAAGGCTTACTTAAAATAACACTACCCCAGCAGGCGTCTCAATTTCGAGTTTATGTAGATGAGCAGATTTTTATTAAGCAATGGAACAGAGCGTGCAGAGAGAATATTGTTTGGGAGATAATCTAGCCCCATTCAAATTTGAGATGCATGGGCTCAGTGCAACAAAACTTTATGTTTAGAAGTGGGATAGGTTTTTTTTTCTGCGAATGATTCTTCATCAAGCTGTGTGTGGAGGCATCAGACCACTGCCAGAGCTGCTAAAGCAAATTTCACGCTGTCAGCAAATTAACACATCAAGTGACATGGCTTTCTAGTCTGTCAAAAATTTCCAAGCAAATGACAGATAGGGCTTTTGCTTGGCTTTTCGGAGTTCTCCTGGCATACAATCAGTGCGACGGCTCAAAGTGTAAGCTCCATGAGATTAAAAAAGTTCTTTCCTCATTTTGGAAGAAGCATCTCTAATTTAGCTTCGAAACTCTGAAATTTACGTAATATTGAAATAGCAGAGCACCGTCTGATTTGCCACTGAAAAAACAAGCTCTGACAGCAAGTAAACTGATGTGCCAGAACGACCTCAATTAAGGGATAATGCTCAATATTAAGTGGCTTGATTTGCGGAGACTCTCGACATTCCAGGCTGAGGCATGAATAATGCAAGCGTGTGGCATTCCAATTGGTCTTGTGTGATTGTTACATTGTTGTCTGGGAAATGGAGGTATTCTGACCCAAGGGAAACAAAGCCAACTACCCAGGAGGTACCCAGGAGGTGACATGTCATCACTTGAGCCTATCTTGACATCTTGCTCCGGGATGGTCTGAGTTAGGTGGTCCTTGCAGGGAGCAATGTGGAGATGCTATCGGAAAGCTGCTGCAGCGCCTGCAGTTAGTCTCAGATGTTGGTCTGATCAACTCGTTGGTCCGCAGTATCTTCGGGCTCTGCGAGTTTTCAGCAGACTCGATATATCACATTACAGGAGCCGGCTGTCCATGAATCAGAGGGGCCATTGTTCCATCTCCTTCCGCATCTAAATTAAGAAGTAGATACTGCAGATGTGTCGCGTGGCTCGACAGACCGCTGACGATGCGCCCTGGCATTGCTGTCTCCGGTCGAAACGGCCAATCTGAAATGGGTCCCCTTAGGCTCGTCTGATTTTAGACATGAGCCTGTGAGCCGCTTGCTCCACTCTGGGCTTAGTGCCTTGATTTCCCACAGTCTCTGCCATCACCCTGCCCCGGCAAAGCCCATCAGTATTATTGCCTCCGCATTGCTTGACCTTACCCTGGGACGCCCTGCACCCAAGTCCCAGATTGCCTCTGTTTTGCTCTGTGCATCCCTCCACCACCAAACCCATCCCCTTACAGGTACGATCTATGCCAGTTTAATACCATTCCAGCGATTCAACCTATGTCATGTACGCTTTGTGCATCAATACACTTTGCGGCAATCCCACAAGTGACCGGCTCCGATCGCCAATCTGTCTAATGCAATAACTGCAGCAATTGCAACAGTGGCTCTATTGGGCAAATTGCTGGCATCTGCGGCATCACAATTACACGAGAGCAGTTATTTGACAAATGCTTTTAAGTATATATGGCAATTGCATCATTCCGCTGCTGCTTTATGCCGAAGCACGAATGCCAGTTGGTATTGAACACTCCGCTTGCATTTCTTTGTTTAATGTTTGACGACACATCCTGCTGTCATCCTGGGTGTTGTGTATGGATTCGCTAATTATACAAACTGTTGCTTGGTTTTTGAGCTATAGGTCAGGCTTCGACCCTGCTGCTAAAAGACTTCCATAAACTGGTGTGAGTTATGCAAGGGCTTAACCACTGCCACTGCGTTGAGTATGTTATGGAAGCAGCTCTAAAATATATGCTGCAATATTCCCTATGTGTGTATATGTATGCCTCTATATACATATATATGCCTGTATAGGATGTTGTATGCTCCTTTTCATGTACACATTTATTGTTTACTCCGTACAGTGTATATATATGAACAACGATGAAGAGCGTAATTGCAAACTTTTAACCTCAATGCTTCCTCATTATATCCGGCTTTTACCCGATATATCAAATTAGCTAAACGCTGCCTACGTAAAGGCGGGACACCTATAGTTGAGCACTGATGAATAGGGTTAAAATTAAAGTTTAATATATGGCCTGTGTGCCTGGTACGATAAGGTGGCTTTCTTGTTTGCTTTGGTAAATGAGTTTGTTGGGAGTAATTACGAAGCTAGTGACCCCTATTGCATGACACAGATGGGATTTTCGGTGGTGCACTGCCGGCAGCTTCTGAGCAGGAAGACTGATCATTCTTCTATTCAATGTTATCCGGCAAATCCTGTGAGACAACATGATGTATGTGCGACTATTTCGTGTCCAGAGTGATGCAATTTCCGTCCCTTTGACTCGCAGGGCTTATGTGTATTCCTGTGCACAAGCCTTCCTCTCACTGACAGTGCAACTCTTAATACGAATGTCTTCAGGGACATTGCTAACTCATAAATTGCAGCCGATCTTGGTCTTCAAAAGCAAGAAACCCGATTATTCAATTCTGAAGAACCAGAGGCGAGGGCTGGGTCTCCTTGGCTGCCAAGTCAACCATACGTCTTACTGTATTCATATTTTATACACTAAACAGAGCAGGTGTATAGCACTGAGGCTGCCAATATTTGAGGCAAAAATTATACATTATACATATAGTCATTTTTGTTTGGGGGGGAGGTAAGCTCAATGGTAACGTGCTGGGCTGCCAAATTCTGGGTCGCGAGTTCGAATCAAGCTCTAGTCGGGTCAACTGGGCCTATATTGGACGGCAGTTTCTGTTCTTTGACTCATTGTCATTTCCTCCACCTGTCCTAATTAGCCTACCAAGTACATAAATACAGGACTTAAAGCCCCACTCATCCATTCATCCATCTAGTCAGTTTGGCTCTATACTTGGTATAATTCTTTGCAAAACGAAATCCAGTTTCATGTAGCTTCTTTTGTGGCATTTAAGTATTTTTAGGAGAAAATTTACAGAAGTCCTTGAAATCGTGATGAAATGCATAGATAATACTCTTCTTGAAACACTGGAAATGGCAAGATATAACACCATCAAGCATTTATGCAGGTATTATGCAGGTAATATTCAGCAATGAATGGAGAATTAGGTGGAATTTCTGCGAGTAAAATGTCATTCAATACTTCCATTATGTGGAAGGACTTGAAGAACTGCATATGGCTAATCTGATAGTTCGCTGAGTTTCCAATTCTTAGTGGCTGATACGCTCAACAGCCACACATTATGTTCTAGATTACATTTATGAAACATGAGTAGTGCATTAACTGTTGGAGATACGGATTGAATGCTGTAATGGCATGAGCTGGCATTAGGTGGCTAATCTGCCAAGTCAGTGGAGGCCATATTCTCAATGATGAATGGAATTTCTCCTGTATCACTGCCAAGTGTTAAAAAAGGCCCAACATGTTGACAGGTGTCTCGTGTCTTGAGAGAAAAGCAGTGCCCAGTTACTGATAGTGTGGAAAACACCCATCTCCTCCTTGTATATTTAGATTTTGTTTGTCACATTGTGGCCAATGACACCATACACAACTCCAGTGCTATCAACAGTTTAAAGAAAGTGTCCTTCAAGTCTTCCCAGAGTTTAGACTGCTGCATTGATTTAGCCTTTGCTATTAGGTTTTGTTTTAGACTGAGAGCATTTCCTCAGAGCAAATTACTCTGGGGTGCTAAATTTCTCCTTGGTGTTTGTTTTAAAGGCAGCAGGTTGTCGACGAAATTGCTAATGTCGACGAAATTGCTAATGTCCTTGGACAGTGTTGACCAAGCAGAGTTAAATGGTAGAAGAATAAGAAATACGATGAAAAAAGAAGAGGAAGAAAAAAAGGACAAAAGAAGAAGAAAAAAGCAGAAGAAAGTAATGGAGTCAGGAGAAGACTAGCACACGTAGAGAGACTAGTCTGCCCGTCTCTGGCTGCATAATTACAGGCTAAACTGAGTAGCCACAGGCCATGGCTAGATTAAGGTATCTCTATCAGAGGCATGTGTGTGCCTCTGGTCATTGCTATTATCTCATTGATTACTCTATCTAGTTTATCTAAACACATTCCCACAAGGTATCAGGAATATGGAAAAAAAAAGCTAAAAAACAAACAAACTACACTGCTGGAAGTATATAATCTTGAAATAATGACTTGTTGTTGATAAAGAAGGTAAATGGAGTAATTTTGACAAAACTAGAGGTGTTATTCTGCATCTGACTGTTAAGTTCATTCTGTGAGATTGAATGTGAGTGTTGAAATATGGACCTTATGGTAAAACAATGAGGTTTTGGAATTCCTGATCACATTAGATTTCATTCATATTGGTTGCAGAAAAACCAGATGAGAGCATCCAGTCCATTAACAAAACCTGAAAGATAATGGAAATTAACACTCCGCTGACATGAAACGGGTGGTAATGTAAGCAGATTTCAAAAAGATCACTTAGTGATATTAAATGTAGAATATAGACGTAGAATTTAAAAAGGCAATTGCTTTCAGGCTAAAATAAGCTGCGTAGGCTGAGCAACATCAGACAAATGATTTTCCCAAGGTGACATTGACAAATTTGCAGTCCTGATTGTGATTGTTAATTTGGAAAAAAGGCTAACTTGACAAATGACATTGAAAAACTAATAATGAAAGCCAGGCAGGTTTTCTCCTGCCCAAGTCAAAATGTCAAATAAATTTGGTTTTGTTAATTCACCTTTTTGAAGCGAAGTGCATGAAATTGTTCAATTGTTCAAAGCGTTGAAATGGGTTTTGAACAACTAATTAATCACACCCGCAGCACTGAGTCGACCAAGCATGTTACAAAACCAATTTAACCACATTCATTGGAATTATTTTTTCTCCCGCATGAAAAGCTCCATTCGCTATCAAGCCCATTTATGTCGCCTAATTAAAGTCAAATCATTGGCTTTTTCCACCGCGGCTTCAAACACAATTTTGTTAGGCAGGCATGTGAGCAATATCCTGTTCCGGTCGGCCATTTTAGGCAACATGGCCTGGTGAAAATCCATTTGCAAAATGGCTGCCTAGCAACCGATGACCGGCCCTCATGGTCCTCGGTGGACATAAATCGGGGCAATTATTTGCAGCTTACTTGTCTTGTAGATCCTGGACCAGTAGCAAATGAAGACGGCTTCAAAGCCCTCCTCAGACAAGCCTTAAGTGGGACGTGACAAGGGAATATGTCCGAACAGAACAAGCCTCACTCTGGTCTATTTCCCTTGAGCCAGCCACATTGTATGTTGGACCTGGATAGTAATGAGAATACACAAGAACCAAAATGCTGCACACACTGCTTATTTGCTAAATATATGTGGTATGCACACATAGGGCAGAATGAGCAGAAACAAATGCATTATTACAACGTTGCGAGATTATGTGTTTTTAATGATCTCATGAAAGCAGGAGGTAAATGTCAACATTTCATCGCACTACGCTCATTCAATTTACATCTGATAACAAGAGAGAAAGATTCAGAGTTACAGAGAAATGTAAGACATAAACCATTTGTGGAATAATGAATCATCTGATATATATATCAACATTTTCTTGGCTCAATTCCCTTCGGGGCTTTCAAAGCTCCACCGTTGTTCGTGCTTGTCATGACGATTTTAGACAGCACAGTTGATATAAGAATGTGTGATAATCACAATGAAGTTTGGTGTTGATAACTTACATGCTGTATAATGATATTCGTGATTGCAATAGACAATCTGCCTGGAGATATAACTTTTTTTGCGGAGGACGCCAACTTCAGCCGAAGACGTAACGTGCACGAGGGACTCATTGCAAGTTGCAGAACTGTCTACACGTAATGATTTCTGTCCTCTAGTGTATGCAAGAAACTGCCAACAGTAATGATCCTGTAACTATGGTAACAAGATGCTGTTGCTATATATATTGCTACAGGGGAAGGGCGGGCCACCTATTGTTGATTGCCTGCGAGCGATAATTCCAGATTATTTGTAAATCAGCCGATACCGTAATTATGTGCAGGGTGTGGGCTGCAGTAGTCCAGGTTGATTTGCACTGCAGCTGCCATTGACCCAAATGCAACAAGGACCTAGAGTAGTCCAAGACAAGAAGCAATCTCGTTCTGATCTCTTGCCATACCATGACAAGGCATCCGTTTCTCCTATTTGTTGCCCATTGATTGCCATCGATTGCAATATGCCAAATGAAAACAACAGTGCTCCTGGTGTACTCGGTGACCTTCGTGAGCAACTTGCAGTTGTCAACTGGTCTTCTCGGTGCTTGTTATGTTTCCATGCTGAGCAAGGAAGGAGTAATAGAGCAATCATATGAGCATAGGCCGTCAAGTTTCTGTCGTCGTACAAAGTGTGTTTTTGTCTATTCCCAATTATGTACATGTGCATCCCTGGCATGAATTGCTAGTCTGAGAACAACTTACGTTCTGATGTTCATGAACAACGTCTGAGATATTACATTTGTGGCTCCCTATCTCAATGCTTATGCCAGCAAGTGTAATGTACTATCCATTTGGTAAAATTGTATAATGTTGTGGACTCACATCTTCCCCCTCATCAGCAACCATCTTGATCGGCAAGTACTGCAAGCCATCCCGTCAGGCTTGGGGCCCAGCTCGGCGTATTATTACCTCTCCGATTCCTGGACCAGGGGACATAAAATTATGTTAGAGGAAAGTTTCATCCTATGTCACGAGTATACATGTACAGGTCTGTCTCAATACAGTGGTCCTTGCCTGTCCTGTTAAGCCTATTTAGTGCAAAATACTGGACGAAAAGCCCTATTGCCCACATATCCGAAACTTGTCTCTTCTACCTGTTAACGGTTAAGTGAACCCATATAGATGATCTATGATGACACTGAGTTTTTATCTGTTTTATCAAAAGCTTAAGTTTGTTGTTGAAAACAGTCACCTAGTTCATAATAGTCATTGATATAATGTGACTGACCCTGGAATAATACAAGACTGGCCAGCCATTACAAGCAGTCAACCTTTTTATCGGTACGTTCAACACACTGTAAGCAGAATATAAACAGCCAACTGAGCACTTGGTGGACTGCCTCAGAAGGTTAAACTGTGCATTGTGAGCATTTAAATGACTCAATACTGCCTGGCTGGATGCTTTTTTTTGTACTTAGCTTGTTTTTAACTCACGCAACCATCTCCTTAAGGCCTGATACAATTTGCCAGCCACATATTGGCTCTTGCAGTATCCCACATCTGGTAATGAATGGGACTGGGCAGAGCAATGAAAAGAAAATCTCCGTCATCAAAGTACAATCACTCGGCGGCGTGCGAAGAATGGAGAATTTTGTGCTCCGGCCCAAACTTCATTTGGCCTTTTATGAGTCATCTCCATCTCTCAGTCTAATAAGCATAGATTGAGGGCCTTAACAGCTTCCAATGCTGCTCCCAAATGAAACACATGTATTAGACGCCCAAGAAATTACTCCGCGACACGTTCTCATTTAAAGACTAAAAAGAAAGAATGACAAGAAAAACTCATTCAACTCTATTCATTAACGGCAAACTGATGAAATAGGTTGCGGGCATGAGGTGCTTGCACAAATAGTTTGCATGGCAGGGTTATGAAAAGAACAAAAGGGTGGAAGGATGCCTGATCAGCATTCCGGAGTGATGGAGCTCCCAAGGACAACTATATTGTGTGAAAACGACTCTTTTGTATTCACTTAGAAGTGCAGTCTAGATTGCTTCGATATTCGTTAAAAGCATTTTGGATTAGGACAGGAAAGAAAAACGGGGCTTTAATCAATCCCCAGTTGATGTCCAATTTTCATTTCGGCAATTTCCGCTTCAGAAATTTGAGTTTCAAACATTTCTTTTTGGCGTGCATGTCAATTTGAGCAAGTTGTTGCGATTTCAATTTGCACGAGAACACTAAGTTTCGAAAAAGAGGCAAATAAAAAGGGAGTGGATCGAATTGGCAGCCATGACACAAATCCCATCTGCAAATTCCAGGATCTGCATCAGGTTTGGAGGCTGAGTGTTGGACTGCATTCTCCCTGACAGTGATACATTAATGGGGCTGCCGCTGTTTGATCTGGGACGCGTTCAGCCAGTTCTATTTGTCACTTTAATCAATAAACAGTTTAGTAATGAATTCCAAGTGACATAATTCCCTGTGCGCTGGAGATTAAGACAGCTCCGGCTTCTGCTAATGCATTTTCTGGCTCCTAATGGACATTGCATGAAGCTCTGAGATTCCAAATAGCTGCTTATCATATTAACAGTCGCAACAGAAATATTCTTATTTGGATTCCAGATTTGTCCCTTGCCGCAATAACTCTTGAACACAGACTGTGGCTGATATGGCTTTTCGGTAGCTTCTAGACTCCAAATGTAAATTCACTGAGCTAATCCTGCCTTTCATAAGAAATTCAGTTTGCCAAAGGAAGTGCTCTCAGAGCGTTTCTTTATCGTAACAGAGATTGGCACTTTGCGAGGAAATGTGGGCTAACCAGGAAACTTAAGATGGGGAATTATGGATGAGGCGCATTGTCTGCTATCTCTGATGGAAAGCATTCACCAAATAGCATAATCCTTTCCACAAGCACTGCCTAATTTGCCTGCATCTTATCCTCAGACATCTGGAGGGATGAGTGTCAACAGCTCCTCAACGTATTTACCTAAAGTAATAAAAATTCATGAGAAAAAGAAATTAAAACTATTGATCAAATAATCACTACAAAGTTGTTGGTCTGGTATGTTTCATCATAAACGTAGAAAGAGATTGCGTTATTTGTGCTTTACTGTGCGAAATGTGCAGTAAAGATAGAGGCTGAGTTAAGGAATATTATTCCCAGCACTACTCAATACATCCGCCCTATGTATAGTACACACCTGGTTCTTTTTCCAATAAATGGAGAGCACGTAGTTGCCGATGTCTTGGCTTTCGCGGCAGGCCAGCTGGTCTGTTAGATTGGGAGGGAAGTTTCTAAGTGGTGGTGGGAAATGTCTGCTGCTAAAGCCACTGTTTGTTTATTGGAGCAAGACTTTGGAAACTGGCGACAGGTGTCCTGGTGGGTCTGTTAACACAAGGTCGCCCGGTGTCACCCACTAGTTTTTCTGCAGACAGCAATGTACTTGCTTCTTGTACTGGCTTCTTTATGGCTGTCACCTAAGAAAGCCGTGGTGTAACGGACTATCTGACTTACGCGGAAAAAAAGTATTCCTGGCAGACGGGTGGTTGTGGCAAAGCTTTGTGCCTTTGTTTGGTCTTGCGTTTGTCAGGTTAGCAGAAAGCCACAAGGAGACAGCCTCAAAGAGAAGAAAAATAGCCTGCTGCGAATTGTGACAGGCGGTTGTAGGGAGTCAACAGACTAGTCATATTGTCAGAGCTGGAAGCAGGTTCAGCTAGGTGCCAGACATTGTGACGTCCTGACGGCGTGCAAATATTACAATGCGGTATTTTGATACTATTTTCCAGTCTTAAGTGATTCCGTGCCAATCCCGATAAGAGCACCATACACTGCCTTTTGTCTGGTGTGTGACTAGCAACCGAAAAAAGGTTTAACACTAACAGACTGCATTTATTGACTTTGAGCCATAAACTAGATGCTGGAGATAACTTAAGCCACTGAATGTGCACAAAAATAGAAACCTTTTAGCGTTTGGTGTTCTCTGGTTTCCTGCCACCTCTTCATTATCATGCTGATAGTTTCCCGCGTGTCATATTCAGTCCTTACTTTTAAAAATCTCTCCTGATATTTTATATTTTTGCCTGCGGACCTTTTTGAGAGTAATGAAAATCCACAAAAAAGCCTCTCTTGCCTTGAATTGACTTTGTTCTTTCTCTTTGCAGACTACACCTTCGGCCACAGCGCGATGGACATGGAACTTCCTTCTCTGTCACATGACAACTGCACTGCAGCCAATCGGAAGGACTTCCTCAGTCACGTGATGCAGATGCAACGCCAGAGGTTAGCCAGGGTTCACTCGGTGTGTCGCCAATGGCAACCTAAGACAAATTTGACGTTAGCGATGTTGAACCACATTCTGGTCGATGACTACCACAAAGTCTTGTACTGCTCTGTGCCCAAAGTTGCTTGTACAAACTGGAAACGCTTTTTTGTGCTCTCCTCTCCTTATAAGGACAAAGTGAATCTTCTAGACGTTCACAATGACAACTTTATGAAGAGCGTCGGCTTCCGTTATTTGAACACCTTTAGGAAAAGCGAGATAATCTATCGAATAAAGAACTATTACAAGTTTATGTTTGTCAGGCACCCCTTGGAGAGACTGTTATCTGCCTACAAGGATAAGTTCACACAGTACAATAAATACACTAGGCATTTCCAGCACAAATACGCCCGCAAGATTATATGGCGTTACAGACGTAATCCCAGCAACGAATCGCTCTTGAAGGGCCATGACTTGAAGTTCACGGAGTTTGTCAAGTACATCGTTGATCTTGGGAGAAACCGAGAGTCTTTCAACCCTCACTGGGAGCCTTATCACGATTTGTGTCACCCTTGTCGCTTCAAATATAACTTCATAGGCAAGATGGAGACAATGCGGACTGACACTCACTTCGTACTACAAAGACTTACCAACTCTTCCAGTTGCCGGCCTTTACCTTCTTATCTCAAACAGTCTCCGAAAACCCGTCAAATCATGTCTCAGTATTATGCAAATGTCTCCAGACAAGAAATCTTGGCTCTCTCTGATGTTTATAAATTGGACTCTGAGCTCTTTGATTATGAGACCCCTTCATCGTTGTTACACAGCCACGAGACGCCTTACTCATAGGAATAAAGGCAATGTGGACTTGCGTTACACACACTTTGTTATGGGTGAAAGCCTCAACCAGCCAACAACCAGATTACTTTCAGTCTGTGCATTATAGGATTATTAATGGTTCATCATATTAATCATAAAATGTGAAAGAATAACCATAAGGCCGAACGTAATTGATCTTTAGCTTCTCGGATCTTCTTGAAGCACTCTTTCTTGGTTCAGTTAGTAAGACGAAAAAATAAAAGGTGCAATCTCATTTCTTATAATGTCAATCTTATAGAAATTGTGAAAAAGCTCCATTTTTTTCTGTAGGCAGAAAATTGGCTTGGTCGATCAATTCGAGAAGCTAAAAATTAGTTATGTCTGGCCTAGGAGTATGTGAATATGATGCTAATTATTTGCATTTTGGGTGATCTTATTGTATATAACCATATATTTGTGAATGATGTCAAACATCATTTGGAGAGACAGAGGAATACTAATTTAATCAAACAGCACAAGATACATGTACGCCTTGGTGCTCGTAACGAAGAGAATGAATTAAATGTATAAAGGGAATGTCATGACATGTATATAATATATTCTCTGAAAAAAATATACAGTTGTAAAATGATTCATTCCATGGTAGTATTTCGTAACGAAATGATGTTTCGTAATAAAATGTGATTATGAGAAACCTTTTTGTAACAAATATTCACTTCGTGTCGAATCTGCATTGTCAGGGAAATTGTTCAAACAGAGAGACAGACATGCTATATCTCAAGAGCAAAAACAACAGTGGGTGATAATGCAGAGTGCATTGTAAATTGTGCAGTTGTGGGATGATAACTAACTTCTCTGTTTGGAAAAGGTTATCACTGAGGTCTTTCAGGCAGCTACCAGATGAGCACCCATCTATTTGGTTACAGCACTTCAGCAAAACGCCATAATATTTAGAACTACAAGACATTTAACTACAATGCATTGCATGCATTTTAATATTTGAAATTTTGAGTCACTTTAAATAGTTGAGTGAGATGGTAGCAACATTTGTTTGAGGTTACGTGGCTTGTTGCCTTCAACTATAATAATCTGTCCATTGTCATAACTTAAAAAACAAGATATATATATGTTAGCACAAAGAAATTTTGCAACCATCTCACCCAATCATTTAAACTTACTCAAAATTCAAATTTTACAGTGTGTGGGAGTGGGAAACGTTCAAGATGGTGCTAATTTGAAAGTAATCACTTTGCTCCCTACAAGTGACTCAAACACCACTCATATCATAATAAACATAGATCAATGGGAGTTCCACATTCAAATTGCCACTTATTCAGTTGGGGGAGGTCACTACTTGTGGGATTCTTAACTTGAGCCAAGGAAACTATACTTACAATGCATAACCGTACCTAAAATAATGGTGCAATTAATGATCACTCCAAAAAAACTGGTGCTGCAGAAACAGCTAGGAACCCCAGCATCTCATTGTTTATCTTGAATCTATTGATAGATCTTATAGAAAATGCAATATCTTTCTTCCAGTCAGGGCCTTTATCAGTTGTTGCTGGGTTGATGCCTGGTGCTGATAGTCACAATTTACATGGGTTAATGTTTATTGCAATGGACTGGTGCTAAAAAAGAGGGTGTGAACAACAACAAGTACAAGTGTAGCAGTGTGATATACAGTGATGTGGTGAAGTGAAGCTTATTGGGTTTAACGTATCAGGAAATAACATCTTTCCACAAATTCTCACTGCTACTTGAAGCATATGCTTTTAAATCTGCCCTCTTTTCACTTTTTCAGGGTGCGTGACAACCTTTTTATGCAGCTATCGCGTGAGTGACAGGTGGCCCATTTGGCCAGGGGTGTAGACATTAAGTAGTGGGGCTTTTCTGCCATAATTGTGTTGCCATTGTGACGAAAATGTGACGTAGCAATTGTTATTGACGCTCTCCAGAGCCTGGGGGGATTTATTGCAATTCTACCATGCTCTGTTATTACTGGACATGCAATGACATCATTGACAGTTTTAATTGCTCTTTAAAGGAGATGTTAACAAGCTGCAAGGTCTTATCATTGCAGATAGGGGCTTATTATCACCATCATTAAAGTTGCATCAGGGGGTGCCAATCAGTGTTGATAAAGCCAGCCAATCATGATTGCTTCATTGTAGCACGAGGGGCAGACGAGTGGAATAAAGTGAGATCGTTGAGCTTCAGGCGAAAAGAAATGCTTCCTCATTACAGGTGCAATGTGTCCTCGGTCCCTGCAGCCAAAAGATGTGCAACTCTATAATTGGACAACTTCTTGAAATACAAAGTCTTGAATTTCTCATTTCGGTGAGATTCCACAATTCAGAACATGCAAATTGGCACATGCTTCTGTAAATGACATTCGTATGTACATAAAAAATATTTTGTCGATCCTTTCGCTTCTTCTTACAGCTAAAGAAGGATGAGTGATTAAATTTGTCAATGATGTCACTGCATATCAGATTCATATAGTTTACTTGACACCTGAAATACACGAAATATATGATAAAATCAGCATTACATGCTCCTTGAAACTACCAGATACAGTGGTCCTTATGAGGAGAAATTCCCTTTCTGCAGATATATGGATAGATTTCTCATGAGGGTTCTCAATTTATTATATATCAAAGAGTGCCAGGTGGTTGCTTGTGGGAGGGCGCACACCACAGGGACCACTATGCTTTTTTCGTATAATCCTGAAAGAGCTCAGCTGTAGTTGAATAGACTATCAGCAAGGCACGAATCTTTTAATGTGTTGGATGAAATATGAGAGAATGTTCAAGTGGGACTCCTGGGGACTAGGGCTTTGATAATTCCAACGTAATTTTCCTCCTGGACGGAATGTACCATTATCTAGATATCTCTTTTTGCAGGGTCCCTTTATAATCCAGCTGCACTTGTTTATTGGGGCTTGTCTGTTATTGTTTAAACAACTTCCACAATGGATAACAAACTTGCTACTTCGGAGTAGCTCTAAATCTAAAGTTAGAAAATAGCATGCAATGCATGCATCGGGTCCTTGGTCTATTTCAACATGTTGGGGCTCTTCAATATTCTACCAACAATCTATCAAGTTAGGCATAAGAAAGCAGTATATTGTGACCATGCTCAAGAGGGCAGCACAGTCCAACTTTTGGTGTGTAAACAGAAACCAGTTTTTGTGTGAAGTTCTGACAGCTCAGAAGAAATATGTTTAATAGAAGAAAATTTGAGCACTGATAAGCACAATATTGTAGCCAGAGGTGCATAAGCACCATCTTGATCACAAGGGCACATCTGTTGGTGTTGTCATTTTGTCTGTGAAACGTTTTAGTGAGTACACCAACTTTGCCTGTTCACAGGAAATGAAGCTGACGACAATGGTCTTGGAATGAATTCCAAGGACCCAAAAAGCAGAAATTTGATATTTCCTTAAAGAATCTTTTGAGCAGAGCTCAGCTCACTAAAACGAATGATTCTGTGACAACATTATCTAAAATTCTTCCAAAGAACGCTTCTGAAACTTGCAGCTCTTTCATGTTCCGCGTCTGTGGATTCTGCTAATGTACTTTCAGCAGGCATATTTCAAATTTGGTCGCGATTATAGATTTGATTTAAAACACCTATAGTTTTATGATTGGTACAAATATAATATGGATTGAAGTTGTGCTACCTCAAAGTCTCCTTTGTCAAACAGCCAAATGTAAAATTTCTGGGTCATGCTGAAACAGCACCAAAACTTCGATGGGCACCCCATAGAATTTTTCTTTGTCGAGAACTTTATACCTAATTTTAATGGTAATATAATTATTATGTCAACCATGCACTTTATGAAACACATGGTTACATACCTTCATGCAAACACTGTGAATGTCAGTGATACTCGAAAGATGCTGTATGGTCAAAATACATTGTTTCCCACTATAGTCGAAGGACAATTTTGAAAGAGCTTTCATTATTTTCGGAGAAAGTAAGGATGATCTCTCTCTGAAATGTGCTCTTTATTAGTCACGATATATAGCTGATGATGAATCATGATCATTCTTTCAGCAAGAGCGAAGAGGAGGCCATTTAATGCGTCAAAACTTAATTTAGTGTAATATGAATCCCACATTATCCTTCAGTTTGTCAATCACTAATGCTGCAGTGTATAAGTGGATTAACTAGTATTTAGATTACCAGTACTATTTAGACTGTTGGTTTGATTATTACCATGCAGCATCATGACTCACTAATTCAATTTGCACAATGAACAGTAATGAAATTGCTGCAACATCTCAGCTGGATGTCAATCAAATAAGAAATTAAAATGTCCGCCATTTGCATCTGATTCAATGAGTGTCTGGTGGCAAGTGAAAGATCCAACGAGAATTAGATGCATCGTATTGAGGACTCTTCTCTCTTTCGTGTCACCAATAAACCCTTGTGAGTACAAGAACAGCTAAATATCAATAGCATCACCCAATGATTTTATTTATCTTTAAATATATTTTAGCAAAATAACAATTTTAATGAAAAATCCTGTTTAAAAATCGGTCCTTTAACAATTATGCTGCCATGCTGAAGTGACAAAAAGGATTGCAGGCAACAGGCAAGTGAGGCAACTATAAGCAGAACTGCAGAACCTGGCCTCGATCCACATTAAACCACATTTAAGACTTAAGCAAATTAATGGGAAGTTGTGTGCTTAAGTAATCTCATTAAAGCCTGTCATGTCCGATTAGCCAGTGAAGCAAGTCAGACGTGGGAGCATGCTGGATTGCTTGAATACTGAAATCAATCTTCCCTCTGCACTTAAACTTCAACGAATCTTTCTTGTGTTATTTCTCAAGTGCTTATATTAAGAACATTTCTCAATTAAGGATATTTCACAAGTAAAGTCCCAAAACTGAATTTCAAAATGATGCTTGAACTTACTGTCCTAAATTAAACCATTTGACAAACAGCTATATCTGAAGGATAGTGCTTTAAAATACATGCTTATCATGTCACATGAATCAGTCACAGCATTTTGCAACCAACCACCCCTTTTCACTTGAATTTACATTTTGCAAAGGGCTTGTTTCACTGTTGGAGGACGGTTTGGACTGAATTATTGTAATTTGTTTAGACCAACATTAAAACGAATACCAGAATTCCATAAAAGCACACAAAATTTCAAGATGTCATCATCTACTGCTGACCCTTTCTGCTTCTTCTTCTTCCTCTTCCACTCGCAATGCACGCCAACAGCTGTCTTGGACTGCCTTTTCTATCACCTCCTGATCAGGGCTTGGAGGTCAGATTGGTGGAATCAGAGGTTTTCGGGTGGAGTTGGAGACGAACTTTGATTTTTAGGTGGAGTCAGAGTCAAAAATTAAATTGGTGACTCGTGACTCTTAAAATTAATTTAACAAGCGTTCATGTACAGAGTCCAATGAAAACTTTGCAAATTGATCTTCTTCCCCTGTTAACCATCCAATATTTATGCGCATTAATGCCGATAAACTAAGTCAGGAGACCTAGAAGTCGGAGTCAGTGTCGCTTTCCCGAAAGCCACAGGAGTTTGGAGTTTGAGTCGGTTCAATTACTACCCGACCACGAAGCCAGGAGTCCTAATAAGTGTTCCTCTACATATAAAGTTGGTAACCATGAACTGTCCATGTAAGATAATTATAAATCATCTCTAAAAACATATAATATGTTATATATTTTGGCATTGTGCCATATTCTTCCTCACCAGGCGACTGCCCATTTCACTGCCCTCTGCCCACTAATTACCTTTGATCTCAACATGTGGTTTTTCATGGACTTTTCTAGTACAAGATATTTCTTTTGTTTATAGTGTAATTTTTTTCTTCACTCAAGATTCCATAAATTGCTTACGTGGAATCTTGAGTTTAGAAAAAAAATACACTATACTGAATACCAGGATTCAGGAACAAACCTTCACAGTAATTTCTTTTGTTGTTTAGCATTTAAAAAAAATTAAGTTTTATAGCAGCACCTGATGATTGCTGTGCACTATATTTTGTTGTACATTTATTGTCACACTGGCAACTTTACGCTATATATATGTAAAGCTTTCGAACGATCCTTGGCACAAATCACAGTTGCATTTGGCTACAGTCCATATCGATCAGCTGTGACACACCTTGCAAGCCTACACATAAGTGTACCCTATTTGCCTCCTTTCATATTGATGATGTATAAAAATAGATCGTCTTGAGAAACATTACTCCTTCCATTATGCCAAGAAATAATGTGCAGATGATGTCTGTATGTGATGTCTTTAGTATATATATATGATAATAATAATAATTGTTCAATTTACCTAAGTGAGCAGTTTCATAAGATAAGATAGATAAGATAAGGTATTACAGGATGTCCAACCATGAAAAAGAAAAAACATATATATATATTCCCTATATCTATCTATCTATCTATCTATCTATCTATCTATCTATCTATCTATCTATCTATCTATCTATCTATCTATCTATCTATCTATCTATCTATCTATCTATCTATCTATCTATCTATCTATCTAAATGTGTCTATCTATCTATCTATACCCTGGCAAGTGGCAAGCAAACATTTTTTCACCAAGCAAAGCAAATGGTAATATAACTTGTACTTATGATTACATATTGCACCCATTCGAGATAAATCTTCTCATTTGCACTTCCCCTGCTGAACAGCAAGCAAACTTGGATTCATTTTGATGATACATTCTCAATTCAACATGGTGGAGCCGGCTTGGAACCAACGTCCAATGCCCACAGGGCAGACATGCTAACCACCATCCTCTGAACATGCATGCAATCTGCGTCTTTGCACATGGCAATGTATTATCTGTCAAAATAAATTTGCTTCAGGTAAAATATAAGAAGTATGGAGCTTCACAGAAATTGCTAACAGCAACAGCAATGATCATGCAAATGATGGCATAATGCGATGTACCTGTTTAAAACATGCAAACCATTCTGCATCTGTTTGTCACCAACATTTACTGGATGTCGTATCAGCATATTATGAATAAACAACAAGGAAGGTCATCACCCCTTCGGGAGAATCACAACAATTAATTTTAATTGTTTTTGTAGATGAAATGCAATGCTAACTTATTTCAGGAGACAGACCAGTTGAGCCATGCCTGGCAGTGTTTTATCAGATGACGTTTCCACATGAGAACATTTACAAATTGGAGTCACTGGATGTCATGTGTTGTTGGGGTTCATATATTTCACCTGTAAATAATGCATATCACAATAGCGTTAGACTTTATAGAAATGACACATTTCACCTGTTTTCACCACAACTATTTCCTATTGACTGTATAAGTCTAACCTGTGGCTGGCTGGTGGATGTCAGTTCATGCATATTTGTTCCAAAGGTCAAAGGATGAGAGCTATAAACGTCAGAGCATTTTTTAAGGATTTTCGACTGGGAGACCAACGGAACTTCATGGCGCCTTTATACGCAACATCTGTAGATCAGCTTGAGATGCATAAGATATATTTGCAAAATGACATGCTTGCGAAAGGGACACGTTTTACGTAAATTAATGAATATTGGAAATTAAAAAGATAGTGAATAATAGTTTTTGCTATTGAAAGAAGAAGCCTGGCTTTCAAATGCTCTCAAGAACTATAAATTATGACTGACCAAATGTGACATTAATGAGATTCTATGGAATATTGGTCTCCCAGTGATACCAATTTGGCAATGACTGGGAGACCAAATCTGTCCACTGGGAGACCGTTTGGTCTCCCAGTTACTATGTTAAAAAATGCACTGATAAACGTGGTTGAGATAACTGTGTGTGGCTCAAGGAATTCCCAGTGTGCCAGTGTTCCTCATCAAAGTGACAGGTAGGCATTTCTGAGGCATTTCCCTCTCTTCCTCTCAAGTTCTTTTAAGCCGAGGGGTTCTTGGGACTAATTTCAGAGAAGGCGATTTATGTAAGTGGAGAAGATACTAGTGTCACTTCCTACAACTGAGAGCTTCCCAGGCTTCAATGAGACTAGTAAAAGGGCAGTGATCAAACCGCATTATGCGGTCACCTGACCTCAGGAAATTGTCTTTTCTCTCTTTGTATGGGTACTTCCTTTGCCTATCATAGATAAAATTATATATCAAATTTAAGACACAGTTATAGTCTCATATAATCACAAAGAATTGATGTTTGTCATTGTTTGGTATTGGTTCTTATTTGACATAAAAGAGTTAGTTACAAGTTGATAAAAACCGGTGTTGGTATGTTTTCATTTGCATATTTCACACAGTCTCCCATAATTATGTAACATACATACAAATCATAAAGAAGCATGAATCATTAAATGTTTATCCAGTATTCTAATAAAAGAGAAGCTATTGAAATTCCTACCAGATTAAAATTTGGATTAGCTTGTGAAGGGCTGATCAGATGGACTGCTGCTTTTAATTAACACAAGCAGAGCACTTGGCACACTTGGGTTGGGATCTGATAAGGTTTTTTCCCTGTTCTCCTTGCAAGAAAAGATCATTAGAAGGCAGGGGATGGTCAGCCCATATCACCAGGGTATCAAAGGGCAGCTGATGGATGCAGGGCTGTCCTTGATGGTTGCGTCTCTGCAACCACATCACTCTACTGATAGCATCTACCATACCAGGCTTTTCTCATCATCCACAGGCCAGCCCTACAAAGCTTGACTAAGGACAGCCTGAGACTGAATTAAGCCCCCTTCAAATTTTATTAATGGTGTACTTATCTGCATGCTGATTCTGATTAAAAAAGGATATCTGGTGTCACACCCTGTCATAAATGTCAGGGCTGTGTCTGTTCTTTAGAAGTCAATTGGATGGAGCTGTTTACTGAATGAAGACTACATCATATACTAGTATCTTATCTCCTTCAAATCTTGCTTTGACACTCATGCACACTAGTCTTCTGTGCCACATGTGGTGCCTAAAGCTTATCTGAAACTATTCATGACTTACATAAACCCAGGTGCACTTGCAAAAACACTGGCCAACAATACATTTTAGAAAATCTGGCAAACTTTTTGGGATGCATATTGCATGCTAGTCACAGCAGAATTGGGATCGAAATCTGTTCAGTTGAGACTTGACAGACATGAATTTTCAATAAACAGCAGTTAAGCATAGTGCCAGCCAAACCTTGAACCAGCAAATTGATTCCAAAAGTATCAGTCAAAGGGTATTTCCAATTTTTTTCAAAATATCATATTTAACCAAAGGCTGTATTTTTCAATGCACAGATTTCTTTTTTGTACTTGTCACGTAAATGCGCTTTTTTAAATAAGAATTTATTGCTGAATTTCAATATTGTCAAAGTAATAGATTCGCCTATCATTATGATGATTTAACATTTCCAACAGTTTGACAATTATAACACCTTCAATGGCTTCATTAATCTATTATTCCATTTGCCTTCTACAGTGTGTGGCCAAATTTGATCTCCTGATCTGGATGTAGGGGAAGCTTGGGAGAGTTGGGCCACTTTTTACATTCTTGCATCTCCTGCTAACAGTAATGATTATATAAACATGCTTAATGCATGTATTGCATCTTGAAATATTTCAGAATAATATCTTTGGGTTTGCATTGATATTTGCCCAATAGCATATGAGCTACAGCCCTATGAAAATTGGAAAAAATTTGGCCCAACTCTCCCCGTCAAGTGGGAGACTTGGGCCATTCAGGGGGGAGACTTGGGCCATTGCAATATATCAGGTTCAGTAAAGCTGTACTTGAGGCCATAATATTTTTAACCTGTAGTGTGGTGGTCATAGAATTCATTAATCCTGAATTGAGGCCTCTTGCAACTCTAGTTTTCTGTCAGACTTAAGCCTCGGCCTGATGGCCCAACTCTCCCCATCTAGATTTCTTGATATCTAATTTTATTAGACCATGAATAATTATTAAGGCCTAAAAATATTCAATCTCTGTTGAAAATTGCTCTAGACAAGTTCTTCTTTCTTAATAAAAATAAATCTGGGTAAATGCAACACATGTGGGGAGAGTATTGGCACTGTCCCAACTCTCCCCCATTCCACCATTTTTCTCTAAATCTCAATTATGACAAAACCGGTTGTCTGATAATTTTCCAAAATATTTTAATAACAACTGAATAATCAAGCCTACCAAGCATGCCATAGAAAATTTTCTCAGTCCTTGTTGTCTGACAGACAATTAAAAACTCGTAACATGGCTCAGTTTTTACGTTTTTCATCCAAATTTGAATTTTCTTCTCTCTAAAGATCGTGACAAGCAAATTAGCCAGAATGTTACATCCATTGAAAGATATTTATTTTTATAAAATTTTGGTGGCTGCAGCTTTCTCAAAAATTGTTTTAGTTTCCTCAAAAATCAGGGTGGCCCAACCCTCCCTGCGGCCCAACTCTCCCTAGCTTCCCCTACTTCCTTGGAATCTCAAGATTAGAAATATCTAAGAAGGATGTCTTTTGCATGAGGTGTTACTTTTGCGCTGTATTACAAGGAGAAAAATGCCACCAAATTTGTTGGGAGCAGGGGGTGCCATGTTGTTGAATTAAAATGTCATCATCTCCTTGAACATCATTGCTATAGAGCATACAAGAAGCAGCAAACTAATCACCTATAGACAATTCCATTTAATACCTGCAGTGTACAACAGTGTTTAAAGCATATAGTTATCGGCTTATCGCAGCTTATGACAATATAACTCATATGATTTTACATTCCTGATAAATCTGATCACTGATGCTCTCCCTGGTGAAAAGAAACAAAGAATCATAATAATCTGTTCAGTTGAGACTGGAAGGACATCAATTTTCAATATACACTCGTTAAGGATAGTGTCAGCCAAAAAGTGAACCAGCAAATTGATTATATAAGTATCAGTCAAGGGGGAGTTTTTCAAAATATCACATTTAACCGAAGGCTGTAATTTTCAATGCACAGATTTCTTATTTGGTCCTGTCACGTAAATGTGCTTTTTTTTTTAAAGAAGAATTTATTGTTGAATTTCAATATTGTCAAAGTAATAGATTCGCTGATCATTATGATGATTTAACATTTCCAGTTTGACAATTCCAGCACCTTCAATGGCTTCATTAACTTATTGTTCAATTTGCCTTTTATGGAATGTTGCCAAATTTGATCTCCTGATCTGGATGTGCTTCCTTTGAATCTCAAGATTAGAAATATCTAAGAAGGATGTCTTTTGCATGAGTTATTACATTTGCATTGTCTTACGAGGAGTAATATGCCACCAAATTTATTTGGAGCAAGGGGTGTCATTTTGTTGAATTACAAAGTCATCATCTCCTTGAACATTATTGCTACAGAGCAAGAAGGAGCAAACTAATCACCTATTATAATAGACAACACAATCTAATACCTGCAGTGTACAACAGCATTTAAAGCACATAGTTATCGCAGCTTATGGCAATATAACTAATATGATTTTATATTCCAGATAAATCTGCTCACTGATGCTCTCCTGCTGAACAGCAAACAAAGAATCATAATAAAATCTGATCATGGCCACACTGGGTTTGACCAAAGTCTACTGCTCACAGAGCAGACATGCTGACTATCATGCTCTGAACACATTGTATCATCTACAAGAAAACAGCTTCAGGTGAAATAAAAGAAATATGGATCTTCACAATGACATTGCTTACAGCAACAGTGATAATCATGTTGGCACAATGCAATATACCTGCAAACATTCTGTGTTTGTTTATCACCACCATTTACTGGATGTCGCATCAGCATACAATATTTCCTCAAATATAAACCTGGTTTCAAATAGAAGGCTGTCTCCTTTAGAGGCCGGTAAAGATGCCCATGCTAGAAATTTAAATAATAAGTGCCTGGCTCAAATATACCCCTGGTCAGCTGATATATTCCGCCCAAATTAACTGCCTTGAATGCTGCCCAGGTGTTTCTATACAAGGCTTACATGTGTGTGTAGTCAACAGCTCCCCTTGCATAGTTGTTTTTTATTGCTAGCTAGTTTAAATTAATACATACTGATCTCAAAAAGATGCTTGTATATTAACGCCACTGTAAAACAATAAACGACCGGGCTTGTAATTGAGGAAATTCGGTATTATGAATAAACAACAAGTGATGATTAATCATACAGTATTGAAAGCATCACCATAACTATATTTCTTGGCGATTAAGTGCACTGCTAACTTTATGCCAGGATACAGATCTGTTGAGCTATGCTTCACAGCGATTTTTCAGATGACGTTTCTACTACAAATGGGAGTCACTGTGGATGTCGTGTGTTGTTGGGATTCATGTGTTTCAATATGTATATATCACAAAAGCGCTGGACTTTGCAGAAATGTCACATTTCACCTGTTTTCACCACAGCTATTTCCTATTGACTGTATAAGTCTAACCTGTTGCTGGCTGGTGGATTTCAACTCATGCATATTTGTTCCAAAGGCCAAAGGATGAGAGCTATAAACGTGGTTGAGATAGCTGTGTGTGGCTCAAGGAATTCCCAGTGTGCCAGTGTTCCTGATCAAAGTGACAGGTAGGCATTTCTAAGGCGTTTCCCCCTCTTCCTCTCAAGTTCTTTTTAAGCCAAGGGGTTCCTGGGACTAATTTCAAAGAAGGCGATTTAGGTAAGAGAGGAGAAGATACTAGTGTCACTTCCTACAACTGAGAGCTTCGCAGGCTTCAATGAGAGTAGTAAAAGGGCAGTGATCAAACCGCATTATGCGGTCACGGGACCTCAGGAAATTGTCTTTTCTCTTTTTGCATGAGTACTTCCTTTACCTATCATAGTTAAAATTATCTATCAAATTGAAGACACAATTGTGGTCTCATATAATGACAAAGAATTTATGTTTGATCCTGGTCCTTATTTGACACACAACAGTTTGTTACAAGATGATAAAAACCGGTGTTGGTATGTTTTCACTCGCATATTTCACATAGTCTACCATAATTATGTAACATACATACAAATCATGAAGAAGTATGAACCATTAAATCTAAAATCCAGTATTATGATCAAAGGGAAGCTATGGAAATTCCTACTAGATTAAAATGTCATTGATTGGATTAGCTCCTGACGCGCTGATCAGACGGACTGCTGCTTTTAATTAACACAAGCAGAGCACTTGGCACACTTGGGTTAGGACCTGATAAGGTTTTTTCCCTTTTCTCCTTGCAAGAAAAGGTCATTAGTAGGCAGGGGATGGACAGCCAATATCACCAGGGTATCAAAGGGCAGCTGATGGATGCAGGCCTGTGGCAGTCTGTCCTTGATGGTTGCCGTCTCTTCAACCACATCACTCAACTGATAGCATCTCCCATCCCAGGCTTTTCTCATCATCCACTGGCCAGCCCTGCAAAGCTTGACTAAGGGCAGCCTAAGACTGAATTAAGCCCCCTTCACTTTTTATTAATGATGTACTTATCTGCATGTTGACGTTGATTCTGATTAAAAAGGATATCTGGTGTCACGCTCTGTCATTAATGTCAGGGCTCTGTCTGTTCTAAGTCATTTGGATGGAACTGTTTACTGAATAAAGATTACATCATATACTAGTGTCTTATCTTCTTCAAATCTTGCTGTGACCCTCATGCATATCTCATCCAGTTGAATTTCCTCATACGTATTTGTATGCCGAACCATGGGTTGTTATGACAGTATACTGCATGCCAGTTGTCTGTCTCTTTGCTTTGCCACTAGTCTTCTGGTGCTTCAACCTTGCCTAGAACTATTCATGGCTTATATATAGACTCCTGCACATTATAAAAACAATGAGCAACTATAAATGTTTAAAAATCTAGCAAACCTTTTTGGGATGCTATTGCATGCTAGTCACTGCAGAATTGGCATCGTAATTTGTTCAGTTGAGACTGGACGGACATGAATTTTCCATAAACACCAGTTAAACATAGTGCCAGCCAAACATTGAACCAGCAATTGATTCCAAAAGTGTCATTCAGCCCCCCTTAACTTCGACGTGCGATTTGACCTACTTTTTATGGGCGATTATTTGAATGCTTATGCTGTCAGGAAGGGATCACTTGACTCTACTAATCGCTATTGAAACAAATGTCTACAAATTTTAATAAAGGAGTTACGTCCATTTTTATAAAAAATTAAAATGGCCTTCTTACTCCACCCATCGGGCAAGAAGCCCTATTATAATCCAATGGCAATTTTTTTTGCAAGCGCATTCAGCCTAAAAGTTATTTCTTAGGGTTCTTCTATCATTTTTAAGGCATTCTATTCACTTTTTCTGAATTTTTCTGTTCATACTTTTATTTTTTTTAATTGTTTGCCCTATTTCAATTTCGGGCCAAAATTTTTTCTATTTTAATTAGCTTTTCTATCAAGATTTACGGTAAAGTACACATTATTAAATGGTTACTGAAGCAGCTTCGACCCCCAGTGAAGGGGGCCTCATGCCCCATATCATGTGGGGCCTCTCGCCCCAAACCCACATATTTTAATTTGACCTCTATATTTTGAACTAAAATGCAGAAAACATGATCCAAATCATATTTATGTGATGGTCATAAAGTGAAGCAATGCAGATATCCATTATACTTTAAAATATTTCCAAAGCTATTCAAAGAATTAGTCAAAGTTACAAAAACCATGCACATTTTTTTGTTTCTTTAATTTCTACTATAGTTTGGTGCTGTTTGCCCTGAAAATTTGTGACGTCACATAAAACGCCTCTAGTTTCAAGCCTATCAATATCTAAACGCACCAAAAATGTAAGTTTGGATATAACCCTGGGGGGGCCTCTCACCTAACCCGGGCTTCTTGCCCCGACCTACTATAAATGTGTCTTTTTTTTTTTAAATAAGAATTTATTGCTGAATTTCGCAGATCATTATGATGATTTAACATTTCCGACAGTTTGACAATTACAGCACCTTCAATGGCTTCATTATAGTCTATTGTTCAATTTGCCTTCTATAGTATGTGCTTGGCCAAATTTGATCTCCTGATCTGGATTTGCTTCCTTGGAATCTCAAGATTAGAAATATCTGAAAAGAACGTATTTTGCATTAGGTGTTACATTCGCATTGTAGTGCAACAAAATTTATTTGTCATGTTATCATCTCCTTGAACATTATTGCTATGGAGCATATGAGCTGCAGCAAACTAATCACCTATAGACAACACAATATTTGATACCTGCAGTGTACAACAGTGTTTAAAGCATAATATTATACGATATAGTTGTCACAGGTAATGGTAATATAATTAATATGATTCTACACTTCAGATGAATCTGTTCAGTGTTCACTGACGCTCTCCCTGGTGAACAGCAAACAAATCATAATAGACAGACAGACAGACAGACAAATTCTTTATTGACCTGTGTAAAAAATATACACCCAGCCCTCCTATATGGGCTTACAAGTCATAAAAACAATTCAAAAGTAACTTTAACAACAAATTTTCTGGAAACTACAATATTAAAATATTTACAATCACATATGAATCTGACACTCACTTTTTGTTATATTGTCCTTTTTATAATGATATAAGGTATAATTTCTTTGAAAAAATTCGACAATCACATTTTTATTTCGATATTTTAAATGAAGATAGTAAAATAAAAATTTGATGAAAGATGAAATTATTAAATTTACTAGCAATTATATTTGTGAAGCATTTGAGAAACGACAAAACTATATTTATCAATAAATGTCAATATTTGTTTTCTTATTTTTGTAATGTATGTAATTGAATTACATAAAATTGAATTATACATAATTGTATCATATACTATAACAATGCATAAATGAAATGTATATTTTTCTATTTCATGTTCATTTTTTAAAAAAATTCTTAATTTTTGTTCAATGTTCAAATTACATTTAAGAGTGATTGTAAGCCCAAGAGGGCTGGGGGCTAATAAGCGGTAGCTATGAGCCCATTCACCAATAAAAGAATTTTCTCCCTCTCTTTTTCTAATTACAATATTAAAACATTTATAATCACATATTTACATTATTTAAACAACAAACTTCTTCTTCTATGAAAAGCTTTAAACAAATATTCTGTGGTAAATTTAACTAAATCTTTGGACATCAACAACTTAAATTTTTCTTGTAATGATAAAAAGTAAAAATCCACACAATAATCTAAAACACGAGTTAAAAGTAAATTATGTAAATCATTATAAGTATTACAATGGAACAAAAAATGATTTTCATCTTCAAGAACATGATAGGAACAAAATTCACAAACTCTATATTCTAATGGTCTATCATTGTAACGTCCTGATTAGGGTGGTCCAAAAAACTTTTTTGTCAATATCAACTCGCATACCCTCCTATTTTGTGAGAAATGGTGCAAAAACAATACAGCTTAAATTTTATGAAAATCCAACAAGAGGAAGGGGTCCCCCAAAGGCTTTTAAGTTGCAATGTCTTTTAAATTTTCGACCATTTTCGCCAATTCGCGGTTCTCTATAACTTCGTCAGTATTAGTCATACACCATTCTAATTGCCCTGGTTGGAAAGCTCTCAAAAAGACCTTCAATTTGCATACCAGCATCAAAGGTCTAGGACGATATCTTGATTCCCATTAGCCCTTCTGCCTGCACTCTTTAGAATTAAAATGACGCAGATTGTCTAATCCTGTTTAAAAAATGGCTTTGGAATTTTTTTCAATGATAATTACAGTGATTCGCATTCTCATAGTTCCAGAATGACCAAATACAAAAAACTTTTTGATTTTTACCATGGGAGTGCCTGGCATGTGAGTGATGAAGTTTTAATGTAAACGTCAGTTGAAAACTCGTAAAATGTGAGATGGGGCCTGTTGCATTTCATATATATAATATATTCGTCAGAATTTATTGCAGGGCAACATGAGTGGTACCAAATGAAAGGAAATACTCTTAGCATTCTCATAGTACCAATGATGTAGTCCTATATTTAATTCTTGTGAAGTTAAAATATGAAATATAACAACCTCTCCATGAATTGTTTCAATAATTCTGACGAAATTTTGCATTAAAACTTCCTAGCTTATAAATCTGGATTTTCAGTGACCAAAAATTAAAAAAATATTTTATTTGCTTATTCTGGAACTTGAAGAATGTGAATCACAGCAATTATCAGTGAAAAAAACATCAAAAGCCTTTTTTTAATAGGATTAGACAGTCAGCGACATTTTCATTCAGAAAAGTGCAGGCCGAAGAGTCAATGGGAGTCAAGATATCGTCCTAGACCATTGATGTTGGTATTCAAAATAGAGGTCTTTTTGAGAGCCTTCCAACCATAGCAATTAGAATGCTGTTTGACTAATACTGACGAAGTTATGGAGAACCGCGGATTGGCGAAAATGGTCGAAAATTAAAAAAACATTGCAACTTTAAGGCCTTTGGGGGACCCCTTCCTCTTGTTGGATTTTCATAAAATTTCTCATGCATCAGTTTTATACCTAACCTCATCAAATAGGAGGGTATGCGATGTGAAATTCACAAAATAATTTATTCCCATCTAAAAATGAACCACCCTAGTCCTGATCATGGCCACACTGATCATAAACGCTGATCATGGCCACACTGGATTTGAACCAAAGTCTACGGCCCCACAGTGCAGAGATGCTGAACATCATGATCTGAACATGCACCCAACCTTTGTCTGTACACATGACATTGTATCATCTGCCAAAATGAACAGCTTCTGGTAAAATATAAGAAATACAGATCTTCACAATGACATCGCTTGCGGCAACAGCAATGATCATGCAAACGGTGGCATAATGCAATGTACCTGTTTAAAACATGCAAACCATTCTGTGTTTGTTTATCACCACCATTTACTGGATGCTGTATCAGCATAATATCATATTTCCTCAAATAGAGGCCGGGTCTCAAATAGAAGGCTCTCCCCTTTAGAGGCCAGGGAAGGTGCCCATGCTAAAATAATAAATGCCTGGCTCAAATAATTATACACCTGGTTAGCTGCCATATTCCGCCCAAATGAACTTGTGTGTGTAGTCAACAGCTCCCCTTGTATACCCAGTTGTTTTTGCCTGGGCTTGTAATCGAGGAAATACAGCGTATTATGAATAAACAACAAGTAATGAGAAGTGATGATTAATCGTACAGTTTAGAAAGAATCCCCATAATTACATGTATATTTCTTGGTAATTAAGTGCAATGTTAACTTTATTATAGGATACAGATCTGTTGAGCCATGCTTGGCAACAATATATGAGATGATATTTCCACATGAAAACATTTACAAATTGGAGTCACTGCATGTCGCGTGTTGTTGGGATTCATGTATTTCAACTGTAAATATATATCACAATAGCACTAGACTTTGTAGAAATGTCACATTTCACCTGTTTTCACCACAATATAGAATGAATTCATCTAACCTGTGGCTTGCTGGTGGATTTACATTCATGCATATTTGTTCCAAAGGCCAAAGGAGAGAACTATAAGCAAGGGTGAGATGGCTGTTTGTGGCTCAAGGAATTCCTGGTGTGCCAGTATTCTTTATCAAAGTGACAGGTAGACATTTCTAAGGTGTTTTTCCCTAGCTTTCCTACTCAAGTTCTTTTAAGCTGAGAGGTTCCAGGGACTAATTTTAGAGAAGGCGATTTAGGTAAGGGGAGAAGATACTAGTGTCACTTCGTACCACTGGGAGCTTACCAGGCTTCAATAGACTAGTAAAAGAGTAGTGACCAAATCGCATTATGCGGTCACCTGACATCAGGAAATTGTCTTTTCTCTCTTTGCATGGTACTTCCTTTGCCTATTATGCATGAAATTAAATATATCAACTTGAAGTTGTAGTTATATGACTTCATAGTGACAAAGAATTGTTCTTGGTATTGGTCCCATATTTCACACAGAACTACTTGTTGCAAAATGGTAAAAACAGGTGTTGACATGTTGTTTTCATCAACATATTCCCACACAGTCAACATGATTATGTAGCATAAATACAAATCACAAAGAAGTATGGACCGTCAAATCTAAAACATAGCATTCTAATAAAAGGTGACCCTATGGAAATTCCTACCAGATTAAAATGTCATTGATTTGAGTTGCTCGAGAAGGGCCGAGGGACTGCTGTTTTAATTAACACAAGCAGAACACTTGGCACACTTGGCTCCCAGAGTGGTTAGGACCTGATAAGATTTTTTGCTTTTCCCCTTGCAAGAAAAGGTCATTAGCAGGCAGGGGATGGGCAGCCCATATCACCTGGGTATCAAAGGGCAGCTGATGGATGCTGGACTGTCCTTGATGGTTGCGTCTCTGCGACCACATCACTCAACTGATAGCATCTCCCATCCTCAGTTTCCTGCCAGGCCTTCTCAGCCACTCAACGGCCCAGCAAAGCTTGACTAAGGACAGCCTCAGACTGAACTAAGCACTTTTCCCTTTTTATTAATGATGCACTTATCTGCCTGTAGACGTTGATACCGATTAAAAGGGATATCTCAGTGTCACACTCTGTGCCACTCTGTCATAAGTGTCAGGACAACAGTATGATTTTATTCAAGTGAATGAAGCTGGTCACCGAATAAAGATCATGTCATATAACAGTATCTTATCTCCATTCTCTTCATACTGGACCCTCATGCATGTGAATCTCACCCGGTTGTTTTTAAAAAAGTCTATTTTTGTAATGAGCCACAACCTATCAGTGGTTACCACACTTTACTGCCACCAGTCTTTCTCTAGCTTTGTATTTATATTGCCAAAATTCTTCCTTCCAGTTCCGGTGTCTAACTTTATGATTGCTGGCAGGCTCCTTCCTCTATTCATGACTTATCTACAGGCACACGCCTTCATTTACACAAGCATAAAGTAAAAAGGCCATATTTTTGGAATGCCTAATGAATCCCATACCTATTGAGCCAGAGACAACAGAATTGGTATAGAAATCCGCGCATGCACTAATCAAGCAGAGTGCCATGAGAACATCGAATCAGTAAATGTATTCCAAAAGCACCTGTCCAGTGGGAACAATACTTGGCATGTATATGAACGATAAGCTAGTCTATTGTCTAGCAAGACATTTGCAAAATTGGTTTTCGATTATTTGCAGAAACATCAGGCTTAATGTTTGACATACAAATCTGAATTTGGTTCTGTAATTTGAATGTGTTAAATTATAAAATAATTAATTACTGAATTGCAATACTGTAAAAGTGATGAACAGATTACATTATTTTGATAATTTGATTTTGCACCAACTTGGCAATTACAGCACCAGAAATAAAATACATAAAATATTGAGATGATCTCTACATTTTCTTTTCGGTCTACAGTGTTGCATTCCCCAAAGAGCAGCTTCTTGTACTAGAGAATCAAAATTATGAGAAGGGTCCTTGTAAGGAAACAATAAGAAGAAGCGAAATGAAAATACATAGAAGCAAATGATGACAAGACCAGAAAACAAGGCTGTGAATTGCATGGTTGTGTAGTCAAGACAGCACCAAATTTATGTCACCGTGTCTGTATAAATTGGCTTCATTACACTGACTGGTCCATTTTGATTCTGTCACTAACATATGGAATTGCTGTAAGAGCACAAATGCAAACGGTCAGTTCTCTACAGTAGATTTAGTACGAAAATTTGGTAGTCACTAGTCAGGGTGCTGCTTTGTTTCCTATGACAAAGTTCAACTTGATCAGCTGGGAGACCTCACTCTAAATGACCATTTGAAGCCTTACATGACTTGCATTAAATTTTAGAACTCTTTTCATTTAAGGCCAGATCTCAAGGACCTATTATTACCCATACCAGGTACTTTTTGTTGTTTATGTTCCCTTCTTTCAATACATTAAGTTGGTTGGAAGAAAAGATAAACAAGACTCACTGCTGATTGATTTTTGAGTCCTATTTGACTAAAAGGCAACCATCTGTAATATTCACATTGGCATACAGCAATTGGACGGAAGTTTCTTGTGCTTGACATGCGGAAACAGATCACTAATACCTTATCTTGATAGCATTTAAATTTGTGAATTTCCTAATTAGGGATTGGCCATCTGCATGCTCCAGCATACCTTTCGGAAGAAGAGATTGCAGACTGAAACTGAAGTCAAAAATACCTTGCAACCGAACAAACACATAATGTTATTACGATGTTCATAATGTTATCAAGACATCGTGAACATTAGAGAGTTTTAATGTTACATCTGTAATGTTTCATCAACATCATAATAATGTTGATGTAACATTAGTCAGTAACATTTGATATGCGATGTTTTAACAACATTGTTTCAATCCAAAATTGCTACCTTACTTGGAACATTGATTAAACATAATGTTTAAGTTTGATGTATTAATAACATCTAAGTGATGGCATCTCAACATATAATACAAATGTTATTGTGTAATGTAAGCATAACGTAGAAAAAACATTTACAAAAAACATTAAGAACACTACATAAGAATAATGTTATTGTCAACATACAAGTAATGTTATATTAATATTTGTGATTGAACATTAGGACAATGCATCATGGTAACATCATCTGAAATGCATTGAAACGAAGTTATTACGATTTTCAGAATAAATGTTACACCTAAATGTTATTTATGTGTATAATCAATATTGTATGGATGGACCTAGAAAACATTGCTTCCACATTAAAATAATGTCCTTCTGTAATGTTATGAAGACATCGTCTCAATGTTAAAATGGGCTTAATATAACATTAGAATAGAAATATTGTTCTAATGTTATTTTAACATTAAAGATTTAACATTGACAAAAAACTTCATGGAAATGTCCTGTGACTAACATCAGAATAACATCGTCATAATGTTGGAGTAAATTTTATAAATCAATGTTGTTCTAATGTACAATCAACCTTTTTACAATGGATGCAGAAAACATTGCTTCCACATTAGAATAATTTCATTTTTGTAATGTTATAATGACATCATCTTGATGTTAAAATGGGCCATATATACCATTAAAATTGGGATGTTGTTCTAATGTTATTCTAACATTAAATATTTAACATTGACAAGAAACTTCATGGAAATGTCCTGTGACCAACAGCAGAATAACATCATCATAATGTTGGAGTAAATGTTACAAATCAATGTTGTTCTAATATACAATCAACCTTTTTACAATGAATGCGGAAAACATCGTTTCCACATTAGAATAATGTCATTTTGTAATGTCATAATGACATCATCTTGATGTTAAAATGGGCCATATACAACATTGAAATAGAAATGTTGTTCTAATGTTATTTTAACATTAAATATTTAACATTGACAAGAAACTTCATGGAAATGTCCTGTGACTAACATCAGAATAACATCGTCATAATGTTGGAGTAAATTTTATAAATCAATGTTGTTCTAATGTACAATCAACCTTTTTACAATGGATGCAGAAAACATCGCTTCCACATTAGAATAATTTCATTTTTGTAATGTTATAATGACATCATCTTAAAGCACTGGAAGGTTCGAATCTCGAATTTGAAAACGAGAAGACACATAAAGAAATGTGCAAAGGTCGGTGGAAGTATATTCTTACTGAAAACTAGAATGCATGAGATGCACAAACATATATATCTGCTTGCTGTGCAAGCATAAACTGAGGGTCTCCATGTAGGGAAATTTGATTCACCCAACTTCTATACACCAAATTCGATCCATCTAACTTCTATTCCAAGTGAATTTTGGAAATAAAGGCAAAAATATAAGGAGGATAGACCTGTAATCATGCATTTCTGGAGTTCATTCATAGATATGCAAACTGGTACAGGCAGAAAGTCAGAATTGGGCTTAGAAATTGAGTAATTTAGTGGCATAGGTCCTGTCTTCAGCCAGCCGTCAATCCAGCACAACACCTATCGCAATAGGTGAGAGATTCTCACCTAAAAATGACATCTCGAATTATTGTTTCACATTCTTCTCAACTGTTCCTGCCTCTGCTGAAGTCGCAATTTCAACAGCAACAAGGTGCTAGCACTCATTAGAGTGCCTATACCTGCTCCAATTTTTTAGTGTTTTTGGACATTGAACCGCACTCAGAAGTATCAGGCATCAAAGATAGCATATTGAAATATTTGAGACTCGGGATAAGATTAGAATTTCATTGACTGAAGGAATACCATGCAGCAATTGACAATGTAATGCCTAGGAGCTGGCAAGAGTATTTGGCTATTTTGTGTGAGAGAGACAGAGAAGGTCATTACCAGGCAGGGGATGTAGGCCTATGCCCATATCACCCAGGTACCAAAGTGCAGCTGATTGATGCTGGCCTGTCCTTGATGGTTGCCGTCTCTGCAACCACATCACTCAACTGATAGCATCTTGGATCTCCTGCTTTCCTGCTAGGCCTCAACATCCACTGGCCAGCCCTGCAAAGCTTGACTAAGGATAGCCTGAGACTGAACTAAGCCCTCTTCGCTTTTTATTAATGATGTATTTATCTGCATGACGAAGCTGATACTGATTAAGAAGGGAATTCATTGACAACTACCTCAAGTGGAAGCTGTCACACTCTGTCATAAATGTCAGGACTCTAATCGCTTATAAGTCAGATGAATGTAGCTGATCACAGCATGAAGATTACACCATAAACTAGTATCCTATCTCCATTCCCCTCATGCCTAGACCCTCATGCATCTCTCACCCAGTTAAAGTCTCATCACATGAGTTGTTTCCAGACTACTAGCAGCAGTCTGTGTCTCGGGCCTTTGCTACTACATGCAGCTTTCTATTCCACTTCTTGTGCCTCACTTTATAAGAACATTTTCCATCCACACATAATATCTGAGACTGCTTGATTAAAATAAATCAGCCAGTGCATAAGAACAAAAAATTGATTTGGCCAATTTGTCGTCATGCAAAGTGAAACAGTGATCAGGAGACTGGTAGAGAAATCTGCTCAAACTTATCATGAGCTGTCATGAACATAAAAAAAAATTAATTTAAAAACTATTTCATGACAATATTAAAGTTAATATATTAATTCTCTATTGCGTTATGGTAAACTTAAAAATGTACTGGATACTGAGTCTATTAGATTATTTGATACTGAATTTCTGATTTGGGTTAGGACTTTTTTTTTTGAGAATCACCACATCTGTCGTTTTTTGGAAATGCAATGCAACGCTACTTTTATTCCGTGATGCTCAGGTATGATCAACCATACTTTGCAGTAATTTTTCAGATGGTATTTGTACATGAGAACACTTACAAAACGAAGTTACAATATATTGCTTATTGTTGGGATTCAAATATTTAATCTGATTATCACAATAGCGCCAGACTTTGCAGAAATATCACATATATGTCTAATCTATGGCTGGCTGTTCATGATACCTGTTTTTCACAACTGTCAATTTTTATATTCATATTTATAATCAAGACATATATATACTTAGATAAGAATATATAGTATTGAAGAAAAACTCATTAACTGGTGAAACACTTCTGATCAGAGTGACAAACAGATATCTTTAAGGAATTTTACCAAATTGTTGTAAAGTTCTGTTAAACTGAGGGGTCCAGGTATTACCTTCATCTCCCCACAATAATGTTGCTACACCAAAAGCTTTTTGTTGCTATTTTCCTAAAGTAAAGACATTTTATTTTGGCTGTAAGTTTTCAGCCAATGAAACAATCCATGATTAAGTCTGATGTTTAATTTTTGGTTTATTAGACTGAGTACACCATGACCAAGCATGATTTGGATTAAATATGCGTCCTCTAATCCCCCAGCTTCATCATACAGGCACTTACAATTTTAAATTTGTGCTGCTCTTCAACACATTTAGAGCTATTTTTAGTATTCTGTTGTGACATCATCAGCATTGTATGCTGTTGGGACATCACTGAAACAATAATGACGTCACAACAGCAGCAATAGAAGATAATGGCTTCTTCGGCAGTGTTGACAGCAATGTTATTCCAATGGGATTACCTCAAAACCAGGGCTACAACATGCCAATACTTCCAAATGTTTATGAAACTGCTTGGTCAAGGTATCAGGAACAGGGGGAGACAAGTATTTTTGTCAAGAGTAAGGTATGTTTTTAATTACCAGCCGAAAACTTACTGCCAAAAAAAGATGACTTGAATTATAGTCAGAGAAGCTCACCAAGACAAGGGACGGATGACCCATATCACCTGGGAATCAAAGGGCGGCTGATGGATGCAGCTTGCATTTCTACAACTAAATCACTCAACTGATAGCATCTCCCATCCGATGCTTTCCTGCTGGATCTCATCATCCACTGGTCAGCCCTGCATAGCTTGACTAGAGACAGCCTAAGACTGAACTAAGCCTTTTTCACTTTTTATTAATGACATATTTATCTGCATGACAAAGCTGATACTGATTAAAAAGGAAATTCAATGATAGGCACCCCAAGCAAGCTGTCACACTGTCATAAATGTCAGGACTCTAATTGCTTATAAGTCAGATGAATGTAATTGATCACAACATGAAGATTACACCATAAACTAGCATCTTATCTCCATTCCCCTCATGCCTAGACCCTCACGCATCTCTCACCCAGTTAAAGTCTCATCACATGAGTTGAAACCAGACTACTTCCAGTAGTCTGCAGTTGTTGATACTACATGCAGTCTTCCATTCTGCTTCTTGTGTCTCTCTTTTGTAGGAACTGGGAGCTTCCCTTGTACTATCCACTGACTGACTGACTTATGCGGTGCTGGTGTACCCCTTCATCTTCTTCTGAATTACGTCCCGCTTCTTCTTAGGCGAACCTCTTTCTGGAGTTAAAATCTTCGTTAAAAACACAGTTTGAAAACAGTCAATTAAAAAACCCCTGGACTTCTTGGGACAGCTCAACCTCCATGTTTATGGAGGGAGCTGCACTTCCCAATGTCTAAAACTTCTTAAGTGAATAATTGAAAAACAGCAGCCACTCACAATTTTGTGAGTTTTTAAACAAAAATTAATTCGGCCAACTTTTGTCGCACATCATCATTGTGAGGCAGTGGTTAGGGAATCTCTGAATTATTATCATCTAATATAATGTAAAAACCTTAAAGCTTTTTGACTGTTAAAGCAAACATATTTTGCTTGTAAAATAATACAGCCTGGAGAGCAAAAATAAAAGAAGTAGGCCTACATTGTATACACAAATAGATTTGAAAGGAATCTCAATGTACTTTCTCGAAGGATAATAAAAAAAGTACAGAAAGAATAGGAAAAAATAGCAACAAACACGTATATCCCAAAACAAAGCTGCGATTGTCCGGATTGTGTGGCAGTTAAAAAAGCAGGGGATTGCTGTGTATGCCCAAAGCATATATAATCACTCACAAATATCCACAAATATCCACAAAAGACTGTCATGGATTTTGGCTTAGTCTTTTGACTTTGACCAAAGAGCCTATTTGACTATTAGCCTATTTGATAATAGGCTCAATTTTCATTGGCTGTTGCATATTAGATTGGAATCTCATTGAATTCTCAGTGTGTCCAATGAGAATGCAACTTAATATCCACTGGCCAATCATGGCTCTGTGGATATTAGGGTTGACTGTCATTGGCTAGGATATTTGGCTGGATTCTCATTGGACAGGATATTAGGTGACATTCTCATTGGACAAACTATTAACTACAGTGCCCCCTACTGTGGATATTAGGGTGGATTCTCATTGGTCAAGATATTAGGGTGGATTCTCATTGGTCAGTTCACTATTATCCAAAGTTGGATATTTGTCAAAATCCACTATAGCATAAAAGAGTTATTGCGTGTGACTTGGGCATGTATCCAAAGTATAAGATCTTTGCCAAAATCCACTATAGTCGGGAGTGAGCGATAATAAGTGATTTAGGCATATTTTGCCAAAAGACCTCGTGGATATTTTGAAGGATGCGATGACTTTGGGAAAGTCCTGCCAAAAGGAGTCGTAATGCCCAAAGGCCCTATAGTTTGCCCAAAGACCCTATAATTTGCCAAAAGACCCTATATTTCGCCCAAAGGCCTAATATCCATGTCCAATAGGCCTATTGGGCACAATAGTGGATATTGGCGGTAACAATTGCTGTCAGTGTCACCTTGTCCTTGTAAATTGGCTCAGTGACACTGATTGGTCTGTTTTAGATTATGTTACCAACACATGAAGTATTCATAAGAGCTTTCTGCGTTCAACTCAGGGATCTGGACGAGATTTGATTGCTCATAGACCAATCAGGTAAGCTGTGGACACTGGATAGTGAAATTCAGGCATGGAAACTCATACTAAATGAATCTGCTGTAATTGACAGGAATTCGAAAGTTTTTGTTCTTGAAGTTTGGACAACCATGCAAGAGCAAATTTCAAGCCTTAAGGGCTATTGAGTTTATTAATTTCATAATTTTAGGCATTTGCATTCTCGAGCATGCCATCAAAAGAAAATCATTTCAGATGTGACAGATCAAGTTCTTGTCTCGTAATCTACTCAATGGTTCCTGCATCAGCTGATGCATGCATATATTTTTCATTATTTGACATGTTCACAAATTCGTGGACATGGAAAAACGAGCATAGATGCTCGTGTACATGTAATAACTAACATTCGTGAATGTGCTTTATTATTCATTCATGTATAATATACATCTGTTAACCCTAACATTCGTGGAAGTGCTATATCATGAGGTATATATTTTTCACTATTTGACATGTACACGAATTTTTAAACCTGTAAAAACGAACATAAACACAAATTTATAATTCGTGTAAGTGTGAAATATTGCAATTCACGAATTTGTGTATGTGTGATTACGAACACAGCAATCAGAAAATTGGCTAAAAACTACTCTAACCCTAATTTCAACACTAAACCCTAAAGATATAGCACTTCCACTAATGTTAGTTTTAGCATATACACGAATGAATAATAAAGCACATTCACGAGTGTTAGTTATTACATGTACACGAGCACCTATGCTCGTTTTTTCATGTCCACGAATTCGTACATGCTCGTTTTTACACCTCCACAAATTCGTGAACATGCCAAATAGTGAAAACTATATACATGATATCATTAGGGTTTAGTATTAAATTAGGTTTAGAGCCGGTTTTAGCCAAGTTTAAGGTTGCAATGTTCGTAATTTCACCTTCACAAATTCGTCAATTGCAATATTGCACACCTATACGAGTGCTAAGTTCGTGTAAATGTTCGTTTTTGCAGGTTTACTAATTCGTGTACATGTCAAATAGTGAAAAATATATACCTTGTCTCAACAACCAAGACACGCAGGTGCCGCTAAAAGGTTGCAATTTCTGTTGTATTCAAGGTGTGAGCATGATTGGTCACTTTTCTTGGAACCACTCATAAACAATTGGTCGGGAGCAGCTGAATTATTATTCCTAGCTGCACGCAAGCACAACAAACCATTTTGTCACAATATAACTATGCACCAAGTATCAGAGATAGCATCTTAATAAATTGAAGACTATACCATATTATGACCAGATTAGAATGTATTTTATTGGAAGTGTTCTAAGCAGCACAATGAGACCAGTGCTTTTAATTAATGCAAGCGGAGTACTGACTCAGTTGGCTGTCCTGGTGGTTTAGACCTGATAAGATATTTTGGCTATTTCTTAACAGAGAGAATTAAGGCTTTTAGGCAGGGGATGGATGCCTATATCATCAGGGTATCAAAGGGCAGCTGATGGATGCAGGCCTGTCCTTGGTGGTTGCCATCTCTGCAACCACATCACTCAACTGATAACCTCTTCCATCCTGGGCTTTCCTGCTGGGCCTTATCATCCACTGGTAAGCCTGACAACGCATGGCTAAGGACAGCCTGAGACTGAGTGCTCTTCACCTTTTATCAATTATTTTAGAGCAACAACTTGCAATTTGATTACCTGCTGTCTTCACCATCGTCTTTCACCTCCAATCCACATTGTTTTGACCCCAATTTTCGCTCATTTTACCTTCGTTTTTGAACCTACAAATCTATTCTAGTGTGATATTTTCTATTTCCAGCACTCATTTATTGTTCCAGCTACTTTCCACATCACTTGACAGCATTATAAATCGAGGATTTCAATTTAAAGAGCTCAATACACTGCCAATACACATCCAAGACCTCAACCCACCAGAAGCAGATTCCAAGAAATATAGCCAACCTGACAGCAAGCCCTCAGCCACTACAAGATCTACATATTTGATTTTTTCTTAAACTGCCTTGTACATCACTAGCAAACTTAATATTAACGTCTTATTTCAGATTTAAAAAATAAGAATAAAAAATAAATAAATAAATAAAAAAAATTATAAGAAAAAATTATATATTAAAAAAAATTACTATTCCAAGTGTTCTTGTACTATATTGATTTGCTAACCTTGCTTGCTTGTGTTGCTTAAACGTAACACTTGTGGGCCTTGCTTACCTGACTCGATTACTTGCTTGCTTGTGTTGCTTAAACGTAGCACTTGTGGGCCTCGCTTACCTGACTCGATTACTTGCTTGCTTGTGTTGCTTAAACGTAACACTTGTGGGCCTCGCTTACCTGACTCGATTACTTGCTTGCTTGTGTTGCTTAAACATAACACTTGTGGGCCTTGCTTACCTGACTCGATTACTTGCTTGCTTGTGTTGCTTAAACGTAGCACTTGTGGGCCTCGCTTCCCTGACTCGATTACTTGCTTGCTTGTGTTGCTTAAACGTAGCACTTGTGGGCCTCGCTTACCTGACTCGATTACTTGCTTGCTTGTGTTGCTTAAACGTAGCACTTGTGGGCCTCGCTTACCTGACTCGATTACTTGCTTGCTTGTGCTGCTTGAATGTAACACTTGTGGGCCTTGCTTACCTGACTCGATTACTTGCTTGCTTGTGCTGCTTAAACGTAGCACTTGTGGGCTTGCTTACCTCACTCGATTACTTGCTTGCTTGTGCTGCTTGAACACAGTACTTGTGGGCCTCGCTTCCCTGACTCGATTACTTGCTTGCTTGTGTTGCTTAAACGTAGCACTTGTGGGCCTCGCTTCCCTCACTCGATTACTTGCTTGCTTGTGCTGCTTAAACGTAGCACTTGTGGGCTTCGCTTAACTGACGCCATTACCTACCTCCCTTACCTGCTTGCTTGTGCTGCTTAAACAATATGTCCGTACATTTTAAGCTTTACTCTGATGTAGTATGCACTGGCTTGACTGAATCTATAAACCTGCATAAACTTGCATCCGCTAATTCAGAAAATAAACTTTGCCACTTAACCAAAAGCACTCAAGATGATAATTGGCAGAAGAATTCCAAAGATATCATAAATCGCAATAAAGTGAAGGCTTGTGTATGGAATGCTCAAAGTTTGAGGCAAAAGATTGAGTCTGTGAAAGAGTTCAGAGATGAATTTGATTTGGATATATTTCTGTTCACTGAAACATGGCTTAAAGCAAATGACCAAGTTGAAATTGGGGAACTGGAAAGAAATGGAGAATTTTTCTATTTAAGTGCACCTCGTGAATCCAGGCCTGGGGGTGGTGTTGGTTGCATCGTGAGAACAGGCATAAAAGCATTCAAGAAAGAAAGCATTAACACAAGGACTTTTGAGCATATGGAAATAGAATTGCAAATCAATGGTAGAACTGTCACTATCCTACTTGTGTACAGGCCTGAACCTTCAAACAAGAATAAATACAGCTTATCAGAATTTTACACCGAATTTACAAATTTTCTATCCCACTTTCAAACATACAACCATGAAACGATTGTTACTGGGGATTTCAACTTTCACTTGAACAAACCAAATGATGCCAAAGTTGTCAAATTTACCAACATTCTTGAGATGTATGACCTTATACAACATGTGTCATCACCAACACACAAGGATGGAAATATACTCGATCTTGTCATAACAAATACAACTACATCTCTGACTGACTGTGTTGTCAGTGATCTCCTTTCAGACCACAACTGTGTGCTTTTCGATATTAAAATTGACAAAGGCAAAAATCCTCAGAAAGAAATAGCGTTCCGCAAAACTCGAAATATAAATTTATCTGAATTCAAAAAGGACATTAAGCAACATCTTTCACAAAAAGTACAACATTTCAATCGATCAATCCACTTAAGTAACCTGGTGGCACTTTACAACTCAACTGGCAAAGTTTTTGACAAACATGCCCCTGTGAAAACTAAACTAGTGACCTTACGCAAACCCAATCCTTTCAGAAATCAAGAGATTAAACCCCTCAAAACAGCAAAGAGAAAAGCAGAGTGATTGTGGCGGAGAACTGGTCTTGAAAAAGACTGGGAATACTTCAAAGAAAAACGAAACACATTTAATGAAATGCTTTATCAACTTAAGTCTCATGATCTCAAGTCAAAGATCAAAGCCAAAAAGGAAATCTCGAAAGCAATGTTCAAGGTTCTCAATTCCAGCCTTAACAGGAAGCAAGACTTGCCTCTACCCAATCATACAAATGAAGAAGACCTAGCAAATGAATTCAACTATTACTTTGACGAAAAGATCAAAATGATTAGGTCAAAATTGGACTCCCATGCAAACAAAACAAATGATGCTCTAATGAACATTAATCATAAGCTAGGCCAGTTTAAAGCTTTATCTCAAGAGGAAGTTAAGCTTGTCACTGACATGCCAGTAAAACATTGTCATGCCCACATGGCTGTTGCTTAATTGCATTGATGAATTTCTTCCAGTTATGACAAAAATTGTCAACATGTCATTGACACTTGGAGAAATGCCTCTTGATCTGAAGCATGCACTTGTAAAGCCACTTTTAAAGAAGACGGGTCTTGAACTTAACAAAAAGAATTACCGACCTGTCTCTAACCTTTCATTTCTTGGCAAACTAATTGAAAGTGCCATAATCAAACAGTATGTTGTTCATCTCTCACGAAACAAACTTGATGATGAAAAGCAATCAGCCTACAAACAGTTTCACAGTACAGAAACTCTCTTAACGAGAATCCACAATGATATAATGCTTAATTAGAGCAAAGGAGAGGTGACAGTGCTGGTATTGCCGGACCTGTCAGCGGCATTTGACACAATTGATCATGACATTCTGCTGGACAGGCTGTAAAACAGATAGATCAGCACTGAAATGGTTCAAGTCATATATTTCGGAACGATCACAGTATTTAAAGATAATTGACACAACATCAAGCAAACTCCCACTCAAGTATGGGGTGCCACAAGGTTCAAAACTTGGTCCAGTTTTGTTCAACTCGTACATCGCTCCAGTAAGTGAGGTGGCACAATCAAATCAAGTGAATGATCAAAAGTATGCGGATGATGAACAACTTATTCTTTCTTTCAAGCCAACCTTTCTGAATGAAGAGCAGGCGGTGCGGAAAATGGAAAAATGTACAGCAGAAATAAGGGACTTCTTTCACAATAACAAGTTGTGCAATAATGGTGACAAAACTGAACATCTTCTGATTGGTGCTCCTGGTCAGTTGAAAAAACTGCAAGTGTCATCAATCAATGTTGACAATGTTCAAATCAAAACTGCTGATCATGTCAGAAATCTCGGAGTGCTATTCGACAAAAATATGACAATGGAAAGACAAATCAACAAGATGTGCCGAAATGCTTTCTTCAATTTGAGAAATATGTCAAAACTTCGAAAGAACCTAGACACAGACACGGTTAAGACAGCTGTGAATGCTCTTGTCACCCCTCACCTTGACTATGGAAATGGACTCTTGTATGGCACAAATAGCTCTTTAATGAATAAGCTTCAAGTTGCCCAAAACTCAGCTGTTCGATTGATTGAGAGATTGAAAAGACATGACAGTGTAAGTCTCAGCAGAAAGCAACTACATTGGCTACCGATTCCAGCAAGAATCCAGTTCAAACTGATGATGATCACATGGAAAGCAATGAATTCCCAAGCTCCATTGTACATTCAAGAACTTATTCAAGCCAAACCCCAGCAAGACCACAATCTGAGAAGCAACCATAGACACCTGTTAGCAGAACCTATCCCATGCAACAAAAATAAGTTTGAGGACAGAGCTTTCTCATATGCAGCCCCAAAACTCTGGAATAGTTTGCCAGAAAAATTGAGAACAATAAACAATCGGAGAGTTTCAAGAATAACTTTAAAACTCACTTGTTTAAACAACTAGAACTTCCCATGAGACATAGAGATATTTCAGAGGAAATTGCAATAGAGGGCAAATGTACTGGCGTTTCTTGTAAAAATGTGAGAATAGCAACAGGCCCCCCCCCCCAACGGAATGGCCATCCCATACGTGTATCGTGTACATATGGCATGAGAAAGGGGAAAAAAGGAGTCCCCCCCCCGGCTGTCCAAGGCATGGTAGAAAGGAGAAATTGCAGGGAAGCATTCTGTGAAAAAGGAGGAGTCAGGTTGTGAAAGGGAACTTTGGAGTTGTGAAGAAACATGTGAATATTGTGTTTGAAAGTGTGTGGAAATGGTGTTGCAAACTTCTGTAAAGCAAAAGAAATGAAATGAAATGATGCATTGTTAGTCATATTTCATGGAGTGAAGTAAGTGAAGTTCAACAATAAGCTGTTATGTCGACAATCTGCACAAGTTTTAAATTGTGATGGCTCTCTTTTTGGAGCCCAGGGAGAACAATTCACTACTACTACCATACTGTAGCCACGTGAATAGAGATGTGTGGATTGCATAAAGGTGTATATGTCTATACCTGATACTGTTGATGATTCTGATGATACTATTGATCATGGTAATTGTAACAGACATGTATACAGTACTCCTCTACTCCCTATGAATTCTGATGATTTCCATATCAGCTGTTTAAATGTTAGAAGTTTATATCCAAAATTAGCAGAAGTACAAATGTTTGTTAATACACATAAGTTTGATACGTTTGTAGTTAACGAGACATGGCTGGATGAGAGTTTCAGCAATAAGGACATTGAAATTGCTTATTATGATGTTATTCGCAGAGATAGGAATAGACAGGGAGGAGGCGTATGTATATATGTGAAGTCTGATTTAAAATATAATGTATTGAATGGTTTTGGTGTTGACATTGAGAGTATATGGATTTGTGTTAACATTGATGCATAAAAAGTTGTTATTGGCACAATATATAGACTCCCAAATGCAGATAAATTGTATGATGATAAGATACTCGATGAATTGGAAAAATTAACTGCTATGAATGAAAATTTAATATTACTTGGTGATTTAAATATTGATTGCTCGAATAGGATGAAGGGAAAAGTAATTTCATTGAACATTTGGAAGATCTATTTTGTATGACTCAATTAGTAAATGAACCAACAAGAGAAACCCTAACTAGTGCTTCTCTTATTGATGTAATTCTTTCAACAAAACCTGATATTCATGGTAGTACGAATGTTTTAAAAATTTCAATGAGTGACCATTACTGTGTGCAGACAAGTGTCAGAAAGAAAGAAAAGGAAACTCTGAAACATAAATCAGTCACTTTCAGAGATTTAAAAAAATTTGATACTGAAAAGTTTCTGAACGATGTTGTCTTTCTTGTTCAGCATATGAATGAGCAGATACAGAATGAATGTGATTTACAGGATTTATGGATACAATTTAAAACTAGTATTCAACCTTTAAAAAGGTTAGGCAATGATTCGACCTCAAATATATGAGTAAAACAAATTATATGAGACTATGTCGGACTATTATGGTAGAGACCCTGTAAGCTGAAGTTTCTACTTATATTATGTCGTAAAGTAGACACACTTAGCCCATGCAAAATTTGAAGAAAATTGTCCATGTCAATCACAAGATATAGCCATTTACCCCTTTTGGGGGTTACTACCTAAAACCGAAACTGTTCATCCAGTAACATCCATTAAGTACAAGCCTAGATCCAACATAAACTTGACATTCCATTTTAAACAACCAAATTCCTCAAAATACGTATTTACCCCCCTTTGACCTTGATTACGAGGGTAAATTATCCTATACTGTAACGTTTTCTCTTTTAACATGTGCCTGAGTCAATATCCCATACGTGTGCAAAATTTGAAGTAAATCGTCCATGTCAGTCACAAGTTATAGTCATTTACCCCTTTTGGGGGTAATTATTAAAAACCGAAACTTTTCATCCAGTAACATCCATACGAATAACCTAGACCAAACGTGCAACTAATATTCCATTTTAAACAACCAAGTTCTTCAAAATATGTATTTACCCCCTTAGAACTTGATTACGAGGGTAAATCACCCTATTCTGTGAATTTTTTCCTTTTAGCATGTGTCTGAGTCAATGTCACAAACGTGTGCAAAATTTGAAGTAAATCGTCCATGTCAATCACAAGTTATAGTCATTTACCCCTTTTGGGGGTAATTACCCAAAACAGAAAGTTTTCATCCAGTAAAATCCAACCGGATAGCAGTAGACCAAACATACAGCTGATATTCCATTTTGAACAACATAACTCCTCAAAATATATATTCACCCCTTTTGGCATTGATTACGAGGGTAAATACCCTATGTTGGCAATACTGTTAAAATTATTTGTTTAATATGTGCCTGAGTCAATATCCCAAACGTGTGCAAAATTTGAAGTAAATCGTCCATGTCAATCACAAGTTATAGACATTTACCCCTTTTGGGGGTAATTACCCAAAACAGAAACTTTTCATCCAGTAAAATCCAACCGGATACCCGTAGACCAAACATACAGCTGATATTTCATTTTGAACAACATAACTCCTCAAAATATATATTCACCCCTTTTGGCATTGATTACGAGGGTAAATACCCTATGTTGGCAATACTGTTAAAATTATTTGTTTAATATGTGCCTGTGTCAATATCCCAAACGTGTGCAAAATTTGAAGAAAATCGTCCAGGTCAATCACAAGTTATAGATATTTACCCCTTTTTGGGGGGTAATTACCAAGCTTCGGGCAACAAGGACTACATAATACAGAAACCATTAATATATTACCAGACTATCATTGAAATCCTTTCATTAAAACCAAAGTTTTACAATGTTTTCACTCTTGGGGCAAAACACCCTATTTTCAACACCCCATTACATAGTTACCCCTTCACATAATCAAAATATAAAATATCACTTACCTTGAATGGTTAGTCAGGCTACCTATCAGTGAAAGAACTGAGTTTCTAGCTTGCTTAGTTTTTCTGGAAACCTGTGCAAACCTGTTTTAGTCAAATTGGGGTAATTACCCCCTTACCCTCATTGCACAAAAACAATTATGGGTTACAAATGTTGGGATACATGTTTATATATATATTCCAAAGTTTCAAATTGATTCTTGTAATATTAAAAAAGTTATTCCACTTTTAAGTTTTCCAATTTTCGACTTTGAGATGACCTGTGACCTTGAGTTCAAGGTCAAGGTCAACCATCTTCTCCCAAAATGAAGTACTAACCATGGACTATATATGTACCAAGTTTCAAGTCTCTAGCACAAAAACCTACTGGCCAAGAAAATAATAATAATAATAACTAGTATTCAACCTTTAAAAAGGTTAGGCAATGATTCGACCTCAAATATATGAGTAAAACAAATTACTTGAGACTATGTCGGATTATTATGGTAGAGACCCTGTAAGCTGAAGTTTCTACTTATATTATGTCGTAAAGTAGACACACTTAGCCCATGCAAAATTTGAAGAAAATTGTCCATGTCAATCACAAGATATAGCCATTTACCCCTTTTGGGGGTTACTACCTAAAACCGAAACTGTTCATCCAGTAACATCCATTAAGTACAAGCCTAGATCCAACATAAACTTGACATTCCATTTTAAACAACCAAATTCCTCAAAATACGTATTTACCCCCCTTTGACCTTGATTACGAGGGTAAATTATCCTATACTGTAACGTTTTCTCTTTTAACATGTGCCTGAGTCAATATCCCATACGTGTGCAAAATTTGAAGTAAATCGTCCATGTCAGTCACAAGTTATAGTCATTTACCCCTTTTGGGGGTAATTATTAAAAACCGAAACTTTTCGTCCAGTAACATCCATACGAATAACCTAGACCAAACGTGCAACTAATATTCCATTTTAAACAACCAAGTTCTTCAAAATATGTATTTACCCCCTTAGAACTTGATTACGAGGGTAAATCACCCTATTCTGTGAATTTTTTCCTTTTAGCATGTGTCTGAGTCAATGTCACAAACGTGTGCAAAATTTGAAGTAAATCGTCCATGTCAATCACAAGTTATAGTCATTTACCCCTTTTGGGGGTAATTACCCAAAACAGAAAGTTTTCATCCAGTAAAATCCAACCGGATAGCAGTAGACCAAACATACAGCTGATATTCCATTTTGAACAACATAACTCCTCAAAATATATATTCACCCCTTTTGGCATTGATTACGAGGGTAAATACCCTATGTTGGCAATACTGTTAAAATTATTTGTTTAATATGTGCCTGAGTCAATATCCCAAACGTGTGCAAAATTTGAAGTAAATCGTCCATGTCAATCACAAGTTATAGACATTTACCCCTTTTGGGGGTAATTACCCAAAACAGAAACTTTTCATCCAGTAAAATCCAACCGGATACCCGTAGACCAAACATACAGCTGATATTCCATTTTGAACAACATAACTCCTCAAAATATATATTCACCCCTTTTGGCATTGATTACGAGGGTAAATACCCTATGTTGGCAATACTGTTAAAATTATTCGTTTAATATGTGCCTGAGTCAATATCCAAAACGTGTGCAAAATTTGAAGAAAATCGTCCAGGTCAATCACAAGTTATAGACATTTACCCCTTTTTGGGGGGTAATTACCAAGCTTCGGGCAACAAGGATTGCATAATACAGAAACCATTAATATATTACCAGACTATCATTGAAATCCTTTCATTAAAACCAAAGTTTTACAATGCTTTCACTCTTGGGGCAAAACACCCTATTTTCAACACCCCATTACATAGTTACCCCTTCACATAATCAAAATATAAAATATCACTTACCTTGAATGGTTAGTCAGGCTACCTATCAGTGAAAGAACTGAGTTTCTAGCTTGCTTAGTTTTTCTGGAAACCTGTGCAAACCTGTTTTAGTCAAATTGGGGTAATTACCCCCTTACCCTCATTGCACAAAAACAATTATGGGTTACAAATGTTGGGATACATGTTTATATATATATTCCAAAGTTTCAAATTGATTCTTGTAATATTAAAAAAGTTATTCCACTTTTAAGTTTTCCAATTTTCGACTTTGAGATGACCTGTGACCTTGAGTTCAAGGTCAAGGTCAACCATCTTCTCCCAAAATGAAAACTTCACCGAGCAGTTGGTGAAAATAGTCTAAATATGTTTAAGTATAAAAATAAACAAGTATACGAACAAGTATATGAAGGTATATTGTACATGTTTAAGCAGCTTGCTAAGTATATAAACAAGTATATAAACAAGTATATAAACAAGTATATAAACAAGTATATAAACAAGTATATAAACAAGTATATAAACAAGTATATAAACAAGTATATAAACAAGTATATAAACAAGTATATAAACAAGTATATAAACAAGTATATAAACAAGTATATAAACAAGTATATAAACAAGTATATAAACAAGTATATAAACAAGTATATAAACAAGTATATAAACAAGTATATAAACAAGTATATAAACAAGTATATAAACAAGTATATAAACAAGTATATAAACAAGTATATAAACAAGTATATAAACAAGTATATAAACAAGTATATAAACAAGTATATAAACAAGTATATAAACAAGTATATAAACAAGTATATAAACAAGTATATAAACAAGATATAAAATATTACATGAATGAGATATAAAAAAAATAGTATCAAAAATATTGTATAAAATGGTACAAAAAATAGCATAAAAAATGTACCTTATTTATTTGTGATATATTGCAATGCACAAGTTAATGAAGCTAGCGGACAGCCCCCCCTTTCCCGGTGAATGCATGTTTAGCTTAGTTTATTTAGTTTAGTTTAATTTATTAGTTTACTTTAGTTTAAAATTAGTTTATTGACATCTTTTAGGCAATTACTACACAAATTTTAGTAATCACTGGTGTTCCAGTCTGAGTACAGTCATTCGGTTAGGTGAGGAAAAGATGAATTTTTCAGGGTTGACCGATCTTTTTACCTGTTCACGACACAACAAAATGTACACAAATTAGAATAAGTGGAGAATCTGAGCTTTCCAAAACGGCTTGTATCATTCATATGACTTTATTAGAACCCGAGATAGAGTTTATTGAAGTAATGGTAAAGATATGAAATTTCACCGAAAAATTGACTCTGAAAATATCAAGTTTTGAACTCCAAATTGCTCCCAAAGGTAAACGGTTTGAAGGAGAGACTTAAAATAGCACAAAATACTGTAAATATGTTAGGACTATATCTCGAAATATTATCAAATTTTTTGAAGACTGACTTCTTTGTCAAAAAAATGTAAATTGGTGAAATCTTGACCGAAAACATATATTTTTCAGGGTCCGGCGATCTTTTTAACTAGCAGAGATACGTTAAAGTGTATAGAAAATGAATACTAGAGGAGAATTTGGGCTTTCTGAATATGCTTTCAGTTTTTCTGTAGCTTAATTAGAACCGGAGATACAGACCATCAAAGTTTGGGTACAAGTGTGAAATTGGAAAATGAGAGGGTCAATTTTGCAGTAATTTTTTGACCTTGTGACATTTATTGTGCAATGTAGGTCAATCCGATGGACTTAAAACTTTACACATTTCTTCTAGGGTATTGTAGGACTGACCTATGAAAAGACTGTAAAAATCCCTTCATTATTTCCCACTTAAAAAAAATTAAATATCTCAAATATCCAATTTTGTCAAATATTTGACCTTGATTTTGACCTTGAAAATACCTTTCAAGGTCAAAATCTATAATTTCTACAGATTCGGGGTGTATGACTTAGGGGGGGTCATTTCATTATTTGAGCTATGTAGGATCAATATTTACCTCTCTAATTGGCAAAAATAGGCTAATTTTTCATGTCGCGCGGTATGCCATATTTGGAATTTTTTTATAAATCAGCATGAAAAGATAAATCAATTCCGATTTCAGGGTTCCAACAATATAGCTCCTGGCTATTATACCTTAAATTATGAACCCAATATGCTGGAAATAACATAATTGTTGGAATTTTTGAAAATCGAGTGATTTGAACATTAAACAGGTCAAATGACCTTGAAAAATGAGGTTAAGGTCAAATTTGAAGGTGGCTATGGAGGTTTTATGGGCATATTTGGGGGGGTTCACAATACATTTTATTGGCCTAAAATCGATATTTCAGTGTCAAGTAATCAAGGTCACCAGTTTTGACGACGCGGTTGACACTAAAAATTCCATAATTAAATAACTAAGCATGATATCATCATAAAAATGATCGCTTGCCATGGATTAGTCATTTACTGTAACAATTGGCTTGAATTCTGCAATTTTCGAAGTTGCTTATATAGAGATCAGGCGCGCAAACCTCTGAGAGTAAAAATTGACCTATATGACCTCGACCTTGACCTATACTTTTGAAAATTAGGTCAGTTTATTTAGTATAAGTCTATTATATATAATTTATTAGGAAACTGTAATTGATCAGTTATTACATGAGTAATGGACAATTGAAATATAGAAAAAATTTATTTCAAAGGGGTCAATGACCTTGAAAAATAGGTCAGAGGTATAGGGTTACATTGGACAATTTAATTAGGCTACATAGGGCTATGTACACAAATTATTTGAAAATTTTTCGAGAACATTTTTCGGAAAGAAAAATAATAATAATAAAAATATTTACGAAAATAAGAAACTTCACCTATGGTATAGGTGAAGTTTAATAATAATAATAATAACTAGATTCCGATAACCGCTAGCGGTAATAAAACTTCACCGAGCAGTTGGTGAAAATAGTCTAAATATGTTTAAGTATAAAAATAAACAAGTATACGAACAAGTATATGAAGGTATATTGTACATGTTTAAGCAGCTTGCTCAGTGAATGCCCATGTTTAGTTTAGTTTATTTAGTTCAGTGGGTGAAAATAGTCTAAATGTATATAAGTATATAAACAAGTATATAAACAAGTATATAAGCAAGATATAAAATAATATATAAAATATTATATGAATAAAATATAAAATAGTATCAAAAATATTGTATAAAATGGTACAAAAAATAACATAAAAAATGTACCTTATTTATTTGTGATATATTGCAATGCACAAGTTAATGAAGCTAGCGGACAGCCCCCCCTTTCCCGGTGAATGCATGTTTAGCTTAGTTTATTTAGTTTAGTTTAATTTATTTAGTTTACTTTAGTTTAAAATTAGTTTATTGACATCTTTTAGGCAATTACTACACAAATTTTAGTAATCACTGGTGTTCCAGTCTGAGTACAGTCATTCGGTTAGGTGAGGAAAAGATGAATTTTTCAGGGTTGACCGATCTTTTTACCTGTTCACGACACAACAAAATGTACACAAATTAGAATAAGAGGAGAATCTGAGCTTTCCAAAACGGCTTGTATCATTCATATGACTTTATTAGAACCCGAGATAGAGTTTATTGAAGTAATGGTAAAGATATGAAATTTCACCGAAAAATTGACTCTGAAAATATCAAGTTTTGAACTCCAAATTGCTCCCAAAGGTAAACGGTTTGAAGGAGAGACTTAAAATAGCACAAAATACTGTAAATATGTTAGGACTATATCTCGAAATATTATCAAATTTTTTGAAGACTGACTTCTTTGTCAAAAAAATGTAAATTGGTGAAATCTTGACCGAAAACATATATTTTTCAGGGTCCGGCGATCTTTTTAACTAGCAGAGATACGTTAAAATGTATAGAAAATGAATACTAGAGGAGAATTTGGGCTTTCTGAATATGCTTTCAGTTTTTCTGTAGCTTAATTAGAACCGGAGATACAGACCATCAAAGTTTGGGTACAAGTGTGAAATTGGAAAATGAGAGGGTCAATTTTGCAGTAATTTTTTGACCTTGTGACATTTATTGTGCAATGTAGGTCAATCCGATGGACTTAAAACTTTACACATTTCTTCTAGGGTATTGTAGGACTGACCTATGAAAAGACTGTAAAAATCCCTTCTTTATTTCCCACTTAAAAAAAATTAAATATCTCAAATATCCAATTTTGTCAAATATTTGACCTTGATTTTGACCTTGAAAATACCTTTCAAGGTCAAAATCTATAATTTCTACAGATTCGGGGTGTATGACTTAGGGGGGGTCATTTCATTATTTGAGCTATGTAGGATCAATATTTACCTCTCTAATTGGCAAAAATAGGCTAATTTTTCATGTCGCGCGGTATGCCATATTTGGAATTTTTTTATAAATCAGCATGAAGAGATAAATCAATTCCGATTTCAGGGTTCCAACAATATAGCTCCTGGCTATTATAATTTAAATTATGAACCCAATATGCTGGAAATAACATAATTGTTGGAATTTTTGAAAATCGAGTGATTTGAACATTAAACAGGTCAAATGACCTTGAAAAATGAGGTTAAGGTCAAATTTGAAGGTGGCTATGGAGGTTTTATGGGCATATTTGGGGGGGTTCACAATACATTTTATTGGCCTAAAATCGATATTTCAGTGTCAAGTAATCAAGGTCACCAGTTTTGACGACGCGGTTGACACTAAAAATTCCATAATTAAATAACTAAGCATGATATCATCATAAAAATGATCGCTTGCCATGGATTAGTCATTTACTGTAACAATTGGCTTGAATTCTGCAATTTTCGAAGTTGCTTATATAGAGATCAGGCGCGCAAACCTCTGAAAGTAAAAATTGACCTGTATGACCTCGACCTTGACCTATACTTTTGAAAATTAGGTCAGTTTATTTAGTATAAGTCTATTATATATAGTTTATTAGGAAATTATAATTGATCAGTTAATATATGAGTAATGGTCAATTGAAATATAGAAAAAATTTATTTCAAAGGGGTCAATGACCTTGAAAAATAGGTCAGAGGTATAGGGTTACATTGGACAATTTAATTAGGTCACATAGGACTATGTACACAAATTATTTGAAAATTTTTCGAGAACATTTTTCGGAAAGAAAAATAATAATAATAATAATAATAATAATAACTAGAAATCGGGTAACCGCGATGCGGTGACAAAACTTCACCTTTCATAGTAATTATTGGCAATGAAATGAAAGTGAGAAAACACGGAAATGATATTGGAAATGATATTGGAAATGATATTGGAAATGATATTGGAACTGACATTGGAAATAACATTGGACATGAACTTGAACATGAACGTGAACTTGAACATGAACTTGAACATGAATGTAATTGCACACGTCTTGCACATGTAATATGCAATATCACACAAAATATCACTTGAAATATTATGAAGTATCACATGCAAAGTTACATGCAATGTATTAAACATACAATATCACTTGCAATATCATGCTAAATCATATCACATGCAATATCAATTTATTACCTGTAATTTTGCATGTCAATTAAAATGTACATAGTGTGCACAGATATTTGAAAGTACATACAAACAATCTGTCCATGGACTAGTCGTGATGTGACATATAGTCAGCAGACCGATAAACCCTGCAATAAACCCTTACTGAAACATTTCAATCGGTTTGTGGCCATACGCTGACTTATGCACTGACTGGTGCACTGACTGATACACTGACTGATACACTGACTGACTCAAAAATATTCTGAGGGACAGGGGATCTTTTAAATCGCCAGAGTTACAAGAAAAAATTCAGAGAATGAAAACAAGAGGAGGATTTGAGCTTCATGAATATATATATAGAGAATAACATGGACCAATACATGGACAGTGCATGGACAGTACATTGACCTGTGCATTGACCAGTACATGGACCAGTACATGAACCAGTACATGAACCAGTACATCAACCAGTTACATCAGCCAGTTACATCAACCAGTTACATCAAACAGTTACATCAATTAGAGTTACTGCTGATATGATTGAAACTGGCACCGTTCTCATATTGACATTTTAGGAATTTCTTGGCTAAAGTACTTCTAGTCCTGAAAACATTTGGAAATGACTGCAATTTCTGAAAACATACAATTTTCAGGGTCCGGCGATCTCTTTATCCGCCCATGATACAAGAAAATGTTCAAATATAAAAGCTAGAGCAGAATTTTGGCGTTCAAAATCTATTTTCAGATTCTCTGTTATTTTATCAGAACCGGAGATACGACTGATTCAAATAATGGTACAATTCAGAAATATTGACTTCAGAAATTACTGAAAAAATGTATTTTTTAACTTAAAATTACTCTAGAACAAAAACGGTTCAATGTAAACATATATAACTTGCCAGTTTTATGTAAACGAAAGATGGCAATATGCTCAGATAGCTTCATTGAAATAAAATGATTATTTCCTTGTCAAAACTATGATAAATTGTGAAAATTTGACAAAAAACATGAATTTTTCAGGGTCTGGCGATCTTTTTAACCGTCAGAGCTCTGACAAAATCTTCAAATATGCCAGCTAGAGGTGACAGCGTGCTTTCTGAATCTGTTTTCAGATTTTCTGTAACTTAAATAGGACCGGATATAGAGCGGATTGAAATGATGGTACAACTCAGAAATATGGCCTTTAAGATATTCCTGAAAATATGCAGTTTTAACTTGAAATCACTCTAGAACCAAAACGGTTCAATGAGGATATATATAACTTGGCAGGATTATGTAAATAGAAGTTAGAAATATGTCTAGACAGGTTCATCACAAAAGGATGATTCCGTCCCTGTCAAAAAATTGATAAATTGTGAAAATTTGACAAAAAACATGAAATTTTCAAGGTCCGGCGATCTTTTAAACCGTCAGAGCTACAACAAAATGTTCAATATATAGAAACTAGAGAAGAATTTGGCCTTTCCAAATCTATTTTCAGAATCTCTGTAAGTTAATTAGGACCGAAGCAAGGGCCAATTGAAATAATGCTATAATTGAGAAATGTGAAAAAAGATCCTAAATTTTTCCTTCATTTTTTGACCTTATGACCTTTACGGTGTGACGTAGGTCAATCCGAGGACCTTGAAAATTTACTCGATGCCTCTAGACTATTGTAGCAAGTATGTCTGGCATTTTTGTAACAATATCTTGATTCCTTGTCTGTGTAAAAAAATCACATGTCAAAAATGCAAAATTTTTTGTCATATTTGACCTTGAATTTGACCTTGAAAATCATTTTCTAGGTCAAAACCAATAAGATGTTCAGAATGGCAGTGCATGAAAATAGGGGGGTCAATTCATTATGGTAACACTCTCGGATCGATATTTCCTCGTCAAAAATGCGATAACTTGTCATTTTTCCAAGTTCTCAGGTATGCAATATTTGGAATTTTGTAGAAAATTAAGGAAAAATGTTACAGGACTTTGGATTGCATATCCTAAATTTGCATATTTTTGTCTGTCTTGAGAAAAAATATTAAAGTGATATCGTGAAAAAAACATAGTTTTCAGAATTTTTGGAAATTAGCACTTTTCACACTTTGACGGGCCAAATGACCTTGAAAAATGAGGTCAAGGTCAAATTTGAAGGTGGGTATGGGGGTTTTGGGGGCTACTTTGGGGGGTTCACTATACATTGTTATGGCCTAAAATCGATATTTCAAGGTGAGACACCCAAGGTCACCTGTTTTGAGGACGCGGTCAATCTTTAAAATTACGTAACTCAAAAACTAAGTATGGCATCATCACCAAAGTTCTTTCCGCAATGCGTAAGTCATTCGGGCAACTTTTGGTGTCATGCTTGTAACTCTGTGACTTGCGGATTCTGACTTCCTGTGCGCAAACCTCTGAGAGTGAAATGGCACCTGTACAATATTGACCTTGACCTACTTTCTTGAAATTGGGTCAGATTATGTAATATACATGTAAGACAAGTAATTAAAATGGAAAATGAAATTTGCCTGTAATTTTGTGTGCTATGATCACTTAAAGTAAGTGAAAAACCTGACTTTGAAGTGGCCTGTGACCTTGAAAAATGGGTCAAGGTCATTCCGATTTTGACAGTGTAATATGGTCATGTAAAACTCCATATGTGATTTTTTTGAGATTTTTTTGAAGAAATTTTTGTCCGGAAAAATAATAAATAATAATAATAATATTTACGAAAACAAGAAACTTCACCTATGTAATAGGTGAAGTTTAATAAAAATATTTACGAAAACAAGAAACTTCACCTATGGTATAGGTGAAGTTTAATAATAATAAAATCAAAGAAAACAAGATGATTCTCCCGATAGGTCGAATCATAACTAGATTTCGATAACCGCTAGCGGTAATAAAACTTCACCGAGCAGTTGGTGAAAATAGTCTAAATATGTTTAAGTATAAAAATAAACAAGTATACGAACAAGTATATGAAGGTATATTGTACATGTTTAAGCAGCTTGCTCAGTGAATGCCCATGTTTAGTTCAGTTTATTTAGTTCAGTGGGTGAAAATAGTCTAAATGTATATAAGTATATAAACAAGTATATAAACAAGTATATAAACAAGTATATAAACAAGTATATAAACAAGTATATAAACAAGTATATAAACAAGTATATAAACAAGTATATAAACAAGTATATAAACGAGTATATAAACGAGTATATAAACGAGTATATAAACGAGTATATAAACAAGTATATAAACAAGTATATAAACAAGTATATAAACAAAGTATATAAACAAAGTATATAAACAAGTATATAAACAAGTATATAAACAAGTATATAAACAAGTATATAAACAAGTATATAAACAAGTATATAAACAAGTATATAAACAAGTATATAAACAAGATATAAAATACTATATAAAATATTATATGAATGAAATATAAAATAGTATCAAAAATATTGTATAAAATTGTACAAAAAATAGCATAAAAAATGTACCTTATTTATTTGTGATATATTGCAATGCACAAGTTAATGAAGCTAGCGGACAGCCCCCCCTTTCCCGGTGAATGCATGTTTAGCTTAGTTTATTTAGTTTAGTTTAATTTATTTAGTTTACTTTAGTTTAAAATTAGTTTATTGACATCTTTTACGCAATTAATACACAAATTTTAGTAATCACTGGTGTTCCAGTCTGAGTACAGTCATTCGGTTAGGTGAGGAAAAGATGAATTTTTCAGGGTTGACCAATCTTTTTACCTGTTCACGACACAACAAAATGTACACAAATAAGAATAAGAGGAGAATCTGAGCTTTCCAAAACGGCTTGTATCATTCATATGACTTTATTAGAACCCGAGATAGAGTTGATTGAAGTAATGGTAAAAATATGAAATTTCACCGAAAAATTGACTCTGAAAATATCAAGTTTTGAACTCCAAATTGCTCCCAAAGGTAAACGGTTTGAAGGAGAGACTCAAAATAGCACAAAATACTGTAAATATGTTAGGACTATATCTCGAAATATTATCAAATTTTTTGAAGACTGACTTCTTTGTCAAAAAAATGTAAATTGGTGAAATCTTGACCGAAAACATATATTTTTCAGGGTCCGGCGATCTTTTTAACTAGCAGAGATACGTTAAAATGTATAGAAAATGAATACTAGAGGAGAATTTGGGCTTTCTGAATATGCTTTCAGTTTTTCTGTAGCTTAATTAGAACCGGAGATACAGACCATCAAAGTTTGGGTACAAGTGCGAAATTGGAAAATGAGAGGGTCAATTTTGCAGTAATTTTTTGACCTTGTGACATTTATTGTGCAATGTAGGTCAATCCGATGGACTTAAAACTTTACACATTTCTTCTAGGGTATTGTAGGACTGACCTGTGAAAAGACTGTAAAAATCCCTTTATTATTTCCTACTTAAAAAAAATTAAATATCTCAAATATCCAATTTTGTCAAATATTTGACCTTGATTTTGACCTTGAAAATACCTTTCAAGGTCAAAATCTATAATTTCTACAGATTTGTGGTGTATGACTTAGGGGGGGTCATTTCATTATTTGAACTATGTAGGATCAATATTTACCTCTCAAATTGGCAAAAATAGGCTAATTTTTCATGTTGCGCGGTATGCCATATTTGGAATTTTTTTATAAATCAGCATGAAGAGATAAATCAATTCCGATTTCAGGGTTCCAACAATATAGCTCCTGGCTATTCAAATTTTAAATATGAACCCGATATGCTGGACATAACATAATTGTTGGAATTTTTGAAAATCGAGTGATTTGAACATTAAACAGGTCAAATGACCTTGAAAAATGAGGTTAAGGTCAAATTTGAAGGTGGCTATGGAGGTTTTATGGGCATATTTGGGGGGGTTCACAATACATTTCATTGGCCTAAAATCGATATTTCAGTGTCAAGTAATCAAGGTCACCAGTTTTGACGACGCGGTTGACACTAAAAATTCCATAATTAAATAACTAAGCATGATATCATCAAAAAAATGATCGCTTACCATGCATTAGTCATTTTCTGTAACAATTGGCTTAAATTCTGCAATTTTCGAAGTTGCTTATATAGAGATCAGGCGCGCAAACCTCTGAGAGTAAAAATTGACCTGTATGACCTCGACCTGGACCTATACTTTTGAAAATTAGGTCAGTTTATTTAGTATAAGTCTATTATATATAGTTTATTAGGAAACTGTAATTGATCAGTTATTACATGAGTAATGGTCTATTGAAATATAGAAAAAATGTATTTCAAAGGGGTCAATGACCTTGAAAAATAGGTCAGAGGTATAGGGTTACATTGGACAATTTAATTAGGTTACATAGGACTATGTACACAAATTATTTGAAAATTTTTCGAGAACATTTTTCGGAAAGAAAAATAATAATAAAAATATTTACGAAAATAAGAAACTTCACCTATGGTATAGGTGAAGTTTAATAATAATAATAATAATAATAATAAAATCAAAGAAAACAAGATGATTCTCCCGATAGGTCGAATCATAATGAAGTTTCTTGAAATAAGTAATCTGCATGTTCCTGTAGTAACAAGAAGACTCAAGGATCGAGTAAAACCTTGGATCACTCATGAAATGGTCACACCAATGTAAAGGAGAAATCATGTTAAACAAAAAGCTGTGAAAACCAAATGCCAAACAAAATGGGAGGAATACCAAAAACTGAGAAACAAAATAACAAGTCTTTTAAGAACAGAAAAGAACAAGTATTTCACGGAACAAAGCAAACAATGTGCTAATAATCCCAAGAATGTTTGGAAGTTTTTGAATAAAATAATCACAAATAAAAACATGATTTCTCCTCCTAGTGAATTGTCACCAGAAGAACTAAATAAATATTTTAGTACCATTGGTGAAAATACTGCAAATGAATACTTTGGCAGATGCAATAATGGCAATAATAATATCCCATGGAAAGGTCCAAATTTCACAAGTAACGTCTTTAAATTTTGTGAAGTTCATGAGACAATTATAAAAAAATTACTTAGGTCTTTAGGTGAAACCAGTAATAATGATGTCCTTGGTTTCGACAGCAAGCTATTATATTTAAGTGCCGAAATTATTGCACCTATCATCTCTAGGCTATTCAATATTTCTTTAAAAAAGGGTATTGTGATTGATGATTGGAAAATCTCAAAAGTTACACCAATTTATAAGGGTGGTGATGACAGACATGTAAAAAGTAACTACAGACCTATTTCTGTTATTAGCCATTTTGCAAAAATTTTAGAGAAAGTTGTACAACAGCAATTAGTGCAATATCTGTCTGACAATGAGTTATTGTGTATTGACCAGTCAGCATATAGAAAATTCCATAATACTCAAACTAGTTTACATAGATGTAACGAGGATTGGATTGATAACCTATGTGATAATGTATTTACAGCGGTGTGCTTTCTAGATATCAGAAAATGTTTTGATACGATAGATCATGTGATATTGCTTGAGAAGTTAAAAAGGTATGGAATTGTTGACACAGAGGCATCATGGTTTAAATCCTACTTGAAAGATCGGTCACAATATGTCAAGTGTAATGGTCAAATTTCAAACAAATGCTATGTTCCTATTGGTGTTCCACAGGGTTCTGTACTGGGCCCTGTATTATTTTCACTATTTGTTAATGATATAAATATTCATGTTTACCCCAGTGCAGTAAATCTTTATGCAGATGATACTCTTCTTTATAGCACAGGGAATACTTGTAATGAAGCTTCTGATAAGTTGCAATTGTCACTCAGCGAAGTTTGTAATTGGTATGAAGGAAATAGATTAGCTCTCAATGAAAATAAGTCAAAGTGTATGTTAATAGCATCAAAGCAAAAAACACAAAATGATGAAAACAAACTTACTGTTAGTATAAATAACGTAGATATTGAACAAGTTAAGAATGTTAAATACTTAGGTGTCACAATTGACGAGAATCTTTCATGGAATGACCATATAGCTCTATTAAGTAGAAATCTTGCTTTTAAAGTTTCCCAATTATCAAGGATTCGGAATATGGTAACCAGAAAGATGTTGATTTCTGTGTATAATTCAGTTATTCAACCTACCATAGATTATGGCATTACAGTCTGGGGACATACTACTTCAGAAAATTTGGGTAAGATTCAAAGACTCCAAAACCAAGCAGCGAGAATTATTCTTAATAATTTTGACTATATTAATACTAGGGGACTAGACTTAGTGAAGCAACTCAAATGGATGAATGTCTCTGAAAGATTCTTATATTTTGAAAGATTGTTGATGTTCAAATGTATTCATGGCCATGCGCCCGATTATCTGACTAATGAGATTATAATGGATATTGAAATTAAGAATGTCAACACCAGAAGTCATCATATGAATGTATACATTCCTTTTCCTAAAAGTGAATTTGCAAAACGTAGTATTTATTACTCAGGTTCCAGTAACTGGAATAACCTGCCTAGTGACACAAAGGAAATCAGTAATATTGATGGTTTCAAAAGAAACCTAAAAAGGAATGTAAACACTTCATAAATTTTAGACAGTCGTATTGGTCAGTTATTTACATTGACCATTTGTTATTGATTTTTAGGTTCAACTGAACCACATTGTTTTATTATTGTGTATTGTTGTATTATTTTAAAGGGCATTACTGAAAAACAGCATGCTTATTTTGCTGAGTAATTAACCCTTTTAAAATATATTTATAAATAAATAAATAAATAAATAAAAAAGGTGTGGGTAGGTTGTTAGAGTTAACAGACAGTTCTGTAAAGATAAACATCTGTAGAGCTTTTGAAAACATGAAGATTGATGTATAGCATGGCCAAATCCATGGAGAATTGGCGATGTGCATAAAGAAATGAGGTGTGGGCAAAACCTTCAAATTTAATATAGGATTCTACCCCTGAGCTCATTTGAGCAGCGCTAATGAGCAGTTTACTGAAATTTGCGCTATATTAAGTTATTATTATTATTATTATATGATTATTATTATATAATTATAGATAGATATATTTAAAAAGGTATTAAATAACAAGGAAATTAATTAGAGGCTGCCACACTCTTTCCTGAATGTCAAGACTCTAGTCTAAAAGATTAAGAAATGTCTGAGCATGTCATGCTTTGCTTGTGCATTAGACTGTGTATAGTATGATGATGTTTTCAACCACTCTGTGCTTTTGACCTAAGTTGTAAGTCAGTTTGATGTGGCTCTGACATCAACACTTGAAAATCACTTATTATTCCCCTCAAACTTAGACCCTTGTACATTTCTCATGCAGTTGAAGTCTCAACATGTGTTGAAGTGTGAGTTATTACAAGTATGCTGCCACCAGTCCATGTCCCAAGCCTTGATCATTAGTGTTCTATGTCCTATAAATATCCGCTACCCTTTTTTTCACTTACCGAGCCAAGCTCTTTGAATCTTTGAATTAACAACAGTGGTGCAAACGATTACAAGGAAAAGACACTTTAAAGGCTGTTCCTGAATATTCATGTATGGGCCAATTTGGCTAATATATACTTGAAATGTGCCAGACTAGAGTGGATATATATATTGTTGCTTGGTCCTATCATCCCATCTGCCTCCTGCAGTTGTTTGCATCATCTATAACTCATAGCATCATACCCTGACAATGTTGTGGAAATTAAATTCCTGATGACAAATTCTTTAACTTTCACCGCACTAAAATTTGACGCTTTTTCTATGAAACAAAACTTGCTCTTCTTACACAATATGATATTCTTATTTTAATTAAACAAAATGCACTTTCAAAAGGTACTATTTTCCTTTCTCAAATATAAAAGAACAAGTGACCTTTTAGAGACAGAATTTTCTGAAATTTCTCCTCATCAGCAATTCAAACTTAAATGCTGTTCCACTTTAATGTAATTAGGAAACTTATAATGGCATGTATTTTGAACAGAACTTGGTTATAAAAGGTCTTACACAAGATCCCAAGGACCTCTTTGCAGCCGTTTCCGTCTGTTAAAAGTACAAAATGGAAAACAAGGCTGCTCCTAATTGATTCTGAGTCTGATTTCACGAGAGACAGCCATCTGTCACAATCACATGGGGAATAATTGACAAGAATTTAGAAGTTTTCTTGTCCTTAAAGGTTGTGCAACAAAGCATAAACACGAATTTTAAGTGCATTGAAATTTAATATTTTCGATATTTAGGATTAGGCATGAGCTGATAATCCCCAATTTAGGCATGAGGTCCAAGGAATTAAACTATTTCATAAAACAAAGTTGTGTGGGGCACAGTGAGACATCACAATAGACAATGTAAATGTCAAAATCCCTCCCTTGAGCATGGCATCCAGACAATCCACCTGAACAGAACTGTCCGCCTATGTATACCCTATGTTGAGTTCTGTTTCAACTCAACTAAGTCAACTTATAACTGTAAATTTGTAACTGTAATTTTTGTCAAGTTTACCATAGTTTGCTGTTGTTCTGGAAATGTATCCATGTTCTATGGGATAGAGGATGTATCCAACACCTTATGTTCACAGCTTTGTTAGTAGGTTGGATAGCAGGGGCAGAATTACTTTAGACACAGAAGGGATTTTAGACTTGATGGATATTGTCACTTTAAATGTCAACTTTAATGGTCTTAAAAGGCATGTGAAATTTATGTTATATTCGCGCAGCGAAACGGCCGAAGGCCGTTGAGCGAAGCGAATTGAGTGCAAGAGAAGACTCAAAAATCTGTGCAGTGATGGTCTCAACATCAACAGTCCACAGTTTGGAATTAGGTCAAGTGGGTCCAGCTTCTTATCAATGATTTAGTTTCGTATTTATAAAACATAACATATTCATCTTCAAAAAGTGTCTAAAAAATTCAATTTTCTCTAGTAATATATCCTGTACCAATAATTTTTATGAAATAGTTAATTATTAGCATTGACAAGCTAAATCAAAATATTAACATGTGATTCATTTAATTTCAATCAGACAACAAGAAAACATAACAAAATTAAAGTTACATAATCTTATAAACTGATTATTATGTAACAGTGAACAGATAATCTACATGCAATGTTATTGTTTTTGTATTACTATATATTTATACTATTATGCAATATCAACAATCTAACATAGACTTGACTTTGGCAGCTTTCAGCGCTGTCTGCCTTTTTACCATTTATTTAATATATATATCTATCTATCAATTTATCTATCTATCTGTCAGTCATTATATCTATCTGTCTATCTGTCTATCTATTTATCTCTCTATTTATCGATATATTTATCGATTTATCTATTATATTTTTTGTCTAGTTTAATTGGTATTCTACATTTTTCTCTGTCTTTCCATGTATCTGTCTTTCTAATTTTCGGAAACAGTTACATAAATCGTTTCATACATTAAATATGAAATAAACATGAAAGTTACGGTAAAACTATAAGTCATACAAAAACTTTTTAAAGTGCTGCACGAATTTCATGGCAGTGCCATTTACATATTACTTATATATTTTCTATTGAATTTTTGTATAAAAAAATACCCCAAAAAAGATTATTTGATGCTTATTTTGTGAATTTAGGAATTTTTACTTTATTGAAAATAATTCATACAATTTGTGAATATTATAGCTCTGAAATGGCTGCCATTAAGCATTTCCGCTTTACATTTATAGGCCTATGTTATGTCGATGATAGTTCAGCCTCACATTGTGCCATACATACTTTATTTATTTAGTGACACATTCGGCTAATTTATTATGTTTATCTGAACATTTGGTGATTGGAATTATTTATATTTTATTCAGAATAATGTCATATTGAAGTCAACCTACCACACTTGATAGATATTGGTCTTGGTGCCTAGGAGATGCATATTGTGTAAGTGGTTTTAATAAGAAGTTTATGCAAATTTATTTATATTATGACAAGTGATGATTGATTTGTTTGGTATTTTATTTTAAATATTTCTATGATTATGACAAACTTATAATTTATTATACATTATGACATGATTTTATACTTGGTTTATTTGATATATTTGATATCTTTATTTATCTTATGATTTGAACTGTGGTTTGTAAATTAAAGCTATTGACTACAAATAATTATTTATGAGACATGGTCTAATGACACCTATTGTCTACTTAGTATTTTTATGAGTGAATGCGGTTTGTGTGATTGTGATTTATTTAAACTCTTATTTATAATTTTGTATTTTTTCCTGTTTTTTATACAGATGTACCTATACCTAGTACTGCGTCAATAAAGCGTACAAAAAGTCTACTCCTAGTTGCATCAATACCCTACTTCCCCCAGAACAGCTTGTTGTGCAAAGGAATTCTCAGTATTTTGGGGACAGTCCTTTATAAAAATGAATAAGCAAATTATTGTATACCTGGAAATAGAAACAAACAAAATAAAAATGGGAAATGCATGGCTGTAATTTCTGCCACCTCGCCATTGTAAATTGGCTCAATTACACTGATTGGGGCTGTCTTGATAATGTCACCAACACATGCATTATTTAGGAGATAATAATTTTTGTCATGTCTGTCTCCAAACTGTTAGTAAAGTGTAAATGGTGAGCTTAAAGTAGAATAATTTTACTCCTTCGGTTTCTGAAAATGCCTCATTGCTCATCTAGTCATTATTTTTTAGTAAAATATTAAAATGTACATTAATACAACAGGCATATCACTAACACTGTAATATCACATAATTAATTTAGACCCCTGTGTGATTTTATGTCGCCCGTTCTAGATATAATTGCAGCCATAAAAAATGAAAGTACTGGGTCACCACTAGTCCATTACTGCTCTATCATTTTATCATGATGCTTGTCCCAATGTCCCTGGTCTTTATTCAAGTAAGCTGAATACTGGATTTACTCCTGTGGCATTATCTTTTTATATCATCAGAAGAGAATATTAAATCAAGACAAAAGACAACATTACTGACTTCTTTTTAAATTATCGTTCTATTGTTAGTTCAATTTAACTATGAGTTTTCCTTGAAACAATGCTGCTTTCCTTTCATAGGATATAAAGATAGCTTAAATTGACTTTGTCCTTGCTCAATGCCTTCACATCTTTGTCCTTCTTTGCAAAATGAAGTGAACAACCTCCCTTTTAATGAGGGAAACCTGTTAAGACATGCATATTGTACGAGAATTTCCTCACAAGATGTCAAATGCAAGATCTCAAGGACCTCTTTGTGGCTGTTTCTGTTCAAAGTACAAAATGAGGAGCAACTCCATGAAAAAGAAAACAAGGCTGTCCACTAATTGATTCTGAGTCTGATTTCACAGGAGACAGACGTCTGTCACAATCGCATGTCCCTAATTGAAGGGAATTTGAAAAGTTTTATTATCCACGAAGCGTATAATGTAGCACAAAAACACCAAATTTAAGAGCATTTATGTTCAATAATTTCATAATTGAGAATTGGGAGTTTGCATGATTGAACAAGCTTCCAGAAGGAATAAGGTTAGAGGAATGATGGGCTGAAAATGAATTTTGTGGCTGCTGAGTTTGGTAACTCACACACTAGTCTTAAAAACCATTCCTCTCTGCTGATACTTCAAATAAAAGTTAAGAAATATGTGAAAACCTGAGATGCTGTTTGTGAGTAATTACTTACCACCATATACAGGGTGCGGCAAACAAATTTGCACCACTCTAACATCTCTAGCAGATCAAACTGAAAATTGCAAAATAAAGTTTTGAGTGATGGGATATCTAGCCAAACATATTAGCAGTTGGTTAACAGTTGAATTAGTGTAAAATTAAAGTTTGAACACAGGCTATTCTCAATAATGTGCAGCCTCTGCAAAATCTTGCTTGCCCAAACCAAAAGCGCCTACAATACTTTGCTGACTGCTGGCCCACTGATCATTTCTGAATGCCATGAATTTTACATCTAAAGGTGGTTTAAAGAAAGAGAATAACTCCTGTGAATATTTGGCATAATAAGAACAGTGTCTGTGGTCAGGTGATCATTTTTGCATATTTTGCTACTGATAATAGAATGATTCATCATCATTTCCATGTAAGGGCAAAAAAATTGCCAATGGGGTGTTTTACTAGCATTCGAATTTCTATTATGGCCAAGACAAACCCGCTGTAAAAGCCAACAATATTTAGCAGTTTGGTGGCCGAATAATATAATTTCAGGCCTCCTTTGCTGAAGGTTTTTGATTGCATGGGTTCAAAACTTGGGAGATGAACACAAAATATTTCAAGTGGATCTTCTAAAGCAAAATGCCCGATGGATGTAAATCAGATGAGATAATGAATTTTTGGTCTCCAGCATCAGTTTTATTGCTGGGCAAGTAAAAAATTTAAAATGATGGGGTGAATATGTATGTATAGGACCCCCACTCTCCCAGCCCATCAATCAAGCCTTGGAGCACCAAGAAATTGCCTTGGAGGGCTGCACTTACCAAATATGTCTGTCTATGTATGATCAACTGTAATGTGATATTCTAACAAGATTAGGTATAGTATGTTCTGCCAAGAGAAACCTAGAAATGTCATTAGTATTAGAGTTTATTCTCCAGTCCGAAATCAGAGACCCCCCTATTCATCAGACCTCAACATTTCAAATGTTTTTACATCGGCAATAGTAGAGAAGGGTGTCTGAGGCACCCCCAACATTTCAATAGCTTGATTGAACGCTGTAATTTGGGCATACTTGACAAAACCAAGATTCACCTGAAAAAACTGACGTACACTGTCGTTAGACTTAGAACGTAAAAACTAATTCATGAAAATGAAAAATGCTTTGAGTAAGTCAATTTAGATATACATGGCTTGGTTGTGTCCGAATTTCATACTAATAGAGGCATAGGTTAGGAAATTATAGCAATTATGATTCATGGCTATTGCTGGTGCAAGTTTTTTTGCCGCACCCTGTATTTGAAAAAAGATATAGATAAAAGATGGAGTTTACAACTAAATGTGAAATGTGAAAGATTGAAAATATTGTCTACTTCAGGATGCAACTGTCGTCTGAACATGTCACGTGAATGTCTAAATGTGCATTTTTGTTTGATGGCCTTGTTTAGCACAGTAGCTGTTGCATAATATTTTAGATATGGAACTCCTAGATCAAACTGATAAAATAATCAGACTGTACTGACAAGTATTCCCACGATAGAAATTTCTCCTCATCAGCAAGGCAAACTGAAATGTTGCTCTGCTTTAATATAATGAGGGAAACTTAATGACATGCATTTTGAACAGAACTTGGTATCAAAGGTCTTACACAAGATCTCAAGGACCTCTTTGCAGCCGTTTCCTTCTGTTAAAAGTACAAAATGGAAAACAAGGCTGCTCCTAATTGATTCTGAGTCTGATTTCTCCCGAGCCAGTCATCTGTCACAATCACACGGGGATTAATTGACAAGAATTTAAAAGTTTTCTTGTCCTTAAAGGTTGTGCAACAAAGCACAAACACAAATTTTAAGTGGGTTTAAATATTATGATTTTGGTTTTCAGGATTAGGCATGAGCTGATAATTCCAAATTTAGGCATATAGTCCACAGAATTCAAATATTTTATCAATAAAAGTGTGTGAGACACAAGTGAGACATCAAAATATGCAATAGAAACTCCAAAATTCCCGCCTCCAGGAATGACAACATGCACCTGAGCAGAACGCTACATGTGCCCCCTCCTTTCCCTATGGAACAGGCAAACTATGCAAGGGCAAATTTGAATGTTGTGGGACGGTCCCTGACTAAAATACTTATAAATGGAATAGAAATAGAAATAAATAAAGTACAAACCAGAAATGCAAGGCAGTCATTTCCGCCACCTTGCCATTGTAAATTGGCTCAATTACACTGATTGGGTTGTCTTGATTATGTCAGTAACACACGCATTATTTAAGAAATAATAACGTTTGTTTTTTCCGTCTCCAAACCATGAGTAAATGTAAACGACGATATTAAAATGTAAATGGCAATATTAAAGTAGAATAATTTTACACCTCTGCTTTCTGAAAATGCCTCATTGCTCATCTTGTTATTATTTTGGCAATAATCTAGGGCAAAATGTAAAAATGTATATTACTACAAAGGCATATTAGGTACTAACACTGTAATATTACATAATAAATTTATGCCCTAGTGTCGCCCATTCCAGATATATTTGCAGCCATAAAAAATGAAAGTACTGGGGGACCATTAGTCCATTGCTGCCCTGTCGTCTCATCATCAGATTTGTCTCTGGTCTTTATTCAAATAAGCTGAATACAGGATTACTCTTGTGGCATAATCTTTTTACATCATATTTAATTGTGAAAATGCGCTTCTGAGAATACTTCACTTTGACTTTTCTTGCGTCTTCCAGGAAAGACGTTATTGTAATTCTTTTAAATTATTGTTCTATTGTAAGTTCAATTTAACTATGAGTTTTCCTGGAAACAATGCTACTTTCCCTTCATAGGAATTAAAGATAGCTTAAACTGACTTTGTCCTTATAATAATAATAATAATAATAATAGTGATTTATATAGCGCCTCTTCCAGTAAACTGCTCAGAAGCGCTTGCACAATGCTTTCACATCTTTGTCCTTCTTTGCAAAATAAAGTGAACAACCTCCCTTTTAATGAGGGAAACCTGTTAAGACATGCATATTGTACGAGAATTTCCTCACAAGATGTCAAATGCAAGATCTCAAGGACCACTTTGTGGCTGTTTCTGTTCAAAGTACAAGATGAGGAGCAACTCCATGAAAAAAGAAAACAAGGCTGTCCACTAATTGATTCTGAGTCTGATTTCACAGGAGACAGACATCTGTCACAATTGCATGGGAGTAATTGACAGGAATTTGAAAAGTTTTATAATTCACGAAGCATACAATGTAGCACAAAAACACGAAATTTAAGAGCATTTATTTTTTATAATTTCATAATTGAGAATTTGGAGTTGGCATGCTTGAACAAGCTTCCAGAAGGAGTAAGGTGACGGGCTGAAAATGAATTTGGCGGCAGTTCAGTTTTGTATCTCACACACTTCGAAACCATTTCTCTCTGCCAATGACTTCAAATACAAGTTAAGAAATATGTGAAAACCAGAGACACTGTTAGTGAGTAACTACAAACCGCCATTTTGTTGAAACAACATACACATTGTAGATAAAAGCAGGAGTACAACCAAATATGAAATGTGAAACATTGAAAATGCAACTGTATTCTGAACATGTCACAAGCGTGTATAAATGCGCATTTTTGTCTGATGGCATTTTTGTTTAGCACTGTAGCCTTTGCATAATATTTTAGCAATGGGACTCTCATATTAAGCTGTTAAAATAATCAGACTGTGCTAACAAGGATTCCCATAATTGTATCAATGAGTAAATATTGATTCAAAAGGCTACAATCATTGATTTGCTAATGTGACAAATGACTGAATTTAGTTGACCATTTTAGCACCTTGGCGGGTAAAGTCAATTGCCGGGCTCCATATTGAGTGACTGGCAGACAAATTGTGCACATTTATCAGGTTGAATTAAGGAAAAACAAAGGCTATAGAAACCACAAGACATAAAGCATGACATTAGCACAGCAATGAGTATAATGAAGAGGACAGACAGACAGACAGAATGTATTTATTTTTTTTATTCAATGGTTACAAAATGAACATACATGAAGGCATAAATAATTATGATAAAATGAACTTTGAACCAACGGGGATTTGCATAAGGTAGAAGCCACTGTCTGCAAACAACCACAAATACGTATGAAAATTTGATTATCTAGTAAGTATAAATTTGACTGTATACATGTATGCAAGCATGAGAGTGTTCAAAAAGAGTCTTGGCCAAAGATCAATTGGGACTAAGAACCCTAGGAGCATGACATTTAACTCAAGCATCAACTGCTATGCGTGATTCCGAATGCCAGGTCAAGCAAATTGTCATATCCCAGATGGAAAACTAAATTGCCCAAGAATCCTTGAATGGAATCTAATTTCGATGATGATCTATAAAATATTCTGATTTATTCTTCGAGTAAGTGCAGTTTTTTAATTAATGCCAAAGAAAAAATGTTTGTATTCCTGGTAAGATTACATAGTTCAGCATCTGGAGCTTCACAAGGAGTCTAAATGGACTCCTTTTTTAATTTGGTAGAGTTTGCTCACTTGGGACTGGATAAGATTTTTTTGCATTGAAGGTCATTAGCAGGCATGGGATGGACATCCCATATCACCTGGGTATCGGAGGGCAACTGATGGATGCTAGCCTGTTCTTTTTGGTTGCCATCTCTGCAGCCACATCACTCAACTGATAGCATCTCACATCCTTCACTTTCCTGGTGGGTCTCATCATCCACTGACCAGGCCAGCAAAGCTCGAAGAAGGACAGCCTAAGACTGAGCTAAGACCTCTTCGCTTTTTATTAATGACAAACCTAACAGCATCACAATACTGATACCGACACTGTAGCCTACTAATCTGTGACCAGCTTTAAACTGTAGTAGGTAAAACAACTGGTGCCAGTCATACAGCCCTAAAGTGGTATCCTATTTCCATTCCCATCATGCATTGCTCAGGCAGTTAAAATCTCAGCATGTTTTGAGCCATTAGTTGCTGCCAGTCTGTCACCAATTTATGCCCCAACCTTCAACACTGCCTTTTTTCATTTTTCACTTCTCTGGCCTCACTTAACATTTACAACGTGTTCTTGATCCCCCCATTTTTAAAGACAGGGTGCTAGGGGCCGAATGCAATTAGACCCACACAGCTGTCCATTCATTTTGACATACTGTTTTTCTCCAGTAGAGAATATTGAATAAACATCTGAATAATTCTGTATTTGACGAGTGTCATTTGCATGTTCTAGAAGTAACTGTCTCGAAATAAATTCAGATGTGACATCTTATTTTTGTGTCTCACGTGTCATTTAAATGGTTCCTGCTTTAGACAATGTTATCAATGTGAGTACTTTTTGCTTGGTTGAATAGGTCCATAACATCAGCCCATGTCAACAGGGTAGTATCAAAGGGCAGCTGATGGATGCAGGACACTGACAGTGTGTCCTTGGAGGTTGCCATCTCTGCAACCCCACAACTCAACCAATAACATCTCCCATCCTAGGTTTTCCTGTCTCACCATCCACTGACCATTGGCTCAGCAAAGCCTGACTAGTATAAGGACAACCTGAGAAATGAACTCCCTTTATAATTCAATCAAAACAAAAACCTAATTCCTAACCTTAAAGACCCAACTGCGACTATAAAAGGAGACAGAGCCAGCAAGATGGCAGTCTGAATCTGACCCCCCAAGAGTGAACATCTCCCCAATTCTCTCACTTTTTCCCAATTTCTCAAGACACAAAGCAACTTACTAGCATGAATTTTATATATGTAGATAGATTGTTTAATACAGAAAACGAAAATGTCATTTTTATCACAAACACTCTTATATGAATTAAGATATTTGCTAAATTATGAAAAATACATGAATTTTCTTGGAAGTTTGATTGACAGCTCCTAATGACATTTCTGCCATTGCTACTAATTGATCTGAAGCTAAATGACCAATCACTGTTCACTCATTTGCATAAAATTTGGAAATGGCAGTGACCAGTGCTACAGTAATGAGTGGTCAATTATATGTAACCTGAGCCCAACATAGATTAATTCGGGGCAATTAATTGAAGAAGAATTATATTTCAGTGGAAGTTGAATAGATTTTCAATGATTCTAATGTGATACAGGGCTTGATAAGCACACATATCAGTTAATTTGCCAAATTATTTAATTGGCGTTTCAAATTCCAAAGAAATTGTAGATTTCAGAGAGAGAAAGTTACTTTCAAGACCCCCTTATGTGATATTTTGTCAGGTGTGGCTTAATGACCATTGTCCAATCAGAATGCAGTAGAAGTTTTATTGCTTTGTTGCATAGATTCGTTGCTCTTGCAGTTGGGTCTTTAACAGCAAAAAATATCACAAAACTGACTTAATTTTTGCCTTTGTAAAGCAGAGGTTTATGACATTTGTAAAACAATTAATTTCTCAAAAGTTGCATGCCTGTCTCAAGGACTTCTTTGTGTCTGTTCCTTCTTCAGTACAAAATAGCAAAAACTGAGACAGACAAGAAAACAAGGCTGGCCACTACTTGATTCTGAGTCCAACTTCACGAGACACAGCCATCTGTCACAGTCACATGGAGACAAATTGACAGAAATTTCAAGTTTTGTGTCCCTGCAGTGTATGTAACAAAGCACAAATATTGAAACGACAATTTTAAGAGCATTTCAGTTTTTGTTAATTTCATAATTGAAGATCAGGCATTCGCATGCTTGAGTAAGCCATCAGAAGGGATAACAAACTGAAAAAGAAACAACATGTGACAGTTCTGTTTTATGTCACCTCACAACCACCACAACAATCCTGCATTATTTGATTCTTAACTTTTATTATTGCCACATGCCAGGACCAACAAGTAAGAAATTGTCACCATTGAGCCATGTGATGTAACATGTGTAAACTGTACATCTAATTAGGAGAATCTAAATATTCAGTTTATGCTCATTGGTGGGGCACAGTGATACAGCACATGGGCACAGTGAGACGGGCATTATTTTACCACAAGTGCAGGCCCTCTAGGCTTGAAAACTATTATAATCAAATAGGTTCCCTGACACAGGACATATGAATAACATATTCAACCATTTTGATATAGCTCATTAAATGAGAAGTTTGTGACCAGCATTCTATTTCAATAAATAAAATGTGAGATGTGCATGATTTAATTCAAGACCTTTTTTTCTGTATTTTGTGATGTTTCGCTGTGCCCCACTACAAAATGAACCACTGTGTCCAACTCACGTTTCTTTTATTAACTTTTGGAATCTTAGGGACTGCATGCCTTATTTGGGAATCACCATTCATCAGGTCACTAAAATAAGACAAGAAACCAAGGTTTAATTATTTTTGATTGATTATAGCAATATTATCTGCAATTATGACAATTATTTCCCACACTGTAAACCCAGCTGCTGGCAGTTACCGTAAAAACGACAGTACATGCCATAGAAACAATGGTTTTCTGTAAATAGGAACTCTTTTTTTTATTACAGTAGCAGTCGTTAAAGTTATGCAGCAGGTTTTACAGTGAAGACTAAAAGCTAATATTTTGAAATTCCTGTCTCCCTATACTGTTCATGTGCATTGTTGGGATATTGGAAAATATTTCAGTTACTGGTTTTTTGTACAGATAAAAGAGGAGAGTTCTGCAAAAAAAAAATCCACATTAATGCCGGGGGGCGGGGGGAGGTTCTCTCACCAAGCCTGCTGTCTCACTGTGCCAAGCTCTCCCTAACACCTATTCCCTGGAAACGCATTTCATCTATCCTTCTGACCACAGCACAACAACATCATTACATCTCTTAAAAAGAGATGTAAGCATTAAACAATCAAGACTAGGTTCTCAATAACACTGAGGTTGTGGCACCGGCAGCCAGATTAGAATGTCATTGATTGGAGTTGTGCAAGGAGCACCATGGGACTGTTGCTTTTAATTAACACAAGCAGAGCACTTGGCTGGCAGGGTTTTTAAGACCTGATTTATACGATTTTTTGGCTTTCCCCAAGAGGTAGGAGGCCATTAGTAGGCAGGGGATGGACGGCCCATATCACCTGGTATCAAAGGGCAATTGATGGATGCTGGCCTGAGGCAGTCTGTCCTTGATGGTTGCTGTCTCTGCAACCACATCACTCAACTGATAGCGTCTCTCATCCTTCACTTTCCTGGTGGGTCTCATCATCCACTGACCAGGCCAGCAAAGCTCGAAGAAGGACAGCCTAAAACTGAGCTAAGACCTTTTCGCTTTTTATTAATGACAAACCTAACAGCATCACAATACTGATACAAAAACTGTACTAATCTGTGACCAGCTTTAAACTGTAGGAGGTAAAACAACTGGTGCCAGTCACACAGCCCTAGAGTAGTATCCTATTTCCATTCCCATCATGCATTGCTCAGGCAGTTAAAATCTCAGCATGTTTTGAGCCATTAGTTGCTGCCAGTCTGTCACCAATTTATGCCCCAACCTTCAACACTGCCTTTTTTCATTCTTCGCTTGTCTGGCCTCTCTTAACATTTATGACGTGTTCTTGATTTTTTAAAGACAGGGTGCTAGGGGCCGAATGCAATTAGACCCACACAGCTGTCCATTCATTTTGACATACTGTTTTTCTCCAGTAGAGAATATTGAATAAACATCTGAATAATTCTGTATTTGACGAGTGTCATTTGCATGTTCCAGAAATAACTGTCTCGAAATAAATTCAGATGTGACATCTTATTTTTGTGTCTCACGTGTCATTTAAATGGTTCCTGCTTTAGACAATGTTATCAATGTGAGTACTTTTTGCTTGGTTGAATAGGTCCATAACATCAGCCCATGTCAACAGGGTAGTATCAAAGGGCAGCTGATGGATGCAGGACACTGACAGTGTGTCCTTGGAGGTTGCCATCTTTGCAACCCCACAACTCAACCAATAGCATCTCCGATCCTAGGCTTTCCTGTCTCAGCATCCACTGACCATTGGCTCAGCAAAGCCTGACTAGTATAAGGACAACCTGAGAAATGAACTCCCTTTATAATTCAATCAAAACAAAAACCTAATTCCTAACCTTAACAGCTTAAGAAAAAAAAACTGACTTAATTTTTGCCTTTGTAAAGCAGAGGTTTATGACATTTGTAAAACAATTAATTTCTCAAAAGTTGCATGCCTGTCTCAAGGACTTCTTTGTGTCTGTTCCTTCTTCAGTACAAAATAGCAAAAACTGAGACAGACAAGAAAACAAGGCTGGCCACTACTTGATTCTGAGTCCAACTTCACGAGACACAGCCATCTGTCACAGTCACATGGAGACAAATTGACAGAAATTTCAAGTTTTGTGTCCCTGCAGTGTATGTAACAAAGCACAAATATTGAAACGACAATTTTAAGAGCATTTCAGTTAATTGAAGATCAGGCATTTGCATTCTTGATTAAGCCATCAGAAGGGATAACAAACTGAAAAAAAAAAACATGTTTTATGTCACCTCACAACCACCACAACAATCCTGCATTATTTGATTCTTAACTTTTATTATTGCCGCATGCCAGGACCAACAAGTAAGAAATTGTCACCATTGAGCCATGTGATGTAACATGTGTAAACTGTACATCTAATTAGGAGAATCTAAATATTCAGTTTATGCTCATTGGTGGGGCACAGTGATACAGCACATGGGCACAGTGAGACGGGCATTATTTTACCACAATTGCAGGCCCTTTAGGCTTGAAAGCTATTATAATCAAATAGGTTCCGTGACACAGGATATATGAATAACATATTCAACCATTTTGATATAGGCCATTAAATGAGAAGTTTTTGACCAGCATTCTATTTCAACAAATAAAATGTGAGATGTGCATGATTTAATTCAAGACTTTTTTTAATGTATTTTGTGATGTTTCGCTGTACCCCACTACAAAATGAACCACTGTGTCCAACTCACATTTCTTTTATTAACTTTTGGAATCTTAGGGACTGCATGCCTTATTTGGGAATCACCATTCATCAGGTCACTAAAATAAGACAAGAAACCAAGGTTTAATTATTTTTGATTGATTATAGCAATATTATCTGCAATTATGACAATTTTTTTCCTCACTGTAAACCTAGCTGCTGGCAGTTACCGTAAAAACGACAGTACATGCCATAGAAACAATGGTTTTCTGTAAATAGGAACTTTTTTTATGTATTACAGTAGCTGCCGTTAAAGTAATGCAGCAGGTTTTACAGTGAAGTCTAAAAGCTAAAATTTTGAAATTCCTGTCTCCCTACAGTGGGTTGCAGAAGTATACAACCTAGAAAAAGTTTTGGTTCAATATCTGCAATAGAAGTGGAAAATACATACGGTAAAATTTTTGAATAATTTCGTATTTTGTCACGTCATTGGAAGACGGCTAAAAATATCACTTAAACTCCACTGAGCATGGTCAAATTGCACCAACTTGATATTCATAACTGTCAGAACCATGCAAAATGAATGGTTTCATTGAAAACAGAAACTTTTAAGACACAAGACATCAAACGGGAGAGTGCCAAAACTAAGCATCATCGCCAATTTATGTGACCATACCTATTTTCTCTTCTGTTGCAAATATTGAGCCAAAACCTTTTTCTAGGTTGTATCATGGTGTGTCCCTGCCTGTCAACCTAATTTCTTGCTGTTCGGGGGCTTCTCGAGTAAACAGCATCCCAAAACATGCTGTCAGGTCACAATGTCAGTTCATTCTGACATTGCAATTGGGGATGATGGTGTGGAATTAGGGTTAAAAAATGTTTTTGTCTCCCTATGCAAGTTCTAAACCTCTCCAATGCAGCTTATCAACATCATTAGATACTTGGTTTATTTTATTATTGAATTCATTATAATTTTTATTACAGAAGGTGGATTTTGTGATATTTTCCATCCACAAAAGTTACACAAATAAAGTAAAACAATCCAATATATCAAAAACCAATCAGAGATCAATGTTTTATACTATAATTTTATTTCGTCGGGTCAAAATAACAAGGTTATCAATGAAGAACATCACAACTTACATGGGGGGTGTATACTTTTGCAACACCCATTTTCACTGATTTAATTTTTTCTACTTTACCATGACTTTCCATCCAGCATTTTATGGTGTATATCGGTTGTAAGAGAGGTCAGTATGACCATGCAGCAATATTGGAATGATGAAAGATATGTCAGGAAATGAAAGACCACTCCAGGGGGGTGTATACTTCTGCAACCCATTGTATACTGTTCATGTGCATTGTTGGGATATTGGAAAATATTTCAGTAACTTGATTTTTGTGAAACGTAAAAGAAGAGAGTTTTGTAAAAAAAATCCACATTAATGCCGGGGGGGGAGGGGTTCTCTCACCAAGCCTGCTGTCTCACTGTGCCGAGCTCACTGTGAAATTCATTTCATCTATCCCTCTGACCAAAGCGCAACAACATCATTACATCTCTTAAAAAAAGATAAGCATTAAACAATCAAGACTAGGTTCTCAATGGCACTGAGGTTGTGGCACCTGCAGCCAGATTAGAATGTCATTGATTGGAGTTGCGCAAGGAGCGCCATGGGACTGTTGCTTTTAATTAACACAAGCAGAGCACTTGGCTGCCAGGGTTGTTAAGACCTGATTTACTCGATTTTTGGCTTTTCCCAAGAGGTAGGAGGCCATTAGTAGGCAGGGGATGGACGGCCCATATCACCTGGTATCAAAGGGCAGCTGATGGATGCAGGCCTGTGGCAGTCGGTCCTTGATGGTTGCTGTCTCTGCAACCACATCACTCAACTGATAGCATCTCACATCCTGAGCTTTGCTGCTCGTCATCCACAGGCTGAACCAAGCAAAGCTTGACTAAGGACAGCCTAAGACTGAGCTAAGCCCTCTTCGCTTTTTATTAATGACATACTTATCTGTATGTCGATGCAGGAAATTCAGTGACAAGCACAAGTAATATATTGCAGAAGGTTAAAATAATCTCTATCATTGACAATGTTTTTGTTTTTTTTAATGACATGGTCTTCATTTTTGCCATATAATATTTACAGTAAAAAAAAAAGATATTGGAGGCCATCGAAACCCACAAAGAGTTATGTGAGGGCTCACCAAATTAAGATGGATGAGTGACGAGATCTTCAAATAAACTTTAAAGGACATAACCTCTATTCTCGTATTATACAAAGACAAAAATTCCTTTTTAATGAAAGTCACAGGGTAATGGAAGTAAAGCCTCCAAGCCGTGCTTCACATCTTAGGACACAACCACAAATTCAAGCTGGGAAACATTTGACAGGAACATTAACCCACAGAACAACTTTCACCTAAAAAGATGAATTTCTACGATACAGAGATATGCCCCATATTATTCTGTGATCCCCGTAAAACAAAATAGGAAAAAATAAAATTAATGGCACCTTATAAGCTGCTTTGAAGGAGCCATCAAAAGAATCAAGTTGACAGATGAAGGTCAATGATGACAAAGAATAGGGAGAAAAGACAACAAGGAAGCACCAAAACAAAATATTGTAAGTGACTGATGAAAAAGTCAAACCGCCTGACACAGGATATTTCAGATGAGAAGAGTATATTTTGTGACTGTGTGACAGGGGAAAATATTCTAAGAAAAAGAAGAAGGCATTGACCTTTCCATGGAGGTAAGTTCATGAGCAAATTAACTAGTCAGGGGCATGGTGACCTTTTTCAACCATGTACGAAGACTGGCAGGTACTCAATTCAGAAATTACTTCCACATAGCAAAACAGTGTAACAGGCCGTATGTACCAGTGTGTGTGTTACTGTGTTAGTATCTCATCAAACAGCTTCGAACTACCCTTTCATTGAAATGCTAAATGAAAGAGGCAAGCAAACAATTTCCTCTTTCTGAAACTTAGATTAACCATGAAGGCCAACTCTTGCATCATATTATAACAATTGACTGTTTGAGTAAGTCCAAGTAAAGCTATATCAAAAATTTTGTATTATATATAAGTTTGATTTACCCATTAAAAAACATTAATTTCATGCTTCAATGACTATTGTGTTGACCATATATCTCATTTCTAGGACAATGTGCAAAATATCTTCGTATGAGTTACGGATGATTTCATAATTGTAGACTTTTATCAAATAACCCACAATATTGCAAACTATTTGGCCATTAATTGCTGTTACTCTTTCATTAATTTGTGTGCCAACCTTCAACTCCCCCTTTTAATTCTTTTTAACTTCTCCGGCTTCACTTACAACATTTCTCCTGCCGTTTTTTAAGACAGGGCGCTATGGGCCAAATGCAATGTTGAGCCACACAGCTGTCCATTCATTATGACATACTGTTTTTCTCCAGTAAAGAACATGGAATAAACATCTCGGAGCGAAAAAAAAAGAAAATATTGGCCAACTACATTATAGGACAAAACAAACAGAAAAATGCGCATGGTGGAATTTAAAGGTGTGCCTAGAAGGGTCCATCTTATCAAAGCCCAAGCTTCATGCTGGTGGCATCGCCAATATGATTGTCATAAAATTATTAATGACAACAGCTTTTGACAGTTTTGTGGGAAGTTTCATTTGAAGCTTCTTCCCAGGATTGATGGTGTTATCATTATCAACCTTTTTCTATTGTAAGTTTCTCTATTGATTTCAGGGGAAAAAATGTCATTAAAAATGTATTTGTGAAATTAGTTTTAAAGGAGAGACACCTTTTGTGATGCGTTTTGTTCAAAATCATCTTCACCAAATTGGTAAAGTGAGACCTCAAGGACCTATTCAACAAAGAAGAAATGGCTGACCTATAAGAGACCCTGGTCTGTCTCAATAACACTGGGAGTAATGGACTTGACTTTGAAATTTACTTTTGTGTTAAGGTGTATACATGCAACAAAGCACGGAACTTTTTTTTAGAGCCTAAAGCAGGTATGTTAAGCTGAAGAATTCTGTATAAGAGGGGTGTCATTTGCATGCTCAATAAATAACTGTCTGGATATAAATTCAGATGCGACACCTTATTTTTATATCTCAGAGGTTTTTAAATGGTTCCTGCTTTAGACAATGCCGATAATGTGGGTTCGTTTTGCTTGGAGGCATAGGTCATTAGATAGTTGGGGATGAACGGCCCATATCACCAGGGTATCAAAGTGACAGTCTGTCCTTGATGGTTGCCATCTCTGCAACAACATGACTCAACTGATAGCATCTCCCATCCTAGGCTTTCCTTTCTCAGCATCCACTGACCCCTGCAGCCCAGCAAAGCCTGACTGATATATGGACAGCTTGAGAATAAACTCACATTATGATTTAACCAAAAGCCTAATTCCCAACTTCAACAGCCAAAAAAATCACAAAACTAACCTCCTTTTGGCCTTGGTAAAGCAGATGTATTATGACATTTGTAAAACAATTATTTTCCAAAAGTTGCATGCCAGTCTCAAGGACCTCTTTGTGTCTGATTTCTTCTTCAGTACAAAATGGTAAAAACTGAGAAAGGCAAGAAAACAAGGCTGGCCACTAATTGAGTCCAACTTCACGAGACACAACCATCTGTCACAGTCACACGCAGACAAATTGACAGAAATTTAAAGTTTTTGTGTCATTGGAGTGTGTGCAACAAAGCACAAATATTGAAATGACAATTTTAAGAGCATTTAAGTTTTTGTTAATTTAAAAATTGAAGATCAGGCATTTGCATTCTTGATTAAGCCATCAGAAGGGATAACAAATCCTGCATTATCTGATTCTTAACTTTTATTATTGCCAAATGCCAGGGCCGACAAGCAAGATATTGTCACCATTGAGCCATGTGACATAACTTGCGTAAATTGTACATCTAATTAGGAGAGTCTAAATATTCAGTTTATGTCCGTAGGTGGGGCACAGTGATACTTTCCCTTTAGGCTTGCTGAATTTTTCTATCAATTCATGCTATAAAAACTATTATACGTCAATAAAAACAGCTGGTTGGGGGAGGTTTTAGTTCCCTGACACTGGACATATATGAAAAACGTATTCAACCATTTTCGTATGGCTCACTAAAATGAGAGGTTCAAATGGTTTGTGACCAGCATTCTATTTCAAACATAATTGTGAGCTGTGCGTGATTATATTCAAGACCTTTTTTCATGTATTTTGTGAAGTGTTGCTGTGCCCCACTCACATAGCATGACTTAGTTGGGAATCAGCATTCATCAGCTCACTAAGATTTAAGACAAAAAACCAAGGTCTGAATATTTGTTGATTGATTACAGCAATATGAACAACAAATATTATAACAATTATTTCCAAGGCTGAAAACTAAAATTTGAAATTCCATTCACCATTTGCAGTACATTGGCAAAGTTGGGATATAGGACAACATTTCAGTTGCTTAACTTTTGTACAACATGAAGAGGACAATTCTGTAAAAAAAATAAAATTCCACATAGATGAGGGGGGGGGGGGGCTTGCTCTCACCAAGCCTGCTGTCTCACTGTGCCGAGCTCTCTCCTTCACCTATTCCCAGGAAACACAGTTCATCTATCTTTCTGAATATACCACAACAACATCATTACATCTCTTAAAAAGAGATGTAAGCATTAAACAAATCAAGACTAGGTTCTTAATGAACACACCTGCAGCCAGATTAGAATGTCATTGATTAACACAAGCAGAGCACTTGGCTGCCAGGGTTGTTAAGACCTGATTTATACGATTTTTTGGCTTTTTCCCAAGAGGTAGGAGGCCATTAGTAGGCAGGGGATGGACGGCCCATATCACCTGGTATCAAAGGGCAGCTGATGGATGCAGGCCTGTGGCAGTCTGTCCTTGATGGTTGCCGTCTCTGCAACCACATCACTCAACTGATAGCATCTCACATCCTCGGCTTTCCTGCTAGGCCTCGTCATCCACTGGCTGGCCCAGCAAAGCTTGACTAAGGATAGCCTAATACTGAACTAAGCCCTCTTCACACACTTTTTTGCATATCAACACTGATACTGATGAAAAAGTAAATTCAGTGACAAGCACTTCATGCAGAGGCTGTTACTCTAGTCTCTCCTTGCAAAACAAATAATCATATAATGCAAAATGTCAAAATACTTGTATTTGACAATGCGTAGTGCACCAAGGTGGGAAAGGTCTGGGAGGTACGACCTGGTACGTGAATACACAGAGGAAGGGCAAAAGAAGATGGAATTCTATGTTACAAGATACGACCATGTTAATTCTGCCATCTCACTAAAGCACTGTTTGGTCAAAACTGACTTACTACTAATTCGGCACACAAACAGAATAAGGCAAAAATAAAATTGATGGCACCTGACGAGCTGCTATGAAGGGGCCATCAAATGAACAGAATAGTCCAATGAAAGTTTTTGATGACCAAGAATAGGGTAAAAAGACAAGGAAGCACCAAAACAAAATATTGTAAGAGACCAATGAACAAGTCACACAGGATATTTTAGAAGAGAACAGTGTTTTTTCTGACTGTATGGCAACGCAAAAATATCCGAAGAAAAAGAAGAAGGCATTGACCTTTCCATGGAGGCAAGTTCATAACCAAATTAGTTAGTCAGATGCATGGTGACCTTTTTCAACCTATGTACGAAGACTGGCAGGCACTGAATACTGAAATTACTTCCACTAGAGCAAAACAGTGTAACATACTGTATGCATGTGACCAGAGCCAGTGTGTGTGTTGGTATTTCATCAAACAGCTTCTTACTTCCATTGCGATGATGGATGGAAGAGGAAAATAATTTCCTATTTCTAATTTGAGATTAAACATGGAGGCCAACTTTTGCATCATATCATAACAACTGCCTCTGGCAAGTGTTCAAATAGGCCCCAGTAAAGTTGTGTCAAAAATCCAATATCACATTTCATGACTTTTCCTTCAGTAGGAGTTTGGGGAATTGATCTATGCTTTAAAAAAAATTATATCATCCTTCAATGATTATTTGTTAGACCTTTTACCTCATTTCTCTCTAAGACAATGTGAAAAAATATCTACAAATGGGTTAAGCCATCATATTAAGATACTATGAAAACTTTTGCCATACCTATATTCCTTGATCTTGCTTTGCTTGACTGATCTGGCTTAGCCAGACCAGGACTTAACCTAGACCTGGCTCTTCTCCAAAGTCCATGTTGGATGAAATCGGGCCTGTATTCAAATTATCATTTATCACATGAGTAAGAAATTACTAGTGAAGATGTTATTGAACTAAGCAAAAAGAGGTTAAATATAGAATAAAGTTTATTCTTTGATGGTTGTGTTTATATTAAGACAGATGTGTGAGAAAGAAACATGTATATTGGATGCTGAGGAAAATGTGGATATAAAGTATGGATTGCTGAAAAAAGCTCAATTCCTAAATAAATTTGGAAACCTACAAAAGAACCATATTCCTGTTCATCTCCCTCGCTCGCATTGATGCAAAAGAACAAAAATATAGAATACTCTACTCCAATGTAAAAGAAACCAGGGTTGGCAGGTAAATACCATTGGGTAAAAACCCAATGGTAAATACTTGGATTTTACCCATGCCTTTCTACCTTTTCTACCATGTTTCTACCCAGTACGAATCAAAGGTATTTCTTATTGGTTCTGTTGTCCATCATGCAGTGTTTATTGTTTCTTTTATGTTTTAATATCGTTTGTAAACAGTATTTAAGCCATTTTGCCTAACTAAGAATGACCGACAACCAGGCTTAAAATTTTAAGCAGGAATTTAAACATGGAACAAAGCAGATTTACTTTATCCCCTTACTTATCCCTTCTCAACTGCTCATATTGGTTTACATGCTCATAATAGCAAAGATGCATCAAGGAGGCAGACCTAAAGATTCAATTTGGGAATATTTTGAATCGGTCACACTCAATGACAAATCATATGCAAAATGTTTGATTTGTGGACATCAGCAGTTAGCCAAGGCAGGAAGACTGAGACAGCACTACTTTAAACTCCACACTGAACCGGATCGAAAACCACCAGTGAAAAGAAAGTTCCCAGGTGATGAGGAGTCAGATGTTGCCCAGCCAAGTACATCATCATCAACCGAGCCAGCAGCAGTAGCCTCAGCAGTTGTCCCATCAACCGCGTCTGATCTGGATCATGAAATTGCCAAAATGTTCTATGCAGGAAATATCCCTTTCAACTTTGCTGAAAACAGTCAGTATGTCAAGGTGAATATTATATGGATATTAACATGTTCATGACACAGGAAATCATTTGTTCATTTTGACATGGAATTTAATATTCACTGCATATGTCTGCACATACAAATATTTCAATAATTGTAATTTTGCAGGTCATAAAAATGCTGCGTCCCGGATATGAGCCACCATCCAGAAGAGCACTTGGCGATAAGCTGCTGTATGATGTGCATGGAGAACTGCAGTTGGTCATGGCAACAAAACTAGAGGGTAAAATTGGTACTCTCCTTCAGGACGGGTGGAGCAACATACATAATGAGCCAGTTATTGCAAATTGCGTGGTCGTTGATGGGAAACCCTTCTTCCTGAATAGTGTCGACACTGGATCAATGTCAAAAACGGCCGAAAACTGTAGAGATATTTGCAAAGAGGCAATGGAGCTTGCAGAAGAGAAGTATGGTTGCGTAGTGAAATCTGTTTGTACTGATAATGCAAAGAATATGGAGAAAATGAGGAATTTGCTACATGAAGAAAATTCTTCCCTTGTTGTGTATGGCTGCGCTTCTCACTGGCTCAATCTTCTTGGTGGAGAAATGACGAAGACGTCATTGCTGAAACAAGTAGTGGATATCCAAAAGTATTTCAGAAACCACCACAAACCCAATGCCTGGCTGCTCGAACAGACCGGTTCCGTAAAACCCCAGCTCCCAGGCGACACACGGTGGAATTCACAACTGGCATGCTTAGATACCTTTGTACGTAATCGTGGTGCATATACAAATATCTGTTCAGAACATGACAAGGAATTAGAAGGTAATGTTGTAAGAAAAATCCAAGATGCAACGCTCTTCAGAAGCGCCAAAGAGATGGCAGATCAGTTGCGCCCAGTTGCTGGAGCAATAGACAGGTGCCAGGCTGATGACTCCAATCTTGCCACTGCGTGTCACGAATTTCTTTCACTGCTGAATGACCCAAGTCTTCAGGGGTTCACTTCTGTTATCCAAAAGCGTTTCAAGCAGGCAATAGTAGTTCCCCATATGACGGCATATTTCTTCCATCCTAAGCACAGGGGTGAAAAGTTGTCCCCAGAGCAGCTTGAATTGGTTCATATATATGTTGCATCACATGACCCCGATTTCACTGGCTTAGTAATAGCCTTTCAAGCAGAGGAACCTCCCTTTCCAAAAAACTATTTTTCTGACTTCGCAACCACATCAGTACCCCCAGTGACATGGTGGAAGGCATTGAAACGTTTCGGCCTTCCTGCTAAGTTTGTTGACCTTGCCGTTCAATTGCTTTCTGCCCCTGCTTCGTCTGCAGCCATTGAAAGGGTTTTTTCCGGATTTGGGCAAATCCACACAAAACTTAGAAATCGACTTGGGTCATGAGAAGGTCAGCAAACTTGTGTTTTGCAATGCTATGCTTCGAAATTGTGATGACTCTTGAACTAGATTAAATCAATTGCATTTTGCGGTTTGTTGATATTTGTTCGTTCCCGATCATGATTGATATGCATCCATGTTACCTATTCTCATGTGAAAAATGATTTTCTGTTAAAAATCAATCATAAAACTTGTAAAATTGTTGTCAGTGTTTCATTTATAGTTTCTACTGGGTATATACCATTTCTACTGGGTAAAAACCCATTTCTACCTAGTTTCTACCCATGGTAAGGTAGAAACTCCTTTCTACCGGGTAATTTGCCAACCCTGAAAGAAGCTATGACAGACCCATGACATTGTCAGAATAAAGAGCCACTGTTTATGAAGCTTGATAAAGTCACCACTTGGGGTTTTCGGCAGGGTATGGCGATTGTCAGGTCCTGCAAACTGGCTGTTGGAGAGTGCAAGGATGAATAGCTTCTCAAAATTTACATTTGCTATACAGCAGGTTGTCGTAAGATTGAACCTCATCACACCACTAAAATAAACCGACAGCTACAAGAGTACAAACCGAAAGCTGCAAAAGTACATTGTTCACAAACTGACACTGGCTATTCAGACATCACTTACTGCAAAGATACGCTATGGAAACATGAAGCAATCAAAGAGATCTGTCATGCAAAAGGTTACAGGATTTTTTTCCCTTGTTCTTTGCAAACATATATGCAACTGAGTTGCTCTACAGCAGCCTTGCAGAAGCATTATATCTGCCTCAGCCCAACCAAAGATATAACTGATAGCCCAAGTGGATCATAGCTGTCTCAAGCAAGATGCTGTTTTAACCATACTCCACATAATATTACTGACTATCCACAGAAAGCAGACCAGATGGATTTGTCACATTTGTCATTTATTGAAGGTCAGTTTTATATATGATATGGCTCAGCATAGAAATAGAGATCAGAACAACTTCTATATTTATATATATGTCAACAAAATATCACACATTGATATCAAGGAAATAGACAATATGTAAATTGTAAAATTTGCATTCACATAGATCATTTTGAAAGAATGACATTTCTATGAACTAACAACCTAACTGTAAGGTCTGTAGATAAACTATATATATATAATTTAAAAGGCAACATCACCTGTTATATCAAAAAATATCATTGAAAACTTTTGTAACTCAGTTCTTGTAGCTTTAATACCGATAGTTTGCTATTATAATGGGATGCAACAGAAAGGGCAACACGTATATTGTGTAGAAAAGGCAGCAAGATCAGAATGTCATTCATTCATTGAAGTTTTGCAAGAAATACTACAGGACTGCTTCTTGCAATTAACAAGACCGGATCACTTGGCTACAAGGGTGGTATGGACCAGATCAGATTATTTTTACTTTGCCTCAAAAGGAGAAGGTCATTAACAAGCAGGGGTTGGGCGGCCCGTATCACCAGGGTACCAAAGGGTAGCTGAAGGATGCAGGCCTGTTGACAGTCTGACCTGGGTAGTAGCCATCTCTGCAACCACGCCACTCAACTGATAGCATCTCCCATTCTTGGCTTTCCTTTCTCACCCCCTACTAATCCCTGCAGCCCAACAAAGCCTGACTAATATAATTGACAGTTTGAGAATGACCTGAAGTAATGATTTAACCAAAGGCCTAATTTCCAACTTCAACTGCAAAAAAATCACAAAACTGACTTCTTTTTAGCCTTTGTAATGACATTTGTTAAATAATTATTTTCCGAAAGTTGCATGCCAGTCTCAAGGACCTCTTTGTGTCTGATTTCTTCTTCAGTACAAAATGGCAAAAACTGAGAAAGTCAAGAAAACAAGGCTGGCCACTAATTGATTCTGAGTCCAGCTTCACGAGACACAACCATCTGTCACAGTCACATGCAGACAAATTGACAGAAATTTGAAGTTTTTGTGTCCTTGGAGTGTGTGCAACAAAGCACAATTTATATTAAAATGAGAATTTTAAGAGCATTTAAGTTTTTATTAATTTCATAATTGTAGATCAGGCATTTGCATGCTAGAGTAACCCATCAGAAGGGAAAACAATCTTGCATTATCTGATTCTTAACTTTTATCATTGCCAGGGCATACAAGTAAGACATTGTCACCATTGAGCCATGTGACATAACTTGCGTAAATTGTACATCTAATTAGGAGAATCTAAATATTCAGTTTATGTCTATGGTGGGGCACAGTGATACTTTCATTATACTACCCTTTAGGCTTGCTGAATTTTTCTATCAATTCATGCTATAAAAACTATTATACGTCAATAAAAACAGCTGGTTGGGGGCGGTTTTAGTTCCCTGACACTGGACGTATATGAAAAACATATACAACCATTTTCGTATGGCTCACTATAATCAGAGGTTCGACTGGTTTGTGACCAGCATTCTACTTCAAACATTATCAGTGTTGTCAGTAAACACTCGCCCGCTCGCCCCAGGCGACTATATTTCCGTCTGGGCGACCAAAATCTTGTTTTTGGTTGTCCAATTGGCAACCAAGACAAAACAAGGCATAAACTTGGTGAATATTTGCTTCACAGAAATCGTTTTGCTCTCGTTTTAAAGCCCAAAAAGAGATCTGCCATGAGGTGTAAATTTTGTGGTTGACTTACAATCCAAACTTGCAATACTTTGATATTCTTACTTGTAAAATCAGAATTCATACATATAAAAATATTCAATCAATCACATGACAAACTTGTAATTATGGAGGGAAGTATTGATAGATCCAACATATTGAACCAACAATCTGAAGTGGTGGTGGTTGTCCTTCAATACACAGCACTATTCTCCCTGTGCTTGAACGTTGTAGTGAAAGCAATGTGAGTGATTGCTTTTGGTTGTAACAGAGAGAACATAATGTCTTCTAAGTAAAATGAATTATTCACGACATGTGCTAGGGCCATATATATATATATTAAATTATTGAAACTTAACCCCAGGAGAGCTCCTGCTCTTGACATTTTAAGAATTGTAATCCATGATATTTAGGCCTACCGTACATGTAAAAGATTTGCCGAGAAGGGAACCCACTTTTTCAGGCACTCCTGCCTCTCATAGAATATGGAGTGGAATGAATATAATGTAGATTGGTTTGCTAAAAACATTAGGTTTAACATGTGTAGAGATATAATGTTACTTTAATTTAAATGCCTTTATTTTATATGCTTTCATGATATGAGTAACCTATGAAGAGCGCTGAAACTGCCAATGCGATTAAATATGGGCGACCAACTTGTATGTTTGGGCGACCAAGTTTCTGAACTTAGTCGCCCAGTGGGCGACCAAGCACTCAAGGGTTACTGACAACACTGAACATAATTGTGAGCTGTACGTGATTATATTCAAGACCTTTTTTCATGTATTTTGTGAAGTGTTGCTGTGCCCCACTCACATAGCATGACTTAGTTGGGAATCACCATTCATCAGCTCACTAAAATTTAAGACAAAATACCAAGGTTCGAATTTTTGTTGATTGATTACGACAATATGAACAACAAATATTATAACAATTATTTCCAAGGCTGAAAACTAAAATTTGAAATTCCATTCACCATTTGCAGTACATCGGCAAAGTTGGGATATGGGACAACACTTCAGTTGCTTAACTCTTGTACAACATAAAGAGGATATTTCTGAAAAAATTCCACATGGATGCGGGGGGGGACCTTTCTCTCACCGAGCCTGCTGTCTCACCGTGCCGAGCTCTCCCCTACACCTATTCTCACGAAATGCAGTTCATCTATCTTACTGACTATACCACAACAACATCATTACATCTCTTAAAAAGAGATGTAAGCATTTAAAAAAAATCAAGACTAGGTTCTTAATGAAGGCACCTGCAGCCAGATTAGAATGTCATTGATTGGAGTTGTGCAAGGAGCACCATGGGACTGCCGCTTTTAATTAACACAAGCAGAGCACTTGGCTGCCAGGGTTGTTAAGACCTGATTTATACGATTTTTTGGCTTTTTCCAAGAGGTAGGAGGCCATTAGTAGGCAGGGGATGGACGGCCCATATCACCTGGTATCAAAGGGCAGCTGATGGATGCAGGCCTGTGGCAGTCTGTCCTTGATGGTTGCCGTCTCTGCAGCCACATCACTCAACTGATAGCATCTCCCATTCTGGGCTTTCCTGCTAGGCCTCGTCATCCACTGGCTGAACCCTGCAAAGCTTGACTAAGGATCGCCTGAGACTGAGTCAAGCCCTCTTCGCTTTTTATTAATGACTTACTTTTCTGCATGTCGACACTGATACCGATGAAAAAGTAAATTCAGTGACAAGCACTCCAAGCGGAGGCTGTTACACTAGTCTCTCCTTGCAAAACAAGTAATCATATAATGCAAAATGTCAAAATACTTGATATATTTGGCAATGCGTAGTGTACCAAGATGGGAAAGGTCTGGGAGGTACAACCTGGTACGTGAATACACAGAGGAAAGGCAAAAGAAGACGGAATTCTATGTTATAGGATGGGACCAATGCCGACCATGTAATTCTGCCATCTCCCTAAAGCAGCATTTTGGTCCAAACTGACTTACTACTAATTCGGCACACAAACAGAATAGGGCAAAAATGAAATTGATGGCACCTAATGAGCTGCTATGAAGGAGCCATCAAAAGAACCAAATTGTCCTATAAAAGTCTTTGATGACAAAGAATAGGGAATGAAAGCAAGGAAGCACCAAAACAAAATATTGTAAGAGACCGATGAACAAGTCACCCAGGATATATTAGAAGATTTTTTTCTGACGGCGTGGCAGGGGAAAAATATCCTGAGAAAAAGAAGACATTGACCTTTCCACGGAGGCAAGTTCATGTGCAAATTAGCCAGTCAGATGCATGGTGACCTTTTTCATCTGATGTATGAAGACTGGCAGATACTCAATTCAGAAATCACTTCCTCTATAGCCAAACAGTGTAGCAAACTATATGCATGTGAACTGACCTGACCTGAACAGTCTGCGTCCCAGTGTATGTGTCAGTATCTCAATGAAAGCTTCTAACTACTGCTTGTGACAATGCCTCTACTGCCATTGTGTCTAATAGCAAAAAGTGCTTTTCAAAAGACTTTGGATATTCCAAATAGCACTATGAGGATATTTGAAAAGATCAAATATCCCCCAAGATGCTATTTGGATATTTCATCAGACCCTTTTTCATCAGATGATATTCCATCAGATGCTTTGCCTTACCATCTTAAGCTTTGGCTGGCCGTATGGTACTTTGGCTTCTGCCAATTATTCTCTGGGTCCTATTGTGACGTTACCATGCTATGCAGTAGAGTTGCTGTTCTTTTTCAGGAAAAACGTGTGATGTTTGCAGCCCTGACACTCGCTTATGACTAGCAGGAAAATTATGAAACTTTGGGGATATGTCAGTCAATACCTGAATATTTTCACCTGATTTTCAGAATTCATCTATGATTTTTTTTAGGAGTCAATAAGGCCATTTTTTTAAACATAAAAGATCGCGATTTTCACGTGCGTCATGCTGCTAAATTTTTTACGAAACATACAATGTTCAAAAACCTGACACTCAAATACCAAGAGCAGGAAAATTATGAAAGTTGGAAAATATTTCAGTAGATACCTGAATTTTATCACCTGATTATCAGAATTTATCTACAATTTTTTTAGCAGTCAATAAAGCCATTTACTTAAACATAAAAGATCGCAATTTTCATTTGCGTCATGCTGCTAACTTTTTTGCAAAACATACAATGTTTAGAGACCTGAAACTCAAATACCATGAATCAGAAAATTAAAAAAAGTTGGCAAATATTTTAGTTAATACCTGAATTTTATCACCTGATTTTCAGAATTTATCTACGATTTTTGTAGCAGTCATTAGGGCCATTTCTTTAAACATAAAAGATCGCGATTTTCATGTGCGTCATGCTGCTAACTTTTTTGCAAAACATGCAATGTTCAGAGACCTGACACTCAAATACTATGAGCAGGAAAATTATGAAAGTTGGAAAATATTTCAATAAATATCTGAAGTTTAACACCTGACTTTCAGAATTGATCTACGATTTTTTTGAGCAGTCAATAAGGCCGTTTCTGAAAACATAACAGATCGCGATTTTCATGTGCGTCATGCTGCTACCTTTTTTGCAAAACATACAATGTTCAGAGACCTGAAACTTAAATACTATGAAAAGGAAAATTATGAAAGTTGGGAAATAATTCAGTCAACACCTGAATTTCATCACCTGCTTTTTAGAATTTATCCACAATTTTTTTAACAGTCAATAAGGCCATTTTTTTAAACATAAAAGATCACGATTTTCATGTGCGTCATGCTGCTAACTTTTCTGCAAAACATACAATGTTCAGAGACCTGAGACTCAAATACTATGAATAGGAAAATTGTGAAAGTTGGGAAATATTTCAGTCAATATCTGAAATTTATCATCTGGTTTTCAGAAATTTTCTTCAATTCATTTTGTGGCCAAAAACGTCTAATGTCGTTTGTATAAACACAAAAGATCGCAAATTTCAGATCCGAAACAGCTTATTTCTTGGTTGCAAAACCTGCCATGTTTAGAGCCATGGAACTCACAGACTATCAATAGGAAAATCATGGAAGCAAGGGAATACTTGAGTCAATACTTGAATTTTGTCACCTGGCTTTCAGAATTTGTTTAAAAATTTTATAGCAGCCGAAAACTTCATTTGTTTAAACACAAAACATCTCGAATTTCAGATCCGAAAAAGCCTACCATGTTCAGAGCCGTGAAACTCACAGACTATCAATAGGAAAATCATGAAAGCCAGTGAATACTTAGGAAATAATTTTTTGATGAATCTGGACATATAATTATTATCAATATAGATCTACTCCAAGGAGAGGGGCCTGTGACTTCTGTACTAGATTGTATCTACGAGTGGGTTAACTCTAGCCTGTGTTAGTGAATTTCTGTGTTAGTTAACCGGATTTACAAAATTGGCTTGTGCTGTGTCAACAAATAACTGGTTAAGGTCTTTTTATTGTTATGAGGGACAATTAACACAATTTTTACGTTGATTCCCAGGGGTTTCCCAAAAATATTCGCATCATTTGACATGGAAAAAAAAGACAGAAAAAAACTATTTCCATGACAGTAAAAATGACCTCGCTCCCTCAATTTTGCAGTTAAAGCCTTGAAATTGATAGAGCACCTTCCTTGGTACTTCTTGCGTCTTCGCTGAACACGGCATTAATTTCGGGTCAACCGTTTGTTTAATACGCCACTCTGACCACGGAAAAACAAATTTTTCACATGTCTAAATTTAGAGGGCTGGCGAATAAAATTTGTTCGATGTATCTTCACGCCCTTAGCAGCGTAGATGCAAACATCACTTGGCTACATCTTGTAGCAGTTTCATGACAATTGCATTAAAATGCAATTTTTTAAGAAAGGATTTTCTGCACCAAGAAGATTTTGGTTTTACGACTTTTTGCCATACATGAACTGGCCAACCTGTGCTGTCATCAAGTGACATCATCAAGTGACGTCATGGCCTGACGTCACTTCGTTTGCAATGACTGTTTTGTTTGCAAGCGTTTTCAGTGCCTTTTGTTTGCTTGCTGTTCAATATTATTGGATTAACATCCCCTTAAAAAAATTAATTTTCACGTCATTTGGGAAATAATTTTTAATGAATCTGGACAGAAATTATCAATATCTGCTTCACTGAACTAGAACTCAACCCATCCCTGGCAGTTCAGATTGACAATGACTTGACTTCCTTTGAGAAAAGATCAGGAATTTCATGAGACAGGCTAATTTAAGTAAATTTGGCTAAATAGATGTCATTTCACCGCCTGTCACCAGGTGTCTCTCCTGTGCCTGCACACTTGAGGAGTGCTGCCCCCTTGTGTAGAAGAAAATATGGCAGTGCTTGACAGCCATCTCTTCTACAAATAGTGTCAAAATAGTTTCTAACCATGAGGCACTATTTGGTCACTATTTGATGTAGAAGAGATGGCTGTCAAATATATTAGGACAAAGTTTCTAACATAGCACATTAGAACTTATGGAAAAGTTCAGTAGAAAATGTGGCTTGGTTGCACTTTTTGGATATTTTGTAGGGATATTGGCAAAGCATGGTGAGGGGAGTAGATATTATGACAAAGACCTATTTTAGTGTCTGGCATGCAAAAGGCAGCCCGATTTGCAAATCGGGCATGTAGACCTATCGGCTGTAACAACTACCCTTCCATTGGGATGTTAAATGGAAGAGGCACACAATTTCCTATTTCTGAAACTGAAGTTCACCATGAAAGCGAACTGTTGCATCATGTCATAACAAATGCCTCTGGCAAGAGTTCACTAAGCCCTATTAAGGTTTTACATGTATTAAAAAATTGAATGTCATGATATTTGATTACTTATTCTTCAGTTGGAGTTTGGGGAATTGCACAAATTGTGCAGATAGAGCCTACTCAATGATTAGTGGTAATATGCATTGTTATAAGCTTCTTGAATATAGTGATATTATAAGTTTGATTTGTGCCAAAAAAAAAACATTGGTGTCATCCTTCAATGATTGTTCGGTTGACCTTTTACCTGATTAATTAAAATTAATTAAGCCATCGTAAGATACTTTTGTGAGAAAAACTAAATTTTTAGCAAAGACTAGATGGCTTATCTATTATTATTTTATCCACTTGGTCATTTATCACAAACCTGCTGCAATGTTACCTGTAGTTTCGCATGTTTTGTTTTTCAACTTATCATATCTAGCAGTCCCTGCTTGCAAATAGAGATATCAGAAAATTGAGGATCAGCGTGGAAGCATGTGAAACACTCAATTGATCTCTCTCATCTGAATTTACAGCAAGCAATAGGCACTGATGGACAGCTCGCAAAAGCCTGCAAACATCAAATCCTCAATTACGAAATTATTAAACCTAGAATCCTAGATGCTCTTAATTTTTGCTTCATTGTGCACCTTTTCAGGACAGAGAGACATTTAAATCATGTCAATTTGGCCTACTGCCTATGAGATTGTGACAAATGACTTTTTAATAGCCAGCTATTTATTCTCTTTTCTCTTAGTTTTCTCAATTTTTAAAAAATTATCAGAAGAAACCAGCCACTAGTAAGCCCTTTAGACATTGCTAAGAATTTGAGCATACACTGTAGCTCACTGAGCAACTGCTATGTCATCATCCTGATGAAAGGTAAGCAAAGGTTCAGAAAATGTTCCTCTGAAAGCCTCTTATGGTAACCAGTGAATAAAAGAAATTCAACCATAGAGACACTGTACACAATATATACAGTTTATATAAGCATGCTATTTCATTTCACTTCCGCAAATATTTCATTTGCAAATTATTGACCATTCTCACAGTTCCAATCTCTACAAATGTTACACAACAGATTGCTTAGCTGAACCTCATGGCATATCTGCCATTAGCAGTGGCAGTACAAGACACTGTACATACAAATTATCATTTATCTCATGAGCATGTAATTAGTAGTGAAGATATAATTGAACTGAGTAAAGACATTTTTATAAAGAACAAAGTTTTCTCTTTGATGGTTGTGTTTATTGGAAGACAGGTGAGTCACAAAGAAACATGTATATTTGATGCTGAGGAAAATGTGGATATAAAGTAACGATTGCTGAAAAAGTTCAATTCTAAAAGAAATGTAGTTCTAAGCCTACATAAGAAGCATATTTCATCTCCCTCACCTGCATTCATGCAAAAGAATAAAGAAATATAATATTCTTTTCCAATGTCAAAGAACCTGTGATAGACCCATGGCATTATGTATTTTGTGCAGGGTATGGTGATTGTTGAGTTCTGCATGCTGACTGTTGGAGGGTGCAGGGATAAAAAACTTCTCAAAACATTTACCATACAGCTGGTTGTCGTAAGATCAAACCTCCTCAGGCCACTTTTAAAAATAAACCGACAGCTACAAAAGTGCAAACCAAAAGCTACAAAAGTGCATAATTCAAAAACCGACACTGGCTATTCATACATCACTCACTGCAAAGATATGCAATGGAAACGTGATGCAGTCAAAGAGATATGTCATGCAAAAGTCACAGGATCTTTTTTCCCTTCAGCATTGCAAACATATATATATGCAATTGAGTTGCTTTTCAACAGCCTTGCAGAATCATCATATCTGCCTCAGCCCAACCAAATACATAGCCAAATAGCCCAAGTGTATCATTGCTATCTCAGGCAAGATGACGTATTGACCATATTCCACGTGATCTTTGGTGGCTATCCACAGAAAGAAGACCAGATCAATTCCTCACATATGTCATTCACTGAAGGTCAGATTTATATGTGAAATGGTTAAGCACAGAAATAAAGATCAGAACAACTCCTATATTCATATGTATGTCAACATAAATATCACACAGTGAGATTTTAAAAGAACAAACGGGATAATATACAAACTTGGCATTCACGCTGATCATTTTTGAAAGAATGACATTTCAATGCACTTACAAACTGTCGAACAGTTATATCATGATGGTCACAACCTGGAATGCATATGATTTAAAAGGCATCATCATCTGTTATGTCATAAAATGTCATTGACATTTATATACATATAACCCAGTTCTTTTAGCTCAAATATTGATAGATAGCTATTATGATGTTTTCTGTCATTGAGGTTACTCAGGAAACAACAAGAGACTGCTTCTTTTAATTAACAAGACCAGATCACTAATTGGCTACAAGGGTGGTCTGGACCAGATACAATTTTTTGACCTTTCCAAGTGAGAGAGAAGGTCATTTTAACAGGCAAGGGGATGGGTAGCCATATCACCTGGGTATCAAAGGGCAGCTGATGGATGCTAGCATGTGACAGTCTGTCCTTGATGGTTGCCATCTCTGCAACCAAATTACTTAATTGATGGCATCTCCCATCAGAGCCTCTTGTCAGTTTCCTGCTATGTAGGCCTCTTCAGTCAAAGCTTGACTAAGGACAGCGTTAGGCTGAACTAAGCCCTCTTTGCAGCTTATTAATGATGGACTAAGTTGCGTTACTACATGTATATGGATAGCTATCAAACTTTTACAAGCACCTCAAATATAGGCTGTCACATTCTGTCATAAACAAAAGAATTCTAGTATGTTAAAAGTCAGACAAAGGCACTGATCTCCATTGCATAATGATACCTTTTTGATTAAAAGATACCCAGGGACTATCAGTTGCCCTTGCATGGTACACTGAATACAGGCAATCTGCATTAAACTTCCTATATGAGTTAGGACTCAATTCAGTTCCATCCATTGAAGCTTTCCCCCAGAATTTATGATGTCATTGACCTCCTTAGATATTGTTTAGTTCATTTCAACAAAGAGGTGTCTATTCTGTCGTACAATGCAGTGAATGATTAGATTCAGATAAGTTATAGAAGTTAGCCAGTTTGGGATAACCCATGTTAAGCATTCATAGACTCAGACTCGGACAGATTCATTTTGCCAACAATTATAAAAGTTCAATTAAAATTGAAAGGAAAATTCAATTATGGCATGGATGACCTCTCCAAGAATTAATACAATTATTATGATGAACATAATACATACGCATCATCATATTAATTATATGAAAGAAAATTGATGTACAGATTCCTCAGGAAAGTAAATTTACCAATTGTTCAAAGTATAAATCAGATGAGATAATGAGAGATTCGTATTGAAAAAAAATAGTCATAAATTAGAAATCAAATATTTGTCTCAAGGAACCAGGGAAAATAATGAACCCGGTCGTAGCGGGGGTGGTGACATGGACATTGACCCTGAAATAAATTATGAATTGCAAATATAACAATTCGGGATTAGACAATCTATTGCGTAACTTTCAAAAAAAACTTTCCTTTAATATACACTTTATAATCTTGAAAACTATGTACATAGATTTTTTCTTCAATGGCAGGTTCCATAGACAACAATATATTGATCATGAAGTCTATAAGATATGAAATTCCTTACAATCAAATACTGATGCCTATTTGAGTCAAAAGCCTGCAGGGAAGTTTCTGGTCTGGCAGCTTATTAGAGATCTGAGTCTGTGAGGTGTGACCGCATAAAATTTTGGTTTATTAAAATTAAATTTTTGGGTGCAAAGAGCTCTATGGAACTGCTGCTTTTAGTTAACATGAGCAAAGCCCTTCACTGTCAGAATAGTTAGGACATGATATGGTATAACATTGTTTTCGCCATAAGAGAAAAGGTCATAAGCAGGAAGGGGATGGACAGCCCATATCACCAGGGTGTCAAAGGGCAGCTGATGGATGCTGGCCAGTCCTTGATGGTTGCCATCTCTGCAACCACATCACTCAACTGATAGCATCTCCCATCCTTGGCTTTCCTGCTAGGCCTCATTATCCACTGGCTAGCCCAGCAAAGCTTGTCTAAGGACAGCTTAAGACTGAACTAAGCACTCTTCGCTTTTTATTAATGATGTTCTTATCAGCATATCAACTCTAATACCAGTCAAAAGGGAATTTAGTGTAAATTAGTGACAAGAACCTCAATTGGAGGCTGTCATCCTCTATCATGGATGTCAAGAATCTAGTCTTCATGACATGTAATGACATTTTCAAAAGGTCAAATTACTCTGTGTCACTGCATGACTGACAATGCTCCATGTAAAATATTATAATAGGTGCAAAAGGTCAGACGGGTACATGAACACATAGTGCACTTTTTACCAAGATGACTGAATTGTAAGATACAGACAAATTTCCCATGTAATTCCACTATCTAGTGTTCACCCAAAACCAGAATTTTAGTCAGAATTTACTTATTATTAATAGAGCACACAAACTGAATAAGGAATAAAATTAAATTGATGTAGATGTAGATGTAGATGGTTGGGGACGAAACCTTTCGTTGTTATCCCATCAGTTTTGTCTCTGGCGTCGGTGGGCTCTCCTCTCGGTAGACCACCTTTCTTTCTTTTAGGAGAAAAAACAAATAAATAAATAAATAAATAAATTACATAAATAGAATTAAATAGCTTGATAAATAAATATAGATTAAAAACACGTAAATAGGCAAATAAATAAATAAAAACTGGTAAAAAATATAGTTTAACTGCTAATACTGACAGTAACTCCTACCACCCAGTTAAAAAAGTAAAACAAACAACGAAAACCTTTTTTTTTTTTTTTTTTGCCAAACAGTTGGGCATACGCCCCTCTCACGCCGTCAAACGATTTAAAAAAATTCCACAAATTGCGCTGTTTTCTTAAAGGGATTAAGGGTAGGGTCCGAGAGACCACTGAGACCGATGTTTATTTATTTATTTTTTATGTTTTACAGCTTTCCCTGGGTCCTAAATTAATGGCATCTAATAAGCTGCTATAAGTATAGAGGGGCATCAAACAAATCAAATTGTCTGATAAAGGTCTTTGATGTGGATACAATAATGAGAAAAGAGGTTCACAAGGAAGCACAAAAAACAAGCATTTGTAATGACCGACAAAAAAGTCATACAGGATGGTTTAGAAAGGAAAAGATGCTTCCCATGCACAGTTTATTTTTAATGCTTGGCAGGGAAAAAATGCTAAGAAAAAGAAGAAGGCATTGACCTTTACAATGAGGCAAGTTTGTGTGCAAATTAACCATTCAGATGCATCGTGATCTTTTTCAACTAATTAATAAAGATTGGCAGATAGGGGAGAGTACCCTCGATCGGAACACCTAACTTCAGAGGCTCAGTGAGCAAAGGGTATCAGTAACATGAAGTTCAAAACTGGCCAGAAAGACGAAGATTGAGTTGAAATATATCGTGCTACTGTATTGTGGACAGAGCTTGCTTTGTGTGGACACCAGAACATTTTCAAAAAATGCTTGAAATTCTCACGTCACAAGCTTGGTATCCTCGATTGGACCACTGAGTTGCCTCGATTGGACCACTCCATAAAGTGTTTTCTTTAATAACCCAGGCTATTCACATCATTTTCTTATCCAGAAACAACAGTTTCCTATTGTTTTAATGAATTTTTGACAAATACAAAAGTTGAATTTTGATGTTTTTCACATTTCAATGTTATTTTTGTAAATGCCAATAGAGGGCATGTCAGCATGGGAGATAAATTTACATAATTAATTTCAGTTAACCCTGGGCCATAATTTCTTAATTTTAGGGATTAATGCTTCATAAAAACCTCAAATAATCATATTTACAGGCTGTCTTATCAATAAACATGTATCCATGAGGTGGTCCGATCGAGGACACTCCACTGGTCCAATCGAGGGAATAATTGTCATTTGCTAAATTTAAGCCAGTGCCCCGAATTTTATAGATAGATTAAGTTTTCTTTTTAGTGTTGGGAGACAATTAGTTGAAGGTCTCTTAAACAGATTTTGGAGGATTTCCTAGCTGTATGTGAGTTCTGATAGCGTGAAAGCTTCATCACAATTTTAGATCAGACACTACCATTTTATACTTATTATCTTAACTTCAAATATCAATGATTTTTCAAGTCAAACATTCATGACCATTTCCAAATGGTTGAAAAGGAATCACTCAAGGTAGGACAGCTGTTCATAAGTTTAATAATCTTGTCATAACCAAAGTGTTCCGATCGAGGAACCGGTCCGATCGAGGAGACTCTCCCCTATGCAATTTAGAAAATTCTTCCACAGAACTGAACTAAACTGTATGCACCCTTATGCGTGTGTGTTTGTGTGTGTGTGTGTGTGTGTGTGTGTGTGTAGTTTATCTCATCTATAACAGCTTCTGCCCTTGCATTAAGATGTTAAATCGAACAGGCAAATAATGAAACATTTGCAAGACTACCATGAAGACGAACTGTTACATCATACATCATGCCTCTGGCAGCTGTTCAAGTAAGCCCTACCCAAGTTTTGATTTAAGAAAAAAATCAATATTTCATGACTTATCCTTCAGTAGGTATAGAAAAGAAAATCAACAGCTGGCCATTAATTAGTGATTTTAAGTCTAATTTCAGCCGGGGCTTGCAAGTAAGACATTGCCACCAATTAGCCATGTGACAATCACCCATATCTTGTGCAAATTGAGCATCTAATTGGGATCTCAAACTTAAATATTCAGTTTATGCCCATATGAGGGGCACAGTGATATTTGAGCCATACTACCAAAACTGCAGACCCTCTATGCTCACTGCATTTTACTATCAATTCATGCTATAAAAACTTTCTTATTTAAGTAAAAACAGCTGGCTGGGGGAGGTTTTAGTTCCCTGACACAGGAAATATATCACCATTCATCAACTCACTAAAATTTAAGACAAAAAACCGAGGTTCGAATTTTTTTTGATTGATTATGGCAATATGAACCACAAATATTATAACAATTATTTATACGATTTTTTTGCCTTTTTCCCAAGTGGTAGGAGGCCATTAGTAGGCAGGGGATGGACGGCCCATATCACCTGGTATCAAAGGGCAGCTGATGGATGTAGGCCTGTGACAGTCTGTCCTTGATGGTTGCCGTCTCTGCAACCACATCACTCAACTGATAGCATCTCCCATCCTGGGCTTTCCTGCTGGATCTCATCATCCACTGGTCAGCCCTGCAAAGCTTGACTAAGGATAGCCTAATACTGAACTAAGCCCTCTTCGCTTTTTATTAACGACATACTTTTCTGCATGTCTACACTGATACCAATGAAAAAGGAAATTCAGTGACGACAAGCACTTCAAGCGGAGGCTGCTACTCTAGTCTTTCTTTGCACAACAAGAAATAGTATAATGCAAAAGGTCAAACACTCTATATCTTCGACAATGCATAGTGTGCCAGGTTGGGAAAGGTCTGGGAGGTACGTGAATACACAGAGCAAAAGCAAAAGAAAACAGAATTCTATGATAAAGGACACGTCCATGTAAATTCTGCCATCTCCCTAAAGCACTGTTTGGTCAAAACTGACTTACTAATAATTTGGCACACAAACAGAATAAGGCAAAAATGAAATTGCTGGCACCCAAAGAGCTGCTATTAAGAAGACATCAAAAGAACCGAGTTGTCTTATAAAAGTCATTGATAACAAAGAATGGGGAAATAAGGAAGCAAGGAGTTTTTTCTAACTGTGTGCAGGGCAAAAAATATCCTAAGAAAAAGAAGAAGGCATTGACCTTTCATGACCAACTTAGTCAGTTAGATGCATAGTGACCTTTTTCAACTGACGTATGAAGACTGGCAGGTACTCAATTCAGAAATTACTTCCAATATAGCAAAACAGAGCAACAGATTGTATGCGTGAAGCAGAGCCAGTGCGTGTGTCAGTATCTCATCAAACAGCTTTTAACTACCCTTCCATCAAGATGATAGATCGAAAAGGAAAATAGTTTCCTCTTTCTGAAACAGAGATTCACCATGAAGGCCAACTGCTGCATCATATCATAACAACTGCCTCTTGCAAACATTCAATTAAGCCCCAGTAAAGTTGTATCAAAAATTTGATATCACATTTAATGAGTTATCCTTCAGTAGGAGTTTTGGGAATTGCACTTAATGCACTGTTAGAGCTTATTCAGTGATCAGTGATGCTTAGCAATGTTATTAGCTTCTTGAATATTGTGATATTATAAGTTTGATTTACTCATTTAAAAAAAAAAAAAAGTCATCCATTAATGATTATTCGGTTGACTTCTTACCCAATTTCTAAGACAATGTGAAAAAATTTCTTTAATTGGGTTGAGCCACCATAACACACTTTTGTGAGGAAAACGAAATCATTAGCAATGTCTAAACAGCTTATCTATCATTATTCTATCTGTCTGTTGATTTATCACAATCCTGCAACGTTATCTGCAGTTTCAATTTTTTTTTTCTACTTGTTATATCTAGCAGTTGTTGCAAATGGAGATATCAGACAATTAAGGATCAGCTTGGAAGCATGTGAGACGCTGAATTTATCTCTCTCATACGAATTTACAGCAAGTAATAGGCTCGGATGGTCAGCTTGCAAAAGCATGCAAACATCAAACCTCTATTAAGAAGTAATTAAACATAAATTCTCTTAATATTTGGTATTTTTGCTTTGTTTCACACCTTTTAAGGACAGAGATACATTTTTAAAACTCGTGTCAAGTAGGCCTACTGCCTATGAGATTGCGACAAACGACTGTAATGAAATTATACACAGAATCAATTAATAGCCGGCTATTTATTCGCTTTTCTTTAATTTTCTCCATTTTTTCCATTTATATATCAGAAGAAACCAGCCACTAAGAAGCCCTTTAGACATTGCTTAGAATTCAGGCATAGCTCACTGGGCAACTGCTATGTCATCATCCTGATGAAAAGTAAGCAAAGGTTCAGAAAATGTTCCTCTGAAAGCCTCTTATTGTAACCGGTGAATAAAAGAAATTCAACGACAGAGACATTGTAGACAAAATATACAGTATCTATAAGCATGATATTTTATTTCACTTTAAAATATATTTCAATTTGAAATTATTGACCATTCTAACAGTTCAAAACACTACAAATGCTTCACAATAGATTGCCTAGCTGAACCGCATGGCGTGTCTGATATTAGCAGTGGCAACACAAAAGGCACTGTACGTAAATTCAAATCATCATTTATCTCATAAGTAAGTAATTATTAGTGAAGATGTCATTGAAAGAGTAAAAACATTTTCATATAGAATAAAGTTTTCTCTATGATGGTTGTATTTATTGGAAGAAAGATGAGTAACAAAGAAACATGTATATTTGATGCTGAGGAAATGTGGATATAAAGTAACGATTGCTGAAAAAAGTTCAATTCTTAAAGAAGCATATTTCATCTTCCTCACCTGCATTCATGCAAAAGAATAAAGAAATATAATATTCTTTTCCAATGTCAAAGAACCTGTGATAGACCCATGGCATTATCAGAGTAAAGATCCACTGTTTATGAAACTTAGAAGTTATACCTCATGATAAAGTTACCATTCAGTTGTATTTTGTGCAGGGTAAGGTGATTGTTGAGTTCTGCATGCTGACTGTTGGAGGGTGCAGGGATAAAAAACTTCTCAAAACATTTACCATACAGCTGGTTGTCGAATGATCAAACCTCCTCACGAATGCGACTTTTAAAAATAAACCGACAGCTACAAAAGGGCAAACCGAAAACTACAAAAGTGCATAGTTCAAAAACCGACACTGGCTATTCAGACATCACTCACTGCAAAGATATGCAATGGAAACATGATGAAATCAAAGAGATATGTCATGCAAATGGTTACAGGATTTTTTCCCTTTTTCTTTGCAAACATATATGCAATTGAGTTGCCTTACAGCAGCCTTGCAGAAGCATTATATCTGCCTCAGCCCAACCAAAGATATAACCAAGTAGCCCAAGTGTATCATTGCTATCTCAGGCAAGATGACGTATTGACCATATTCCACATGATCTTTGGTGGCTATTCGCACAAAGCAGACCAGATAGATTTGTCACATATGTCATTCACTGAAGGCCAGATTTATATATGATATGGTTAAGCACAGAAATAAAGATCAGAACAACTCCTATATTCATATGTATATATGTCAGCATAATTATCACGCAGTGAGATTTTATAAAAATAAACAGGATAATATACAAACTTGGCATTCACGCTGATCATTTTTGAAAGAATGACATTTCAATGCACTTACAAACTGTCAAACAGTTATATCATAACGGTCACAACCTGGAATGCATATGATGTAAAAGGCATCATCATCTGTTATATTACAAAATGTCATTGAAGTTTATATACTATAACCCAGTTCTTTTAGCTCAAATAGTGACAGGTAACTATTATAATGCTTTTATCATTGGAGTTACTCAAGAAACACCAGGAGACTGCTTCTTTCAATTAACAAGACCCTAACACCTAATTGGTAACAAGGGTGGTCTTGACCAATTACAATTTTTTGACCTTTCCTAGTGAGGGAGAAGGTCATTTTTACAGGCAAGGGGATGGGCAGCCATATATCACCAGTGTATCAAAGGGCAGCTGATGGACGCTAGCATGTGACAGTCTGTCCGTGATGATTGCCATCTCTGCAACCAAATTACTTAATCGATGGTATCTCCCATCCTAGGCTTTCCTCAGTTTCCTGCCAAGCCTCTTTAGTCAAAGCTTATCTAAGGACGGTGTTAGGCTAAACTAAGCCCTCTTTGCAGCTTATTAATGATAGATTTAGTGGTATGCTACATGTATATGGATAGCTATCAAACTGTGACAAGCACCTCAAATGCAGGCTCTCACATTCTGTCATAAACAACAGAATTCTAGTTTGTTCAAAATCAGACAAATGGCAATGTTCTCCATTGCCTAATGATACCTTTCTAATTGATGTCCAGGGTCTGTCAGTTGCCCGCGCATAGAACACTGAATACAGCCATTGTCAGCCAGTCTGCATTTTATTTCCTATATGAGCTAGGACTAAATTCAGTTCCAGCCATTGAAGCTTTCTCCAGAATTTATGATGTCATTCACCTCCTAAAATATTGTTTAGTTCAATTTAACAAAGAGGTTTCTGTTCTGCGGTACAGCGCTGTGAATAAGTAGACGAATCTTTATACTGATCCTAAATTGACTTTGTGATTGCTTAATTTCTTACCATCTCTACCCTCCTTTGGAAGATAAAGTGAACATTTGTTTGTTCAAAAATATCTTCACCAAAATTTGAAAATTTGTGTAGAAAGGGCAAAACCATCATCTTCATCATACTTGGGACACACTATGTTCCATATCTCATCATGAAGTGTGCCTAGTTTTGTGACAATATCTTTTAAAATGTAGCTTTAGCTGCCTTAACAATAGATATGAAAAGTTGCAAACAGCATTGTGACAACCACATCACGACATCTCTTGAAAAGAGACGTGAGAGTAAAAAAGAAAGCCAGGTTCATGTTACACCGGCTATTCAGAGTTATGCAATTGTAATTTGATGCCGTCATAGAAGTATGATGATCAAAAAGGTTAAACATGATTATTTTTTATTTCAAGTGCAATACATTTCAATCAAATTGCCCATACATGTAAAGGTATATAAATATTTATGTTATACTGATGTCATACAAAGGTTGTGACCTAAACAGCCTGATTTTTAGCCACAACCTCAACTATGAAAGAAGTATTACTGATAAAGCCTCATATAATACATCTGAATATATAATAGGGGAGAGTCCCCTCGATCGGACCGGTGCCTCAATCGGAACACTTCAATTGTTATGTAACTATTCAATTGTTATGTAACTATTCAACATATCAAAACCATTCCTGTCCAAAATGGTTCATTTTTGATCATTTGCAAAGGGTCATTGATCATTGACTTGATAAAGCACTGATATTTGAAGTTTTAATGTCAATTAAAAAATGGCAATGTCTGATCTAACATGGTGATGCAGATTTTATACCACCAGTTTCAACCTGTTGATGGCCAATCTTCCAAAATTTGTCCCTGCGACCCCCAACTAACTGTCTTCCCAAATGAAACAGAAAAATTTATTTATCTATGAAATATCTGAGCACTAGCTCAAATTTTGAAAATGACAGTTATTTCCTCGATTGGACCACTCATGTGTCCTCGACTGGACCACCTTAAGAACATACCTATGTTGATAATGTGATGTGTAGATAGGACAATTGAAGCTTTATGACAAACATTAATTAAAAAAATCCCGAAATTTGTGTCCAGGGTAAAGTGAAATCCCTTATGAAAGTTTCACTCCCATGCTAAGATGCCCCCTACTGGCAGTTTCTGGAATAATATTGATGAATTAAATAAACCAAAAAACAAGTTTAGTTTTTAATTTTTATGGTGTCAATAATTAATTATGAAACACAAGGATTGCTGTTTTAGAGTTTGGGATATATATAAAGGGTTTAAATTACATAAAACATGATTGTTGTATTGTTCCAATCGAGGCAACTTGGTGGTCCAATCGAGGATATCATTTCATTGATCTGAGAATTTGAAGACCTTTTTTGACAGTGGCCTAGGGTCTACAAAAATGAAGTTTTATCCTCAATATTGTGACTCAATATATTTCAAACCAAACCTCCATCTTTCTGGCAGGTTTTTACCATCATATCACTAATACCCTTTGCACACTGAGCCCCTGAAGTTAAGTGTTCCGATCGAGGGGACTCTCCCCTATAATCTGCTTCTGGCATTTTTCATTAGCATCTGCTACATTTGTTTTTTCCCCGAATGTTCATTTCATATTTTATTCTAGATAATCATAGTCAGCCATATCAAATATTATCTCACAAAGAAACATCAACGCAGTGGGCATCTAATGTCACCTGTTGTTTATCTGACGTCAGGATGATGTCTGGGACGTCGGCACACATCTTCCTGTACCAGATTGTATCAATGCATAACACGGGTTATTCTAAAGTGGTTAAGTCATTTTACTGCTTTTTGTCAATGCTGAACATTAGTTAGATAACCAGTTTTACTTATATGTTACAACATGACAAAATTTGCAGATAAGTTACACATTTTGCCAACATGGCAACAATTATAGACGTTCAATATAATTACAAAGCATAATCGATTATGGCATGGATGACCTCTCCAAAATAAAAAATCACCGCTAAGGAGGGGCCACCATAAAAAATAAAATAATAAATTTAAGGTGGCTCGATACTCGTGAACTTTCGAAGATAGGATTTCTTTAAAATAGTTTAAAATGATCCAAAATATAGTTTATAGCAAGGATATGTAGACAAAAGTGGTCGCTACCAGCCTTTCTTTCAAAATATTTGAGTTTATGTAAAAGAAAGTCAGTCCACGCAAACCTGAAAAACTCAATTTTTTTCTTAATTTTTTTACTGTGAAGTTTTCCCTGCCATTCAGTGGCCATTCATCCTATGTTATTAAATGAAGCATGGAATTAAAGAGGAAAGGTTGATGGAAAAGCTGACCCAAATTCCATAGAAATATATTTAGTTTATAGAACTTTTCTAGGGGTTCGGAACAAAAGTTTCAATTTTGAAAATTAAATATTTTTTACGAACCATAGCGCAAAAAAAAAATGACGAGATAGAATTTTTTATTTCTTTGTCATTTGCTTCCAAATAAAGTGAGGAACAATATAATGATACAGACATATGGCCCAACGGGCCTGGATATTGATAAAAAAATTTATTTATGTCACAAAGTCTGCTTTGAGAAATTAGACATGCTTGCCGAAAATCGCCTGCAGAAATTTTCTGCTAGGAGTTGAGAACTGAAAGTCTGTCAGATGATAGTATTCGTCATAGCGCATCTAATGCTCCAAACGAGAAGTCTCTAACCCCAATAGAAGTGGCCTAAAGTGCAAACGAAGCGGCCGACTTATGAAATTCCCAGATTTAAAAAAAAGATGCTGAAGTCCTCTGCTGCAATGGTGACGTTACGATAGATAGGGCCTGCCTGGCTGCGCGGAAACATGTGCAGGTGACGTAATTTCGTGAGTAGCGAGCCACCTTAAGAACTAATAATCATAATACCTACGCATCATCATATTAATTACATGAAAGAAAGTTAATGTACACATTCTTCAGGAAAGAAAATTTACCAATTGTTCAAAGTATAAATCAGATGAGATGATGAGAGATTAGTATAAAAAAAATTTTGTTAGAAATCATAGATTAAATATTTTACACAAGGAAACTGGAAAAATAATGAAGCCGGTCGACCGTAGTGGGAGTGGTGACATGGATATTGACCTAGAAATAAATTATGAATTGCAAAAATATATAACAATTTGGGATTAGACAATCTATTGTGTAACTTTCCAAAAAATGTTCTCTAATATACATTTTATAACCTTGAAAACTATATGTGCGTAGATTTGTCTTTAATGGTAGGTTCCATAGACTTAAATATATTAGGAAATCTGTAAGATATACAATTCCTTACAAGTACTACTGACGTCAATTTGAGTAAAAAAACCCATAGGGAAGTATCCGATCGGGTAGCTTATTAAAGATCTGAGTCTGTGACTGCAGAAAATTCTGTTTGATTAAAATGTTTAGATTTGGTGCAAGGAGCTCTATGAAACTGTTGCTTTTAATCAACATGAGCAAAGCACTTCGCTGCCGTAATAGTTAGGACCTGATGAGGTCTTTTTTGTTTTTGCTATAAGAGAAAAGGTCATTAGCAGGAAGGGGATGGCAGCCCATATCACCAGGGTACGTATCAAAGGGCAGCTGATGGATGCAGGCTTGTCCTTGATAGTTGCCGTCTCTGCATCCACATCACTCAACTGATGGCATCTTGGGTACCCTGCTTTCCTGCTAGGCCTCATCATCCACTGGCTAGCCATGCAAAGCTTGACTAAGGACAGCCTAAGACTGAACTAAGCCCTCTTCGCCTTTTATTAATGACATTCTTATCGGCATATCAACTCTAATACCAGTGAAAAGGGAATTTAGTGTGAATTAGTGACAAGCACCTCAAGTGGAGGCTGTCACACTCTATCATAGATGTCAAGAATCCATTCTTCATGACATGTCATGACATTTTCAAAAGGTCAAATTACTCTGTGTCACTGCATGACTGACACTGCTTCCTGTAAAATATAGGTGGAAAAGGTCAGACAGGTACATGAACACATAGTGTTTTTTTTTTATCACTATCTGGTGTTCACCCAAAACCAGAATTTTAGTCAAAACTTACTTATTATTAATAGAACAAACAAACTGAATAAGGAATAAAATTAAATTGATATGATGGCATCTAACAAGCTGCTATGATAAGTGTGAAGGGGCGTCAAACAAATCAAATTGTCTGATAAAGGTCTTTGATGAGGATAAAATAGTGAGAAAAGAGGTTCACAAGGAAGCACAAAAAACAAGCATTTATAAAGACAGACAAAAAAGTCGTACAGGATGGTTTAGGAAGGAAAAGATGCTTCCCATGCAGTGTTTTTTTACTGCTTGGCAGGAGGAAAAAATCCTAAGAAAAAGAAGAAGGCATTGACCTTTACATGGAGGCAAGTTCATGTGCAAATTAACCAGTCAGATGCATGGTGACCTTTTTCAACCAATGAATACTGGCAATTCAGAAAATGCTTCCACTGAAGCAAGACAGTGTCACAGACTCTTTGCGAGTAAACTGAAGTAAATTGCATGCATCCCTGTGTGTGTGTGTGTGTGTCTGTGCGTGTGTGTCTGTGCGTGTGTGTGTGTGTGTGTGTGTTTGTGTGTGTGTGTGTGTGTGTGTTTGTGTGTGTGCGTGTGTGCGTGCGTGTGTGTGTGTGTGTGTGTGTGTAGTTTATCTCATCTATAACAGCTTCTGCATTTAAAAGATGTTGATTCACTGTGTCCCAAGCACTGATTCACTGTACCCTGTTGTTTGCCGAGCAAAAACAGTTTATATTGAATAAAGTTTTCTCTTTTATGGTTGTGTATATTTCACGACAGTAGAGTCTTAAAGAAACACATGTATTTGATGCTGAGGAAATGTGGATAGAAAGTAACGATTGCTGAAAAAAGTTCAATTCCCAAAGAAATGTGGAATTCTACAAAAGGTAAGGAGCATATATTCTGCAATAGCTGTCAGCCACATATCACATGCTTGGTATACTCATTGGGTTGTACTCAATGCTTTCTTGTAGTATAGTAAACATCATATAAACCAAGATAAAATAAGACAGTCAATGAGATGTACATGTTGGAATATAAAAAAGGCATATTGTCTGAGGTATAGACTGCATATATAGTTATGCTTTCCATGTTCTCCAGCATAACATTGCATTGGTATGTACGAGTATCAAATTGTTAGAGGAAGTTTCTTGTCATGAAACAGAAAGTAAAAGAAAAGATCACAACATAAAGAAGGGGAAAAAATCATATATGCAAAAAAACATATATGCGAAACTGATTGCAAGGTTGTGTTGTGAGTGCAGAAAAACATGTTTTTCAAAGATAAAATTGCCAAACAAGACAACGTATTTTTACTTTTTCAAAATGTCAAACTCTCGGTAAGAGGCACAACATTTCACATGCCCAGGTTCTCAGCTTCACTTCTTAAGTTTCTCAATCGCTTACCTCTCTTTGCCACTTTGACACACGTACACAAAAAGAAATTTTTTCATAATTATTGACATTTTTTGCATGACAATCAATAGCCATAAATTGGTTTCCAAATTTGAAAAGGATTCATCTATGGAACACAGGCAGCTATCAAAGCTGTGTCATGGCATGCATGCTGGCGATGCTTATATATGGCGTCAAAATAGGCCTACGTGTCTCCCAGCTATCTGATTGTACTTTTTTTTTTATCACCAAATTATTAGAAATAAACTATCAAGAAGAGATGATCTGGTTTCCTTTTCACTGTTTATGGGATTCACAGCAAGCGTTGATGAAATAAATCAGACTGCAGTGTCAATGATTGCACTCATAAACTGATGACAATCTAATTAGAGTGTGTGGAATCACTGCCATAGTGCGGATGAATTATGAGAGATCTAATGTCTGACTCATAAAAGTGAATAAATGTTGATAGCTTCTGATGGGAAAGAGAACATCACCATTATCATTGGTCATGACAGGTATTTAATTCAGCCAATACATAATTATATGAGGCCAGGCATGATTGCTCTTTGGGTTCTTGGATATTCTCAATGCAATTTTTCAAAGATCAGTCAGTGGGACGAAACAAAAAAGTGTAATCTCAATATATTGTAAGATCAATTTAAAAAATTCAGGATAAGCTCAACTATTTTTGTCAGTAGGCAGAAAATCTGTTGGGTTGGTCAATATGAGAAGCTAAATATAATGTGCACAAGGCACTTTAAGCGCATTCTGCACATCATGTAAGTGCAGTGGTGTTTTGTAATAATTGTTGACCTCTTGTTGTTTTGAAAAATTCCCCGTGAGCTATTAAGATCGGTGTGGAGAAGCCCCTCAATGACATCACAGGACTCCCTCTTTCCAGTTTTTCTTGGATGGTTTTTCTGGGTCTCTAAAATGGTATTTAAACAATGTGCATGTTCCTGTAAAGTTGATCAACACAATCTTTGCCAAGTTAAACCACGTGTGCAAAGTTTGAATGAAATTGGTGCAGTATTTTTGTCTAAAAATTTGTCCACAAGATTCCAGAGAAGACCAGTAACAATAGGGCCTAATGCCATAATAAAAATCAAACATATCAGGCTCTAATTTATTAATAAAGCCATGGTGACCAGTGACCACAAGTGACTTACATGCAATGATTTATATTTTCAGAATCCCACTTTTGTTGAGACAGCGGCAGCTACAATCAACTTTTTCAGCAATGTGACATATGGGACTGGTAAAGCTGATCGATAAACCTCAAATTTAGTCGCATTGTGACCAATTGTAAATATCCATGAAGAGGAATAAAGGAAGTGCACAGGATGAAGAAATAAAAGCATGCCATCAGCACAGGTGTGAGCAAATTAGAGATCCTTGAGGGCCACAGAACATCATCTGCTGGCCAGAAGGCTGCCTTCCGCACATGGGCATAACTCAATGAGCAACTGCTATGCCATCATGTTGATGCCAGGTCAACCACAGGTGCAGAAAATGGCTTCACTAAAAGCTCTGTACGGTTGCCTCTGAATAAGAGCAATGCAAAGCCAGAGATACAGATATAGAATCTATGTACAATGCACATGGATGGTGTTGCATTTTACTGGGGAATACAACATATAAATTTGGAATAAAAAGCAGCTTTTTTCTAGTATTCTGGAATATTTGATGACAGAGGATGCAAAAAAGAAACATGTGTATTTGATTCTAAAGAGAATGTATATATAAAATAATGATTGCTAAAAATCCAATTCTTAAGGAAACATGAAAACACACATGAGAAGTGAGATTTCTTTTCATCTCTCTCACCCAAACTCATGTGAAAGTAAAAAGAAATTGAATATTCTTTTTTGAAGTTATGCAGAGAAAAGTTCTGCTCTTCAAATCATTGCAATGAGATCAAAGATTTATACTCTTAAATACTGTATTAGCATCGGAGAAAAGAGGTACTGTTTATAACTGGACAAATTGCTACCTTTCGTTTAAAAGACTATACCTCTTCGCAAATGCTTTCACATTTGTAGTGAATCACACAGACACTTGTCAAAATCATTTAAGCCTGTGTTGCTGAAGATCCATGGTTTGATTGCAGACAATCTGCTGGTAGATCATCATTTGCTACATTTCTGCCAGATGTCATTCAGAAAAGACAATGTGTCTCATAATATTAGGATGAAAGGAAGTAAGCCACAATGGACATTTCCATGAGAGGCTGCAGGACTTGCTCCTTTGCACTTCATGATATTATTTTTTCAATGTGGGAAAGTGGCATCTCAATTTTGAGGTGAATATATGAATTAAAAGTTGTCACCAGGGTATCTCAACAGAGCTCCAATCCGAGCCAAGTTAAATTTCACCGTTATAAATAAGTCAGACAAATGGAACTGAAAACATTACGGTTATACAACATCACATAACTCATAACTGAATTCCCATCATACCTGAATGATACCACATACATTCGTTTTGTGGGAAAGATTTTTTTTTCTGCATCATAAAATCTGTTTGGTTGGTCGACCGAGCAGCTTAAAATCAAAAATGTCAGGCCTAAATTGATTCCTAAATTCACAGTGGCCATCAGGGACTTACAAGGCACACAGAATTTAATCCAAGGCTTATTTCAGAACCTGGTTGTGATGAGGCAGTGGTAACTACAAACTATATATCTTCAATGTGGCATATGGTATAGACAAAGCTGATCAATAGACCCCAAACTTTTTAGTTGCTCAGTAACCAATTTTACTTATTTATGAGATGGAATAAGGGAAGTGCAAAAGGATGGAGAAATAAATGCATGCCATTAGCACAGGTGTGAGCAAATGAGAGATCCTTGAGGGCCACAAAATGACATTTGCTGGACGGAAGGCTGCCATCTGCACATGGGCGTCACCAAAAGCTCTGTGTGGTTGGCTAGCTGAATGAGAGAAATGCAAAAGCAAGATATATATATATATATGCACATGAATTGTGTTTTATTTTGCTGGGGAAAATAACTACAGAAAGCAATAAATATAGAAAAAAAATCATGTATATTTGATGATAAAGGATGTAAAAAGGAAACATGTACAATATTATATATTTGATTCTGAGGAAAATGTGGATATTGAATGAGGATTGCTAAGAAATACAATTATCAAGGGAAAGTGAAAACAGCACGAGAAGTGAGATCTCTTTTCATCTCTTTCAGCTTAACTCATGTGAAATCATAAAGAAATTTAACATTGTCTTTCGAGTCATGCAGACAAACATCTACTCTTCTATGCTTCATCTATTGGCAAACAATAAAAAAGCAACAGATATCTTACATAGCATACTAATAGTTGTGCACAGGGCAGCCAGATCAGAATGTCATTGATTGAAGTTAGGCAAGAAACACCTGGGGACAGCTTCTTGTAATTAACAAGACCAGAGCACCTGGCTGCAAGGGTGGTCTTGATCAGATAAGACTTTTTGGCTTTTCCCCAAGAGGGAGAAGGTCATTAGCAGGCACGGGATGGACGACCCATATCACCTGGTATCAAAAGGCAGCTGATGGATGCAAGCCTGTGGTAGTCTGTCCTTGGTGGTAGCCATCTCTGCAACCACATCACTCAACTGATAGCGTCTCCCATCCCCTGCTTTTCTGCTGGGCCTGACGGTAGCAGGACGTTTCACCGCTGGGATGTTTCACGGTCGGCAGTGTGAGACGTTTCACCGCCAGTTAATTTCACTATTTGGTTATTAAAGTACTTGGAAATGATGATTTAGTTGATCGTTTTAGTGAATTTTGTTATCCTTCGTTATTCTGATAATCACATTGTCCATTTAGTTATGTTTTGTTGTTAGTTTGTATGCTTTTAGTTACATTATAACTTGTGAATCGAAACACAACAAATGTTGCGTCTTTTTGCTACAAAGTAACAAAAAAACAGATGATCATAGATAGAGTAGCAACTCAGACAATATTTTGCGTGTTTTTTGTTGAATTTTGCCTATTTTATGGCTTATCAGACTTACACAACTTACACAAGACAATTATTACTTGACAAACATTGTTATAAACCAGCGGTGAAACGTCTCACTACTGCCGACGGTGAAACGTCCTAGCGGTGAAACGTCCTATAATCGGGCCTGATCCCCCACTGGCTAAACCCAGCATTATCTTGACTACTTATTAATAACAAACATATCTATATGTTGATGCTTTAGACAGCAATTTATGACAAGCACCTTGAGCAAGGAACAGTCATGCTCTGACTTTTTAGTCAGCACCCATGCTTAGTCAGATGAGTTAGGCTTTTCTAAAAGACAACTTGGCCTTATTTCGGTAGTCTTATAGGGATCACTATACACGTATTATCTCACCAGCTTTAGTTGGATTAGCTTTTTTACACTGTGTTATAATTTGAAAAGTATAGTATTACAATAAATATACTTCGAATGCAAAGTACACCTCGTATTCCAAGGAATAATCACTCTGAGATCCTATTCAGATCTGACCACATCACGACATCTCCTGAAAAGAGAAATAAAGCAAAAAAAGTTTAATACTCACATTACAACAATGGCTATTCAGAGAGGCTTAAGTGCAAATATAAGCAATGGTAACTCGACACAATCAAAACTTTTTCAAAGCATAATGCAGACAAATATGAAACAAGAGCATATACATGTATAATTGAGCAAGTGCATGCAGATCAGTGCAAATCTGAAGACTTTGAATGAAAATGCATATCTAAATTTAGATTAATTATCATTGTGTTAAGTCAAACAACACTAATCATCAATAACACCACATGTAATGAAAGTTTTGCCATGATCCACTCTGAAAGGATGAAATTCACCAGCACTTGTTTAAACAGTAATCTCTAAATTATAACGGTCAATGGTCATGACCAAAACACTAGAAATTTAGTCGCAAAGAACTTTCTTTACGGGATTACTGATTTGCATGTACCTGATGTTCATGTCACCAACATCTCATGAGGCTGTTAATAAAATATACCAGAGCACTTTCAAGGAAAGTTTTTGAAAACCTGATAAGATATTTTGGCTTTCCATGTACCTTCAGAGTGTCAAAAAATCGGGGTTAAAGAATACCTACCTGCCCTTGACTCAACTGATAGCATCCCTCATGGATACATCTCCTGTTTTAAATGTATTAGTCCTGGGTTTTCTTGCAGATCTTATCATCTACTGGCCGGCCAAGTTTAATGTGACTGAGGATAGCCTAAGGACGAACTAAGCCCCCTTCAATGCCTCAATCGATGATACATGTCAATTTAATTGTCAGCGCTGACTGCATGCATGTATAAGCCTACTCAAAAAACTGTATCTGGCATCACTCACTTTAAATGCTGGGGTTCCAAACAGTCAAAGTAAGTCCGACAAACGGAGCTACACTGTAAATTTTGAAATTTTGAGTCAGCTCAAATGATTGAGTGAGATGGTTGCACAATTTGTTTGAGCCATGATAGCTTGCTGCTTTGAGTTATGATAATCTTTATATTGTTATAACTTGCAAACAACAAGCTATCTTGGCTCAAAGGAATTGTGCAACCATCTCACTCAATCAATTAAGCTAACTCAAAATTCAAAATTTACAGTGTACCATTGATTGATTGATTGAGTTTATTTAATGCATCCAATTGGCACGAAGCTGCTGGTTCAGGTGCATTTTTACATTAATTTACAAATGGAGGTAATGGAATAAAAATAGTAATTAATTAACAATTGCGACAAATATAACAATTTACCAGTCCAATATAATCATATGTTTCCAATCTCCATCCTTGGCAACAGTCTCCTCTATGCAGCCAGTCGTCTTCACTATTAAAGCATGCAAATTTGCTCACCCTCCCAAAAGGTACACATGTGGTAAGTGCATGAGGTATCGAGACCGGCCATGTTTTCAAGGCACGCCTCCGAGCCACATTTTGATGTGGTTGGCCTTGTCTCGGTCTCGAATGCAAAATCCTTGGCCTTACCACGGTCTTGGGTCTCTTTGGGCCCGTGTTGGAGACTCGAGACTGTCCTTGGCCTCGATCTCGGTCTCGGAGGTCATCTCTCTATCTCAATCCGGGGGTTGGATATCCTGGCCTCGACTACATCACTGCATGTGGTTCATTTACGCAACTTTTTCAGAAATGGAATAAGCACATTTCTGCCTGACAAGAGACTAATAGAGCAACAAAAATATCTACATGTATAAATTCTATATCACAGACTAAAAATAGCTTTCCTCTTTTAACAGAAAGTACCTGGTATTTCTTTAGTCTGTGAATGCGGAATGAATAATTTGCAATGCTATATTATACTTATGATATATAATTTATATGTACTGATATAGAATAAGACAGGTGGGTGATGTACAATATATACATGTTGGAATATGATACAGACATGCACGAACTACCTTTCATGTTCTCTAGAAAAACATGACATTGTGTAAGAGTATCAAATCGTTAGGGAAAGTATCTTGTCCAGAAACAAAAAGTAAAATAACAACATAAAGAATAAAAAACTACGCAAAAGAAAATATGTACATCTGAGTGTAGGGTTGTGTTTTTCTAACAAAAACAGCACAGAATGTCTGTCATCTTGTCCTGGTAAACATGCCATCCTGCCTTACATTTTCCTTCATCACATGAAGAAAATTGAAAATTCTGTATCATGTGAATCCTCAGAGAGAGGGAGGGGCACTTCATTTAAAAAAAAAATCTTTATTTTTGAAATCAACAAGAGCAGAATATTTGAGTGCCAGCTTGATAGGTACCAAATAAGTGAGAGAAGATCATTTGCAGGCAGGGGATTGATACTGTTTGATGGTCAATCACTTACAATAAAACTCAAAATATTTTCTCCATGTTTTAAAAAGCAATTTTGAATACAACATTTTAGTTCATCGATGAAAATTAACTGTTACCATTTTAGTGGCAGGTGAGTGAGTGTATGGGGGGGCTGGGGAATGCAGTGGAGCATTGCAGTGTTCAAGTTCGAGTATCTACTGAGAGAAAATATGGGGTTGTACTATAAGTATCGAAGGGCCACTGATGGATGCTTGTCTGTCCTTGAGGGTGGCAGTTCTTCATCCATGTCACTCAAATGATAGTAACTCCAATCTCCAGCATTCCAGCAAGATCTCGTGATCCACTGACCACAGCCTAGCAAAGCCTGACTAAGCACAACCAAAGACAGAACAAAGCCTCCTTCGCTTTATATTTATGATGAACTTAACTTCACGTAAACACTGAAAGGTGGTATTCTATGGAAGGCAAATAAAGTAACTTCTATCACACTTGGTACAAAGTCAAATTATTGATAGTATCTTGTCTACAATATACTCATCTGATTTTCAGGGGCATAGATTTTTTATTTTTGTTGGGGGGGGGATAATTTTGGCAAAGGCACACTTCATGCAAGACCCAACGCGCTGAAAGTCACATGGTGCGGGTTTTTGGGGTCAATAAAGGGCCCAAAAATCAATATATTTTAGATTATCTAAGATTATAAGATGTCATAATTTCAACCAATAAACTGATGCATAGGCCAACTTGCTTCTGTGTTACAGTTGATTGCTTCAGTTGATATTAAATCAGTCTCAAGCCGACTCTGAATGGCTTCACATCTCTGAACGCTAAATTATCATGCCTTGACCAAAAGCATTGTCTGTGATAACAGTAAGGGCTATTCTGAATTCAATTTTACGGCTGGGTCGAGGGGGTTGGTAGTTTCAATGGTTTTACTTGAGTGGAACCCACCTTTATGCACATGCTTCTTATGACTTGGGGCAATGCCAATTTCTCCCGATAGGGCACATTTTTTCACGCATGTTTCAAGGGGGGTACTTATTTTTCACAACATGTTTAATTGTCGAAAGAAATTTTACGAAAGAAAAGGGAGGTACTATAAATATTCGTGAAATCAAAGGGTGTATCATCTGATCCCAATCATCTCAATGCATAGTATTAGACTTTGAGAATGTGTGTACTAAAAATGTGTGAAACTCTTATAATTATAATTACTTGAAACAGCTAGAGTCAGTTCCATTGAGGAGAATAATGGATTAGAACGCCTTGGTCACCCATGTAAAATGCCTTGTCACCTTTCAGGAAGAGTGGTGTCATGCCTTCCCTCAACCAATGAAAATTGCCGGAACAATGACATATTTTCTACCACTGATGTCTACAAATATGAAATCAACTGTAATGCAGACATGACTGAGAAGCTTTTAGAGCCAAATTGACACAAATGCATAAGCTGCGTTCAAAAGTCTTAGATTAATAAATTATCACAATTAAATTTAGGCTTATGCACAGAGTGACTGTGACAACTTTCTGTGACAAAGCCACAAAAGAAAAATTAGCTATTAAATATGAAGTGTGAACAGAGAAAAGAAAAAGAAATAATTTGTCAGCAAGTGTATAGAATATTAGAGAAAGGATAGTCTATCAACATTTTCCTGTCAGAATAGTCAGCAGACGCGGGGTGCCCTGGATAGATATATACTTAGTGGACATGTCAGCATATATATGTACAATATCATTTCGGATAATTCAACCATATTCATTTTGAAAATTATCAAGTATTGCTATACTCAGACTCAGACTCAGACTCAGACCTTGTTTATTCCTTTACATAACCAAAAATAAACACTTACAGCTTTTACAATTATTTAACATTAATAATATGTATGTAAAGGGGAGACACCTCCAAGACAGTCTTCTGTCGCTACTGAGGTGCCCCCCGTTTTTAATGTTCATGTTAATGCCCTGCAGGTCCTGACAAACACGGTGCTCTAATTCAATAGCATTTCATTAAATAGTATGTAATATTTTTGAGAAATCGAGAGAATGAAATTTGAGTGATGTGGTCAAGATGATTCATGAAGGATGCCTATACACTGAGTACAAAAAAAACAAAACACAAAAATAGAGATTACAACAGGTTGTCAGTGGAGTGACAAATGTAGCAATCTCTAACAGAACAATGCATATTGTAATTGTAAATAATATCTGCTTTCACATATCTGGTAAAACCCTCCATACTATGTGTAAATATCTTTGACTTAATGTATTCAGGACAGTTGTTATAAATAACAGGGAGACGATACCTGATGCTTTTATTTGTAAAACTATGACGATTGAGGGGAATTGCAAAGTTTTGTGTATTTCTTGTAGAATAATTATGAATTTCAGAGTGCCTTGTAAACATCGACACTCTGAAATAGTACGGCAACATGCCATTTTCCAGCTTAAAAGCAAACTTGAGTTCCTGCAGCGCACACAGATCAGTTACTTTCAATAACTGTAGATTTTTAAAGATAGGCTCTGTATGGGAATTGTATTTAGAATTGGTAATAACTCTCACAGATTTCTTTTGCAATTTCATAATTTTATGTGCATGTGTTCCCCATACTAATATACCATAATTTAGATATGGTAAAATGAGGGAATTATAAAGAGTCAGCAAAATATCTAGTGGAAGATATTTTTTTAGCTTACACATTATGCCAATAGTTTTCGAAATTTTACGGGATATTGTGTTGATGTGGAATTTCCAGGATATATGTCTATCTAGCACTATTCCTAAGTAGTTAAAATGTTCGACAAATTCTATGGGAACTCCATTTATATTGATATTTATTGGATCTACTTTCCTTTGGGGTGAGTAAAATAACATTGCTTTAGTTTTGTCAGGATTCAAAGAAAGTTTGTTGAGTTTAAACCAGTTATTTATGTTATCTAGTTCTCCGTTTATGGCTTCTTCAGTTGTTTCTGTGGATAGGCTAAAGGTATTTAATGTTGCAGAGAGTGCAGAGTCATCAGCATATATAATACGATGAAAATTTGTAGTGGCATTAACTAAATCATTTAGGTATATAATAAAAAGCAAAGGACCCAAGATTGAGCCTTGTGGTACACCTGTTTTTATGTTACAGTAATTGGAAGTAATTTCACCAAATTCTACATGTTGTTTTCTATTATTGAGATAGTCCTTTAATAATTCTAGAGAGTTGCCAGTAATACCATAATAGTTTAATTTGTGAAGCAGGATTTTGTGATCAAGAGTATCAAAGGCTTTGGATAGATCTAAATAAATATTTAAAGGAATTTCATTTTGGTCCATTTTGGTGACTATTTGATCTATTAGTTCAAGTGCTGCTAGTTCAGTTGAATGTTGGCTTCTAAACCCATACTGACTATTGAAAAAGAGATTGTTATTCATGAAGTGATTATATAACTGATTATATATTATTTTCTCAAAAATTTTAGATATACTTGGTAGAATGGATACCGGACGGTAATTATCGAGAATGGTATTATCATTTTTTTTATATATCGGTACAACTTTAGCTAATTTCAATTTGTCTGGAAAAGTACCAGTATGAAAGCATTGGTTGATAATAACTGTTATCGGTTTTGATAGTTCATGTTTAATTTCTTTGAGAAGTTTGTTAGATAGTCTGTCTACTCCACAACTCGATTTCGGCTTTAGTTTATCTATGGTATCTAGAACAGTTTTTTCATCGATATCATTAAATCTAAAATTTATTTCAGCTGGACTGGTCAGGTAGTCCTTAAAACATTTATTTTCAGGGGGAATAATAGATTGAGCTAACTTAGGTCCAATTTCAGTAAAATATTCATTAAATTTATTTGCTATTTCCATAGGATCACTGATTTCAATATTGTCTATTTGGAAATATTTCGGAAACTGACAAGTTTTGTCTGATCTATTAATAATTTGTTTAATAGTGATCCAAGTACTTTTAATGTCTTTCTTAAATTTTTCAAAGCATGAGTGATAGTAGTGTTTCTTAGCCAATCGAATGTTCTGTTTTAGAATGCGATTGTAAGTCTGAAGATTAACTTTATACGTATTATGCATTTCAGAGGAAGGATTCGTAGCTCTTAATTTACTATATAATTTGTCTCTAAATCTTATAGAACGTACAATGCCTTTTGTAATCCAAGGGTTCATCTTATGTTTGTGTTTATCGCATTTCACTAATCTGACAGGCATGTGATTGTTTAAAGCAGATTTAATTATATTATCTAGATAATCGTAGCTGCAATTTGGATCAGCATTAGAGGCAGCATCAAAATCATTTGTGCTACAATTTAGAGCAATTTCTTGCTTAAATTTAATTTTACTTTCAGGCGTATTTGTAAATATTTTAATATAACGTTTATTGTTTCGTACTGGTACTAAATGGTCCAATGTGACAAATATTGGCTGGTGGTCTGATATATTATAATTGAGAATACCTGCTGTCGATTCAGTTGTGGAATTGCTAGATGTTCTTAGAAATATATTATCAATAAGCGTAGCCGTTGACTCAGTCACTCTGGTTGGGAAAGTTATTTTGGGTATAAAACCATTAGATATCATAGTTTCAAAAAATTCCTTGGCATATGTTTTATCATTTATTTTTAACAGATCAATATTAAAGTCTCCCATCAACACAATATCCTTTGTTCTGTTCATTTCCACAAAAATTTCTTCCAAATTTTCATTAAATCTTTTGAAATTTTCGGCAGTATTTCTAGGAGGTCTATAAATGTTTCCAATAATTAAACTTTTCCTGGAAACATTTATAGACCTCCTAGAAATACTGCCGAAAATTTCAAAAGATTTAATGAAAATTTGGAAGAAATTTATACCTAAATTTTATCACAAAGGTCGAAGGTCATCTGCAGGTTGGCCCACATAGTATCAAAGGGCAGCTGATGGATGCTGGCCTGTGACAGTCTGTCCTTGATGGTTGCCGTCTCTGCAACCACATCACTCAACTGATAGCATCTCCCATCCTGGGCTTTCCTGCTGAATCTCATCATCCACTGGCCAGCCCTGCAAAGCTTGACTAAGGACAACCTAAGACTGAATTAAGCCCCCTTCACTTTTTATTAATGATACACTTATCTGCATGACGAGGCTGATACCGATTAAAAAGGGAATTCAGTGACAAGCGCCTCAAGCGCAGGCTGTCACACTCTGTCATAAATGTCAGGACTCTAGTCTGTTGTAAGTCAGATGAATGAAGCTGATCACATCATAAAGATTACACCATAAACTAGTATCTTATCTCCATTCGCCTCACGCCTAGACCCTCATGCATCTCCCACCGAGTTAAAGTCTCATCATGTCACTGGCTCACACTTCTACTAGTCTGTGTCTCCTGCCTTTGCCACTCTATTGCACCAGTCTTCAGCGCCATTATATCTGCAGTGAAACATCTCTAGCCTCACTTCATATCCAGCAACAACCTATTGCCTCTCCTTTGTTGGCTTGTCCGGACTTATAACACAAAATATTTTCAGTTTACCTCCCAGAGCAAAATCTGGCTGAATGTAGTTTGGATGAGAAGTTAAATTGGTGGGCCTTAATTGTATCAGTGGCAGTGGCAAAGTAAAATATCCCTAACATGGTGTAAATGTGTAACTTGTCAAGGACTCTTTCTCTCTTTCAGATCACGATGATGTTGAAGTTATTATTTTTCACAGCAACATTGAGGTTTTATCGCAACATTGTGAAATGTTCAGACAAAGTCGCATGCTAACAGCATGTTGTTGATGTTGATTCACAATGTGTCATTTCTACTGTACAATTGTTGGTAATTTTCACAAGCATTGCAACATTGTCACAATATTGGCAAAACATAGATGTGCCCATTGAGTCAGAACTGCGCTTACGAAGCAATCTACCTAATTTCTAGAGTGTGTCTATGTATCTAAAATTCCTTCTATCCATCTATTTTTCTATCTATCAATCGATCGATCTGTCAAAAGTTTCTCAATGACTTGCCATTTTCGTTTGTACTTGATTTGGAGGCAGACTTTTTCGGAATCTTACCTGTCAGAAATATCCTTGCGTGCTGTGTTATATGTCATGATAACATTATAAAGAAAGGTCAAATACTCCGTATCATTGACAGTATTTCCTGTCTTCTTGACAGCAGAAATAAGAGAAGCATCAAACTTAGCATGTAACAATATACACAGTTGCAGAGCCACCAGACTCGACCAAAGAAAGATGATATTATTTTTGCAGTATTCAATATGGTATCTGATACACGGCTACTTCATTTTCTTATTGACATGATTTTTTCTCCTATATTCACTTAGTGGATATGGAATGAATAACTGGGAAACGTAAAACATAGAATACAATACATGAGAATACAATATACATGTATGCTGAGCTAGAATAAGAAGCGTTACAGGATGTGCAAATTGCGAAGATGGATAATATGATATGCTTCATGCTAGTCTGCAAGTATATATGTATGGCAATTGTATGCCTGTATTTCCTGTGTTGCATGGTGACAGTAACCGTGTAATTAAGCCAATTTGCAAAGACAAAGTGATGATAATGACCACCTTACAGGACTTCTTTCCCGTTTGCATGCTTGCACTTCAAATTATGCAATATTTAGCATTATACCCATAGATGTTAAGAACATCCTATATAATTCCTAGAAACTATACATAAACTAATATTGAAAACAATTGTCAAATTTCTGCTCTGCATCTGATTCATTGCTGTACTTAATTACATTCGCGCAGTGAATTGAGCACAGGAGAGGACCAAAAAAATCTCTGCAGTGATGCTCTCAACATCAACAGTCCACACAAAGACACATCTTTGGTCCACAGTAGGGAATTAGGTCAAGTAGGTCCAGCCTCTTATCAATGATTTAGTTTCGTATTTAACAAAACATTACATATTCATCTTCAAAAGTGTCTTAAAAATTCAATTTTCTCCAGTATGATTTCCTGTACCAATAATTTTTATGGAATAGTTAATTATTAGCCTTGACAAGCTAAATTAAATTATCAACACATGATTCATTTAATTTCAAAACAGACAACAAGAAAACATAATAAAATTAAGCCTCATGCAAATCATGTTATTGTTGTTTTATTACTATGGTACTATTATGTAATATCAACAATCTAACATAGACTTGAATTTGGCAGCTTGCAGTGTTGTTTACTTTTTGCCATTTAGCAGATTATCTGTCAATATTATTTGTCTTTTTAATATATTGTTTATCTATTTAATATATCTATCTATCTATCTATCTATCTATCTATCTATCTATCTATCTATCTTTCTATTATATTTTTTTTTATTTTATCTTTCTATTGTCTACATTTCTCTCTGTCTTTCTATGTATCTGTCTTTCTATTTTTTGTAACAGTTGCATAACTGCCTTTCATGCATACATTGAATATGAAATAAAAATGAAAGTTATAAGTCCTACAACAACTTTAAGTGCTGCGCGAATTTCATGGCTGTGCCATTTACATATTATAGGCCTATAATGGACAAGAGCTCAGGAGAAGTTAAAAATGATTCTGAGTGATTGCAAGAGAGACGGACAGCCATCTGTAAGAATCGCATGGGAGTTACATGACGTTTTTCTTGTCATTGAAGTGTGCAACAAAATACTGACATCAATTTTTACCACATTAGGTAAAATAATTAATTGGACATTTGCATGCTTCTGTGGGCCATGAGAAGGATAAATGGCTGAGAATAGATTTAGATGGAACAGTTCAATTTTATATTGCAGAAGCTAATTTTATAACTTCCTGCGTGAGCTGATATCTCAATTTGAAAGAGCCAGGATATGGCAAGTGTGAAAACCAGAGAGACTCAAACCTGTAGTTATAGAGTATTTAAATCAATAAATAATGACAGAATATACTTAATAAATCAGTGACAACGATTTATTGAAGGAATATGTAGAAATTGGTCATTGAAACAAACCAAATCAAAACATATTCTAATTTTGTGTCTGTAGTAGAAATTGTGCAAATGAAAGTTCAATCTACCTTATGGCTTTTTCCACCAGTTATATGATCAGAACTGATAAGATACAATTTGAATACTGATTGAATTATAGAATTATTTCAGCCAGGAAATTAATACAATGGCTGTAAGATAAAAAATTATTATGCCAACCTCAAATATTTGAACAAACCTTCTCATAGTCGCTGGTATCTCACACGATAAAACATAGGCTGCGCAGTAGCAAACCTTCAGCGAAAAACACATTTAGAAGATTACAATTACATCATAAAATTGGTGTGTTTACCAAATTCCGTATATTATAGGTATGCAACAGTGGTCGAGTAATGGCATTCTATTATCTGTTATTTGCCTGCTGCCCTGCGATCTATCTGTGTGCTTGCCAGGGTTTGTAAAAGCAGGGAAAGGCCTTATTATACTAATTTACTTATATTATGGTAAGGTTTGATGCATGCACCAATTTTTTTCCGATCATTCAAAAAGTGTTAAATACAAGTCAAAAAGCACTGCTACATTTTATAGGTGATACGTGTAGGAAATGGCATTGCTGTATATGCAATAGTGGGCACGTTTTGGCTCCTATTAGAAAATAAGTATTTTTAATATTTTTTCTCAATATTACAAAAAGTATAGAATATGTATCAGTCAGACCATGAAAAGGCACAACTAAACCACATAAGTCATATGTGTACCAAACTTTATCAATGTGCATGCAATAGTGACCATATCTTGGGCCAGAAACAAAAAATATATTTTTTCTCTTTTTTTTTCAATATTTCAAATAGCATTTAATATTTTCCACCAGACCTTGCAAAGGGCACAACTAGACCTTATAGGCCATGTGTGTACCAAACCTTATCCATTTACATGCAATAGTGACCGAGTCTCAGCCCAAAAAACTAAAAAAAACACATATTTTTCTATTTTCCAAATTTTTGCAAAAAGTATAGAATATCCATAAATGAGACCATCAAAAGGCATAACTAGACCATATAGGCCACATCTGTACCAAATTTCGTAAGTGCACATGCAACAGTGACTGAGATTTGGCCCGGAATCGAACAAAAATAATTTTTATATTTTCTCAATTATTTCAAAAGGTATTGAATATCTATCAATTAGACCATCAAAAGGCACAACTAGACCATACAGGCTATATGTGTACCAAATTTCATCCATGTACACTCAATAGAGGCCGAGTGCTGGCCCGGAAACGATCTATCCGCCCGCCGCCCGACCGCCCGCCCGCCCGCCCGCCCGCCCGGCGGACGGACAACATTTTTACCCAAGTGATTACAATACCTTCTTCGAACTTCGTTCGCTGAAGGTAAAAAGCAAGAAAAACAAGAGGCACAGTTTCAGGGAAGAAAAAAATTGAAAGAAAGAGAGCCACACCTTACAAATAATCATAAAGAGTACTCCGTTTCCATAGCTTCTTTTTGCAGTTTGTATGCATAACGCATATTTATCCACATGTTATTTGAAAGTTTGTCACTTTGACCGCCTTTTTGGCCTCCCATTTCACACAAAAGGTAAACACATCTTTTCATCTTAGAACTCATTTCCTTTTCATTTGCTATTAGAATTTCTGCCTTGATGTGGCAGTGAGAGTATGCTATGTTGCAAAATACAATAAACAAACCGGAGCAGTGTTTCTTGTTGTGTGTCGTAGGATACAGGACAGGTAAAGACGATCGATAGGTCCCAAATTTAGTTGCTTGGCGTCCAATTGTGCATATTTATGAGGCGGAATAAGGGAAGTGCAAAGGGTGGAAAGAGCAAGAAATAAAGCATGCCATTAGCACAGTTGCGAGCAAACGAGAAAGCCTTTAGGGCAACAACATGACATCTGGCCACAAGGCAGCCACCTGCACTCCGGCATAACTCACTGAGCAACTGCCACACCACCATTTTTATGCCAGGTCAAGTTAAGGTGCAGAAAAAGGCTCACTAAAAGCTGTATATGGTAGCATTTGAACAGGAGCACTGCTGATGCAATACAATACATAACACAGCTTTACTTTGCCAATGGACACAAGTTGGGATGTCTCACCCTATCAAGAGTGTTCAACCAGATCTACAGGATTTTTGGCCTCTGTAAAGAGGAAATAACACCAGTGAAAAAAAGGTTGAATTCTTTTAATTTGTCAAACATATACATGTAACACATTATAAAAATCTTCATGCTTTCCAACAACTCTGACTATCATAATGATGTGTACACTAGCTATATATGAAAAATATGCTTAACTTCCAAGTATAAATTACCTCAGGTGTTTTTCAGGTTTGGGCATTTTTAATTAAAAAAAATTAAAGAAATGATAAGGCACAAAGCCCAAATTCATACTACAACACTGCTCATTCAGGAAGCACTCACTGCAAAGATATGCAATGGTAACTTGATGCAATCAAAGAGGTATGCCAAGCAAAAGGTTATAGGATTTTTTCTCCTTTGTCGGCAAACGAAGAGCAAGATGCTTTAGAGCAGCCATATTGATGCAACTTCAGATGCTGTATATCTGCCTCGGCCCAACCAAACATATAACCAAATAGCCCAAGTGGATCATTGCTATCTCAAGCAAGATAATGTATTGGCCCACTCCTTTATCAGTGTCTTAATGCCACACAAGCTTAGTGACCATCGACCAGAAGCAGACAGATGATAAGATTGGATTCCTCACATGAGTCATTTGCCCCATAGTGGGCCACAGGTCAGGTTTATATATATACAATATGATACCATTTTGCATAAAAAACAAACCAGAAGTTACTTCCATTCACAAACAACATAAACAATACAGAGGAGGTACACGTAAGTCATACTTAAACCTGGCATTCATCCAGGCAATTTGTTGAAAAAAAATAGCATTTCTCAGCACTTATCATCAAACAGTAATCTCATAATGGTTATGACCTAAAAAGCTAGAAGTTCAGCCGCACAAAAGAGACCCTCTTCATGCGATGCTACAGGATTACTCCTTTGCATGTTCATTAGGTTACATTGTCATTTTTCAGTGCATACACATCTCACTATAAAGCTCATCATTGAAGCCTGTCTTAGAGACAAAGAGATATGTTTTTGAAGCATAGAATCATGGATATGTGCTGCTTGTCACAACCCATAGGATGTAATCTAGACTGTACTTCAATACTTGATGGTTTCAAATATAAAATGCCAGCATGCATGGAGTGGAATATTGATTATGCCTCTAGAGAACATTCTGTATACAATTTCATATGCATCAGCAATGAATTGAAACGATGAAGCTGATAAAGTTACAGGTAAGTGTACAGTTAGAGTACAGAGTAATTTGGGAACATCGGTGGACTATTCAAAGGAAAGGCCATTTCAATAATGGGAGGTCTGGTGAATTAGCCAGCATTCCAGGCATACACCAGCACATGCCTCAACAGGTCCAGTGCATCAGTTCCATTAACCCAGTGCATGCATCTTATCCAGTTCCAGATATCAGCATATCAATAAAGCCTTGTTGCACTGGACTGCCAGGGATTCCAGACCACTCCTTATCGATAACAAAACAGTCCACTGACCCGTTAATCTGCAGCGCCATTCATTACTTACAATAGAACAAACTTGCTCACTGCTCCTCAGCTTATTGATTTGTTTAAACAATAAAAGGTCGACTTTGTCTGACCCATTGATTTTGTGCTCCCCGGAAAGGGTAAATCTATTTTGCGAAGCTTCCGGGAGACTTGTTAAAACCTAATCCAATATGGCCGCCCAGTGAGGACAAGAGCGCGGTTGAAAAATAAAGCAATAATCTAGAGCATTGTGCTGTGAGGCTGCGCTCCATAGATTCTGTTCTGATCCTACAAAGACTTGCTTTGCTCCCGGGATTGCTAGCTCAGTCTGCTCCTAATCCATGGACTTTATTCTGCAGGCATTTGCACTGGCCCCATTTGTCCTTTGGTATTAAGAGATCTGCAGATTACCCTACACCATGTTTCTATGCACAGTTTGGATCAATTCATTGGTCTTTCATGCACAGTCAGTGAGTGGGAACACTGATGAATACATAACATCAAATAAGCAGTTGCTAGTATCCTATGAGTTGTTCTTAAAAAAAGAAATATTTAATTGTTTTAAAAAATGAACTTACATTATGCAGCCACTTCAGAGTTTGACAGTGTCGGCCTACACACAGATTAAGGTAATCTGAACATATAATAACACCATCAGTAGTTTAGCAGTACACTTCACATTAAAAGCTGCTTACATCTCTCATTTATTACATGGGTCTATATTTTTCAATATGGCTCAGTACTTCATATGTTCTGAGCTCCATATTCCCCAGTTGTGCATGCAGGGATTTTATAAAGAAAATATCACGACACCGGTCTACTGAGAGATAAATGACATTGAGTATAGTATATATTGCGATATCAGGGAATATAGCATAAACATCAAAAGTCCTGGCAGCAGGGCAGTGGAGAATTCCTTAGACCCCAGCCCTGTCACGTTTTTGACACTGGCCTCATGTCGTGGCAAGGGACATTGGTTCTTTTCACAGCACAAATCTGGTTAGTGGAGTTCCGCAGGGACACGCAGTCTGACCAATGGCGGACAGGGCCGGATATAAGGACGAGCACTCCTCCATTGACCACCGGCCATGCGCCATGCCGATTGAATTCTCACTTCCCATCGAATTAAGTGCCCCCTTTGGCTGAGCCTCATATCTCATGCCTGCCATCAGGGGCCAGGCAGTCTCCCATCTACACCCTCCCCTCCCGGGCTCCCTTAGTGACCTCTCAATGTCCTCTCATACTTCACCCCTTGACCCGGCCCTCCAGCTTTCAGCAGCAACCAATGGCCGGGCCAAGACATTGTTATCCTGCCAACCACCGTTAAAAAAGGCCTCAGTCACCAGACAAATACTCTCCGCCTTTGCTTAGTAAATCTTTTTCTTTCGAAATGTCTGTCTGACAGTGTCTGTCGAGAGACCTGGGTACTGATTAGCCTCCTATTCCCAGGGCAGTTAGATACAATTTGGTGAATTTTGATATTCTGAACAACTCCAAACAGTTCTTACATCTGCGGTGGCTTTCAAACCACATGAGTCCGCTATTTGCCTGTGAAATGCTAAATACAGGCTGAAGCGACGTTAACTGGCAGATTTCAAAGGAGCTAGAAATGTTCATTACAGGGCATTGGTGTTGCCAGACAGATATTTCCATATCGGATTGTGATTAAATTCTTATTCATATCATCGTATGCTTAATGCCACCACGCCGTCTTTGAAGTAAACGTCTCTGTTTGCTGAGCGTTTATTGTCTGACAAATGACACCAGTCCCAACAGAGCTCTTCCTGTCATCCTTGGTCCCAGGGGACACATCACTGATCACAAGAACACAACAAGCTAGTTAAGTCATTCTGCAACTACCTCCAAAAACGTCTTGCAGTCAGACCAATGCTATTTGCAGTATCTGTATTGTTTGATGCTCCTTGAACAGACAGAGTGCAAAATCGTCTTGTTTGTAATTGCTAAATCTAAATCAAGAACTACGAAGCTGGGTTACTGAACAGTAACAGTGTAGTCTACATCACAGAAGGTCTTTTAAATTGTTTGCTTGGTTTCAAACCCGACAGCATGGATGTCTTTCGGATGAGACATTAAATTGGAGGCACCCCTTGTATCACAATGTCATGGAGTAAATAATTGACACATTGAGGACTCCCACTCTCTCTCCCTCTCATCTCATCAATCAACCCTCATGAGCTATGAGTGGCCATAACTGGCCTTAGCGAGCTGCACTTACTATATCTCGATATCTATCTATTCAAATTGAGGTATCATAATTACAGAGAATATGTTGTTCACTTAAATACTGAAATGAATCAAGGAAAAAGAACCTGACATTCACAAATTAATGTCAAGGATTAAGGAAAAATTAAACCAGATCTTTAAGCCCCAAATACACTCATTAGCATCTCGGGTGGTGTACAATTAAAAGAATCCTGAATATGGTTCAGGAAAAAGAAAACCTAATCATTCTTTGCACATGGTGAAATTACACCATGTTATGAAGCCTAATGCCATCGTTTCATCTCCCATCTGCTAGATATCACATCTGTAGGATATCGCATCTGGGACATCAGTCTTTCATCTCTTCTATTAATTCCAATTTGTCTTGCATCGCTCAGTGCATGAGACAAATCAGTTTCTCATTTCCGCACGTGAATGGTGCATTCATCACACACTCCCGTTGTGCCAGCCCCACTCAGTCCCCTTGATGGAGCAGCAATTTTTGCCTCTGGCTGGGCTTCCCCTCGGCTGCCTTTTTCACCAGCTATAAATTACAGCTGTGATTGTTTCGCGGTAGCTGCTGCAGTAGGGTGAAGGTCAGAAGGTCATTCATCAGCCCCATCCTCCACATCGCGAGCATTAGCCACCTTTCACGGCCACCATCTTGTTTGACTGATAACCGGCATCAAACACGATTTACACCGCTACCAATCACCATGGCAACACTTCTCTTGTTTCGTTTTGTTTCATCGGTTCCAGCCACCTACAATCAACACAATGAATAACGTCATTCAGCCCATTTTCTCCCCAACTCTCATAACAACTCACGTTAATGACGAGACCTGAGTGACGTTGTTCGGCTGCCTGTGTCTCAAGAATGTATGTCGTATGGAAAATGCCGCTCAATCAAAAGCCAGTCTCCGAAGAAACCTTGGTGTCGTCAAGCAGATCATTAAAATGGAGAAGGAATTTGTCATTCCGTTCAAATGATGTGAAGACGTCACTAAAAGTCAAGGTTTTCTTCCATTTCAGAATATCATATTTGAACTTAAAATAGACTGTCTCAAATTTACAAGAAAAAGAAGCTCAGCAAAATGAAAAAGGCTTCTGTAAATCTCTCTAAACTAACCTTCTAATGTCAGTTTCTCTCCACAAGTCTCTTTATAGTGTAATGTTCTAAGCTGCAATTACAGTCTATGAGTTAAAAGTTCTTCTAAGAATCTGACATATTAGAAAGTTGTGAACTTCTGAAAAAAATCTTCCATATCTTTAGTTTGATTATTATCTTGCAAAACTCAACGTATACAGTGCATGGCAAACAATATAACACTCGAAATTTTTCAGTTTTCATGGGTGGCCTGTAAAATGTGGCATTTTCATGTTTCTCCATTGAGCGAAATGTAGAATGACCCGTCTTCACCCTGACTTTTCAAATCCATTAGATTTTCTTTTAAAGCAAATATTCCCTCTAGGCATGTCAGCGACATGCCTCTTTTATAATAAATCTCTTTCTGGCTTTCTACTTTGACAGCCTCATGCATTAATGGCAGAGAATTAATGACAGCCTTATGAAAGTAATTTCGGAAATGATTAGTTGCTCTGAATTCCACATTGACAAGTTTGAACAGAGAATTTGGTGACACGTGGCAAGAAATTTGAGGCAAGTCTATTTGGCCTGAAACAAATTACCTTATAGTAGATTGTAACAGCTCAAACAGTTTCCCCATGCCCAGTTAGGGGCGCTTGCCCACTGACTTTGAGGTTGTGCATTCATATGTCATCCCAGGAACTCACTTAGTCCGAGACCATGGGACATTACAGCCAAACACTTTGATATAGAATTAGAGTGGACTGTGGCACTGTGAAAATGGCACTTTGTGACTCATGATAGCTGATCAGATGCATAATCCTTTCGTTTGGTTGTCACCAACAAGTGGGATAAGTATCCTTCAATCAAATTAACTCTGAAAGTATTGGGTTTGATCATGGCAAATCATCTGCATGATTACACACGAAGTGCCATTTTCACAGTGCCACAGTCCACTCTAATTCTATATCAAAGTGTTTGGCTGTAAACATGTTAAACGGAGGAAGGTTGTATCCACTAGTCTACACTGGGGCAACTGAAAGATCCTGGGCATCCCTGAATCAATAGGGCATGTGCCAGACTCCCAATCTTCTCATCTCATCATAACATGGCGGTCACCAAAAATGGAAGTGCAGCTCCCTTTACAAAGATGGAGGTTGAGCTACCGGGCTGATCCAGGTATACCCACGTGACATAAGTCAAGTCATGTAGTTTTGTGCCTGAAATATGTTGTAGGCCTGCGTGCCACGACGTATAACATACAATAAGATGTCTTGTATGAGACCTGTGCAGTGATAAGCAGCAAAGCAATAAAGAGGACTTCTGGCTGAGGCTGACCTGTGTATGGAATCTGTATGCTGGACTGTCCCACACCAGAAACCACAAATCCCCAATCTGAAGGAAGCTCCTTCTGTCAGTCGCACTAATTCCAAGGTGCCATTCATTCGCCCCGGTGGCCATTCATTCGCTCTACTGGCTCCTTTGTATGAGGGACCGACTCTCTCAGCGCACTCATCCCATGGGAAGAAAGTTGGGAGCTCAGGAACAATCAGGTGCTTGCTGTTGCCCCCACCCTCCGCTGCTCACCTACATGATTTGGTTAATCAAGCAGACCATCACCTCTCCTCCCAATCTGCTCCCTGCCTCTCCAATCCTTTGTTTCCCACGTCTTTTTGCAAACTTGAAGAGGCTTCAAAAATGAGGCCTGTCTTTGTTAAAAAATATAATCCTGTTAAAATTTGGCTTCCTTTCGTTTCAAAACCAATACTGAGGTTACTAAAAGGTTCAAAGGACAGCGAAAGATGAAAAAAGTTTCAAAGCATGAAAAGGTGAACGAACGTGGAAAGGTGACCCTGTCTCTGAAATGGTTACTAAAGTCTCCTCAAATGATCATATTAATAAAATAACTTTTGTGAACATAAGAGCAGTTAAAGTAATGAAGTTCTGCCCAGGTCACCACGTTTCAAATCAATCGTTCTGCCGAAACAAGTATAATCGCAAGCAGACTCAGTCTCTTTGTTGCTGAAGCCCTTGGTGTCTGTATAATAGATGAAAACGTAAAGCAGGGAGGACAGTTTGTTGAAGGATCCCATCCCAGCATGACAGGTGAAGCAAGACAAATGCAAAAGCACTAGAACTGCTCGACCTTGAAGCCAATCATGGATCGAGTAAGTAATAATTATTCCTTTAGAAGTCCATGTGTTTGTTTGTATATGTGATACTGTTGTTTAGTTGAAAATAATGACCGCAGTTGTTAACAAAAATGGCATTAAACTATTCTACTTGTAACAAAACTACCTGATGAGAGAGGTAATTACTATTCCTTTCAGGGCACTTTCGAGGCTATATTTAGCCTCTAACACAGTATACAACTTGCAGGAGCAAGCATAAAGCCTCTACCTTGGCGCTTGCCATTCTGCGACAAGCAGGAGTTAAAAAGGATGACCTGACAAAGGTGACCTGCGCCGTGACTCTAATCAACAACAAAGCCTTGGCTCAAGTTAACGTGGAAAACAGACGAGGGGAGGAAATGTTTGGGGGCAACTTCCGACCTTGCCCACTAAATACATTAAACAACTCAATTACGCCCATCTTAGGATGCCTATTACAGAGTGTTCCGACTGCACCGGACCTTAATGTCCACCATTAAAAAGACAACCACGCAAAGGTCACCCCTGACCTCAATAACAGTCACTGAAAAGCCAAAGAACCAGTGGCACAAGGTGGAAATGCTGTCCAGGAGGCTTTAATCTCTTTGTCTTTCACAACTGCCTCAGGAAAAGGCTTTCCCTTTTACGCATAAGTGATGAACATCAGCCTTTACTGGAGGACAGACGTTCGCAATGAAGTTTACTAAAAGCAATAGTTCACAGGAACTTTAAAAGCAATTGGTCCTTTCAGTGCGGTACAAATGGCAAGAAAATAGGGGGCATCAAATTTAGTAGCCTGCAGTAGGCGTGTAGTACATTAGGCGGAACACTCAGGAAACTTCTGCGATATAGTGGCAGTTACCTCGGGATGGAGATATAATTCCAGGCGACCAACCTTAACTTGATTAAATCTAGATTTACCAGAGGAGGCCAGGAATGAGTACAGTCTGCCTGGAAGCTGTGGAATTGTATTGATGTATTGTTGCAGCAGCACTTATAGGAAAATAAGATGGGAAGGATGCGGCTTTGCTGCCTGCGGTGATGTGATGGAGATGTTACAGATAGCGACTGGTAGTGTCGGTCTGAAAGGCCTGTTATTCTAGAGCTGTGGCCACTGACCATCACGTAAGAAAGCCATTTTATTACTCCTATTTAGTTCTTTCCTTTAGTGCACTAAACCAGCGGCTTCAATTTAGTAGAGCCCACACAGCGAAGAGATAGCTGCCACTCTGCTCTCCCAAGCAATTAATTCTGTAACTCCTTCCCCTTATCTTCTTCTGTGTTTTCTAAATAACCATTACCCTTCTCTGGGAAAATTGGGAATGAACTTTAATTACCATTAATGGGAACCGTTGGGATGAAATCACCGCTTTTTGTACTTTAGTTAGCTCTGCGGATAAAAAAGAACATGTCCATCACATGATGGAAAAAAATCCATCTCAGATAGTTACACAAGTTGAAATGAGTTTTATTAACTACTGATCACTACATTATAAGGCCACTGTTCTGCATTTGACAAATGGTCTCTTTTGGGAGTGTGTAAGGGACCGTTCCAAATTTATTACGAGAGGGCAGGATTGGAGTTTTGCCAGAGTCGGTACTTACCTTTCACACATGCTTCAAGGGAAAGGGGTACTGATATTTTGCAACATGTCTAAGGTGGACATGAAACTTGATGAAACTTGAACAAAAAAGAAAAATTTTAACACACGCACATGCCAAGTTTATGCCTTTGTGCCTGCAAAAGTCCTCAAATTTGTTAGCGCAATCATCCAAGTTCTGCATGTATAACAATATGTGTGTATTGTTTTGTTTGTCTGGGGAGGGTCCCTAAAATATGCATAAAACTTGTACTAATTTTATCAGCAACTTCCAACAAAACAAACCCCCCCCCCCCCCAATATGCAGTCATAAAATTCTGAATGATCACTAATACTCAGCACTTCAGCAAAGCCTTCAGTGATTAAGGCAGACACGCCAACAAAGCTGACCAATGAACAGGCCTTCAAGCATGTTATGCAAATGAGGACAATTATGTCTATTCTCACATTTCCGTCAGGTGTACAGATATGATTCTAACTGCAATAGATAGATCTCTCTGAGACCTTTAAAATGATAGGTGTTAGGTCTCTGAGAATCTAATACTTTTTACGCAAATCGCCGTAAAACATTTGAAATGGATAGGAATACTGCTCGCTGATTGGCCATGACGCTCTGACGTAAATTTTTATGATAATGTGCGACGCTGGACTGATTCGTCTAGGGTAGATTCTCTGGGTGATATTCAGCAAGTTGGTCCCATAACAAGGGTCTGATAAAGCAGGGACCAGCTTTTAATGTCCATAAGGAAACATGACATTTGAGCTCAGACTTATCATTGCATTATTCTTCCTGAAGAATATTATAATAAAGAACATGCCATGCATTTCATGTTATTTTAGCTCTTGGTGGTAAATGATGTGAACGGCACATTTGATATCAATAATTACTTTTTGGTGCATTTCTTAATACTGAAATTATCAACGAATATTTAATTCTTTAATGAAGTTGGTTATTCAATATTGCACATAAATAGCAATCATCATGTTAGTTTGGCAAAAATTTCTGATAATAGGGGCACGAGGCTGTCTCAGAAGAATTCATTTGCCGCATTTGGCTTCCCAATCTCTAAAAGATTAGTTGTCTCGTAATTCAATTCTCTTGTTTGAAAGTTTAGAGCATGAAAAAATTGTATCTGGTGTCCTGGCTAGCTAATTAACTAAACACCAGATAATTCCCAGGGCAAAACAGAAAGCAAATTTGTTTACCAGACGTCTAAACTGTGTTGACAGTTGGGTTTAGTGAGGGAATCCACCCATGTGTCTGATGCTTTTAACTGCTCCCCTTTAAGCCGGTCTATGGCTCTATTAAAGATTTTAGGAACTCAATGCAAACTTGATTCTCAGAAAATACTATCCCCGATCATATTACCATAATTCCCTATCTTTCGTCATGAATGAAAAAATTTATTCATAAATTGATATGAAATATAAATCTCGTTTCAGAAGAGTCATTCACTTCTCCCTATAGTGTCTTTGTAATCCGTGTAAATTATTGCTTCCCATGTTATAGTTGAAATTGAATTCTGAAGCATGAATTTCTTGAGATAGCAATTTCTGCTAACCTGCTTCCCATAAACCATTTCATAAAACTACCACATATTGGTAGTTTTATGATTAGTATGACTCTCATATGGCTTTTCCATAGCCTATTGATTGAGAGCGTCTGTTTGTGCCACCTCTGGCTCTGAGCACACAGGTTCGAATCCCATCCCCGAAATAAATTTAGTCTGAGATCGTGGGACATTAAATATATGCAGGTTGTATCCATTGTTCTATACCCGGCATCTCTGAATTAATAGGGCATGCGTTGGTCTCCCAGTCTTCTCATATCACCATCATATGGCAGTCCAATAGGTGGTACTTGTTGATGCCTGGCTGGTCAAAATGTGTTGCCTGGCTGGTACTGGCGTGTCGCCTTGACGGTTGTCGGTCAGTGGGTAGTGATGTCCCCTAGTTGTCTGTCGCCTGGTTGACTGGCAATCATGCTTCAATGTGGTAAACTATTATTACATCTACACTGTATATCAATATCAATATTGGCAATTTTCATGGAATCATTCCTTTATCAAGATGAAAACACAAAAGCAAATTATTTTCATTTACTTTAAATTGATCGGTTTTCCAGATTTCATACAAATAATGTTCAGTAACTGTTTGTACACATATTGCCCACAGTTAATGTCCAAGAGTTGTAGGATGTGATCTCTGATGTGTAGTGTAGGCAAGATGCAGAGGATGAAACAGTGTGGCTTTTTGATCGATAACAATGTATCCCGGAAGATTCGAGTGGTTAGATGGGCTGTAGTTTCCATAGACGCTTCCGTCTCTTTCCCAAAAGCCACAAGGAGTGAGAAATGACAAATGCATCACACCTGATATAATGATGTCGCTTTACAGCCAGGGAAATGGGAGTGATTACAGAAATGCTTGTGTAATGTCATATATAATTATATATCTGTACTTCCTCTCTTGAACACAAATGCAGTTGATGATTTGTGCATATTGTGTACGTGAATATATTCTGTAGTGAGTACCACTGATGAAGACGTTGAGAAGACATAAGAAACTTTTGCACTGAATATTTATCTTCCTTTACGCAGAAGGTAAATTCAGCGATCAGTTAGAAACTGGAAATTAAGAATCTAAATTCAAGACACTCGCCTCAATATTAAAGATAGACCTGCATGCGATGACATAACTGAAGTCCTCAAGCAATTTGAACGTATCACTCATATTCCCTTGGTAAAAAGAAACCAGTACAATTCTGGAGGTCGGACAAATGTAGAGAATAAGTAAGGATAAGCAGTGAAGCATATAGGTCTGCACGTTTGCCTGTGATGTGATATTAAGGTAATAATAGGTTTTATTTTCAACGTAATGAACTGAAATAAATATGTTGAAGTGATACACTTCCTTATTGTATAAGTTTCAGACATTTTGTTTTTTTAATAGATTTATAGAATAATCTTCATTATTAATTTGCAATTTGCAACGCCATATTATTGAAAAGCGTCTTTCTCCTTGAATTTTCCTCGTGCTGTTCGGTGTTAAAGTATTTACATTCTGACATTGGCTAAAAAGGATCTGGATCATAAAAAGGTGTCAGTGCCATGCAAAGGCATGTGTTGCGCTCTTTTACTGTATCATATGCAGCTTTACTTTCATTGAAGCTACCTCTTTTTTGTCACACAAGAATTTCAACTTCAAAAGAGATCAAACACCAGGATACTTTGAAAGTGACACAAAAATCGCAAATCTTTGCAGGCACAGGTACATGTAATGTGTCAATGCCATGACAAGGGACTAAATGCTTGTATGTTGGTTTCATACCATTTCAATGTGACCACGTAAAATCAATGTTGTTATTCAAGAAAGCATTTTTCTTCAATCCTATCCTCAGTTGCAATTATGCTAAAACCTTCTTCAATTATAATCAAGGTGAGATGTTTTTGGGTACCTGATTGCTTGATGAATATATATCATTTTGTTAAATTAACCAAAACATTTTCAAGTATCCTACCCCTTGCTACTATGAAATTAGTTGATGGGCCCCCCACATTCCTGTTTTTGGTATTACTGCATTTTTGCCAAGGTGGAAGGGCCCGTTCCTATAGAGGACCCTCTCACACAACTAAAAGTTTGATCGTATCACCTTCACAAAGATAGAAAATTTATCTTTTTTCTTATTTTTAAAATTTTTTTGGCACCTTGCATGGGCCCCCCTGAGTGGTTGGGCCCGTGGCAGCTGCCACTCTGCCACATAGGCCAGTCCGCCCCTGACCCCTCGCTACTATGTCCCTTTTTCCCCTGTAGTGCCTAACTTGGTCCAAACTCTAGAATTTCATCTCCAAAAGTGTTCAACACCAGGAAAACCAATTCTGCAAAATTATTATTTAGAGGTTGGACAAAGGCGTTGAAGTAAGTTTGGGATTACCCATCAGTGGTTTTGCAAATCCTGCTATTACTTTGCCTGTTCTAGAGAAAATGCTAAACAATATTCCCTTTATAGAAAAATGGGGAATTGACTGATATTGCAGTTGTGTGAATGGGGAAATACTTTCTAAACTTCAAAGGCCTTGTGCAACCTGTAAATATAAACCAATCTGTGGACCTCTCTAGTACTAGTGCTTAAAATAAATACAGGACATAAAGCTCCAGTTATGTGTTCATCACAGTATGCAAATTTTATTTGCTCATACTCCAATAATCCTTGTTTGTCATACCAAGAAGAGTTGATGAGTTGTAGACAAACTCTGAGTTGGTGTCTTGTCTGGATTGATGAGAGCCAGACCAGGCTGAGTGAAGAAACCGAAGTTCAGATGTATACACAGTGTCTTTATGCTTCAACCGTCTGCAGCACTGACTTCATCTAAAGCACTTCAATAGAGACTACTTGTGAATGCTCAATATGTGCTAGAAAGAGGAATTTTCCATCTGTTATTCGTATCATCTACAATTTTTGTTATATCTACCATTCTCAAATTTTGCATTCAGAGTATTATGCATGTGCAGCGTGACCTTTTTGTACATGAATTTAAAAATTATAAGATATTTTATTTGGAAATTTGCGTAATAGGAATGAAACTGGTTTTTTTTATATCTGTCAATATGACAAGGTTCTCCACAGAAATAAATTTTAATCGTATATTGACAGAAAGACACAGCCTCCAATGGAATCAGTTATTGTCAACACCTACCTAGATCATAACGGCCCCAATCCTATTTTCAGAGAAATCCAACATCGTTGAATTACATGAATAGGCTTACTGTGTAGGATATTTATTGAATGTCTTCAACACAGATGAGAGGTGTCAGATATACTCGTCTGAGACAGCTCAGAGATGTATACAGTCAGATTTCTTTTCAAATACATACATTTTTAATCATAAATTCAAGGACATACAATGAACAACATATTCTCAATTATCAATCTTGCCAATTACGTATAATTTGTTCATAGTGGAAAAAAGGTACTAATCTGCTGACTGAGACATTGCATGTTTAAATCCAAGCCATTTCATTGAGAACTGTACTGAAGTTATTCTGGAGCTTAGCTGGCTACTAAGAACTAAGGCCCGTTTGGCTTGGTGGAGGTTTCTTAGAGGGGATTACAGAACTGTTTTACTCAGTTTTATATGATTTTATTACAAATTGGTTTCTGTTTGTCATAATATTGAGATTAGTTATCAAAATCCTAATGTGTGAAATAAACAAAAACCAGATGTTGTGGAAACATAGACTGTGCTTGAGCAAACCTGCAATGCAATTTGACAAGGTTGACAATAACTTGACATGCATTACAGCAAACATGAGCATTTCAATATTGGGCAAAAGTTTAAAATTACATATAAAATGAAAATAATTAATCCATATAAAGCCATAAAAAATGCGTTGTAAAACCAAGGCCTTCTTTTAACACCATAAATCGGTGTCTGCATCGTCTTGCTTCAACTTGTGCATATAAATATTGTGGAATGGACATTTCTGATATTTGTCAGTTGGGCCTGGTACATGATGGTGCAGTTTTGTATTATTTAAATTTTACTTTGACTCAATGTATATACTTCATTATTTGGCATGTTCACGCATTTGTGGAGGTTTAAAAACGAGCTTGTGCAAGTTTGTGGATGAATAAAAACGAGCATAAGCGAGATGTGCGAGTTTGTGGATGTTTAAAAATGAGCATAAGCGCTTGTGTATATGTAATAACTAACACTCGTGGATGTGCTTTATCTTTCATTCGTGGACCTGCCAATACTAACTTTCGTGGAGGTGTTACAGGTTTCAGTTTTAGGGTCAAACTTAAGTTTAGGGTAAGTATGTTTGTAATTACACTAATTCAAATCCCTGAATGACAATATTTGACACTTCCACGAATGCCAAATTCGTGCACATGTTCGTTTTTGCAGGTTTACAAATTCGTCAACATGCAAAATATTGAAAGATATATAGGCCTACCTCCATTGTCCCCCAACCAATTTCAATGTCATCCAAATTACAGCTGAAGTGTTAATCACATTTGTAGATTGATTCTGACAACATATCAGTTAAATATAATATGTTAAATTATGAGTCACTTAAAGTGAAACATTCATGTTGCTAATTCAGCACTGGTCAATATTGTATGTCAAGTTGGTGCATCTGAGACGGAGCCAAGGCCAAGACCATCAATGGAGGCAGGCCTTGAGAGCTCCAACACTAGTCAGCTTCAAGTATCAAATTAGGAATCACCTGCCTGACTTCATTTAAAATCAACAATGGTTAATAAAAATTACATCTTGCTCCAGTCTCCCCTAGTGAGAAATTCAATAAATTCTGGAATGCATGCAGCATTTAAAGTACCATTCTATTTTTTCGGTTTGGCCAGATCATCTATCTCATTGATAATTTAATTCAATTCAAACAAATTCAATTTATTTAGAAGCACTGAAAATCAGATAAAATCTGTTTTATCCCCCAACCCCCTCATCCCACATTGTTCCAATTAACAGTTTGATTGTACATATCTGAAACTTTGCACATCCTCCATCACATTGTTCCAGCAGCAGCACAGTGCAGTCCTGGGTTTGCTTCTGTGCTTCTTGATTTGTCAGTTATTTCAAGATTATGTATGTGTTGGTAAAACAAAGTAAGTCTGTTAACAGGTGTGTTTTCCTCAGTATGGGCTTGATAAACCAGTGTGAGTAAAATCTGCAGATTTTATCAAACAAAGGATTTTCACCTTAGGCATTCTCACTTCTGTAATCCTTCTAGAGGACATTCTAAGGAGACTTCATGCTCTGTAAGTGTAGGGGATTCTTAGGTGCCTTACAGTTGTCATTAGTAGCCAAATATGCAGTAAGGACCCATTTAAGGGGCCATGTCCACTAATGTTGGTACCTAAGTGACTCATAAGTGGGTGTTTCATATCTTAGTCACCACCTTAGTTCCCTTATCCTGAAAAACTTCAGAATAGGTCCTCCATATCTCTTTTCTCCACTCAATACAGTCAGACATGAGTGTAAACTTGGAAATAGGCAGTGTGGCATCAGCAGAAAGTTTGACGAACACGCAACAATCATGTGTAGGGGAGATTGGGGCATAGCCACTGCCGGGGCATAACCACCTAGCCAGTGGTTCCAGTTGATTGGTTCCACTTGGTGAAAACATTGTTAGTATAGTGTAGGTGATTTACTTTTGTGAGACAACTTGAAAACATAAAGATTGGTATTGGCAGGAGCCTCCTGGAGAGATATACACGTATCTCTAGATCATTACCGCAGCAAAAGTGGGGACACCGATATGGTTGATACTTTCCAAGTCAAGAGCACCTGAATTTTCATCAGAAAGGGAAGTCCTCCATTTATTTTTGTTATGGTACCAGTGGGGGGGGGAGGTTATGCTCCATAGGGCAGGTGGTTGTGCCCCGAGCATGGGGCATAACCACCCACCTAGTGCCAAAAACTATTTCATATCCCTGTGCAGTAAGGGAGAGTCATTTGATGCTTTGGGTAGGGGATATGATTGAACTTTAGAAGAGTGTGTCATATTGCCAATCGGAGTTCTTAATACTGTTGGTCATTATCAATCTATGAGCCATTTTGTCTAAAGGGGATGGTTGTGCCCTACTCTCCGCTACTTTGAAATATGCAGTGTTGCAATTGCAGAATGTTTGTCATTATGGGGAAAATGTAATGGGATATTTGGAAATAGGCAGTATGGCAATAGCAAAAAGCACCAATAATATTTACTTAAAAATAGACAGTAGCGGCAATGTCAGAATGTTAAACCAACAAGCACCAATAATATGTATTTGGAAATAAGCTGTGTAACAATAGCAGAATGTTTGACCAGCAAGAATATGTACTTGTAAATATTTTACATTCTTTCACGTCTTGCATGGGCCCCTCTAAGTTGATTGACCCCTAGAGGCTTCTACCTTGCCGCATAGGGCAGATTTCACGAAAAGTGCTCTCAGAGGGTACCTTAAACTTTCCAACCCTCTTGTTATCTCTCCATTGCTTCCTGGATCAAGTAAACCTATTACTATGTGCAAAATTGTACATATGTGAGCTAAAGATTGAATATCAATAAAATAATCCTCAAGTATGTAGCTGTTTGCTCTTAAAAAGATATTTTATTTATCCCTCATTTGGACAATTTTGGATGACCAAACTTACTGGTCATCAGACGTGCTTACTTTGCAGTGGCGTAACTGGGGTCTCTCGAGCGGGGGAGCACCTGGGGGGGCACGCGATTCTCTGGGGGGGCACCCGTAATACTAAATGTATATTTTAGCCAAGGTTGAAAAGTTCATATGGGGGGCACAGGTCCAATATGGGGGGGCACGTGCCCCCCCGTGCCTCCCCATAGGGACGCCACTGTTACCTTGGTACTCTGTGGAATTCTGCTAAAACCAATTCAGCAAAATGTTTTGGTATTTAATTGATTAAAAACACTTTGAAATTTTGTTTGAATTCATTTGCAATTGTGCTGATCATTATAAACTTGGAAAAAAGATAAAATAAAAAAAGACTGCTAAGTGCTAATGTAACTTGATTCCGTCACAGGACACTGAGGTTACCTTAGCAACTTTTGCATGGGGATTATTCTGTGTTCTTGCTACTTAAGCTAATTTCGAACGTGAAATTCTAAAAACGTTTCTAAAAACATGTCTTATTTGCCTATATACGTCACCAAAATAATAAACGATTGGGTGTGCTAATGTAACTTGTGGTAAGTAATTCTGCAGAATTTTGTGAAATCTGCCATAGGCCAGTCTGTCCCTGTCACCCCAGTTTATAAGACCACTCTTCTTGTATTTGTTGAGTGTGTCGTGCGGGAGTTGCTAAATGCACCAAAAAGTAAAGTAAAGAAATAAAGTGAAGAAGGAAGGTGGCAACATGAGGTAAGTTGGTCTCATAAAGCAAGGGGTAGTTTACATAATGAAACATAATATTTGTTTTTATAGACTTATTCATTACACACTTATTCCTTAAGAAAAGACCCTGCCATGCATTTCATGTAATGTTTGCTAAAATGCCACATTTGATGTCATTAATTACTTTTTGGTGCAACTCGTAACACTGAAATTATCAACGAATATTTAATTCTTTAATGAAGTTGATTAGTCAAAATGGCACATAAATAGCAATTTTCATGTTAATATGGCTGCAATTTCTGAGAATAAGGGCATGAGAGAATAGGTGATATGTGTATGAAATGTCATCCATGTACATGCAATACTGGACAAGTTTTGGGCCAGAAATGAAAAAAAATTGTTTTTATTTTTTTTTTCAATATTTTTAAGCTATAGAATACGTATCAATCAGACCATCAAAAGGCACAATTGGACCATATAGGCTATATATGTACCAAATTTCATCCATGTACATGCAATAGTGACCGAGTCTTGATCCGGAAAAGAAAAAAATATTTTTTAAGCTGGTCTATTGAGCTATAGAATGTCATGTATTATAGCACATGATTTACTAGTCAACCAGCTTTCTTTATTGACTGGTATGTGGGGAAAAGTGTCAGATGGTGTACATCTCCTCTATGTAGTCATATGAGGTGGAGCATTGATAAATATCTTAGAATTGCAAATACTACTGTTAGTAATATATAGTTAGTTAATTGATACAGATAGTTGGTAGAATATAGATAGTTAGCTAGTTATAAATTGATAGAATGCTAGTAATAGGTATATTTAGATAGTTAGTAATAGCTAGATAGCTAGCTAGATAGACAGATAGATAGATAGATACTTATTAAAAGAAAGATAGATAGTTAGTTAGACAGTTATTGATAAATAGTTAGTTAGATAGATAGAGACAGTTATTAATAGATATATAAATAGTTAGTTAGTTAGTAATAGACAAATAGATGCTAAGTTACGTACTATCTGTAGTTTGTTAGTAATCTAAAGATAGGCCTAGATAGTTAGTTAGTAATAGATAGATAGATAGTTAGTTAGTAATTGATGGATAGATAGTTAGTTAGTAACAGACAGATTAATAGTTAGTAATTATATTTAGTTAGTTGGAGATAAATAGTTAGTAAGTAATAGATCAATATTGTTAGTTAGTAATATATAGATTGTTAGTTAGTTAGTAATAGATAGTTAGTTAGTAATACATGGATAGATAGCTAGTTAGGTAATAATAATAGATGGTTAGTTAGTTAATAATAGATAGATAGTTATTTAGTTAGTTAGTTAGTTAGTTATTTAGTAATACATAGATAGATAATAAGTTAGTAATAGATAAATAGATTGTCAGTAATATGTACTTAGATAGTTAATTGGTAGTAAATATATATATTTTTAGTTAGTAGTAGATAGATATATATTTAATTAGTTAGCAATAGATTGATAGATAGGTAGTAATACATATAAAGATAGTTAGTAATACATATATATTTAGTTAGTTAATAGTAGATAGATGGACAGTTGGTTATCTATAGATATATCATAAGTTAGTAATAGATTGATAGATAGTTTGTAATAGATAGACATTTCCACAATTCCACACCTTTCGCAATCATTACTGCTTCATTGTGCTCTTATATAAGCCAATCTTCCCTTTCATACCCTTCACTACTTATATTTGGTCAAGCCAGCTTATCTTTTTTTTGAAAAGATTTTCTTGTTATCTTTTTGTTCAATATTTCAAAAGGTATGGATTATCCATCAATCAGACCATCAAAAGGCACAACTGGACCATATGGGCTATATGTGTACCAAATTTCATCTATGTACATGCAATAGGGCCCGAGTTCTGGCCCGGAAACTATCTATCCGCCCGCCGCCCGACCGCCCAGACGCCCGAACGCCCGCCTGGTGGACGGACAACATTTTACCAAAGTGATAACAATACCTTCTTCGAACTTTGTTCACTGAAGGTAAAAATCGCTATTTGTAATGAATCACACAGACACTTGTCAAAATCATTTAAGCCTGTGATGCTGATGCTCCCTGGTTTGATTACAGACAATCTGCTGGTAGATCATCATTTGCTACATTTCTGCCAAATGTCATTCAGAGAAGATTCGGAATTGGTGTCTCTTAATATAAGAATGGAAGAAAGTAAGCCACAAAGGAGATTTCCATGAGAGGCTGCAGGACTTATACTCCTTTGCACTTCGTGATATTCTTTTCTCAATATAAAAAGTTGTTACCAGGGTATCTCAACAGAGAATAAAACCTAATAATACTTCCAGATACACTATATAAATAAGTCAGACAAATGGACCTGAAAACGCAACAGTTATACAATATCACATAACTCATAACTAAATTCCCATCATACCTGAATGATACCACATGCATTTATCATGAAATCGGTGAAAGAGTTTGTCGGGACAGGGACAAGTGTTTTATTGGCATGTCACCGATAAGTTTTGTATCTGATTTCAACTACTCTTGGTGAGCAATGAATGAATTTCTTTTCCTTTGAAATTATCTGTTGTCTGGACTTGTTGACTTCTAAGCTACAGACCAACAAGTAATATGGGCGATAATTACACATGCTGGATCCACATTCCTTTCTAATAGTGTCTATCTGATGTCCTTTTCAGACTTCTGTGTCAATGATTACTTTGGCCACCCCTGGAAATGGCAATTGGCAAGAGTTTGAACAGTTTGTAGTTAATAGCGGTCAAGGAGGTATAAACCGTGATTTGACAAACAGGTGTATGACTCTGAAAATTATGTTGACTGCCATGGATGCCAAAAAAATACCATAAATGGTCCAATGCAATAATTGCAATTTGTGTCATTTAACAAGCATAACATAGCGATGATGTCCTGGCTGCTAGGGAAGCTGTGAACCACCGTTGACATATGATTTCATCAAAAATAGCATTAGACAAAGTTATTTCATATTGGACTATTTTTTATGGTGTTTGTCACTTTAATGTTACATTGTTGAATTACGCAAAAAATTGAGAATTAGAATAAAATTTTTCATGTCATGTGATTGATAAAAATTGTTTTAAAATAACTCCTGTTTTGACTGGTAGCATATCTTACATACTTGTGACCTAAAAACTGGGGTATGTTCACACTATGTCATTCTGAATTAGGAGGCAGTGGTACACAGTGTGTGGTACACGAAGGGCCGTATCAGCACATCTTTTGGCCCAGGGGCGGACTTGCCCCCTCCTTGGGCAAAATCATTGGTCGGCTCCTATTATCGCAACAGCGACGTCCTCAATCTAGTGTTTCAAATTAATTTGTACCTCGAAACACTTCTTCATTCATGCTTTATACAGTTAATTGAGGGGGCAGATATTGGGGACTAAAGAGGCCATGGAGGGAGCGTAGGCGGCGGGGGCATGCCCTTTTAGGTATCCAAACAATAACTGACATTTTGAAGCAAGAAGGGCCCACCCATTTCAAAACATTTCAAAACACATCTGGGTGAGGGGCCCATTCTTAGTTTATTATTTGTTTGTCAAAGTCTAATTGATGATTATCTTTGATATTTTTATAAGATGATATTCAATTTTGACCTCTTTTACATGATTTTTGATAATTCTGTTTTTTTTTAAGCTGCTGGTGGGCACTCTCAAGTGGTGGGCCTGAGGACATTGCCCTCTTTCCCAAAAGCTCTCTAAATTTTTTAAAGTACGTTCTTGCGTCAATTACCCGACGCACTTCTTTAACTGTCGCAGCTCTTTTTTTCTTTCATCATGGGCCCCCTGAGGTCATGGGCCCGGGGCAAGTGCCCCTATGGTTAATACGGCCCTGGTACTACCGTACACGTATCAATACTTAATTTTTGTTCAGAATCTGCGAACTCATTCTAGATTACAAAAATACATTCCTCGGCTTGTTGGGCAGACAAAATAACATAATTAATTAAATTCTACTGCGGTACATGGTATTACATGCTCAAAATCTAAAGCAGCCAAAGTTACCCCAACTCCCGAGTTACTTTGGCCGACCCTTTAATTATGTAATACAACATAGAACCGTCATAGATTTTGGAAAGCTTTTTAACAGATGGAAACCTCAATGTACTGGCTGTGTTATGGCACAAAACTGTTGAAATTCAACGAATAGTTTTTCTCAGAACATAAATTTTGTGCTCCGAAACGGCCAAAGTAACCCCGTTTTACGGTATCAAGGAAAAGTGAAAACCACACAAGAATGAGATCTCTTTTCATCTCTAGAGCCCGGAACCGCCGACATTTGCCGCCGCCGCGAGCTGACTTTCATGTCAGCTGAAGTCAGCTGAGATGAGGCAGTCCAGCAGCTGACTTTGATAGAAGTCAGCCGAGCTGAAATTCCAGTTTGAGCCAATTGAAGCACTTGTGTCCATTGCTATTCTAGTCCAATTTGTAACAGAAACAATAGCACTTTGAGAATTGCAATTAAGAGTGGCTCATTCAGCTTCTAGGCCTATGTCTAATGATGACAATTAGCAATTGTAATCTGATTGCAAATCCCACATCTGGTACAAGTGAGCCCATTACTTTGATATAATAGGCCTTTCAGCTGTCATTGTGTTATCATTGTATTTATAAATTACAGGCCTATAGTCTGACAATTGAAAGATTTGAAGTTTTTTTGAAACTTGGTCTGACATTTGAAAGACATTTTTTAAAGAACATCTCCTTGTCCTACTGGGAAGTTTATATACTTATTTTCAGGATGGCATTGTTCTTAATTTTCCAAGTGGGAACACACCCAGTGGTTATTTTTAAATGATATTTTTGTCAGATACAGGCCTGTCATCCTTTGAATTAAAGTAAACTAGTCCCATTTACGGGATTTAGCACTTTTTGTTTAATATGAATGAGACAAATTTATTTTTTATGAATGATTTAAAGATCTTTATGCTATAGCTCTACATCGGCGAGGAAATTCATGAAAATAACGCTTCAAGTGAGCCGACTTTAGTCAGCTGGAGCTACAGCCAACAAAATTCAGCCAGCTGAAAAAGTCAGCCATAATTTCTTCAAGTGAGCTGACAAAAGGTGGCTGACATGGTTCCGGGCTCTATGAATCATCTCTTTCAGCTTAACTCATGTGAAAGTAAAAAGAAATTTAACATTGTCTTTCTAGTCATGCAGAGAAACATCTACTCTTTTGTGCTTCATCTAGTTGCAAACAATAAAAAGGCAACAGATATCTTACATAGCATACTGATAGTTGTGGGAAAGGCAGCCAGATCAGAATGTCATTGAGTGAAGATAGGCAAGAAACACCAAAGGCTGCAAGGGTGGTCTTGACCAGATAAAGAGTTTTTGGCTTTTCCCCAAGACGGAGAAGGTCATTAGCAGGCACGGGATGGAAGACCCATATCACCTGGGTATCAAAAGGCAGCTGATGGATCATACTGACCTGTGGCAGTCTGTCCTTGATGGTTGCCATCTCTGCAACTACATGACTTAACTGATAGCGTCTCCCATCCCCTGCTTTCCTGCTGGGCCTGATCCCCCACTGGCTAAACCCAGCATTATCTTGACTGAGCCCTGCTCACTACTTATTAATAACAAACACTTATTATCTCACCAGCTTTAGTTGGATTTTGCTTTTTTGACACTACGTTATAATTAGAAATAGATAGTATAGCAATAGATATACTTTGAATGCAAACTACATCTCGCATTCCAGGGAATAATCACTCTCATCTGAGGTCCTATTCAGATCTGACCACATCACGACATCTCCTCAAAAGAGAAGTAAAGCAACAAAAGTGTGATGCTCACATTACAACAATGGCTATTCAGAGAGGCTTAAGTGCAAATATAGGCAATGGTAACTTGACACAATCAAAACTTTTTCAAAGCAAAATGCAGACAAATGTGAAACAAGAGCCATATTATATATACATATATAATTGAGCAAGTGCACGCAGAGCAGTGCAAATCTGAAGATTTTGACTGAAAATTCATATCTAAATTTAGATTAATTATCATTGTGTTAAGCCAAACAACACTAATCATCAATAACACCACATGTAATTAAAGTTTTGCCAGATCCACTCTGAAAGGGTGAAATTCACTAGCACTTGTTTAAACAGTAATCTCTAAATTATAATGGTCATGAAATTTAGCCGCAAAGAAACCCTCTTTATGAGATGTCAGTCGCCTCCACTATTAAAGTATGGGGATTTGGGATCATTCCGGGGATCGACTACATCACTGCATGTGGTACACCTATGCCACTTATCAAGAAAAGCAATAAGCACTTTTCTGAAGGATAAAAAGCAAACAGAGAAATAAAAATATTTGCAGGTAAATTCTACATCACAGCCTATAAATAGATGTCCTTCTTTTACAGAATGTATTTCTTTAGTCCGTGAATGCGGAATGAACTAGAATCGCAAGCGATATTTATGTGACCACCAGATGGACAATATATATACCGCATTATTCCTTCAAACAGGCAATCGATAGCAAAAAAGTAAATGGCAATGCCAGCCAAGTTCATGCTGTGCTTTTCAGTGGTTTTCCTTTTCAGTGGTGGACAGTTGCATAATAGTAATAATAGGATATGTATATATTCACTGGCATCTATGTCGCAGATGAAGAGGGGTCCTTTATTCAAACGGTCGTCTTTTCAAGGGGGTCTTTCATTTCAAAGGGGCTTATATTCAAGGGGTCCTCTATTCAATGGGGGGGGGGGTATATATTCAAGGTGGGCCACTATTCTAGTGGGGCCTTTATTCGAGGGGGGTCTCTATGCAAGTTGGGAATTTATTTGACGGGGCCTTATTTTTAGGTAGGCTCTATCCACTAGGACCTCTATTAATAGAATAGAATAGGATATATTTGTATTTGTCCATCCATGAGAATACATACGGAAACTTTAGGTTAATTCAAGGGAGGCCTTTATTCGGGGGCCTCAATTCATGAAGCCTTCTTTTTCTGTGACCACTCTGGAAGGGTTGGCTCCACCTATACATAAAAAATGATAACTGCAACAAAATGCTCAGGTCAGTGCTCTGTAAATGCAGTGCTGTAATGCAGTGCAGTGACGCATTGTTGTAGTGCAGTACAGTGATGCAATGCTGCAATGCAGTGCAATAATGCAGTACAGTAATGCAGAGCTGTGATGGAGGCTAATTCAATGCAGTGCTGTGATGCAGTGCTGTGATGCAGTGCTGCGATGCAGTGCTGTGATGCAGTTCTGTGATGCAGGGCTGTGATGCAGTGCTGTTATGCAGTGCTGTGATGCAGTGCTGTAATGCAGTGCTGTAATGCAGTGCTGTAATGCAGTGCTGTAATGCAGTGCTGTAATGCAGTGCTGTAATTCAGTGCTGTAATGCAGTGCTGTAATGCAGTGCTGTAATGCAGTTATACTATTACATGGATTGTATTGTATTGACCCTAGTATTCTCCCTGCCAGTCCATATTTTCCCGAGGGCCCTTATTCCATGATTAGGCATACAATATATTTGCTTGAAAAATATGATTAATTTAAATTGTGGCGGTGAATTTTAAACAAAAAGACTTTTCTGAACGTTAAGACAAGAGGGCTCTGTTTGCAACATCATCTGAGGGTAATATGAGTTATTGTCCCTCCAGAGTGGTAATTAACACAAAGGGGCACTGTAAGCAAGTCTTTTGAGGGAAATACGAGTTATTGTCCCTCCACAGCTAGTTATTTCCCTGGGCAGTTTGGTGTTATTGGGGACAATACATGGCTAGTCATGGAATAAATTGTTTTAATGCAGTGGTGCAGTGCAGTAATGCATAATGCAGTGTAATAACACATTGTTGTAATGCAGTGCAAGAATGCAGTGTAGTAATGCAGTGCAATGATACCTTGCTGTAATGCAGTATGCTGTGCAGTAATGCAGTACCTACAGTGATGCATTATCCCTGATGGAGTTTTTTGAGTGGAAATCCCTTAATTATGTAGAAATGCAATAAAGACTTTCTTTGACATTGAACTTTAATTGGTCTGGGGTCACCAAGTGCAAGATCTTTTTGCCTGTGGTTCAAGAAATGGCCACTAGAGGACACTGATGCTGTGTTACGCAATATGATTCAGTGGGGGCCCATCTCCAAATTCACCTGTCATAGTTAAATTGTTGGCCACTAGAGGGCCCTTCACCTGTTTATGTTGACTGTTCATAATGATGAAGTGAAAGCATGCCAAAGATGCCAGATGATGTGTTTTTCTATGCTAAGCAGTGACAATGAAAAAATGCATCATAAGCAATTTAAGTAAACAGAGAAAGATGTGGTGCCCCCACCATTGGGTATTCCATGTGGGTGCCCCAACCCTATTGGTGTCCCTCTGGGTGCCCCCACCATTGGGGTATCCCATGCGTGTGCCCCAACCCTTTGGGCAGCCCATGGGGGTGCCCCTCCCTTTGGGCAGCCCACTGAGTGCCCCCACCCTTTGGGTATCCCACAGGGGTGCCCCCACCATTTGGGTAGCCCATGGGGGTGCTCCTTCCCTTTGGGCATTCCACTGAGTGCCCCCACCCTTTGGGTATCCCTAGGGGATGCCCCACCTTTTGGGTATCCCACGGGATGCCCCCACCCTTTTGGTTTCCCAGGGAGGTGCCCCCACCCTTTGGGTATCCCACAGGGGTGTCCCCAACATTTGGGTATCCCACTGTGGAGCCCCACCCTTTGGGTATCCCATGGGGGAGCCCCCCACCCTTTGGGGAGCCCACGGGGTGCCCCACCCTTTGGGTATCCCACGGGGTGCCCCACCCTTTGAGTATCCCATGGGGGTGCCCCCACCCTTTGGGTATCCAACAGGGTTGCCTCCACCCTTTGGGTATCCCACAGAGGTGCCCCCACCATTTGGGTTTCCCACTGGGGTGCCTCACCCTTGGGTTATCCCATGGGGTGCCCCAACGGGGATCCCCCCCCCCATTTGGGTATCGCAGGGGGTGCCCCCACCCTTTGGGTAGCCCACAGGGGTGCCCCTACCCTTCGGGTATCCTACGTGGGTGCCCCACCCTTGGGGTATCCCATGGGGGTGCCCCCACCCTATGGGTATCCCACTGGGTGCCTCCACCATTGGAGTATCCCATGGGGGTGCCCCAACCCTTTGGGTATCCCACAGGAGTGCCCCTACCCTATGGCTATCCCACTAGGTGCCCCCACCCTTTGTACGCAGTGCCCAGTGCCCACTGCTACAAAGGTATTCCACTGGATGTCACCAATCTTCTCATTCTTATAATTATGTGTATTCCACTGGTATAGGGTATCCCAGTTGTTTTATTTGGAAATACAGAGTTTGGCTGCTTTTGAGACATCCCCCTGCACTATTTGGAAATACAGTTTGGCAGCTTTTGAGACATCCCCCTGCACTGGCCTGCAGTATAAGCCAAGGCAGTCATGCATATGGAGTCTGATCAATATAGACCAATGGCTGAGCTACAATTTTGGGGGCTGTCTCAAAACACACCAGTTGCCAATAAAAAACGAATAAGGTAGGGCGTGTCACTGAAAACCCCTGAATGACAGAAGTGCATGAAATATCTTTTTTTTGGATTGGGTCTTATAGCTCTTTGCAGATTGCTTTTTGCAACTTCAACTTGCGAATGGGCTTTGCCACGTTACAGCCTTAACATGGCCTTCAGGTTCCTGGCTCACAAGAATAAGTGGTCGACCATTAGATTGGGGGGGGGGGGTACTTGAAGAGTAATCATTATTTATTTTGGATGTGTGATATTCCCAAATATTTTTTAAATCAAACAAAACCCTGTTACGATGATTTCACAGTTGTGGACACTGTGACTGAATGGGATTTTTTATGGCATACATGTATTCCATAGGAAAAGTGACATAGGGCCTGAAAAAAAACTTATGACATCACTTTACCCAAATAGAATAACATTCACATTTGCCCATTTAAACAAAACTGTGCAAGAAGTTATTACTTACTAATCTATCTATCTAATCTATCTATCTAATCTATCTAATCTATCTATCTATCTATCTATATAGACATATAGATATATAGATAGATAGATAGATAGATAGATAGATAGATAGATAGATAGATAGATAGATTCTATAGCTGCATATCTGTTTATCTGTCTTCCTTTCTTTTTCTTTTTTCCCTGGTTTTCTACTTTATCTTTAATGCACCACAAAGCATAAATTAAATCCAATTTATGTTTCATTGATAAACTTTTAACTACCTATATTTTATTGGCATGAAATATTTATAAACAGATTGAAGAAGAAGAGAAATATACTTCTTTAAATAAAGTGTGATCTTGCATTGAATTCAGCAACATAAATACATAAAGTGTTTCTGTTATTGCATTGATTGCAGCAACACTGTGACCAGTATAGAGGGGGCCACATGTCTCTTGATGTGAGCTATTGTTGAGTGTTGCACATGTTAATTTAATTTAAGCAATTCTCATTTCCTAATTGGCCAGGGACTGTAAAACTTGACATGAACATTTAGTACAGTATATTAAAGAAGGTGATTCAGCTTATTTGGTTGAAATTAGCTTTGTCTTCAAATGACAAAGGAATTTGTGGTAGGCCAAAAAGAAACAACAATCAGCATGTCTATTCTCTTTATAAGAAGTAAATTGCACAAAACCTTGCCTTTCTTTTTGGGAGAGGCCTGAGAAGGATTAGCACGAAACTTCTCCTAATTTGAAGGTGACTCGAGTGAGACCAGATATATCGAGATCCGATGTGCAAGTCTGGCTCTCCCAGCTGCCAAAATGTCAGAACTTCTTTGCCATTACTGTGTATGCAGTGCCAGTGCTGTGAAATAAGCCTGCTGTTTCTTAAGAAAGAGTTTGGCTTATTTTGAGACATCCCCTAGTAAAAGAGTTTGGCTTATTTTGAGACATCCCCTAGTAAATTATAAGTTAGTGCAATCAAGTGTGAAGGAATGCACCAATGGCTGAGCCAGGATTCTGGGGGCTGTCTCAAAACACACCGGCTGCCAATAAAAAAACAATAAGGTGGACTGTGCCACTAAAAAACCCTGATTGATAGAAGTGCATCAAATATCCTTTTTTTGCATTGGGTCTTAAGAGCCGCGAGTAAGGAGTGTAAAGTTAGGTACATACAGCAAGTTTCATGACTGGCCATCAAGTGGAACTTGTTCTATTCCTCCGCAAAAATGTGCGTTGAATCGTACGATTTCTAAGTGACCACAGCCATGCTGGTGGTCACAATAACTTGCAATGCTATTGTACATTATGATATATATATGTACTGAGATAGAATAAGACAGCTGGGTGATGTACAATATTATATAAATGTTGGAATATGATACACACATGCACGAATTACCTTTTATGTTCTCTAGAAAAACATGACATTGTGTAAGAGTATCCAATCACAGGGGAAAGTTTCTTGTCAGGAAACAAAAAGTAAAATAACAGCATAAAGAATAAAAAACACATGCAAAAAATATGTGTACATCTGAGTGTAGGGTTGTGTTTTTCTAACAAAAACAGCACAGAATGTCTGTCACCTTGTCCTGGTAAACATGCCATCCTGCCTATACATTTTCCTTCATCACATGAAGAACATTGACAATTCTGTATCATGTGAATGCTCAGGGGGGGGGGGACTTCATTAAAAAAAATAAATCTTTATTTGTGCAATCAACAACAGCAGACTATTTGAGTGCCAGCCTGATTGGTACCAAACAAGTGAGAGAAGATCATTTGCAGGCAGGGGATGGATAACTGTTTGATGGTCAATCGCTTAAAATAAAACTCAAAATATTCTCTTCATGTTTTAATAAAAAACAATTTTGAATTTAATTCATCGATAAAAATTGACTGTTGCCATTTTTGTGGCAAGGTGAGTGAGTGGAAGGGGGGCTGGGGAACGAAAATACACAGGTGCGCAAGTTCGAGTATCTGCTCGGAGAAAATATGGGGTTGTACTGTAAGTATCGAAGGGCCTCTGGTGGATGCTTGTCTGTCCTTGAGGGTGGCAGTTCTTCAGCCATGTCACTCAAATGATAGTAACTCCAATTCCCAGCATTCCAGCAAGATGTCGTGATCCACTGACCACAGCCTGGCAAAGCCTGACTGAGCACAACCAAAGACAGAACAAAGCCTCCTTCACTTTATATTTATGATGAACTTATCTTCACGTAAACACTGAAAGGTGGTATTCTAAAGGCAAAGAAAGCAACTTCTATCATCCTTGGTTCGAATTCAGATGATAGCTGGTATCCTATATACACTATTCTCATCTGCTTTTCATTATATCCAAATATTTCATAATATAAGAAAAACTTAAACCATAAATTGTGACAGCTACATTTTAACACCATGAAATATTTACTCTAAACAGTCTATAGATCTGACCAAGTGCGAAAAGAGAAAAGGTAAAGATATAATTTGTGAGGAAGTGTGTGGGAATTTGAAGGAAGGATGGTTGATTAATATTATCAGAATAGTCAGCAGATTGGGCATGCCCTGGATAAGTATATATATATAGTTGACACATCAGCATATATGTTCAACATCAGTTGGAACAATCCAACCATATTCATTTTGAAAATAATGAAGTATTGCAGCTTTTGCTGTTCCAAAATGTTATCACAAAGGGCGAAGGTCATTTGCAGGTTGGCCCACATAGTATCAAACGGCAGCTGATGGATGTTGATCTGTGACAGTCTGTCCTTGACTGTTGCCGTCTCTGCAACCACATCATTCAACTGATAGCATCTCACATCCTGGGCTTTCCTGTTGGATCTCATCATCCACCGGCCAGCCCTGCAAAGCTTGACTAAGGACAACCTAAGACTGAATTAAGCCCCCTTCACTGGCTTCAGTTTTTATTATTGATACACTTATCTGCATGACGAGGCTGATACCGATTAAAAAAGGAATTCAGTGACAAGCGCCTCAAGTGCAGGCTGTCACACTCTGTCATAAAGGTCAGGACTCTAGTCTGTTGTAAGTCAGATGAATGAAGCTGATCACATCATAAAGATTACACCATAAACTAGTATCTTATCTCCATTCGCCTCACGCCTAGACCCTCATGCATCTCCCACCGAGTTAAAGTCTCATCATGTCACTGGCTCACACTGCTACTAGTCTGTGTCTCGGGCCTTTGCCACTCTATTGCACCAGTCTTCAGCGCCATTATATCTGCAGTGAAACATCCCTAGCCTCACTTTTTATCCAGCAATAACGTATTGCCTCTCCTTTGTTGGCTTGTCTGGACTTATAGCACAATAGTCAAGAGTGTAATAGTTAAACAAATCCATTTGAATGTAGTTTGGATGAGAAGTTAAATTGGTAGGCCGTAATTGTATCAGTGGCAGTGGCGAAGTAAAATATCCCTAACATAGTGTAAATGTGCTTTGAAATTTCACACAAATTCCTTCCATGTTGTGTTCTTAATATGTGGCTAGTTTCACCAAAATCGGAGAAGGTGAGGCGGGGACCATTGGTTGATTTGCGATGGAATGACCCACAAGCATTGCAACATTGTCACAATATTGGCGAAACATAGATGTGCCCATGCATTGGGTCAGAACTGCGCTTACAAAGCAATCTACCTAATTATCTACAGTGTTTCTATGTACCTAACTTTCTTATATCTATTTATCTTCCTATCTATCAATCGATTGATCTGTCAGAAGTTTTTCGATGACTTGCCATTTTCGTTCGTACCTAAGTTGGAGGAAGACTTTTACGGAATCTTACCTGACAGAATGTCCTTGCGTGCTGTGTTATATGTCATGATAACATATAAAGAAAGGTCAAATACTCCCTATCATTGACAGTATTTCCTGTCTTCCTGACAGCAGAAATAAGAGAAGCATCAAACTTCAGCGCGTAACCATACACATAGTTGCAGAGCCACCAGACTCAACCAAGGAAAGATGATATTATTTTTGCAGTATTATTCAATGTGGTATCTGATACACAGCTACTTTGTTTCCTTATTGACATAATTTATTCTCCTATTCTCTTAGTGGATATGGAGTGAATCACTGGGTAAAGTAAAACATAGAATACAATACATGAGAATACAATATACATGTATGCTGAGCTAGAATAAGACACTTTACAGGATGTACAAATTGCAAAGATGGATAATTTGGTATGCTTCATGCTTGTCTGCAAGTATATATATAATATTATATATGTACGCTTGTATGTCATGTGTTGTGACAGTATCTGTGTAATTGAGCCAATTTGCAAAGAAAAGGTGGAGATCCTGGCCACCAGGACTCCTTTGCCGTATGCATGCTTGCATGCACTTCAAATCATACAATAGCATTATAACCATGGACGTTTGGACGCACTAGTGGGTACAGAGGACTCAGGATATCTTCAACTCATGAAGTACATCTCAAGATCAGCGGCATCCCTAGGGGGAGCGGGGGGGCATGGGGGGTACATGCCTCCCATATTGGACCTGTGCCCCAAACTCTGCTAAAATATACAGTTAGTATAGAGGGTACCCCCCCCGAAAATCGCATGCTCCCCAGACCGCCTAGTTACGCCACTGCTCAAAATACCACCATACCCATTTAGTCATTACAAAACCAACTTCAGTTATTTGTGTGTAAAACCTGACAACTAATAAACTTCTTCTAGTCGCTAAAATTTCACTAACACCTGATAAAAACTCCAGAAAAACAAAAAACATAGTTTCAATCTTTCGGACAAAAAAGAAAAAATAATAATAAAGAGAGCCACACCTTACAAATACTCATAAAGAGTGTTCCGTTTCCATAGCTTCTTTTTGCAGTTTGTAAACATAACCCGTCCCATATTTATCCGCATGTTATTTGAAAGTTCTCACTTTGACCGCCTTTTTGGCCTCACGTTTCACACAAAAGGTAAACACATCTTTTCATCTTAGGACTCATTTCCTTTCATTTGCTGTTAGAATTTCTGCCTTGATGTGGCAGTGAGAGTATGCTATGTGGCAAAATACAATAAAAAAACCAGGGCAGTGTTTCTTGTTGTGCGTCGTAGGATACAGGACAGGTAAAGACGATCGATTGGTCCCAAATTTAGTTGCTTGGCGACCAATTGTGCATATTTATGAGGCGGAATAAGGGAAGTGCAAAGGGTGGAAAGAGCAAGAAATAAAGCATGCCATTAGCACAGTTGCGAGCAAACGAGAAAGCCTTTAGGGCCACAACCTGACATCTGGCCACAAGGCAGCCACAAGGCGGCCACCTGCACTCCTGCATAACTCACTGAGCAACTGCCACACCACCATTTTTATGCCAGGTCAAGTTAAGGTGCAGAAAAAGACTCACTAAAAGCTGTATATGGTAGCATTTGAACAGGAGCACTGCTGACGCAATACAATACATAACACTGCTTTACTTTGCCAATAGAGACCAGTCGCAATGAAACACCTTATACTATATGAAGAATCTTCACCAACGAAATAGTATTGTGTAAGATGTCTCAATGTAGAGACATCATTGTAACTACTTTAGCTCAATCTACAGGTTTTTTGGCCTCTGTAAACAGGAAATAACACTAGTGAAAAATAATTAAAATATTTTATTTTGTCAAACTTATACATGTTACACGTAATAAAAATCTTTATGCTTGCCAACAACTATGACTATTACAATGATGTGTATACAAGCTATATAAAGAGCAGAAATAAGATTAACTTAAATTACCTCAGGCGTTGTTCAGATACGACCATATTTGTTTTTTAATTTTTAATAACATCTTTTCAAGAAAATGAAAAAGCACAAAACCCAAGTTCATACTACAATACTGCTAATTCAGGCAGCAAAGATATGCAATGGTAACATGATGCAATCAAAGAGGTATGCCAAGGAAAAGGTTATAGGATTTTTCTCCTTTGTCCGCAAACGGAGAGCAAGATGCTTTAAAGCAGCCATATTGATGCAACTGCAGATGCAGTATATCTGCCTCGGTCCAACAAAACATATAACCAAATAGCCCAAGTAGATCATTGCTATCTCAAGCAAGATAATGTATTGGCCCAGTCCTTTATCAGTGTCTTAATGCCACACAAGCTTAGTGACCATCGACCAGAAGCAGCCAGATGATAAGATTGGATTCCTCACATGAGTCATTTGCCCCATAGTGGGCCACAGGTCAGCTTTATATATATAATATGATATCATTTGGCACAGAAAACATAAACCAGAAGTTACTTCCACTCACAAACAACACACAAACATAAACAACACAGAGGAGGCAAGAAAACTTAAACCTGGCATTCATCCAAGCAATTTGTGAAAAAATAGCATTTCTCAGCACTTACCATCAAACAGTAATCTCATAATGGTCATGACCTAAAAAGCTAGAAGTTCAGCCGCACAAAAGAGACCCTCTTCATTAGGGTGCATCATCTGCCCCTATATCTTCAAAACATCATGCACTTTTGCATGATTGTTCCCATATATCATTAAAGAAGCCCTGCAAATTTTTAGGAAAAAAATTCTAATGCCAAAGGGTGGCACAACAGCCTTGATATTTCAGTATTAGGTCATATTTTAGCGATTCGCGGTTATAAATAATATTGTCAATTTTAAATGAAATTAATTTTGAACAGTTAGATTCCTTATAAAGAGAGCTTTAATTTGAATACCAACATCAATGGTTTCCATTCAGTAGAAGTCAAAATTGAGTGGAGATATTTTCTTTTTTATTGGGTAAAATGTGATAAATCAAAAAAAGATGTTAATATGACTTTGGGAAGTCAAAGAAGTCTACAAAGTGGATTTATGGTCTACTACATCATCTGATAAAACCTTGATTGCATTATGATGCAGTCAGAATAAAAAAAAGATGCAGAACGGCATCTCAACGAACTGTTGTATTTCTCATATTTACATGTAATTTATGAAAATTTGCATATTTGAATTTGAAGAATAACTATCTAGAAAAAATTATCAATTTCCTACTTTCTTCAGCAAAGTGTTCCTTACGTTTTATTCTAACAATTGTGTCAAAGTTAGGCAGAAGTTGAGCTCTTAAGTTGATTTTTCCAAACATTTTGGTATAATAGTCAGAAACTTTCGGCTTTCCAAAAAACTTAGGCATGAGAAATTTTCAGAAATATAGCTTTCTACCATTCAAATTAAAGACAATTTTCTTCTGAGAATAATGGTATATGAATTGGAATCATACCTCCAACCATAAGCAAGATATTTCTAACTGCGACTCTTCATAGCATCATTTTTTGACAATTTTTTTTACTCAACTTTGACACAAAAGTGCCACTTCGGATCTTATTGAAATTTTGCAGAATCTGTTTCTATGGGCATAGGTACAATATGGCAAAAGTGCAAATAAATATTTCAATTTTTTCATTTTTAGGGGGCAGACGATGCACCCTACTCTTCATGAGATGCTACAGGATTACTCCTTTGCATGTTCATTAGGTTACATTGTCATTTTTCAGTGTGTACACATCTCACTATAAAGCTCACCATTGAAGCCCGTCTTAGAGACAAGGAGAGATATATTTTTGAAGCATAGAATCATGGATATGTACTGCTTGTCACAACCCATAGGATATAATCTAGACTGTAATTCAATACTTGATGGTTTCAAATATAAAAATGCCTGCATAAATGTATGGAGTGGAATATTGATTATTCCTCAAGAGAACATTCTGTATACAATTTCATATGCATCAGCAATGAATTGAAATGTTGAAGCTGATCAAGTTACAGCTAAGTATACAGTTAGAGTACGGAGCAATTTGGGAACATAGTAGACTATTCAAAGGAAAGGCCATTTCGATAATGGGAGGTCTGGTGAATTAGCCAGCATTCCGGGCATACACCAGCACATGCCTCAACAGGTCCAGTGCATCAGTTCCATTAACCCAGTGCATGCATCTTATCCAGTTCCAGATATCAGCATATCAATAAAGCCTTGTTGCACTGGACTGCCAGGGATTCCAGACCACTCCTTATCGATAACAAAACAGTCCACTGACCCGTTAATCTGCAGCGCCATTCATTACTTACAATAGAACAAACTTGCTCACCGCTCCTCAGCCTATTGATTTGTTTAAACAATAAAAGGTCGACTTTGTCTGCCCCATTGATTTTGTGCTCCCCGGAAAGGGTAAATCTATTTTGCGAAGCTTCCGGGAGACTTGTTAAAACCTAATCCAATATGGCCGCCCAGTGAGGACAAGAGCGCGGTTGAAAAATAAAGCAATAATCTAGAGCATTGTGCTGTGAGGCTGCGCTCCATAGATTCTGTTCTGATCCTACAAAGACTTGCTTTGCTCCCTGGATTGCTAGCTCAGTCTGCTCCTAATCCATGGACTTTATTCTGCAGGCATTTGCGCTGGCCCCATTTGTCCTTTGGTATTAAGAGATCTGCAGATTACCCTACACCATGTTTCTATGCACAGTTTGGATCAATTCATTTGTCTTGCATGCAGAGTCAGTGAGTGGGAACACAGGAGAATACAACATCCAATAAGCTGTTGATATATAGTATCCAATGAATTGTACTGTTCAAAAAAGAAATCTTGAAATGTCACCCATGCACTTTAGAGTTTAAAAATGTAGGCCTACACACAGACTAAGGTAATCTTAACATAATGTAACACCATCAGCAGCTTAGCAGTACACTTCACATTAAAAGCTGCTTGCATCTCTCATTTATTGCATGGGTCTCTATTTTTCAATATGGCTTAGTACTTCACTGTCTGAGCTCCATATTCCCCAGTTGTGCATGCAGGGATTTTATAAATAAAATATCACGACGGTCTACAGAGAGATAAATGACATTGAGTATAGTATATATTGCGATATCAGGGAATAGAGCATAAACATCAAAAGTCCAGGCAGCAGGGCAGTGGAGAATTCCTTGGACCCCAGCCCTGTCACGTTTTTGACACTGGCTTCATGTCGTGGCAAGGGACATTGGTTCTTTTCACAGCACAAATCTGGTTAGTGGAGTTCCGCAGGGACACGCAGTCTGACCAGTGGCGGACAGGGCCGGATATAAGGACGAGCACTCCTCCATTGACCACCGGCCACGCGCCATGCCGATTGAATTCTCACTTCCCATCGAATTAAGTGCCCCCTTTGGCTGAGCCTCATATCTCATGCCTGCCATCAGGGGCCAGGCAGTCTCCCATCCAGACCCTCCCCTCCCGGGCTCCCTTAGTGACCTCTCATACTTCACCCCTTGACCCAGCCCTCCAGCTTTCAGCAGCAACCAATGGCCAGGCCAAGACATTGTTATCCTGCCCACCACCGTTAAAAAAGGCCTCAGTCACCAGACAACTACTTGGTAAGCCTCCCCGCCTTTCCTTAGTATATCTTTTTCTTTCGAAATGTCTGTCTGACAGTGTCTGTCGAGAGACCTGGGTACTGATTAGCCTCCTATTCCAAGGGCAGTTAGATACAATTTGGTGAATTTTGATATTCCGGACAACTCCAAACAGTTCTTACATCTGCAGTGGCTTTCAAACCACATGAGTCCGCTATTTGCCTGTGAAATGCTAAATACAGGCTGAAGCGAAGTTAACTGGCAGATTTCGAAGGAGCTAGAAATGTTCATTACAGGGCATTGGTGTTGCCAGACAGATATTTCCATATCGGATTGTGATTAAATTCTTATTCATATCATCGTGTGCTTAATGCCACCACGCCGTCTTTGAAGTAAACGTCTGTTTGCTGAGCGTTTATTGTCTGACAAATGACAAAAAGTCCCAACAGAGCTCTTCCTGCAATGCATGTCATGTCATCCTTGGTCCCAGGGGACACATCACTGATCACAAGAACACAACAAGCCAGTTAAGTCAGTCTGCAACTTCCTCCAAAAACGTATTGCAGTCAGACCAATGCTATTTGCAGTATCTGCATTGTTTGATGCTCCTTGAGCAGACAGTATGAGTGCAAAATCGTCTTGTTTGTAATTGCTAAATCTAAATCAAGAACTATAAAGTAACAGTCCAGACTGCATTGCAGAAGGTCTTTTAAATTGTTCGCTTGGTTTCAAACCCGACAGCATGGAAGTCTTTCGGATGGGACATTAAATTGGTGGCCCCCCTTGTATCACAATGTCATGGAGTAAATAATTGACACGTTGAGGACTCCCACTCTCTCTCCCTCTCATCATCTCATCTCATCAATCAACACTCATGAGCTATGAGAGGCCATAACTGGCCTTGGCGAGCTAGATGTACTACATGTATATCTCTATATCTATCTATTCAAATCGAGGCTTCCTAATCACAGGGAATATGTTGTTCACTTAAATGCTGAAATAAATCAAGTAAAAGGAGCCTGACATTCACAAATGAATGTCAAGGATTAAGAAAAAATTAAACCAAGCCTCAAATACACCCATTAGCATCTAAGGTGGTGTACAATTAAAAGAATCCTGAATATGGTTCAGGAAAAAGAAAACCTAATCATTCTTTGCGCATGGTGAAATTACCCCATGTTATGAAGCCTAATGCCAGCGTTTCATCTCTCATCTGCTAGATATCACATCTGTAGGATATCGCATCTGGGACATCAGTCTTTCATCTCTTCTATTAATTCCAATTTGTCTTGCGTCGTTCAGTGCATGAGACAAATCAGTTTCTCATTTCCGCACGTGAATGTTGCGTTCATCACACACTCCCTGTTGTTCCAGCCCCACTCAGTCCCCTTGATGGAGCGACGATTTTTGCCTCTGGCTTCCTCTCGGCTGCCTTTTTCACCAGCTATAAATTACAGCTGTGATTGTTTTGCGGTAGCTGCAGCAGAGGGGTGAAGGTCAAAACAGTCTCCATGAGACTGCTTTATGTGTTAGGCAGTGCAAGCATTGCACTGCAGTCTCCGGATATTGGCCATGCAAATGAGCACAAGCAGCATGCAAATCAGCAAGATATGGCAGAATGAACTTCAAACAAAATTGTTTTCTTTAAAGTGTGGGAATTTTTAAATTATTGGATAACAATGTAATTGTTTATAATTTTAAGTTGTCAGTCCCAACTGCAAGTTGTTATGTGACAATAGGAGAAACCAAACAAAGTGACATAACAAGTATTTGTAATTAATTACACAAGGTGTTTTAGGACTTAAAACCCAAAACAATAACTACTGTTTATGAAAAGTTATGTAACCAGTAAGTTAAGATATTTGGAAAATAACCAGTAACAATTAAATGTTATGTAACCAAACAGTAAACATTTTTGGACAATCCAATATCTGGAGTCCCTCTGACACTTCGTGTCATCGGAAAAATAGGGACTCATGGAGTCTGATGTCAAAAGGTCATTCATCAGCCCCCATCCTCCACATCGCGAGCATTAGCCACCTTTCACGGCCGCCATCTTGTTTGACTGATAACCGGCATCAAACACAAGTTACACTGCTACCAATCACCATGGCAACACTTCACTTGTTTCGTTTTGTTTCATCGGTTCCAGCCACCTACAATCAACACCATGAATAACGTCATCTAGCCCATTTTCTCCCCAACTCTCATAACAACTCACGTTAATGACGAGACCTGAGTGACGTTGTTCGGCTGCCAGTGTCTCAAGAATGTATGTCGTCTGGAAAATGCCGCTCAATCAAAAACCAGTCTCCAAAGAAACCTTGGTGTCGTCAGGCAGATCATTAAAATGGAGAAGGAATTTGTCACTCTGTTCAAATGATGTGAAGACGTCACTAAAAGTCAAGGTTTTCTTCCATTTCAGAATATCATATTTGAACTTAAAATAGACTGTCTCAAATTTACAAGAAAAAGAAGCTCAGCAAAACGAAAAAGGCTTCTGTAAATCTCTCTAAACTAACCTTCTAATGTCAGTTTCTCTCCACAAGTCTCTTTATAATGTAATGTTCTAAGCTGCAATTACAGTCAACGAGATAAAAGTTCTTTTAAGAATCTGACATATTGGAAAGTTGTGAACTTCTGAAAAAAAAATCTTCCATATCTTTAGTTTGATTATTATCTTGCAAAACTCAACTGACGTGTACAGTGCATGGCAAACAATATAACACTCGAAATTTTTCAGTTTTCATGGGTGGCCTGTAAAATGTGGCATTTTCATGTTTCTCCATTGAGCGAAATGTAGAATGACCCGTCTTCACCCTGACTTTTCAAATCCATTAGATTTTCTTTTAAAGCAAATATTCCCTCTAGGCATGTCAGCGACATGCCTCTTTTATAATAAATCTCTTTCCAGCTTTCTACTTTGACAGCCTCATGCATTAATGGCAGAGAATTAATGACAGCCTTATGAAAGTAATTTCAGAAATGATTAGTTGCTGTTAATTCCGCATTGACAAGTTTGAACAGAGCATTCTGTGACACGTGGCAAGAAATTAAAGGCAAGTATATTTGGCCTGAAACAAATTCCCTTAGGCCTATAGTAGATTGCAACTGCTCAAGACAAATGCAAAAGTACTAGAACTGCTCGACCTTGAAGCCAATCATGGATCGAGTAAGTAATAATTATTCCTTTAGAAGTCCATTGTTTGTTTGTGTATGTGATACTGTTGTTTAGTTGAAAATAGTGACGGCAGTTGTTGACCAAAATGGCATTAAACTATTCTACTTGTAACAAAACTACCTGATGAGAGAGGTAATCACTATTCCTTTCAGGGCACTTTCGAGGATATATTTAGCCTCTAACACACCTTGAGAAAAGGCCCAAATTCGGGCAAGGAGGCTAATCATCCGGCCAGATTATAAATATTATTCAAAATTGGTGATTTCCAAGCGATTTCATTTGACATCATATAAAATTCCAGCTGCCGTACACCCATGTCCGAGACCCCCGTATTTCTCAAGACCTGCAGGATATAATTATTTCTCTTAAACGCTAATCAAAATTCTTGCTAGATTTCAACCTTACTACTCCTCACCAGCGACAAAAGCTTATTAGATATTAAAATATTTCACTTTTAAGTTATGAGAGGGCATCCTATAGTTAGCCTGCTCTAATATCTTTCATTTTTGTTTAATAAATATATCAATATAAAGTGTTTTTCTTTAAATATTGCACAAATAAGGTTCAAAACTGCATAAATGTACTCGTACTCGTACTCGAGTACATTTGAAAGTACTCGTACTCGTACTCAAGTACATTTGGAAAAGACTGTACTCGTACTCGTACTCATACTCGTACTCGTACTCATACTCGTACTCGTAGATATGGCAAGTACTCGTACTCGTACTCGAGTACATTTGGCTGTACTCGTGCCCAACCCTGGCCTCTACCTTGGCGCTTGCCAAAAGTTAAAGTTAAAAAGGATGACCTGACAAAGGTGACCTGCGCCGTGACTCTAATCAACAACAAAGCCTTGGCTCAAGTTAACGTGGAAAACAGACGAGGGGAGGAAATGTTTGGGGGCAACTTCCGACCTTGCCCACTAAATACATTAAACAACTCAATTACGCCCATCTTAGGATGCCTATTACAGAGTGTTCCGACTGCACCGGACCTTAATGTCCACCATTAAAAAGACAACCACGCAAAGGTCACCCCTGACCTCAATAACAGTCACTGAAAAGCCAAAGAACCAGTGGCACAAGGTGGAAATGCTGTCCAGGAGACTTTAATCTCTTTGTCTTTCACAACTGCCTCAGGAAAAGGTTTTCCCTTTTACGCATAAGTGATGAACATCGGCCTTTACTGGAGGACAGACGTTCGCAATGAAGTTTACTAAAAGCAATAGTTCACAGGAACTTTAAAAGCAATTGGTCCTTTCAGTGCGGTACAAATGGCAAGAAAATAGGGGGCATCAAATTTAGTAGCCTGCAGTAGGCGTGTAGTACATTAGGCGGAATACTCAGGAAACTTCTGCGATATAGTGGCAGTTACCTCGGGATGGAGATATAATTCCAGGCGACCAACCTTAACTTGATTAAATCTAGATTTACCAGAGGAGGCCAGGAATGAGTGCAGTCTGCCTGGAAGCTGTGGAATTGTATTGATGTATTGTTGCAGCAGCACTTATAGGAAAATAAGATGGGAGGGATGCGGCTTTGCTGCCTGCGGTGATGTGATGGAGATGTTACAGATAGCGACTGGTAGTGGAGGTCTGAAAGGCCTGTTATTCTAGAGCTGTGGCCACTGACCATCACGTAAGAAAGCCATTTTATTAGCCCTATTTAGTTCTTTCCTTTAGTGCACTAAACCAGCGGCTTCAATTCAGTAGAGCCCACACAGCTAAGAGATAGGTGCCACTCTGCTCTCCCAAGCAATTAATTCTGTAACTCCTTCCCCTTATCTTCTTCTGTGTTTTCTAAATAACCATTACCCTTCTCTGGGAAAATTGGGAATGAACTTTAATTACCATTAATGGGAACCGTTGGGATGAAATCACCGCTTTTTTGTACTTTAGTTAGCTCTGCGGATAAAAAAAGAACATGTCCATCACATGATGGAAAAAAATCCATCTCAGATAGTTACACAAGTTGAAATGAGTTTAATCAACTACTGAACTGAATACTGTGATCACTACATTATAAGACCACAGTTCTGCATTTGACAAATGGTCTCTTGTGGGAGTGTGATAATGATGGACCATTCAGAATTTGTGACGAAAGGGCGGTGTGGAGTTTTGCCAAAGTAGTACTTACCTTTCACACATGCTTCAAGGGAAGGGGGGGTACTAATATTTTGCAACTTGTCTAAGGTGGACATGAAACTTGAACATAAAAAGAAAAATTATAACACACTCATGCCAAGTCTATGCCTGTGTGCCTGCAAAAGTCCTCAGATTTGTAAACGCAATTGTCCAAGTTCTTCATGTAAAACGAGATGTGCGTATTGTTTTGTGTGTCTGGGGAGGGTCCTTCAAATTTGCATTAAACCTAACGGGATGGGGTATTAATTTTTATCGGCAACTTCCAACAAATCTCCAAAAAATTTAGTCATGCAGTCATAAAATTTTGAACGATCACTAATATTCAGCAAGTTGGTCCCATTACAAGGGTCTTAGAAAGGAGGGACCAGCTTTAAATGTCCATAAGGAAACATGATATTGGAGTTCAGACGTCAGGGTTGGGCACGAGTACACATGTACTCGTGTACTCGAGTACATTTTTCCAAGTACTCGCATGTACTCAGTACTCGTGCCAAATCATGAGTACAGTACTTGTACTCGTACTCGAGTACATTGCTAAAGTACTCGTACTCGTAGTGAGTACATCACGAGTACAATTGCAGCTTCAAAAGAGCAGAATTGAACACAAAAGCAAGTGTCTAACTAACAAAATGGTTTATTTAATGCTATTGTTAAATTTTCTATAAACTCTCAAGATGATTTCTTAATTATTTCACAGCTTAAGTTACATATAATGTGTAATGTGAATACCTGAGTTTAAGAAATGGAAGTGATATAGTGAGTTTGTGATTCACACACATGATAATTAACTTAAGCTTTTAAAATTGGAATTGGCCGAAATTGTGAAATATATTCTGCAATATGTGTTGTCATCTATATAGAGTTCCACAATCCCCTATTTTGGTAATCAAGTCTTAAATAATTATTCATTCAGTAAAACATATACTTGATTATATTTGCAGCACCTCACCATTTTCAATTGAATTTGATCACAAAATCGCCATTCGCAATTTTCACACCTTTGACGCAAATCAAAACATCGTAACTTTCAGGCTAACACTGGCCTTATTGTTAAAGATAGAGCTTTTTTACTGAAGCCATTGTATTCAGCTACTTCAGAATGATATATCTGTGTTTTTAAATTATGTTTCTAGCCCTATTTTAACCATAGTTAGAGCCATTTTCTTTTTAGCCTTTCTTTTTTTGGTTAGATCAACGTTTTTACGGAAATCGGAACATATTATTTAGACAGGCTGACACTGGCTTTATCTCATATCTAAAAATTCTTAATGGGAACCGTTGGGATGAAATCACCGCTTTTTTGTATTTTAGTTAGCTCTGCGGATAAAAAAAGAACATGTCCATCACATGATGGAAAAAAATCCATCTCAGATAGTTACACAAGTTGAAATGAGTTTAATCAACTACTGAACTGAATACTGTGATCACTACATTATAAGACCACAGTTCTGCATTTGACAAATGGTCTCTTGTGGGAGTGTGATAATGATGGACCATTCAGAATTTGTGACGAAAGGGCGGTGTGGAGTTTTGCCAAAGTAGTACTTACCTTTCACACATGCTTCAAGGGAAGGGGGGGTACTAATATTTTGCAACTTGTCTAAGGTGGACATGAAACTTGAACATAAAAAGAAAAATTATAACACACTCATGCCAAGTCTATGCCTGTGTGCCTGCAAAAGTCCTCAGATTTGTAAACGCAATTGTCCAAGTTCTTCATGTAAAACGAGATGTGCGTATTGTTTTGTGTGTCTGGGGAGGGTCCTTCAAATTTGCATTAAACCTAACGGGATGGGGTATTAATTTTTATCGGCAACTTCCAACAAATCTCCAAACCCTCCAGTCATGCAGTCATAAAATTTTGAACGATCACTAATATTCAACAAGTTGGTCCCATTACAAGGGTCTTAGAAAGGAGGGACCAGCTTTAAATGTCCATAAGGAAACATGATATTGGAGTTCAGACGTCAGGGTTGGGCACGAGTACACATGTACTCGTGTACTCGAGTACATTTTTCCAAGTACTCGCATGTACTCAGTACTCGTGCCAAATCATGAGTACAGTACTTGTACTCGTACTCGAGTACATTGCTAAAGTACTCGTACTCGTAGTGAGTACATCACGAGTACAATTGCAGCTTCAAAAGAGCAGAATTGAACACAAAAGCAAGTGTCTAACTAACAAAATGGTTTATTTAATGCTATTGTTAAATTTTCTATAAACTCTCAAGATGATTTCTTAATTATTTCACAGCTTAAGTTACATATAATGTGTAATGTGAATACCTGAGTTTAAGAAATGGAAGTGATATAGTGAGTTTGTGATTCACACACATGATTAAGCTTTTAAAATTGGAATTGGCCGAAATTGTGAAATATATTCTGCAATATGTGTTGTCATCTATAAAAAGTTCCACAATCCCTATTTTGGTAATCAAGTCTTAAATAATTATTCATTCAGTAAAACATATACTTGATTATATTTGCAGCACTTCACCATTTTCAATTGAATTTGATCACATAGTCGCCATTTGCAATTTTCACACCTTTGACGCAAATCAAAACATCGTAACTTACAGGCTAACACTGGCCTTATTGTTAAAGATAGAGCTTTTTTACTGAAGCCATTGTATTCAGCTACTTCAGAATGATATATCTGTGTTTTTAAATTATGTTTCTAGCCCTATTTTAACCATAGTTAGAGCCATTTTCTTTTTAGCCTTTCTTTTTTTGGTTAGATCAACGTTTTTACGGAAATCGGAACATATTATTTAGACAGGCTGACACTGGCTTTATCTCATATCTAAAAATTCTTAATGGGAACCGTTGGGATGAAATCACCGCTTTTTTGTATTTTAGTTAGCTCTGCGGATAAAAAAAGAACATGTCCATCACATGATGGAAAAAAATCCATCTCAGATAGTTACACAAGTTGAAATGAGTTTAATCAACTACTGAACTGAATACTGTGATCACTACATTATAAGACCACAGTTCTGCATTTGACAAATGGTCTCTTGTGGGAGTGTGATAATGATGGACCATTCAGAATTTGTGACGAAAGGGCGGTGTGGAGTTTTGCCAAAGTAGTACTTACCTTTCACACATGCTTCAAGGGAAGGGGGGGTACTAATATTTTGCAACTTGTCTAAGGTGGACATGAAACTTGAACATAAAAAGAAAAATTATAACACACTCATGCCAAGTCTATGCCTGTGTGCCTGCAAAAGTCCTCAGATTTGTAAACGCAATTGTCCAAGTTCTTCATGTAAAACGAGATGTGCGTATTGTTTTGTGTGTCTGGGGAGGGTCCTTCAAATTTGCATTAAACCTAACGGGATGGGGTATTAATTTTTATCGGCAACTTCCAACAAATCTCCAAACCCTCCAGTCATGCAGTCATAAAATTTTGAACGATCACTAATATTCAGCAAGTTGGTCCCATTACAAGGGTCTTAGAAAGGAGGGACCAGCTTTAAATGTCCATAAGGAAACATGATATTGGAGTTCAGACGTCAGGGTTGGGCACGAGTACACATGTACTCGTGTACTCGAGTACATTTTTCCAAGTACTCGCATGTACTCAGTACTCGTGCCAAATCATGAGTACAGTACTTGTACTCGTACTCGAGTACATTGCTAAAGTACTCGTACTCGTAGTGAGTACATCACGAGTACAATTGCAGCTTCAAAAGAGCAGAATTGAACACAAAAGCAAGTGTCTAACTAACAAAATGGTTTATTTAATGCTATTGTTAAATTTTCTGTAAACTCTCAAGATGATTTGTTAATTATTTCAGCTTAAGTTACATATAATGTGTTATGTGAATACCAGAATTGTGAGTCACACACATGATTAAGCTTTTAAAATTGGAATTGGCCGAAATTGTGAAATATATTCTGCAATATGTGTTGTCATCTATATAGAGTTCCACAATCCCTATTTTGGTAATCAAGTCTTAAATAATTATTCATTCAGTAAAACATATACTTGATTATATTTGCAGCACTTCACCATTTTCAATTGAATTTGATCACAAAATCGCCATTTGCAATTTTCACACCTTTGACGCAAATCAAAACATCGTAACTTACAGGCTAACACTGGCCTTATTGTTAAAGATAGAGCTTTTTTACTGAAGCCATTGTATTCAGCTACTTCAGAATGATATATCTGTGTTTTTAAATTATGTTTCTAGCCCTATTTTAACCATAGCTAGAGCCATTTTCTTTTTAGCCTTTCTTTTTTTGGTTAGATCAACGTTTTTACGGAAATCGGAACATATTATTTAGACAGGCTGACACTGGCTTTATCTCATATCTAAAAATTCTTAATGGAAACCGTTGGGATGAAATCACCGCTTTTTTGTATTTTAGTTAGCTCTGCGGATAAAAAAAGAACATGTCCATCACATGATGGAAAAAAATCCATCTCAGATAGTTACACAAGTTGAAATGAGTTTAATCAACTACTGAACTGAATACTGTGATCACTACATTATAAGACCACAGTTCTGCATTTGACAAATGGTCTCTTGTGGGAGTGTGATAATGATGGACCATTCAGAATTTGTGACGAAAGGGCGGTGTGGAGTTTTGCCAAAGTCGTACTTACCTTTCACACATGCTTCAAGGGAAGGGGGTACTAATATTTTGCAACGTGTCTAAGGTGGACATGAAACTTGAACATAAAAAGAAAAATTATAACACACTCATGCCAAGTCTATGCCTGTGTGCCTGCAAAAGTCCTCAGATTTGTAAACGCAATTGTCCAAGTTCTTCATGTAAAACGAGATGTGCGTATTGTTTTGTGTGTCTGGGGAGGGTCCTTCAAATTTGCATTAAACCTAACGGGATGGGGTATTAATTTTTATCGGCAACTTCCAACAAATCTCCAAACCCTTTAGTCATGCAGTCATAAAATTTTGAACGATCACTAATATTCAGCAAGTTGGTCCCATTACAAGGGTCTTAGAAAGGAGGGACCAGCTTTAAATGTCCATAAGGAAACATGATATTGGAGTTCAGACGTCAGGGTTGGGCACGAGTACACATGTACTCGTGTACTCGAGTACATTTTTCCAAGTACTCGCATGTACTCAGTACTCGTGCCAAATCATGAGTACAGTACTTGTACTCGTACTCGAGTACATTGCTAAAGTACTCGTACTCGTAGTGAGTACATCACGAGTACAATTGCAGCTTCAAAAGAGCAGAATTGAACACAAAAGCAAGTGTCTAACTAACAAAATGGTTTATTTAATGCTATTGTTAAATTTTCTATAAACTCTCAAGATGATTTCTTAATTATTTCACAGCTTAAGTTACATATAATGTGTAATGTGAATACCTGAGTTTAAGAATTGTGAGTCACACACATGATTAAGCTTTTAAAATTGGAATTGGCCGAAATTGTGAAATATATTCTGCAATATGTGTTGTCATCTATATAGAGTTCCACAATCCCCTATTTTGGTAATCAAGTCATAAATAATTATTCATTCAGTAAAACATATACTTGATTATATTTGCAGTACCTCACCATTTTCAATTGAATTTGATCACAAAGTCGCCATTTGCAATTTTCACACCTTTGACGCAAATCAAAACATCGTAACTTTCAGGCTAACACTGGCCTTATTGTTAAAGATAGAGCTTTTCTACTGAAGCCATTGTATTCAGCTACTTCAGAATGATATATCTGTGTTTTTAAATTATGTTTCTAGCCCTATTTTAACCATAGTTAGAGCCATTTTCTTTTTAGCCTTTCTTTTTTTGGTTAGATCAACGTTTTTACGGAAATCGGAACATATTATTTAGACAGGCTGACACTGGCTTTATCTCGTATCTAAAAATTCTGATTTAAGTCATTAATGAATTTAAATTATATTTATAATTTCCATTTGTTCTATTATACATGACATGTTGACACTTGTTCATTTTCGTTTATTTAGGGAATTGTTTAGTTTGCTTGATATTGTGTATTAAATCAAAATGTTATAAAATCTATAAATCTATAAACCAAATATTTCTTGTTAAGGCTACCAGGGCATTGTCTCTTCCAATATTCATTTGCTGTATTATGATTTTATCTAACGAAAAATGTTCTTAGCTGAACGAAATAACCATTTCTGTCCTTGCAATAAAATTTATATTGTATGAAATGTTTGCTAAATCTGGCTTGCCAAGCTATATTTTAAACAAATTCTTTAAATGAACGAATTCTTGGCACTAAGAAAATATATTGAAATAAAATAAAAACTGACAGATAGCATGGAAATGTGCTGTTCTCAGAGCCTAAAACTTACACTCAGAAGAAAATGACATTGTGTTAAAAGTGTTATAACTTATATATACCACCCTGAAGCAAACAAATGCACAACTTACCCCGGTCTCCCTCAAATAACTATACTTCCTAATACTATACTGTCTAAAATGGGCATAAACATAATTGATAGTATTTAAATTAATCCTTCATTTCTCCACTGTGGTCACTTAGCTTTTCGTTCGAATCTGCATTTGAACACCAATCTGAAGTCCTATAGCAGTATAGACTAGATCTCAATCCAAAAAGCTTCAAAGGATGGAAGGATGGTTGATGGGGCTTTGCATCCTATTGAATTTACTGTCGTCCAACAGTTAACCACAGTCCCAGGTGACCTGGCTAGAGCTAGATTCGAACCCTGGACCTGGCAATTGGCAGCCCAGCAAGTAGTTTCAAAGGCCATTTCAAACTACCACAGTTCACTTTTGATTAAGAAAGGAGCTTAAGTAGTAGCCTTCACTGATATTCTTTATTGTAACTCAATTATTATTTCTTTAAATATTGCACAAATGAGGGTTGAAACTGCATAAATGTACTCGTACTCATACTCGAGTACATTTGAAAGTACTCATACTCGTACTCGAGTACATTCAGAAAAAGCTGTACTCGTACTCGTACTCGTACTCGTAGACATGGCAAGTACTCGTACTCGTACTCGAGTACAATTGCATGTACTCGTGCCCAACCCTGTCAGACGTATCATTGCATTATTTTTCCTTAAGAGTATTATAATAAAGATCCTGCCATGCATTTCATGTTATTTTAGCTCTTGGTGGTAAATGATGTGAACGACACATTTGATATCAATAATTACTTTTTGGTGCATTTCTTAATACTTAACTTATCAACAATTTAATTCTTAAATGAAGTTCAATATTGCACATAAATAGCAATTATCATGTCAATTTGGCTAAAATTTCTAATAATAAGGGCACGAGGCTGTCGCAGAAGAATTCATTTGCCGCATGTGGCTTCCCAATCTCTAAAAGATTAGTTGTCTCGTAATTCAATTCTCTTGTTTGAAAGTTTAGAGCAAAAAAAAATTGTATCTGGTGTCCTGGCTAGCTAATTAACTAAACACCAGATAATTCCCAGGGCAAAACAGAAAGCAAATCTCCCTGATGGTTTGTTTACCAGACTTCTTAACTGTGTTGACAGTTGGGTTTAGTGAGGGAATCCACCCATGTGTCTGATGCTTTTAACTGCTCCCCTTTAAGCCGGTCTATGGCTCTATCAAAGATTTTAGGAAGCTCAATGCAAACTTGATACTCAGAAAATACCATCCCCGATCATATTACCATAATTCCCCTATCTTTCTTCATGAATAAAATAATAAATTCTTAAATTGATATGAAATATAAATCTTGTTTCAGCAGTCATTCACTTTGGGAATAAAATCTTAAATATACATCAAGATAATCTTATTAAATATCATCCATTTACATACTGGAAGCTTTCACTGTTCCCTCTAGTATCTGTGTAATCTGTGTAAATTATTGCTTCCCATGTTATAGTTGAAATTTAATTCTAAAACATGAATTTCTTGAGATAGCATTTTCTGGTGAACTGCTTCCCATAAAGTATTTCATAAAACTACCACATATTGGTAGTTTTATGAATAGTATGACTCTCACATGATTTTTCCATGCCTATTGGTTAAGTGTGCCTGTTTGTGCCACCTTTGGCTCTGAGGGCACAGGTTCGAATCCCATCCCTGAAATAAATGTAAATATAAGTTGTATTCATTGTTCAATACCAGGCATCTCTGAATTAATAGGGCATGCGTTGGTCTCCCAGTCTTCTCATATCACCATCATATGGCAGTCCAATAGGTGGTACTTGTTGATGCCTGGTTGTGCCACCTTTGGCTCTGGGGGCACAGGTTCGAATCCCATCCCTGAAATAAATGTAAATATAAGTTGTATTCATTGTTCAATACCAGGCATCTCTGAATTAATAGGGCATGCGTTGGTCTCCCAGTCTTCTCATATCACCATCATATGGCAGTCCAATAGGTGGTACTTGTTGATGCCTGGCTGGTCAAAATGTGTTGCCTGGCTGGTACTGGCGTGTCGCCTTGACGGTTGTCGGTCAGTGGGTAGTGATGTCCCCTGGTTGTCTGTCTGTTGACTGGCAATCATGTTTCTATGTGGTAAATTCTTGAAGGCCATTGAATTACATCTACATTGTATATTAATATCAATATTGGCAATTTTCGTTGAATCATTCCTTTATCAAGATGAAAACACAAAAGCAAATTATTTTCATTTACTTTAAATTGGTTGGTTTTCCAGATTTCATATAAATAATGTTCAGTAACTGTTTGTACACATATTGCCCACAGTTTATGTCCAAGAGTTGTAGGATGTGATCTCTGATGTGTAGTGTAGGCAAGATGCAGAGGATGAAACAGTGTGGCTTGTTGATCGATAACAATGTATCCCGGAAGATTGGAATGGTTAGATGGGCTGTAGCTTCCATCGATGCTAGACATTTGTCAGTTACATTGCAGCTTGTTGACTCCGTCCCTTTCCCAAATGCCAAAGGGAGTGAGGAATGACAAATGCATCACACCTGATATAATGATGTCGCTTTACAGCCAGGGAAATGGGAGTGATTACAGAAATGCTTGAGTAATGTCATATATATCTGTACTTCCTCTCTTGAGCACAATGTATGCAGTTGATGACTTGTGCATATTGTGTACGTGAATATATTCTGTAGTGAAAGTATCACTGATGAGACGTTGAGAAGACATATGTAGGAAACTTTGGCACTCAATATTTATCTTCCTGTATGCAGAAGGTAAATTCATCGATCTGTTAGAATCTGGAAATTAAGAATCTACATACACTCGTCTCAATGTTAAAGATGGACCTGCATGCAATGACATCACTGAAGTCCTCAAATAATTTGAATGTATCACTCATATTCCCTTGGTCAAAAGAAACCAGTACAATTCTGGAGGTCGGACAAATGTAGAGAATAAGTAAGGATAAGCAGTGAAGCATATAGGTCTGCACGTTTGCCTGTGATGTGATATTAAGGTAATAATAGGTTTTATTTTCAACGTAATGAACTGAAATAAATATGTTGAAGTGATATAATTCTCTTCTTCTTCTGTAATGCTCTAAGTGACATACATTTTGTTTTTTTGAATAGATTTATAGAATAATTTTCATTATTGCATATATATTATTGAAATGTGTCCTTCTTCTTGATTTTTCCTCGAGCTGTTCGGTGTTAAAGTATTTACATTCTGACATTGGCTAAAAAGGATCTGGATCATAAAAAGGTGTCAGTGCCATGCAATGGCATGTGTTGCGCTCTTTTACTCTATGATATGCAGCTTTACTATCATTGAAGCTACCTCTTTTTTTCACACAAGAATTTCAACTTCAAAAGAGTTCAAACACCAGGATACTTTGAAAGTGACACGAAAAGTGTAGATCTTTGCTGGCACAGGTACTTGTAATGTGTCAATGCCATGACAAGGCACAAACTGCTTGTATGTTGCATGGTTTCACACCATTTTGATGTGACCACGTAATATCGATGTTGATATAAAGTGTGGTGTCCTGGCATGTTCAACTGAAGATATTTGCATGAATCCTTTCAAGAAAACTAGTCAAGAAACCATTATTCTTCAATCCTATCCTCAGTTTCTATCATGCTAAAACCTTCTTCAGTTCTCCTCAAGGTGAGATGTTTTTTTGGTATCTGATTGCTTGATGAATCTATAGCATTTTGTCAAATTAACCAAAGCATTTTCAAGTATCCTTCCCCCCGTTACTATGTCTCTTTTTTGCCTTTAGTTGTCCAAGCTTAAGAATTTCATCCTCAAAAGAGTTCAACACCAGGAACAAAATTCAGCAAAATCAAATAATTTTTAAGGGATGGACAAAGCCATTGAAGTTAAGCTTGGGATTGCCCATCAGCAGACCTCCAAATCATCGGTTTTGCAAATCCTGCAATTACTTTGCCTGTTCTAGAGAAAACAATAAAAAATATTCCCTTTATAGAAAAATGGGGAGAATCAACTGACATTGCAGTTGTGCGAATGAGGAAATACTTATTAAACTTCAAAGGCCCGGTGCTTATTTGTCTCAAAAGTCAGAAAACTCTAAAAAAATCCCAGTCATACCAAAAGGACTCCATAAGCTGTAGACCACTCTCAGTTGGTATCTTGTCTAGATTGATGAGAGCCAGACCAGGCTGAGGGAAGAAACACAAGTTCACCTCTTCCCAATACAGAGGACAAGCAATCCATCAGATGTATACACAGTGTCTTTATGCTTCAACCGTCTGCAGCACTGACTACATATAAAGCTACTTCAATAGAGACTACTTCTGAAGACTCAATATATAATATACCATAATATATATATATTGGATAGATCTTCCACCTGTTATTTTTATCATATGCATTTTTTGGTATATCTACCATTCTCAAATCATGCATGAGTATCATGCATGTGCAGCGTGACCTGTTTGTACATGTATTTAAAAATGATATAAGATATTTTATTTGGAAATTTGCATTCAAGGAATGAAACATGTTTTTTTTATATCTCTGAATATGACATGGTTCTTCACAGAAATAACTTTTAATCAGATATTGACAGAAAGACACAGCCTCCAATGGAATTAGTTATTGTCAACACCTACCTAGATCATAACAGCCCCAATCCTATTTTCAGAGAAATCCAACATCGTTGAATTACATGAATAGGCTTACTGTGTAGGATATTTATTGAATGTCTTCAACACAGATGAGAGGTGTCAGATATACTCGTCTGAGACAGCTCAAGGAGATTTCTTTTCTTTTCAAATACTTACATTTTTAATCATAAATTCTAGGACATACAATGGACAACATATTCTCAATTATCAATCTTGCCAATTACGTATAATTTGTTCATAGTGGAAAAAAGGTACTAATCTGCCGACTGAGACATTGCATGTTTAAATCCAAGCAATTTCATTGAGAACTGTACTGAAGTTATTCTGGATAAGGGAGCTTAGCTGGCTACTAAGAACTAAGGCCTGTTTGGCTTGGTGGAGGTTTCTTAGAGGGGATTACAGAACTGTTTTACTCAGTTTTATATGATTTTATTACAAATTGGTTTCTGTTTGTCATAATATTGAGATTAGTTATCAAAATCCTAATGTGTGAAATAAACAAAACCAGATGTTGTGGAAACATAGACTGTGCTTGAGCAAACCTGCAATGCAATTTGACAAGGTTGACAATAACTTGACATGCATTACAGCAAACATGAGCATTTCAATATTGGGCAAAAGTTTAAAATTACATATAAAATAAAAATAATTAATCCATATAAAGCCATAAAAAATGCATTGTAAAACCAAGGCCTTCTGTTAACACCATAAATCGGTGTCTGCATCGTCTTGCTTCAACTTGTGCATATAAATATTGTGGAATGGACATTTCTGATATTTGTCAGTTGGGCCTGGTACATGATGGCGCAGTTTTGTATTATTTAAATTTTACTTTGACTTCATTATTTGGCATGTTCACGCATTTGTGGAGGTTTAAAAACGAGCTTGTGCAAGTTTGTGGATGAATAAAAACGAGCATAAGCGAGATGTGCGAGTTTGTGGATGTTTAAAAATGAGCATTAGCGCTTGTGTATATGTAATAACTAACACTCGTGGATGTGCTTTATCTTTCATTCGTGACCTGCCAATACTAACTTTCGTGGAGGTGTTACAGGTTTCAGTTTTAGGGTCAAACTTAAGTTTAGGGTAAATATGTTTGTAATTACACTAATTCAAATCCCTGAATGATAATATTTGACACTTCCACGAATGCCAAATTCGTGCACATGTTCGTTTTTGCAGGTTTACAGATTCGTCAACATGCAAAATATTGAAAGATATATAGGCCTACCTCCATTGTCCCCCAACCAATTTCAATGTCATCCAAATTACAGCTGAAGTGTTAGTCACATTTGTAGATTGATTCTGACAACATATCAGTTAAATATAATATGTTAAACTATGAGTCACTTAAAGTGAAACAATCATGTTGCTAATTCAGCACAGGTCAATATTGTATGTCAAGTTGGTGCATCTGAGACGAAGCCAAGGCCAAGACCATCAATGGAGGCATGCCTTGAGAGCTCCAACACAAGTCAGCTTCAAGTATCAAATTAGGAATCACCAGCCTGACTTCATTTCAAATCAACAATGATTAATAAAACTTACATCTTGCCCCAGTCTCCCCTAGTGAGAATATCAATTAATTCTGGAATGCATGCAGCATTTACAGCACCCTTTTATTTTTTTGGTTTGGCCAGATCATCTTTCTCATTGATAATTTTATTCAATTCAAACAAATTCAATTTATTTAGAAGCACTGAAAATCAGATAAAATCTGTTTTATCCTCCCCCCCCCCTTCATCCCACATTGTTCCAATTAACAGTTTGATTGTACATATCTGAAACTTTGGCATGTATATCTAGGTATTTTCTTCCAGAAAAATTGATGGCACATCCTCCATCACATTGTTCCAGCAGCAGCACAGTGCAGTCCTGGGTTTGCTTCTGTGCTTCTTGATTTGTCAGTTATTTCAAGATTATGTATGTGTTGGTAAAACAAAGTAAGTCTGTTAACAGGTGTGTTTTCCTCAGTATGGGCTTGATAAACCAGTGTGAGTAAAATCTGCAGATTTTGTCAAACAAAGGATTTTCACCTTAGGCATTCTCACTTCTGTAATCCTTCTAGGGGACATTCTAAGGAGACTTCATGCTCTGTAAGTGGATGGAACTAGCATAAGTACCCATGTTTGGCTCTTAGGGGATTCTTAGGTGCCTTACAGTTGTCATTAGTAGCCAAATCTGCAGTAAGGACCCATTTAAGGGGCCATGTCCACTAATGTTGGTACCTAAGTGACTCATAAGTGGGTGTTTCATATCTTAGTCACCACCTTAGTTCCCTTATCCTGAAAAACTTCAGAATAGGTCCTCCATAACTCTTTTCTCACTATCAATACAGTCAGACATGAGTGTAAACTTGGAAATAGGCAGTGTGGCATCTGCAGAAAGTTTGACAAACTCGCAACAATCATGTGTAGGGGAGATTGGGGCACAGCCACCCCCGGGGCATAACCGCCTAGCCAGTGGTTCCAGTTGATTGGTTCCACTTGATGAAAACATTGTTAGTATAGTGTGGGTGATTTACTTTTGTGAGACAACTTGAAAACATAAAGATTGGCATTGGCAGGAGCCTCCTGGAGAGATATACACGTATCTCTAGATCATTACCGCAGCAAAAGTGGGGACACCGATATGGTTGATACTTTCCAAGTCAAGAGCACCTGAATTTTCATCAGAAAGGGAAGTCCTCCATTTATTTTTGTTCGTGGTACCAGTGGGGGGGGAGGTTATGCCCCATAGGGCAGGTGGTTGTGCCCCGAGCATGGGGCATAACCACCCACCTATTGCCAAAAACTATTTCATATCCCTGTGCAGTAAGGGAGAGTCATTTGATGCTTTGGGTAGGGGATATGATTGAACTAAGAGTGTGTCATATTGCCAATTGGAGTTCTTAATACTGTTGGTCATTATCAATCTATGAGACATTTTGTCTAAAGGGGATGGTTGTGCCCTACTCTCCGCTACTTTGAAATATGCAGTATTGCAATTGCAGAATGTTTGTCATTAAGGGGAAAATATAATAGATATTTGGAAATAGGCAGTATGGCAATAGCAAAAAGCACCAATAATATTTACTTAAAAATAGACAGTAGCGGCAATGTCAGAATGTTAAACCAACAAGCACCAATAATATGTATTTGGAAATAAGCTGTGTAACAATAGCAGAATGTTTGACCAGCAAGAATATGTACTTGTAAATATTTTACATTCTTTCACGTCTTGCATGGGCCCCTCTAAATTGATTGACCCCTAGTGCTCTCAGAGGGTACCTTAAACTTTCCAACCCTCTTGTTATCTCTCCATTGCTTCCTGAAGCAAGTAAACCTATTACTATGTGCAAAATTGTACATCTGTGAGCTAAAGATTGAATATCAATAAAATAATCCTCAAGTATGTAGCTGTTTGCTCTTAAAAAGATATTTTATTTATCCCTCATTTGGACAATTTTGGATGACCAAACTTACTGGTCATCAGACGTGCTTACTTTGGCACTCTGTGGAATCCTGCTAAAACCAATTCAGCAAAATGTTTTGGTATTTAATTGATAAAAAACACTTTGAAAATTTGTTTGAAATCATTTGCAATTGTGCTGATCATTATAAACTTGGAAAAAAGATAAAATAAAAAAGACTGCTAAGTGCTAATGTAACTTGATTCCATCACAGGACACTGAGGTTACCTTAGCAACTTTTGCATGGGATTTTTCTGTGTTCTTGCTACTTAAGCTAATTTCAAACGTGAAATTCTAAAAACTTTTCTAAAAACATGTCTTATTTGCCTATATACATCACCAAAATAATAAACGATTGGGTGTGCTAATGTAACTTGTGGTAAGTAATTCTGCAGAATTTTGTGAAATCTGCCCCTGTCACCCCAGTTTATAAGACTCTCTTCTTGTATTTGTTGAGTGTGTCGTGTGGGAGTTGCTAAATGCACCAAAATGCTATAAAGTGAAGAAATAAAGTGAAGAAGGAAGGTGGCAACATGAGGTAAGTTGGTCTCATAAAGCAAGGGGTAGTTTACATAATGAAACATAATATATTTTTTAATAGACTTATTCATTACACACTTATTCCTTAAGAAAAGACCCTGCCATGCATTTCATGTAATGTTTATTAAATGCCACATTTGATGTCATTAATTACTTTTTGGTGCAACTCGTAACACTGAAATTATCAACGAATATTTAATTCTTTAATGAAGTTGATTAGTCAAAATGGCACATAAATAGCAATTTTCATGTTAATATGGCTGCAATTTCTGAGAATAAGGGCATGAGGTTCTTGCAGAATAATTCATTTGGAGCATTCGGCTTCCAATCTCTAAAAAGATTAGTTGTCTCGTAATTCAATTCTCTTGTTTGAAAGTTTAGAGCATGAAAAAATTGTATCTGGTGTCCTAGCTAGAGGGGAAAACAGAAAAAACATCTCCCTGCTGATTTGTTTACCATACTTCTAAACTGTGTTGACAGTTGGGTTTAGTGAGGGAATCCACCATTGTGCCTGATGCTTTTATCTACTCCCCTTTTGATTGATTGATTGATTGATTTGGTCCATTGAAATTACAAATGAGACTCTGGATGGCACAATAAAGTTAACAACTTATTTCCACTGTGGTCCAGTGGTAATAGGCATCAATTCGTAGTAACTATATATATAGATTTTAGGATGATGATGGTACAGGTAAAGTATTTGGGCAGAGATACAGGTGCTGATGATATATTTTTTGTTTTAATACTATCAATAAAGTAAAAAATCGCTATTTGTAATGAATCACACAGACACTTGTCAAAATCATTTAAGCCTGTATTGCTGATGATCCCTGGTTTGATTACAGACAATCTGCTGGTAGATCATCATTTGCTACATTTCTGCCAAATGTCATTCAGACAAGATTCGGAATTGGTGTCTCTTAATATTAGGATGGAAGAAAGTAAGCCACAAAGGAGATTTCCATGAGAGGCTGCAGGACTTACTCCTTTGCACTTCATGATATTCTTTTCTCAATATTAAAAGTTGTTACCAGGGTACCTCAACAGAGCTCCAATAAAACCTAATAATACTTCCAGATACACTATATAAATAAGTCAGACAAATGGACCTGAAAACACAACAGTTATACAATATCACATAACTCATAACTAAATTCCCATCATACCTGAATGATACCACATGCATTTGTCATGAAATCGGTGAAAGAGTTTGTCGGGACAGGGACAAGTGTTTTATTGGCATGTCACCGATAAGTTTTGCATCTGATTTCAACTACTCTTGGTGAGCAATGAATGAATTTCTTTTCCTTTGAAATTATCTGTTGTCTGCACTTGCTGACTTCTAAGCTACAGACCAACAAGTATAATATGGGCGATAATTACACATGCTGGATCCACATTCCTTTCTAATAGTGTCTATCTGATGTCCTTTTCAGACTTCTGTGTCAATGATTACTTTGGCCACCCCTGGAAATGGCAATTGGCAAGAGTTTGAACAGTTTGTAGTTAATAGCGGTCAAGGAGGTATAAACCGTGATTTGACAAACAGGTGTATGACTCTGAAACTTATGTTAAATGGTCCAATGCAATAATTGCAATTTATGTCATTTAACAAGCATAACATAGCGATGATGTCCTGGCTGCTAGGGAAGCTGTGAACCACCGTTGACATATGATTTCATCAAAAATAGCATTAGACAAAGTTATTTCATATTGGACTATTTTTTATGGTGTTTGTCACTTTAATGTTACATTGTATAATTACACAAAAAATTGAGAATCAGAATAAAATTTTTCATGTCATGTGATTGATAAAAATTGTTTTAAAATAACTCCTGTTTTGACTGGTAGCATATCTTACATACTTGTGACCTAAAAACTGGGGTATGTTCACACTATGTCATTCTGAATTAGGAGGCAGTGGTACACAGTGTGTGGTACACAAAGGGCCGTATCAGCACATTTTTTGGCCCGGGGCAAACTGTTCCTAATGGGCCCCCCAGGGGCGGACTTGCCCCCTCCTTGGGCAAAATCATTGGTCGGCTCCTATTATCGCAATAGCGACGTCCTCAATCTAGTGTTTCGAATTAATTTGTACCTCGATACCTACATCAAAAAACCACAGTAATTGCAGGATTTTGGTATATGCATGTTATCATATGAAATTGTGAATAGTACAACATAGAATTAGTCAAAAACGTCTGCACGAAAATCAGGAGGGTGGCCTTTGGACTCTTGCTCATCTGATATCACTAATTTGAATATTATCAATCTATGCAAAAAAATTGAAAAGTCTGAAAAACACTTCTTCATTCCTGCTTTATACAGTTAATTGAGGGGGCAGATATTGGGGACTCAAGAGGCCCTGGAGGGAGCGTAGGGGGGGGGGCATGCCCTTTTAGGTATCGAAACAATAACTGACATTTTGAAGCAAGAAGGGCCCACCCATTTCAAAACATTTCAAAACACATCTGGGCCCTTCCCAGTCTACCAAACTGGAGATGTAACAGGGTGAGGGGCCCATTCTTAGTTTATTATTTGTTTGTCAAGGTCTAATTGATGATTATCTTTGATATTTTTATAAGATGATATTCAATTTTGACCTCTTTTACATGATTTTTGATAATTCTGTTGTTTTTCTTTTTAAGCTGCTGGTGGGCACTCTCAAGTGGTGGGCCTGAGGACATTGCCCTCATGCCCATAGGGCAAGTCTGTCCCTAGGCCCCCTCTCGCACCCCAAAAGCTCTCTAAATTTTCTAAAGTACGTTCTTGCGCCAGTTACCCGACACACTTCTTTAACTGTGGCAGCTCTTTTTTTCTTTCATCATGGGCCCCCTGAGGTCATGGGCCCGGGGCAAGTGCCCTGTTTGCCCTATGGTTAATACGGCCCTGGTACTACCGTACACGTATCAATACTTAATTTTTGTTCAGAATCTGCGAACTCATTCTAGATTACAAAAATACATTCCTCGGCTTGTTGGGCAGACAAAATAACATAATTAATTAAATTGTACTGCGGTACATGGTATTACATGCTCAAAATCTAAAGCGGCCAAAGTTACCCCAACTCCCGGGTTACTTTAATTATGTAATAAAACATAGAATCGTCATAGATTTTGGAAGGCTTTTTAACAGATGGAAACCTCAATGTACTGGCTGTGTTATGGCACAAAACTGTTGAAATTCAACGAATAGTTTTTCTCAGAACATAAATTTCGTGCTCCGAAACGGCCAAAGTAACCCCGTTTTACGGTATCAAGGAAAAGTGAAAACCACACAAGAATGAGATCTCTTTTCATCTCTTTCAGCTTAACTCATGTGAAAGTAAAAAGAAATTTAACATTGTCTTTCTAGTCATGCAGAGAAACATCTACTCTTCTGTGCTTCATCTAGTTGCAAACAATAAAAAGGCAACAGATATCTTACATAGCATACTGATAGTTGTGGGAAAGGCAGCCAGATCAGAATGTCATTGATTGAAGATAGGCAAGAAACACCAAAGGACTGCTTCTTGTAATTAACAAGACCAGAGCACTTGGCTGCAAGGGTGGTCTTGACCAGATAAAGAGTTTTTGGCTTTTCCCCAAGACGGAGAAGGTCATTAGCAGGCACGGGATGGAAGACCCATATCACCTGGGTATCAAAAGGCAGCTGATGGATCATACTGACCTGTGGCATTCTGTCCTTGATGGTTACCATCTCTGCAACTACATGACTTAACTGATAGCGTCTCCCATCCCCTGCTTTCCTGCTGCACTGTTAAAAATTTTGCGTAGAGGTACAGAAAATTCTGTAAGGCTACAGAAAAATCTGTTGGATAACTGCCAGTTCAGTAAAGCTTACAGTTCTTGCTCTGTTGGCACATATTTCTGTAATCAGTTTACTTACATAATTATCTGTACAAGTACTGGCTTCTAACAATGTATGTACAGATATCTGTGAAATGTCTTGTCCATTGTTACTGAGGTGTTGTTGTATCACAATTTGTTAATCTCTGTCGTAGTTTTTAAATCTCACCTCTGAATGGAAACACAAAAAGGATAATGAAATAAGTTATGAAGGAACTCATTAGTGTTTCTCAAGGCAGACACCTGTGAACAGAGAAAGGTAAGATATAAAAGAGAGAGGCGTATGTAAGGTAAATGCAATTTGTTAGATTTACCTTGTGATAATGCAAGTGTAAATTTGTGGGTGCAGGCGCTTAAATGAAGCTATGAAATATGATGTGAAAGATGTGTATGTAACCAATCAACAAAGGGGAGACCGGGGTAAGTTGTTCACCCAATGTTGGAGAGAAATAAAAAACAAAACAACTAAAGAAGGCGATAACACTCTGTGCCCATTACCGTGTTACATGACTTAACCTGGAAAATATAATACTGCAATAAGCTTCTTTCAAATATTAACTTTATTGTTGAAAACTTGGTGTCCTGGGGATGGAAAATAATGTTTCTCAATTGCACAATATTATTGGCATTACTGCCATTTAGGTGATGCCTCTCCAGCTTATTGCTGATGGTAGGTAGTAGGCCTATCTGACATTTTGGGTTGTCAGATTTAATCTAGGAGTTTTGGCAACTTATTTTATTTCTCATATATTTTCACTATTGGATATAACTTGCCTTAGGCATCATGTGATCTAACTGAGACGAAAAATAATGTTCAATTCGACTTTCCAAAGAAACTTATAATTCTTAACAGTGTTTGCCACATTTTGCTTTGTTTGGGTATACAGCATCAATTTTGATGAGTTACAAGTAATATATCAGTACAAGTTTTATTTGGAGGAACGACACCTTGTCAATCATTTGGCACATTTTTACCCACCTCAGGACCAGTTGTGCCACAATCACTACTTTTTATTTATGCATAAATATGATCATGTCACTTGTCATCTGTCTTGAAACCTGCCTAAATTGTGCATTGGGAAAATTTTTAAAAAATTGGGACAACTTGCCCTAACCTCCCCAACCCGAGGAAACTAAAATAAAGACATAAGAAACAATGCATGTTTGAGCTATAATGCTGTTGTAACTTAGTTCCCTGCCTCCTTGTCCAACAAGAAAACTTGGCATCAAGACTATAACTGTTTTCTGACTTAAATGGTTTTTTCTCTTCTATGAATTATTGAAAATTTGGTATATCCATAAATTTGCTCATGTAAAAATTTGGATACTTTTGCATATTGACTTTCTGACTCAGTGGCGGATACAGGGGGGGGCCTAGGGGGCCCGGGCCCCCCCCCCTAGACCACTGAGATTAATAATAGTATTTTGAAGAAAATATGCGACAACGCGAATCCGCGAATGCCGAAACATGCTCAGGCCCCCCCCCCTAGATGGCCCTGTCTGGATCCGCCACTGTGACTGATATCTTTGAAAAGCAAAAGCAATTATTTAGCAATGAAAGAAATTCTTTGGGTCTATATAAATCTATTGTATTAAAGGACTGTTTCATCACTTAAATACCAAAAATATTATTTTATAAGTATCATTTTGATCACAGTCAAAGCACGCCTATGTAAATTATTGGGTTGGTTGATGAGAGAACAAAGAGTTAACATGAAACTCATTTGTAAGATAATTGTAGTTGTGTAGAATATGTGTTATACATTACAATAATTTATCTTTTCAGAGATTCATCAGAAATGTCAATGGAAATGGATGATCAAGGCCTCTTCTCCTGTATTTATGTACTTGGAAGAGGATGTAAGAATAAGGCAAAAGGAACAATGTAATATTGCTGGTCAACATAGACCCAGGTGACCCGCCCGGTATGGAAATTGAAGCCAGGATCCAGCGATTGGTAACTAAGTGTGATGCTTACTTAGCTCCTTGGACCAGAAATAACAACAACACAAAAGCAACTTACAGATGTTATGATTATTTCGTCCTTAGTCCTAAGGTCATTGATGATTTGTACATCGCATGATTATTGAGAGTGAATATGTGCAGATTTTAAGAAATTGTATAAATAACCAGATTTCATAGCAGCTTACAAGACGTCTCTTGAAATAAAGTCTGATACAATAGATTTGTGTGACATGATCAATGTATGTTTCTGCATTTTGAGGTATATTTATAAAGATGTAAACATGTTAATCGTGCTGAAAGATGATTTCATAAGAAATTTAAAATGCTATAGAGCATGTGAATCTCATCAAATAGTGTGCATGTCTGTGCGGTCGAAAATTTGGCTTATAGAGTTATACATAATTATGTATACCTTCTATTATCATCATGCATCTGAAGAATGGCAAGGCAGATGTCACTACTGGAAAATGAGCTTGCAGCAGAGTATATTTTGAAGCCATGTGTTTTGCAAAATTAGTGATTGATGTCAAATTATTCCAGAAAATGATTAAATTTTTTCTCCATATCAATGATTTTGGCTCTTCCTCAGTTTTAACGTCTGCTAAAAACATTTTGGCATAAGTGAATAAATGAATTTTATGGTACTTTTGGCAACAACTATACCTACTACTGGGTAGACAACACATGTTTTGGGTTCTGCCATGAATTTTTGCTTGATATGTAACAAAATAATCCATCAGAACTTAAAGTTGGTTGCATAACGACCAAGGAATTAATTAAACAGCAACAGCAAAGGTAGTTGACTGATTGGTTACAGTCTCTTGTTCCACTGGAAGTCTGTACAAATATTGTTTACAAAAGATACTTTTATTTCCCTTATTTTAATAGAAACTTTATTATAAATGAGCTCATTCAGCAGTTGGGTGACAGAGGGGTTAAAAGTGAACCGTCAAGAGCAAAATCTCAGCTGGATGTCGTTTGGATGAGATGTTAAATTGGTGGCCCCTCATATCAGTGTCTGTGCTTGGCAAGAAAAAGATCGCTCAGATGGTTAATTCTTTCGTTTTATCTTTCTATCTGACTATCTATCTAGCTATCTATCTATCCATCTGTGGTTGGTTAATGCATTTTGAGCTTTTTTGGACCGCAATGCAATGCCTTTGAATGATGCTCAATTAAAAGGTTCAAATTTTATTTTAAATAATGAAAAATGCTATTTTTAGCTTGAAGTAGGACAAAAGCACTAAAAAGGCCGAGACATCAATTTTAACAGTAGAAATGCAAATAAGGTGTCTATAAAAGCACTTTTTAAAAATTTTGGTCTGTGTGTTTTTTTCTCGCCCAGTAAGACGCCAAAAATGGCTCAATTTCCACCAAGACCCATGGAACAAAGATTTTAATTCAAAAAGGTGCCCCCAGTATCACATAGTGCTACTTCTCTTCTTCATTCGGCTTTTTTTATATTGGTGTTTTTATCATATTTTCACCTAAAAAAACAATTTTCAATATTAAAGATACAAACATTAAAAAACATTTTTTATCAATCTGTTTGTCTATCTATCTATCTATCTATCTATCTATCTGTCTATCTATCTGTCTATCTATCTGTCTATCTATCTATCTATCTATCTATCTATCTATCTATCTAACTTATGATTACAAATAATTTTCTATCTTATGGATTCTAAAGGTCTTGCAAGGTCTATTTGGCGATTTTTTGTCCTTGGCTCAGTAATTTTGTTTAAAGTCCTACAGTGCTTGTGCTAAAATTACTATTAATATATAGAGCTTATAAACCCCATTCTTTTAACAGATTTATATTCGTTTTCATGAACTGACAAAAAAAATAAAACTAACAATCTCAGTTTCTGTATTTGTGACACCTTTCACAAGTCATTGATATATCACTGGTAATTCTGTGAGCTTACTGAAAAAGTCTCAATCATTACTGTCAAAATGCCTGTATGATTACTGAAATTCCAGTGTGCATACAAATATGTTTTCTGTGAACTTACAGAGTGTTCTGGAAAAAAAATTTCCCGAAATGTCTGTAAATTGACAATTATTTTTTAACAGTGTGGGCCTGATCCCCCACTGGCTAAACCCAGCATTATCTTGACTGAGCCCTGCTCACTACATATTAATAACAAACATGTCTACGTGTTGATGCTTTAAAGAGCAATTTTATGTATAAATTATGACAAGAGCCTTGAGCAAGGAACAGTCATGCTGTGACTTTTTAGTCAGCACCCATGCTTAGTCAGATGAGTTAGGCTTTTCTAAAAGACAACTTGGCCTTATTTCGGTAGTCTTATAGTCCTGGGATCATTATACACTTATTATCTCACCAGCTTTAGTTGGATTTTGCTTTTTTGACACTACGTTATAATTAGAAATAGATAGTATAGCAATAGATATACTTTGAATGCAAACTACATCTCGCATTCCAGGGAATAATCACTCTCATCTGAGGTCCTATTCAGATCTGACCACATCACGACATCTCCTGAAAAGAGAAGTAAAGCAAAAAATGATTAATGCTCTCATTACAACAGTGGCTATCCATAGAGGCTTAAGTGCAAATATAGGCAATGGTAACTTGACACAATCAAAACTTTTTCAAAGCAAAATTCAGACAAATGTGAAACAAGAAACATATTATATATATGCAAGTGCATGCAGAGCAGTGCAAATCTGAAGATTTTGACTGAAAATTCACATCTAAATTTAGATTAATTATCATTGTGTTAAGCCAAACAACACTAATCATCAATAACACCACATGTAATTAAAGTTTTGCCAGATCCACTCTGAAAGGGTGAAATTCACTAGCACTTGTTTAAACAGTAATCTCTAAATTATAATGGTCATGACCTAAAACCTTAGAAATTTAGCCGCAAAGAAACCCTCTTTATGAGATGCCAGTCGCCTCCACTATTAAAGTATGCAAATACTGCTCACCCTCCCAAAAGTACACATTTGGTCAGTGTGGGAGGTATCGAGGCCGGCCACGTTTTCAAGGCTCACCTCCGGGCTACACATTTTGCCAAATTAATGGCCTTTAATAGTTTGGGTGTCTTTGCGCCAGTGTTGGAGCCTCAGGACTGGCCTTGGCCTCGATCTCGGTCTCGGAGGCTCATGTGCCGATCTCAGTCTGGGGATCGGGGATCATTCCGGGGATCGACTACATCACTGCATGTGGTACACCTATGCCACTTATCAAGAAAAGCAATAAGCACTTTTCTGAAGGATAAAAAGCAAACAGAGAAATAAAAATATTTGCAGGTAAATTCTACATCACAGCCTATAAATAGATGTCCTTCTTTTACAGAATGTATTTCTTTAGTCCGTGAATGCGGAATGAATAACTTGCAATGCTATTATACATTATGATATATATATGTACTGAGATAGAATAAGACAGGTGGGTGATGTACAATATTATATAAATGTTGGAATATGATACACACATGCACGAACTACCTTTCATGTTCTCTAGAAAAACATGACATTGTGTAAGAGTATCCAATCGTTGGGGAAAGTTTCTTGTCAGGAAACAAAAAGTAAAATAACAGCATAAAGAATAAAAAACACACGCAAAAAATATGTGTACATCTGAGTGTAGGGTTGTGTTTTTCTAACAAAAACAGCACAGAATGTCTGTCACCTTGTCCTGGTAAACATGCCATCCTGCCTGTACATTTTCCTTCATCACATGAAGAACAAAGGTAGTCAATTTGATCACCATCTGGTAGCTTTGATTACCAGAGTGGTACAGCTACCTAATCCAATATTTGTCACATTGACAACCTTTTAGTAATTTTGACTCAAGGAGTTGTCGGTTTAGGCACCAGAAATTACCACTCTAAAGTTGTCATCTTGACCACCCTGTGTTTAGAGTGCTGTTTGATGGTCAATCGCTTACAATAAAACTCAAAATATTTTCTTCATGTTTTAATAAAAAACAATTTTGAATTTAATTCATCGATAAAAATTGACTGTTGCCATTTTAGTGGCAAGGTGAGTGAGTGGAAGGGGGCTGGGGAACGAAAATGCACAGGAGTGTTGCAGTGTGCAAGTTCGAGTATCTGCTAGGAGAAAATATGGGGTTGTACTGTAAGTATCGAAGGTCCACTGGTGGATGCTTGTCTATCCTTGAGGGTGGCAGTTCTTCATCCATGTCACTCAAATGATAGTAACTCCAATTCCCAGCATTCCAGCAAGATGTCGTGATCCACTGACCACAGCCCGCAAAGCCTGACTGAGCACAACCAAAGACAGAACAAAGCCTCCTTCACTTTATATTTATGATGAACTTATCTTCACGTAAACACTGAAAGGTGGTATTCTATGAAAGGCAAATAAAGCAACTTCTATCATCCTTGGTTCGAATTCAGATGATAGCTGGTATCTTATATACACTATTCTCATCTGCTTTTCATTATATCCAAATATTTCTTAATATAAGAAAAACTTAAACCATAAATTGTGACAGCTACATTTTAATACCATGAAATATTTACTCTAAACAGTCTATAGATCTGACCAAGTGTGAACAGAGAAAAGGTACAATTTGTGAGGAAGTGTGTGGAAATTTGAAGGATGGATGGTTGATTAATATTATCAGAATAGTCAGCAGATGAGGCATGCCCTGGATAGGTATATATATATAGTTGACACATCTGCATAATATTTTCAACATCAGTTGGAACAATCCAACCATATTCATTTTGAAAATCATGATGTACAATATTATATAAATGTTGGAATATGATACACACATGCACGAACTACCTTTCATGTTCTCTAGAAAAACATGACATTGTGTAAGAGTATCCAATCGTTTGGGAAAGTTTCTTGTCAGGAAACAAAAAGTAAAATAACAGCATAAAGAATAAAAAACACACACAAAAAATATGTGTATGTGAAAATCATGAAGTATTGCAGCTTTTGTTGCTCCAAAATGTTATTACCTGTTTTATTGTCGCTAATCAGCTTGTAGCTACTGTTTTATTTATACATGGCGACTCAAAATAAAGTTTTATTCTATTTACAAAGGGCAAAGGTCATTTGCAGGTTGGCCCACATAGTATCAAAGACAGTCTGTCTTTGATGGCCGTCTCTGCAACCACATCACTCAACTGATAGCATCTCACATCCTGGGCTTTCCTGTTGGATCTCATCATCCACTGGCCAGCCCTGCAAAGCTTGACTAAGGACAACCTAAGACTGAATTAAGCCCCCTTCAGTTTTTATTAATGATACACTTATCTGCATGACGAGGCTGATACCGATTAAAAAGGGAATTCAGTGACAAGCACCTAAAGCGGAGGCTGTCACACTCTGTCATAAATGTCAGGACTCTAGTCTGTTGTAAGTCAGATGAATGAAGCTGATCACATCATAAAGATTACACCATAAACTAGTATCTTATCTCCATTCGCCTCACGCCTAGACCCTCATGTATCTCCCACCGAGTTAAAGACTCATCATGTCACTGGCTCACACTGCTGGGTCATTCCGTGTCAGATCAACAAGTGGCTTCCACCACCCCGTCTGCGAAATGGTTGAAAAAATTATATGTTGTTTGATGTCTCAAAAGATGAACTTCCTGAAAATTACAGCTTAATCGGTCAATTTTTCATGATTTGGCTGAGGTTTGAAAATTGCTCAATTTACCAGTTTTTCAGGCATCGTTTTGACCACAATTACATTGTTTGCTCAATAAATCACTTAATACTCAACCTTGAGCTTTGAAATTCGGGATCTACACTAACTGGACTATGGAAAAGAATCTTTGGTAGACATTTATTGTTTTGCTGAAACAATAATGCAACTATGGTCTTGTTAAATTCCCCCCTCAAAAATCAATGTTCACCACAAAAAAATTCGAATCTCCCTAAGGTATTCCGGGTATAGATATAAAATTCCTAAGATATATTCTACATACATATGGTCAAATAATTGTTGAAAATTGGAGATGTGTTAAGCCTCGTTTTTTTAATATGAATTTTCGAAAAATATTGTATATTTTTTTGTATGTCTAAAACAAAACTAGCTAGATCTAAAGAGATACACGTGACACATCCCTGAAAGTTTCCTATTATCTTTCACATCTATAGAGCATAATACAGAAAAGAATTCAGGAATATGTTCAGCTTACTTTTGGCTCCTCGGAATTTTGAATATTATTCTGTCCGTAACAGCAGTGCAGCTGTTGAGTAGGCCTTAGTATAGACCTTCTGCAAAAGGTATCATTGCAGGGTAGAACTGATAGTACGCCTGTATTTCATGTGTCGTGACAGTATCTGTGTAATTGAGCCAATTTGCAAAGAAAAGGTGGAGATCCTGTACATGCCCCCCATATTGGACCTGTGCCCCCAAGGTGCCCCCGGGTGACCCCCATATGAACTTTCCAACTCTTGATAAAATATACAGTTAGTATAGAGGGTGCCCCAACCAGAGAATCGCATGCTCCCCAGACCGCCTAGTTACGCCACTGCTCAAAATACCACCATACCCATTTAGTCATTACAAAACCAACTTAAGTTATTTGTGTGTAAAACCTGACAAAACTAATAAACTCCTGATAAAAACTTCAGAAAAACAAAAAACATAGTTTCAATCTTTCGGACAAAAAAGAAAAAAATAATAATAAAGAGAGCCACACCTTACAAATACTTACAAATAAAGAGTGTTCCATTTCCATAGCTTCTTTTTGCAGTTTGTAAACATAACCCGTCCCATACTTATCCGCATGTTATTTGAAAGTTCTCACTTTGACCGCCTTTTTGGCCTCACGTTTCACACGAAAGGTAAACAAATCTTTTCATCTTAGAACTCATTTCCTTTTCATTTGCTATTACAATTTCTGCCTTGATGTGGCAGTGAGAGTATGCTATGTTACAAAAATACAATAAACAAAACAGGGCAGTGTTTCTTGTTGTACGTCGTAGGATACAGGACAGGTAAAGACGATCGATTGGTCCCAAATTTAGTTGCTTGGCGACCAATTGTGCATATTTATGAGGCGGAATAAGGGAAGTGCAAAGGGTGGAAAGAGCAAGAAATAAAGCATGCCATTAGCACAGTTGCGAGCAAACGAGAAAGCCTTCAGTGCCACAACCTGACATCTGGCCACACGGCAGCCACAAGGCGGCCACAAGGCAGCCACCTGCACTCCTGCATAACTCACTGAGCAACTGCCACACCACCATTTTTATGCCAGGTCAAGTAAAGGTGCAGAAAAAGACTCACTAAAAGCTGTATATGGTAGCATTTGAACAGGAGCACTGCTGACGCAATACAATACATAACACTGCTTTACTTTGCCAATAGATACGAGTCGCAATGAAACACCTTATACTATATGAAGAATCTTCACCGAAATAGTATTGTGTCAGATGTCTCTATGTGGAGACATCATTGTAACTTCTTTAGCTCGATCTACAGGTTTTTTGGCCTCTGTAAACAGGAAATAACACCAGTGAAAAATAATTAAAATATTTTATTTTGTCAAACTTATACATGTTACACATAATAAAAATCTTTATGCTTGCCAACAACTATGACTATTATAATGATGTGTATACAAGCTATATGAAGAGAAGAAATATGATTAACTTAAATTACCTCAGGTGTTGTTCAGATCCGACCATATTTGTTTTTTAATTTTTAATAACATCTTTTCAAGAAAATGAAAAAGCACAAAACCCAAGTTCATACTACAATACTGCTAATTCAGGTAGCAAAGATATGCAATGGTAACATGATGCAATCAAAGAGGTATGCCAAGCAAAAGGTTATAGGATTTTTCTCCTTTGTCGGCAAACGGAGAGCAAGATGCTTTAAAGCGGCCATATTGATGCAACTGCAGATGCTGTATATCTGCCTTGGTCCAACCAAACATATAACCAAATAGCCCAAGTGGATCATTGCTATCTCAAGCAAGATAATGTATTGGCCCACTCCTTTATCAGTGTCTTAATGCCACACAAGCTTAGTGACCATGGACCAGAAGCAGCCAGATGATTGGATTCCTCACATGAGTCATTTGCCCCATAGTGGGCCACAGGTCAGCTTTATATATATAATAATTATGATATCATTTGGCACAGAAAACAGAAGTTCCATTCACAAACAACACACAAACATAAACAACACAGAGGAGGCAAGAAAACTTAAACCTGGCATTCTTCCAAGCTATCTGTGAAAAAATAGCATTTCTCAGCACTTACCATCAAACAGTAATCTCATAATAGTCATGACCTAAATAGCTAGAAGTTCAGCCGCACAAAAGAGACCCTCTTCATTCGATGCTACAGGAATACTCCTTTGCATGTTCATTAGGTTACATTATCATTTTTCAGACAGACAGACAGACAATATTCATTTATTTGACCATAGAGAAATACAACATGAAATAGTTCCAAAATAATTACATATATATGGTCTTTGGAGATCCACATTAAGGCTACTGCCGCTATCATGTGGGCCACCAAGAAGCAAACATATAACAATGAATTAGACATCTGCATAGGCTGTTGATAATCAAAGTAACTTACAATGTATGATTCGGTTAACAGAGACAGCAAAGGATTTATATGTATACACAGGAGTTCACAAAAAGATAATAAATAAATAAAATATTGACAATCAGCATGTTTATAGATTTTGACATGGTTAATAATATACTACGGTTTAGGCCTAAGTACCGTTACTTTCAGTGCATTCATATCTCACTATAAAGCTCATCATTGAAGCTTGTCTTAGAAACAAAGAGAGATATATTTTTGAAGCATATAATCATGGATATGTACTGCTTGTCACAACCCATAGGATATAATCTACTGTACTTCAATACTTGATGGTTTCAAATATAAAAATGCCTGCATAAATGCATGGAGTGGAATATTGATTATGCCTCAAGAGAACATTCTGTATACAATTTCATATGCATCAGCAATGAATTGAAACGATGAAGCTGATCAAGTTACAGGTAAGTATACAGTTAGAGTACAGAGCAATTTGGGAACATCGTTGGACTATTCAAAGGAAAGGCCATTTCGATAATGGCAGGTCTGGTGAATTAGCCAGCATTCCAGGCATACACCGGCACATGCCTCAACAGGTCCAGTGCATCAGTTCTATTAACCCAGTGCATGCATCTTATCCAGTTCCAGATATCAGCATATCAACAAAGCCTTGTTGCACTGGACTGCCAAGGAATCCAGACCACTCCTTATCGATAACAAAACAGTCCACTGACCCTTTAATCTGCAGCGCCATTCATTACTTACAATAGAACAAACTTGCTCACCGCTCCTCAGCCTATTGATTTGTTTAAACAATAAAAGGTCGACTTTGTCTGCCCCATTGATTTTGTGCTCCCCGGAAAGGGTAAATCTATTTTGCAAAGCTTCCGGGAGACTTGTTAAAACCTAATCCAATATGGCCGCATGGTGAGGACAAGAGCGCGGTTGAAAAATAAAGCAATAATCTGGAGCATTGTGCTGTGAGGCTGCGCTCCATAGATTCTGTTCTGATCCTACAAAGACTTGCTTTGCTCCCTGGATTGCTAGCTCAGTCTGCTCCTAATCCATGGACTTTATTCTGCAGGCATTTGCACTGGCCCCATTTGTCCTTTGGTATTAAGAGATCTGCAGATTACCCTACACCATGTTTCTATGCACAGTTTGGATCAATTCATTGGTCTTTCATGCACAGTCAGTGAGTGGGAACACAGGAGAATACAACATCCAATAAGCAGTTGATATATAGTATCCAATGAATTTTACTGTTCAAAAAAGAAATCTTGAAATGTCACCCATGCACTTTAGAGTTTAAAAATGTAGGCCTACACACAGGCTAAGGTAATCTTAACATAATGTAACACCATCAGCAGCTTAGCAGCACACTTCACATTAAAAGCTGCTTGCATCTCTCATTTATTGCATGGGTCTCTATTTTTCAATATGGCTTAGTACTTCACTGTCTGAGCTCCATATTCCCCAGTTGTGCATGCAGGGATTTTATAAAGAAAATATCACGACGGTCTACTGAGAGATAAATGACATTGAGTATAGTATATATTGCGATATCAGGGAATATAGCATAAACATCAAAAGTCCAGGCAGCAGGGCAGTGGAGAATTCCTTAGACCCCAGCCCTGTCACGTTTTTGACACTGGCCTCATGTCGTGGCAAGGGACATTGGTTCTTTTCACAGCACAAATCTGGTTAGTGGAGTTCCGCAGGGACACGCAGTCTGACCAATGGCGGACAGGGCCGGATATAAGGACGAGCACTCCTCCATTGACCACCGGCCACGCGCCATGCCGATTGAATTCTCACTTCCCATCGAATTAAGTGCCCCCTTTGGCTGAGCCTCATATCTCATGCCTGCCATCAGTCTCCCATCCAGACCCTCCCCTCCCGGGCTCCCTTAGTGACCTCTCATACTTCACCCCTTGACCCGGCCCTCCAGCTTTCAGCAGCAACCAATGGCCAGGCCAAGACATTGTTATCCTGCCCACCACCGTTAAAAAAGGCCTCAGTCACCAGACAACTACTTGGTAAGCCTCCCCGCCTTTGCTTAGTAAATCTTTTTCTTTCGAAATGTCTGTCTGACAGTGTCTGTCGAGAGACCTGGGTACTGATTAGCCTCCTATTCCAAGGGCAGTTAGATACAATTTGGTGAATTTTGATATTCCGGACAACTCCAAACAGTTCTTACATCTGCAGTGGCTTCCAAAACACATTAGTCCGCTATTTGCCTGTGAAATGATAAATGCAGGCTGAAGCAACGTTAACTTGCAGATTTCAAAGGAGCTAGAAATGTTCATTACAGGGCATTGGTGTTGCCAGACAGATATTTCCATATCGGATTGTGATTAAATTCTTATTCATATCATCGTATGCTTGATGCCACCATGCCGTCTTTGAAGTAAACGTCTCTGTTTGCTGAGCGTTTATTGTCTGACAAATGACACCAGTCCCAACAGAGCTCTTCCTGCTCTGGCAATGCATGTCATGTCATCCTTGGTCCCAAGGGACACATCACTGATCACAAGAACACAACAAGCCAGTTAAGTCAGTCTGCAACTTCCTCCAAAAACGTATTGCAGTCAGACCAATGCTATTTGCAGTATCTGCATTGTTTGATGCTCCTTGAGCAGACAGTATGAGTGCAAAATCGTCTTGTTTGTAATTGCTAAATCTAAATCAAGAACTATAAAGCTGGGTTTCTGAACACTGACAGTCCAGACTGCATTGCAGAAGGTCTTTTAAATTGTTCGCTTGGTTTCAAACCCGACAGCATGGAAGTCTTTCGGATGGGACATTAAATTGGTGGCCCCCCTTGTATCACAATGTCATGGAGTAAATAATTGACAAGTTGAGGACTCCCACTCTCTCTCCCTCTCATCTCATCAATCAACACTCATGAGCTATGAGAAGCCATAACTGGCCTTGGCGAGCTAGATGTACTACATGTATATCTCTATATCTATCTATTCAAATCGAGGCATCCTAATCACAGGGAATATGTTGTTCACTTAAATGCTGAAATAAATCAAGTAAAAGGAGCCTGACATTCACAAATGAATGTCAAGGATTAAGAAAAAATTAAACCAAGCCTCAAATACACCCATTAGCATCTAAGGTGGTGTACAATTAAAAGAATCCTGAATATGGTTCAGGAAAAAGAAAACCTAATCATTCTTTGCGCATGGTGAAATTACCCCATGTTATGAAGCCTAATGCCAGCGTTTCATCTCTCATCTGCTAGATATCACATCTGTAGGATATCGCATCTGGGACATCAGTCTTTCATCTCTTCTATTAATTCCAATTTGTCTTGCGTCGTTCAGTGCATGAGACAAATCAGTTTCTCATTTCCGCACGTGAATGGTGCGTTCATCACACACTCCCTGTTGTTCCAGCCCCACTCAGTCCCCTTGATGGAGCGGCAATTTTTGCCTCTGGCTTGGCTTCCCCTCGGCTGCCTTTTTCACCAGCTATAAATTACAGCTGTGATTGTTTCGCGGTAGCTGCTGCAGTAGGGTGAAGGTCAAAAGGTCATTCATCAGCCCCCATCCTCCACATCGCGAGCATTAGCCACCTTTCACGGCCGCCATCTTGTTTGACTGATAACCGGCATCAAACACGAGTTACACCGCTACCAATCACCATGGCAACACTTCTCTTGTTTCGTTTTGTTTCATCGGTTCCAGCCATCTACAATCAACACCATGAATAACGTCATCTAGCCCATTTTCTCCCCAACTCTCATAACAACTCACGTTAATGACGAGACCTGAGTGACGTTGTTCGGCTGCCAGTGTCTCAAGAATGTATGTCGTCTGGAAAATGCCGCTCAATCAAAAGCCAGTCTCCGAAGAAACCTTGGTGTCGTCAGGCAGATCATTAAAATGGAGAAGGAATTTGTCATTCCGTTCAAATGATGTGAAGACGTCACTAAAAGTCAAGGTTTTCTTCCATTTCAGAATATCATATTTGAACTTGAAATAGACTGTCTCAAATTTACAATAAAAAGAAGCTCAGCAAAACGAAACGGAGTTGTCCGGAATATTAAAAAGGCTTCTGTAAATCTCTCTAAACTAACCTTCTAATGTCAGTTTCTCTCCACAAGTCTCTTTATAATGTAATGTTCTAAGCTGCAATTACAGTCAACGAGATAAAAGTTCTTTTAAGAATCTGACATATTGGAAAGTTGTGAACTTCTGAAAAAAAAATCTTCCATATCTTTAGTTTGATTATTATCTTGCAAAACTCAACTGACGTGTACAGTGCATGGCAAACAATATAACACTCGAAATTTTTCTGTTTTCATGGGTGGCCTCTAAAATGTGGCAGCTTTCTACTTTGACAGCCTCATGCATAATGGCAGAGAATTAATGACAGCCTTATGAAAGTAATTTCAGAAATGATTAGTTGCTGTTAATTCCGCATTGACAAGTTTGAACAGAGCATTCAGTGACACGTGGCAAGAAATTAAAGGCAAGTATATTTGGCCTGAAACAAATTCCCTTAGGCCTATAGTAGATTGCAACTGCTCAAGCAGTTTCCCCATGGCCAGTTAGGGGCTCTTGCCCACTGACTCTGAGGGTGTGCATTCAAATCTCATCCCAGGAACTCACTTTAGTCCGAGCCCATGGGACATTAAACATGTTAAACGGAGGAAGGTTGTATCCAATACGCTGGGGCAACTGAAAGATCCCCGGCATCCCTGAATCAATAGGGCATGTGCTAGACTCCCAATCTTCTCATCTCATCATAACATGGCGGTCACCAAAAATGGAAGTGCAGCTCCCTTTACAAAGATGGAGGTTGAGCTACCGGGCTGATCCAGGTATACCCACGTGACATAAGTCAAGTCATGTATTTTTGTGCCTGAAATATGTTGTAGGCCTGCGTGCCACGACGTATAACATACAATAAGATGTCTTGTATGAGACCTGTGCTATGATAAGCAGCAAAGCAATAAACAGGACTTCTGGCTGAGGCTGACCTGTGTATGGAATCTGTATGCTGGACTGTCCCACACCAGAAACCACAAATCCCCAATCTGAAGGAAGCTCCTTCTGTCAGTCGCACTAATTCCAAGGTGCCATTCATTCGCCCCAATGGCCATTCATTCGCTCTACTGGCTCCTTTGTATGAGGGACCGACTCTCTCAGCGCACTCATCCCATGGGAAGAAAGTTGGGAGCTCAGGAACAATCAGGTGCTTGCTGTTGCCCCCACCCTCCGCTGCTCACCTACATGATTTGGTTAATCAAGCAGACCATCACCTCTCTTCCCAATCTGCTCCCTGCCTTTCCAATCCTTTGTTTCCCACGTCTTTTTGAAAACTTGAAGAGGCTTCAAAAATGAGGCCTGTCTTTGTTAAAAAATATAATCCTGTTAAAATTTGGCTTCCTTTCGTTTCAAAACAATAACAGAGGTTACTAAAAGGTTCAAAGAACAGCAAAAGATGAAAAGCAGTTTCAAAGCATGAAAAGGTGAACGAGTGTGGAAAGGCGACCCTGTCTCTGGAATTGTCACTAAAGCCTCCTCAAATGATCATATTAATAAAATAACTTTTGTGAAAATAAGAGCAGTTGAAGTAATGAAGTTCTGCCCAGGTCACCACGTTTCAAATCAATCATTCTGCCGAAACAAGCATAATCGCTAGCTGACTCAGTCTCTTTGTTGCTGAAGCCCTTGGTGTCTGTATAATAGATGAAAACGTAAAGCAGGGAGGACAGTTTGTTGAAGGATCCCATCCCAGCATGACAGGTGAAGCAAGACAAATGCAACAGCACTAGAACTGCTCGACCTTGAAGCCAATCATGGATCGAGTAAGTAATAATTATTCCTTTAGAAGTCCATGTGTTTGTTTGTGTATGTGATACTTTTGTTTAGTTGAAAATAATGACTGCAGTTGTTGACCAAAATAGCATTAAACTATTCTACTTGTAACAAAACTACCTGATGAGAGCAGTAATTACTATTCCTTTCAGGGCACTTTCGAGGATATATTTAGCCTCTAACACAGTATACAACTTGCAGGAGCAAGCATAAAGCCTCTACCTTGGCGCTTGCCATTCTGCGACAAGCAGGAGTTAAAAAGGATGACCTGACAAAGGTGACCTGCGCCGTGACTCTAATCAACAACAAAGCCTTGGCTCAAGTTAACGTGGAAAACAGACGAGGGGAGGAAATGTTTGGGGGCAACTTCCGACCTTGCCCACTAAATACATTAAACAACTCAATTACGCCCATCTTAGGATGCCTATTACAGAGTGTTCCGACTGCACCGGACCTTAATGCCCACCATTAAAAAGACAACCACGCAAAGGTCACCCCTGACCTCAATAACAGTCACTGAAATGCCAAAGAACCAGTGTCACAAGGTGGAAATGCTGTCAAGGAGGCTTTAATCTCTTTGTCTTTCACAACTGCCTCAGGAAAAGGTTTTCCCTTTTACGCATAAGTGATGAACATCAGCCTTTACTGGAGGACAGACGTTCGCAATGAAGTATACTAAAAGCAATAGTTCACAGGAACTTTAAAAGCAATTGCTCGTTTCAGTGCTGTACAAATGGCAAGAAAATAAGGGGCATCAAATTTAGTAGCCTGCAGTAGGCGTGTAGTACATTGGGCAGAATACTCAGGAAACTTCTGCGATATAGTGGCAGTTACCTCGGGATGGAGATATAATTCCAGACGACCAACCTTAACTTGATTAAATCTAGATTTACCAGAGGAGGCCAGGAATGAGTATAGTCTGCCTGGAAGCTGTGGAATTGTATTGATGTATTGTTGCTGCAGTACTTATAGGAAAATAAGATGGGAAGGATGCGGCTTTGCTGCCTGCGGTGATGTGATGGAGATGTTACAGATAGCGACTGGTAGTGTCGGTCTGAAAGGCCTGTTATTCTAGAGCTGTGGCCACTGACCATCACGTAAGAAAGCCATTTTATTACCCCTATTTAGTTCTTTCCTTTAGTGTACTAAACCAGCGGCTTCAATTCAGTACAGCCCACACAGCGAAGAGATAGCTACCACTCTGCTCTCCCAAGCAATTAATTCTGTAACTCCTTCCCCTTATCTTCTTCTGTGTTTTCTAAATAACCATTACCCTTCTCTGGGAAAATTGGGAGTGAACTTTAATTACTATTAATGGAACCTTTGGGATGAAATCATCGCTTTTTTGTACTTTAGTTAGTTCTGTGGATAAAAAAAGAACATGTCCGTCACATGATGGAAAAAAATCCATCTCAGATAGTTACACAAGTTGAAATATTTTAATTAACCACTGAACTGAATACTGTGATCACTACATTATAAGACCACAGTTCTGCATTTGACAAATGGTCTCTTGTGGGAGTGTGGTAATGGACCGTTCAGCATTTATGACGAGAGGGCGGGGTGGAGTTTTGCAAAAGTCGGTACTTACCTTTCACACATGCTTCAAGGGGGTACTAATATTTTGCAACATGTCTAAGGTGGACATGAAACTTGAACATAAAAAGAAAAATTATAACACACACACATGTCAAGTCTATCTGTGCCTGTGTGCCTGCAAAAGACCTAAAATTTGTAAACGCAATTGTCCAAGTTCTTCATGTATAACGAGATGTGCATATTGTTTTGTATGTATGGGAGGGTCCTTAAAATTTGCCTTAAACCTAACGGGATGGGGTATCAATTTTTATCGGCAACTTCCAACAAAACTCCAAACCCTCCAGTCATGCAGTCATAAAATTCTGAACGATCACTTATATTCAGCAAGTTGGTCCCATAACAAGGGTCTTAGAAAGGAGGGACCAGCTTTAAATGTCCATAAGGAAACATGATATTTGAGCTCAGGCATATCATTGCATTATTCTTCCTAAAGAATATTATAATAAAGATCCTGCCATGCATTTCATGTTATTTTAGCTCTTGGTGGTAAATGATGTGAACGACACATTTGATATCAATAATTACTTTTTGGTGCATTTCTTAATACTTAAATTATCAACAAATATTTAATTCTTTTAAGTTGGTTATTCAATATTGCACATAAATAGCAATCATCATGTTAATTTGGCTAAAATTTCTGATAATAGGGGCACGAGGCTGTCTCAGAAGAATTCATTTGCCGCATTTGGCTTCCGAATCTCTAAAAGATTAGTTGTCTCGTAATTCCATTCTCTTTTTTGAAAGTTTAGGCCACACATAATTGATTCTTAACTTCGCGGACCCGCCGACACAATAGATACACTGCCGATGGAAAAAAAAAATAGAAAAAAAAATATATATTTTTTTTGACATTATAAAAAAATTTTTTTTTACCTTTTTTTTTTCTGTCCTACCGACCGACCCTAGAAAAAGTGCCTTGAGAGGATCCGAGAAGCTAAAGATCAATTAAGTGTGGCCTTAGAGCAAGAAAAAATTGTATCTGGTGTCCTGGCTAGCTAATTAACTAAACACCAGATAATTCCCAGGGCAAAACAGAAAGCAAATCTCCCTGATGGTTTGTTTACCAGACTTCTAAACTGTGTTGACAGTTGGGTTTAGTGAGGGAATCCACCCATGTGTCTGATGCTTTTAACTGCTCCCCTTTAAGCCGGTCTATGGCTCTGTCAAAGATTTTAGGAAGCTCAATGCAAACTTGATACTCAGAAAATACTGTCCCCAATCATATTACCATAATTCCCATATCTTTCTTCATGCATAAAATAATAAATTCATAAATTGATATGAAATATAAATCTTGTTTCAGCACAGTCATTCACTTTGGGAATAAAATCTTAAATATACATCAAGATAATCTTATTAGATATCATCCATTTGCATACTGGAAGCTTTCACTGCTCCCTATAGTATCTGTGTAATCTGTGTAAATTATTGCTTCCGATGTTATAGTTGAAATTGAATTCTAAAACATGAATTTCTTGAGATAGCATTTTCTGGTGAACTGCTTCCCATAAACTATTTCATAAAACTACCACGTATTGGTAGTTTTATGAATAGTATGACTCTCATATGGTTTTTCCATGGCCTATTGGTTAAGAGTGCCTGTTTGTGCCACCTCTGGCTCTGAGGTCACAGGTTCGAATCCCATCCCTGAAATAAATTTAGTCTGAGATCGTGGGACATTAAATATAAGCAGGTTGTATCCATTGTTCTATACCCGGCATCTCTGAATTAATAGGGCATGTGTTGGACTCCCAGTCTTCTCATATCACCATCATATGGTCGGTCAGTTGGTAGTGATGTCCCCTGGTTGTCTGGCAATCATGCTTCTATGAGGTAGCCTATAAGAGACCATTGAATTACATCTACATTGTATATTAATATCAATATATTTTCATGGAATCATTCCTTTATTAAGATGAAAACACAAAAGCAAATTATTTTCATTTACTTTAAATTGATCGGTTTTCCAGATTTCATACAAATAATGTTCGAGTTCCCTCGTGGCCTAACTGATAAGTGCGCTTGTCAACTGGCTCTGAGGGTGTGGGTTCAAATCTCACCCCGGGAACTCGCTTTAGTCCGAGCCCAGGGGACATTAAATGGAGGGGGGTTGTATCCAGTGTTCTATGCTGGGGCAACTGAAAGACCCTGGGCATCCCTGAATTAATAGGGTATGTGCCAGACTCACAGTCTTCTCATCTCATCATCATATGGCGATCACCTGCCTCGATATAGCCCACTAAAAGGTGCTGCAGAGGCGTAAAACACAAACCAACAAACAAATAATGTTCAGTAACTGTTTGTACACATATTGCCCACAGTTAAAGTCTCAGAGTTGTAGGAAGACATCTTTGATGTGTAGCGTAGGCAAGATGCAGAGGATGAAACAGTGTGGCTTGTTGATCGATAACAATGTATCCCGGAAGATTGGAGTGGTTAGATGGGCTGTAGCTTCCATAGATGCTAGACATTTGTCAGTTACATTGCAGCTTGTTGACTCCGTCCCTTTCCCAAATGCCACAGGGAATTGGGAATGACAAATGCATCACACCTGATATAATGATGTCGCTTTACAGCCAGGGAAATGGGATTGATTACATAAATGCTTGAGTAATGTCATATATATATGTACTTCCTCTCTTGAACACAAATGCAGTTGATGACTTGTGCATATTTTGTTCGTGAATATATTCTGTAGTGAAAGCACCACTGATGAAGACGTTGAGAAGACATAGGAAACTTTGGCACTGAATATTTATCTTCCTGTATGCAGAAAGTAAATTTATCGATCTGTAAATTAAGAATCTACATACACTTGTCTCAATGTTAAAGATGGACCTGCATGCAATGACATCACTGAAGTCCTCAAGCAATTTGAACGTATCACTTATATTCCCTTGGTCAAAAGAAACAAGTAGAATTCTGGGGGTGGGACAAATGTAGGGAATAAGTAAGAATAGGCAGTGAAGCACATAGGTCTGCACTTTTGCCTGTAATGTGATATTAAGGTAATATAGGCTTTACCTTCAACGTAATGAACTGAAATAAATATATTGAAAGTGATATACTTCCTTAATGTGTAAGTGTCAGACATTTTGTATTTTTGAATAGATTTATAGAATAATCTTCATTATTAATTTGCAATTTGCAACGCCATATTATTGAAATGTGTCCTTCTTCTTGAATTTTCCTTGAGCTGTTCAGTGTTAAAGTATTTACATTCTGACATTGGCTAAAAAGGATATGGATCATAAAAAGGTGTCAGTGCCAAACGATGGCATGTGTTGCGCTCTTTTACTCTATGATATGCAGCTTTTAGTCCAGTGGCAGACTTTGATTTTTTTCTTAACCTTGTTTTATCCATCCAATGACTGTTTTTTGCTTTTTCTGGTAGATAGGCACCTACTGATCACAAATCAACTGGGTGCAGAGGTGGCACCCTTGGGGAAATTTTTTTATTGACCAAATTCAAAATGGCTGCCCTCGATCAGGTAAAAAACCTATTATTGGTGATATCTCAGCTTCTAATTGACAGAGAGACTTGATTTTGGTGTCAAAATATACATTTTCAGGGTCAAGGAAAACATTCAGATGGGTTTCAAAGCAATATCTGATGCAAAAAATATTTTATTAAATAAATGTTGATGATATTTAGAATTAAATATATATATAAAGTGGTACTCGTTATTGCAGAAATTAGGTTCACGCTGTATGAAAATACAGAGTTAGAGTTAGAGTTAGAAAATCTTTATTGACATGTGCCGAAGCACCCAGCCCACAAAGGGCTTACAAGTCACAAAAAGCTTTATTATAAAGGACACACAAGTGAAACACATATATACAAAATGGACATACAAAATTACAACTTTCACAATTTCAACTTAATACATGATATGTTTTTATTGTGTATAAATGCATTCCCTCCTTCTTTGTATAGCATCAAATAAAAATGTAGCAGTATATTTTACGACATTTTTCGACATCAACAAAACAAGCTTATCCTCTACGTTCAAAAAAATATAACCCGGTTCTATCTGTAAAACATGATCTAATAAGACTGCTCTCAAATCATCATATACAATCATTAACTATTCCATACAAGGTAAAATGTAATATATACTTAAATGTATAGCCCACAGGTAGTGTTAAAATGTGACATTAACTGAAAAGAATAATGAATAACATTATTTCAATATTCTCCGAGGATCTAATCTCATGTCGTTGGATGCATGATGTCATACAGAGCGTTTAGTCATTTTATCCAGTTTCAGGCAGGACTGCAATCATTGCATTACCACCATCCTCAACTTCAGGTGTTTTATGCCAGTTTTGGCAGTGATGATTCATAATACTTGCACCATTATTGTTTCTAGAACATTGTCCATTCCAGTTAATATTACATAGTTGAGGACTGTTACTAGACATTAGATACTAATCAAGATGCTTCCCTTAAAATTCTACCAAGCCTTCATCTTGGTGTCAAAATGTATATTTTCAATGTCTAGGAATACAGTAACATTGTTTGTATTTAGCATTATTAGAGGCAAAAATTTAAACCATACCCCTAATGCAGAAGTTAGGTTCATAAATGTCTGCAAATATAGTCATTTATTATTCCATATTTGGTATAATGGAATGTACATTGTACACTGTTTAAACCAACATTAACATGAAATCCACATGATGCATTTACCTCAGGGCTGTAACAAGGATTATTTCAGAATGGCAGGCACAATGAGGGAGGAGGTTTGGGTCCTTGTACTCGCCAAGAAGGCAGCAGCATCCAGATGGCCTGTGATGCATTCCTGGCTATCTGGAGCGCTTATTCCACCATAAAAGGCAATGCAGGATAAATGGCAATGGCGAAGTCATAATTCTAAAAAAAACAAGGAAAGGAATAAGAACAAATGTTAATGCTGGTAAGATGTTCTAATATTCCACATCAATTGCTTCAAACACATTGAAAACTTCAAGCCTGTGTCTCTCTGTCTGCCTCCTCCTTCCAGGCACCATGCAGAGAGTGGAGTGAGAGGTAGGAAGCAGAAGGAAGCGTTAAGATCAAATAAGTAGGACGCAAGAGGGCAAGAGACGATACAGAAAGGGAGTAGGCTCTGGTAGGTAGAGTTGGAGGATAGATAGAAGGAAAGGCCGTATTATATCGCAATCCAGAGGGAGGTCACTTAGAGGAGGCTAAAGAAGCAGACGGAAGCAAGAGCTTGAGAGAAAGCTGCAAGGGATAATGCAGAGAGGGAGGAGGCAGAGAAAGAGGGAGGACGCATTCGGAGAAGAATGAAGAGTTTTCTATTTAGGAGAGGCGGAGCAGGTGAGGAGTCAGAGAGAAATATATCAGGCAAGAATCTGGAAGGAGGAAGAGCTTATGCCTCCTTCCTATTTGCATTCTCCCATTTATGCCTGACTATCTCCCACAGCTCTTGCCTTGTCCTCCAATGGCAAATAGTGTTTTTCTTCTCCTTGTGCCTTTTTTCTTCCCGCTGGCTCCAAATAATGTTCATACCATTCTGCCACCTCAATGCCATGCCTCCTGCCACACTCCCTCTTCCCTCTTCTGTCTTATTCTCTCTTTCTACCTCCACCTTACGATATGTTGCTCTTGCCACAATAGGTCCTCTCTCCCCACTTCCCCACTCTACATTCTGCCTCTCATACATATGTAACTCGTCCATTCCACCTTCTCTGCTGCTTCCCTCTGCTACCTCAATCTGCCTCCTCCCCACTCTGTCTCCCTATCTCCCCCAATAGATCTTAACCCCTCCCTCTAACACCTCTGTAGCAGCTTATGTCTACTCCACCTGTGCATCCTCCCTATTGTCCTTGTCCCCTTCTTCTCTAGTCTCATTAATGCCTCTATTCCCATCCATCCCTTCCTAGTACCTACTCAATGCTCACTCCATGCATAATCCAATTCCAAATTCCCAGCCTTCATTCAGTCCCTCCCATAATTTTCTTCATCCGTGATCTTTCATCCCTAATATTAATTTATTTATTTAGCTTCCACATTACATACCACAGTCTGAGAATTTTTTTTCATACACTCAGAGGAGAGAGCTTGGATATTCTTTCACTCAATAGTCAAAAATGACAAAATGAGATATTGGCCTTCTTGTGATCAAGCCCTCTTATGTGATCAGCTTTAATAAAACATACATGATGGTAGCTTGATAGAATTTCAAGGTGGCACTTTAAATAGTCTCTAAAGCCTGGTATCAATCCTCAACTAAGTGACTTTCACTGGAACGAACAATGTCCTAGAAACAATAATGGTGCAAGTATTATGAATCATCACTGCCAAAACTGGCATAAAACACCTGAAGTTGAGGATGGTGGTAATGCAATGATTGCAGTCCTGCCTGAAACTGGATAAAATGACTAAACGCTCTGTATGACATCATGCATCCAACGACATGAGATTAGATCCTCGGAGAATATTGAAATAATGTTATTAACTATTCGTTTCAGTTAATGTCACATGTTAACACTTCCTGTGGGCTATACATTTAAGTATATATTACATTTTACCTAGTATGGAATAGTTAATGATTGTATTCTCATATATTTTGCAAACCTAGCTTCTCCAATAACGAGTACAACTTTATAAAATAAATTAATTCCAAATCTCATCAACATTTATTTGATTAAATATTTTTTGCATCAGATATTGCTTTGAAACCTATCTTAATGTTTTCCTTGACCCTGAAAATGTATATTTTGACACCAAAATCAAGTCTCTCTGTCAATTAGAAGCTGAGATATCACCAATAATAGGTTTTTTACCTGATCGAGGACAGCCATTTTGAATTTGGTCAATAAAAAAATTTCCCCAAGGGTGCAACCTCTGCACCCAGTTGATTTGTGATCAGTAGGTGCCTATCTACCAGAAAAAGCAAAAAACATTCATTGGATGGATAAAACAAGGTTCTCTGGCCTGCCACCAGACTATTTGCTATCATTGAAGCTACCTCTTTTTTTCACACAAGAATTTCAACTCCGAAAGAGTTCAAACAAAAGGATACTTTGAAAGTGACACGAAAAGTGTACATCTTCGCAGGCACAGGTACATGCAATGTGTCAATGCCATGACAAGGGATGAACTGCTTGTATGATGCATGGTTTCACACCATTTCGAAGTGACCACGTAAAATCAATGTTGATATAATGTGTGGTTTCCTGGCATGTTCAACTGAAAATATTTGCATGCATCCTTTCAAGAAAACTAGTCAAGAAACCATTTTTCAATCCTATCCTCAGTTACTATTATACCAAAACCTTCTTCAATTTTCCTGAAGGTGAAATTTTTTGGGCATCTGATTGCTTGATTACTCTATACTGAAAAATTTTTCAAATTAACCAAAGCATTTTCAAGTATCCTTCCCCTTGTTACTATGTCTCTTTTTCGCCTGTATTGTCTAGGGTGGTCTAAACTCAAGAATTTCACCTTCTAAAGAGTTCATTACCAGGCAAAAAAAAAATTCAGCAAAATCGATTAATATTTACAGGTCAGACAAAGCTGTTAAAGTTAAGCCGGGGATTGCCCGTCAGCAGGCCTCCAAATCATCAGTTTTGCAAATCAGGACTACTATTACTCTGCCTGTTCTAGAGAAAATGCTAAAAATATTCCCTTTGTAGAAAAATGGGAGGAATTGACTGATATTGCAGTTGTGTGAATGGGGAAATACTTTCTAAACTTCAAAGGCCTTGTGCAACCTGTAAATATTAACCAATCCCTAGTGGTGCATAAATTATACAGGACATGAAGATCCAGTTAATTTCACTGACCCAATTAATTTGCTCATACTACTCCAATACTCCTTGTTTGTTTCAAAAGTCAGAAAACTCTCCAAAATCCCAATCACCCAAGAAAACTTGTAGACAAACTCTGAGTTGGTGTCTTGTCTGGATTGATGAGAGCCAGACCAGGCTGAGTGAAGAAACACAAGTTCAACTCTTCCCAATACAGAGGACAAGCAATCCATCAGATGTATACACAGTGTCTTTATCCTTCAACCATCTGCATCACTGACTACATCTAAAGTTACTTCAATAGAGACAACTTCTGAATGCTCAATATATGCTAAGAAGAGGAAATTTATTGGATAGAACTTCCATCTATTATTTGTATCATCACATTTTTTTGGTATATCTACCATTCTCATATCATGCATAAGTATCATGCATGTGCAGCATTACCTGTTTGTACATGTATTTAAACATTATATAAGATATTTTATTTGGAAATTTGTGAAATAGGATTGAAACTTGATTTTTGGATATCTCTGAATATGACGAAGTTTTTCACAGAAATAAATTTTAATCATTATTGACAGAAAGACAAATCCTCCAATGGAGTCTGTTATTGTCAACACCTACCTAGATCATAACGGCCCCAATCCTGTTTTCAGAGAAATCCAACATCGTTGAATTACATGAATTGGCTTATTGTGTAAGATATTTATTGAATGTCTTCAACACATAGGAGAGGTGTCAGATATCCTCGTCTGAGACAGCTCAAGGACGTATACAGTCCGATTTCTTTTCTTTTCAAATACTTAGTAATACGTTTTTAATCATAAATTCTAGGACATGCAATGGACGACATATTCTCAAATACCTATTGTGCCAATTATGTATAAATTGTCATCCTGACGAGTATCTTTGTTTTTTAACTTTCTTCAAAAGAATAATTCAGAGTGGAAAAAAGGTACTAATTTGCCGACTGAGCCATTGCATGTTTAATCCAAGCCATTTCATGGGGGACTGGCCTAGGCCCTTTTCTCCACTCAATATAGTCAGACATGAGTGTAAACTTGGAAATAGGCAGTGTGGCATCTGCAGAAAGTTTGACGAACACGCAACAATAATGTGTAGGGGAGATTGAGGCATAGCCACCTTCGGGGCATAACCACCCACCCAGTGGTTCCAGTTGATTGGTTCCACATGGTGAAAACATTAATTGTATAATGCAGGTGATTGTACTTTTGTGAGACAACTTCTTGCAGGAAGGGGGTACAAGCAAAATCCAGAACCAAATTAAACAGCTCAGTTTGTTTAGTTCTTAAGCGTTTTTAAGGAGCTTCATCTTAGTTTCCATTAGACTGTATTTGTGATGACATTCAACATAAAGGAGATGTAAGGGAACATTGATTTTCAAATGGGATTTAACTAGCATTAAATCTCATCATGAGTGAATATCGGGTTAGTTGCAGTTTTGGACAAAGCTGTTGAAGTTAAGCTTGGGATTGGCCATCAGCAGGCCTTCAAATCATCGGTATTGCAAATCCTAAATGGGGGAGTGATAGAAACAGGAGGGGGATTTCAAAAAATGTGCTGTATATTTGTGATAAACTTGGGAAGGGTTATCATAGATTATGTCATTTGGGATGTCTTGAAAAACATAAAGATTGGTACTGGCGGGAGCAACCCGGAAAGATATATCTCCAGATCATTACAACAGCAAAAGTGAGGTCACTGATTTGGTTTGATACTTTCCAAGTCGAGAGCACCTGCATTTTCATCAGAAAGAAACATAGTATCTGTTACATTTGTGAATGTCACTACATGTATTTTTATATTTAATTATTTATTCATTGTAATTCTTATCTTATATGACTTTCTAAGGTCGGTAGATAATGTGACTCATTTCTTCTTTTTTGTATTAATTCATTGATTGTGATACATTTTACTGAGAGTGCCTCCCTTGTGTGCCAATCAATACAGTGGAGGTGGCCCCCCTGAGTCATGGTCATGGTCTGTTGGACAGGTATGTCCCAATTAGAGAATGACAATTTTCAAATGAAAAGGGTCAGATTGCAACTGACAACTGAAGCAGCATAATGCAAAAACAGGTCTCATACTTCTTGTAAGTTATCATTCATTTCAGGGGCGTATCTAGAAATGGCCTGAGGGGGGGGCCATTACGGGGCGCTCAGCGGCTTTTCCTATCTCTTCCATGTTAATTTTTGGCCTGAGGGGGGGGGGCCATGGCACCATGGCCCCCCCCTAAATACGCCACTGATTCATTTTATTGTTTTATTATATATACATTTATTCTTATCAATTCATAAATGAGTAGTTATTTGGTTAATTCAGTTATTATCAACGTATTCTTTAAATGTGATCTTACATATTTAGTAATCAATGGTGATCTTATTGCTTTTATGATTTATTGATTTGGTTTAATTGTGAATTTATTGTAGTGTGAATGTAGACTTATGGTAGTTTATTTCTTTTTGTGTTTTAGATTTACCTCAGTACCTCACTCACTTGCTCAATCAAACTTATCCATTCGAGCGTTAAATAAAAGTTGAGACCTAACAAGCCCAATCGTCTTTGATGATATACAACAGTAAATAAGAAGTTTTCAACAAGTTACCAAAATGGATAAGAAAGTTGTGAGGAAGAATTGCAAGTCTGCCCTGACCAGGGAAATAAACAATGTGAGACAATTTATGGCAGAAGACAGGGGCGGACTGGCGACATTTCGGGCCCGTGGCAAAATTAGTCGATGGGCCCCAACATTCTTATTTTCAGCATTATTCCTTTCATGACAAGAATGGTCCTTTCCTATACAGGGCCCCCTCGCAATGGGGCCCCAATAACATAAACTTATAACCTTTAAACTAAAAGTTTGATAGTACTGCACAGTCACAAACTTGTCAAAAAGACAGATTTTTTGGCTTTTTTCTCAAATTTTTATTTTTTGGCACCTTGAGTGGGCCCCCTGAGTAGTTGGGCCCGTGGCAGCTGCCACTCTGCCACATAGGCCAGTCCGCCCCTGGAAGAAGATGATGTCAATGGAGTGAAAAGTCGACATCCCAACTTCAAGATCAAATTTTCTGCATTCGAGAAGGCCCATGATGATTATCACGCTTATCTGACGGATGAGACTGTGATAGATGATAGTGAGAAGTACTTCAACAATGTACAAGAAAATTACACTGTTGAATTGACGGAGGTCAATGAATGGCCGAAATCCTGACATGAAGCTGACCAGAAACAGAAGGAAGAAAAGAAAGAAGATGATAAGCTGGTCATCGAGAAGTCAAGAGTTGAATCGCATCGACATAGTAGTTTTCATGTCGCTAAATTTGATGGAACACCAGAGAACTTTCATGGTTTCTTTGCAGTGTTCGATGAACACGTGCACCAGGCTGCTGTGACTCCATCTGTCAAATTGGCCAAGTTGCTCCAGTTTACCACAAAGTCTGCTCATAAGGCTATTCATTCATGTTCAATTGCAGGAGTTCGCAGATGAGCTTGCAATTGCAAGGCCATATTGATGAGTATGTCCCGGTTGAGTGAAGTTGACACTCAGAAGTCCATTTCTGACATTGCCAAGCGCCTTGATTCCGATGCCCATGACAAGTGGAGGCTTACCGCTTTGAAGCAGCGACGTGAGAAGGGTACCTATCCAAAATTTGAAGCCTTTGTCCAATTCGTGGAAGAACAAGCTGATGAGGAAATGGACCCCATTTACGGATCGAAGAGTAAAACTTCCGGAAAGGTCGTTCGTAGTACCACTTCAAGCTTCTCTACGAACACACATGCAACGTCATCAAGTTCATCAGGTGTCGTGAGATATCCTTGTACATTATGTCAACAGTTTCACAAATTGTTTAATTGTGAGAAATTTAGAGAAATGAAGCCTTATGAACGTTTAAAATTTGTGAAAGACAATCGTTTATGTGAGAACTGTCTAATGTCGAATCATCAAGTGGCAACATGTCGTAAACAATCTACCTGCAGTGTTCCTGGATGCGGCAAAAGACACACGAAGTTTATACACTTGCCGGCGAAGCAAGAGTCTACTGAGGTCAAAGGGTTTGTGTCAATGAACATTGGTACCAATCTGGGTAAAGAAAAATCATGTCAAAATCAAATACATTTGCCTCTTGTGAATGTTAAAGTCAATGATTCTGTAAATGTGACAGCTTTGCTAGATACAGGCTCGACAGGTAGTTTCTGCTCGAGAAAAGTTGCTGACATGTTAGGTATTAAGGGTTACCAAGCAAAGTTCAAATTGAGCACAATGAACTCAGTGGAAGAATGTAAAGATCTTGAAGTAGTTGATCTTGAACTGGCATCTGTAAATGATGAATCAATGAAACTGCATTTTAGAAATGTGTTAGTAGTAGATACAATACCCACCAAAACTTTACAGGTCAATGTTGATACAAGCATGTACCCTCATGTTGCAGATCTTCCTTTCCATGTTCCCAATGGTCGTGTTGATGTTCTCATCGGTCAGGATCATTCAGAAGCCTTGGTTCCACTACAGATTCGGAAGGGCAAGTCTGGAGATCCATTTGCAGTCAAGACGTTCTTTGGTTGGTCCATCAATGGTGTTCTTCCCGTGGATGATCTTGTGAGTCGAAGTGTGGTATCCAATTTCATTTCCTGCAATTTGGAGGATCAGGTTCGTAAACTTTGGGATGTTGAAAATGCTGGGTTGTCTCAAATTGATGTTGCTTGGTCTCGTGATGATGAGAGAGTTGTTGCATTGTGGGAAAGAGAAATTCAAGTTGAAAATGGTCATTACGTTCTTCCAATCCTATGGAAAGATGATATTGATGTTCCGAATAACAAGGTTGTTGCTCTGTCAAGATTAAATTCTCTTCTCACAACTCTCAAGAGAAAAGGAATTTTTAAGTCTTATGATGATGAGATTAAAAAGTCACTATCCAAGGGGTATGCTGAAAGTGTTTCCGAGTGCGCAGTTTCAAAGTCTAGAGATGTTTGGTATCTGCCTCACCACGCAGTTTTATCTGACAAGAAGCCAGGTAAACTGCGAATAGTTTCGACTGTGCGTCAAAGTTCATGGGAGAATCTCTAAATGAAAAGTGTCTTCAGGGCCCTAATTTCACAAACAAACTCTTTGATGTCCTTTTGAGGTTCCGTAGGCATCAAATTGTTATCATGGGAGACATGGAATCCATGTATTATCAAGTCAGAGTTCCTGATTCCGATAGAGATTTCCTTAGGTTTCTTTGGTACGATGAAAATGGTGAAGTTGCAACTTACAGAATGACATGTCATGTTTTTGGAGGCGTTTGGTGCGCTTGTGACCAATGATGAGGGCATCCGTAGCCAAATTCCGGAATCTGAGAGGGCTGCAGAAGTTAAGGACTTCAGGTATGGATCAGAGACTAGAGCGCTAGGTGTAAAGTGGAATCCAGAGACTGATGAAATGTATTTTGATACTCAATTGGAAGTCAAATCTGTGACTCGAAGAACAATTCTCAGTTTGATGTCTTCGACATTCGACCCGTTGGGGCTGATCAATCCTGTACTGGTGACAGCCAAGATGCTCTTCCAAGATGTTACAAGATTGAAATACAAATGGGATGATATGCTCCCCGATGATATTCAGAGAAAGTGGTTTGAGTGGATACGGTCCCTAAGTCAATTGAAAGACATTAAAATTCCATGATGTGTGAAGCCTGTTTCTCAAGTGGATGCGTATCTTGAATTACATCACTTTTCTGATAGCAGTGAGAGAGTTTATGGATGTTGTTCATATCTCAGAGGTGTGACCAAGGAAGGCGAAATTCATGTTGATTTACTTTGCAGCAAGAGCAAAGTTGCGCCAATCAAGCCAATTTCGATCCGTCGGCTCGAACTTCAAGCTGCAGTCTTGGCAGTCCGCATGGATGTGACGTTAAGGAGAGAACTTCATTTGGATTTGAGTGAGTCGCAATTCTGGACTGACAGTCAAGTCGTGCTGCAGTACATCACCAATGAAACTCAGCGATTCCATGTGTTTGTGGCCAATAGAGTGTCTGAGATTAGAGGTGTGACTCAGCCGAGTCAGTGGAGACACATATCTGGATCCGATAATCCAGCTGATCTCGCCACCAGAGAGCAGACTCCTGACAAACTTGGTTCCAGCAACTGGTTTAGAGGACCGGCATTCTTGCACACATTTAAGAGTGATTGGGATGTGAAGAATCTTGAAATTGAGGAGGTCACGGCTGATGACGCTGAAGTCAAGTCTTTTCTGATAGACGTCCAAGATCATCCTATTGACAAATTGATTGCTCACCATTCTAGATGGTATAGTCTGAAGCGCGCAGTGTCATGGTGGCTGAGGCTGAAGAAATTCCTGAAGATGAAGAAGAGGAAAGTTGTGAATTCTCCTTTGTCCGTCAGGGAGATTGAGGCAGCTGAAGTCTGTGTCATCAAACATGTGCAACAACAAATATTTGCGGATGAGATTAAGAAGCTTGCAGCTAAGGATGTTGTTGGACGATCTAGCGACATCAAGGATTTGTGCCCCATGTTGGACAGTGACGGTGTCCTTCGCGTTGGCGGACGTCTTGAACATGCTGAGCTGGAGTACTCTGCGAGACATCCCATTATCCTTCCGAAGAACCATCCTGCATCTGAAATGATCGTGAGAGAGACGCATGAAATTGCTCACCTTGGGACAGAATGGACTTTGAGCTTAATCAGAAGAAAATTCTGGATTCCAAGTGCACGTAAGGTCATCAAGAATGTGAAATTTGCTTGTATTACCTGCAGAAAACTCTATGCTGAACCATGCGTCCAGAAGATGGCAGATCTTCCGGTTGGAAAGGCTCATGCCTGATGAACCCCCATTCTCGGAATTGATTGTTTTGGGCCGTTCCTAGTGAAAGTAGGTCGTTCTGAGGTCAAACGTTACGGTTGTCTATTTACTTGTTTGTCTATTCGCGCTGTGCACATAGAGAAGTTAGACAGTCTTGACACGGATTCGTTCTTGAATGGTTTCCGTAGATTTGTTGCTCGGCGGGGTTTTCCAATCAAGGTGTTCAGTGATAATGGGACCAATTTTGTTGGAGGGTTTTCCGAGTTGTCCAAGTCGTTGCGTCTGTTAGACGTCAACCAAATTGAATCTTATGGTATAAAATGTGGGGTTGAATGGTCTTTCAATCGTCCGCAGGCATCCCATATGGGAGGGATATGGGAGAGGATGATCCGGGTCATTAGGAGAGTTCTGAGTGCTGTTCTTGGGAATTGTCGTCTGAATGATGAAATTCTAACTACTGTGTTTGCTGAAGTTGAGGGCATCATCAATTCCAGGCCCATCACAAAGTTGAGTGATTCCATTGACGATCCATCTCCTCTCACTCCTAATCATCTACTTTTGCTTCGAAGTGGTTCTGCATTGCCTCCTTGCAATTCAGAAAGTGTGTATTGTAGAAGGTGGAAATATGTGCAGAATCTAGCCAATCAGTTTTGGAAGAGATGGGTACGTGAGTATCTTCCAGAACTTACCAAGAGAAACAAGTGGCTAAGGCCAAAGGTCAATGTAAAGGTCAATGACCTAATTCTTGTCAAAGATGAAAACATGCCCAGAAATCTCTGGCCTCTTGGTTTGATTTCAAAGGTGATTGAAGGCAGAGATGGCTTAGTGAGAACAGTACATGTTAAAACCAAGTCAAAGGTTTTGGTCAGACCAATTACAAAGATTGTTATGCTTGAACAGTGTTAATAATTCTTTGTTGTCAAATGCTTAATCAATTGTTTTTAGAAAAAAAAAAATCTCTTTATTGTATATATATTTTCAATTTGATGGCTTTATTGAAGACTTTTCTTCAATGTGGGGGAGTGTTACATTTGTGAATGTCACTACATTTATTTTTATATTTAATTATTTATTCATTGTAATTCTTATCTTATATGACTTTCTAAGGTCGGTAGATAATGTGACTCATTTCTTCTTTTTTGTATTAATTCATTGATTTTGATACATTTTACTGAGAGTGCCTCCCTTGTGTGCCAATCAATACAGTGGAGGTGGCCCCCCTGAGTCATGGTCATGGTCTGTTGGACAGGTATGTCCCAATTAGAGAATGACAATTTTCAAATGAAAAGGGTCAGATTGCAACTGACAACTGAAGCAGCATAATGCAAAAACAGGTCTCATACTTCTTGTAAGTTATCATTCATTTTATTGTTTTATTATATATACATTTATTCTTATCAATTCATAAATGAGTAGTTATTTGGTTAATTCAGTTATTATCAACGTATTCTTTAAATGTGATCTTACATATTTAGTAATCAATGGTGATCTTATTGCTTTTATGATTTATTGATTTGGTTTAATTGTGAATTTATTGTAGTGTGAATTTAGACTTATGGTAGTTTATTTCTTTTTGTGTTTTAGATTTACCTCAGTACCTCACTCACTTGCTCAATCAAACTTATCCATTCGAGCGTTAAATAAAAGTTGAGACCTAACAAGCCCAATAGTCTTTGATGATATACAACAGTATCTTTCCACCAGACATGGAAATCCTCTAATTATTTTTGTTTGTGGTACCAGCGGGAGGGATGTTATGCCCCATAGGGTAGGTGATAATGCCCCAAGCACGGGGCATAACCACCCACCTAGTACCAAAAACTATTTCATAACCCTGTCCTATAAGGGAGAGTCATTAATTTTGATGTTTCGGGTAGGGGATATGACTGAACTCCAAGAAGGCATCATATTGCCAATTTGAGTTCTGAATTGTGTTCGTCATTATCATCCTATGGGACATTTTGTCTTAAGGGAGTGCTTGTGCCTCGCTCTCCCCTACTTCGAAATAGGCGGTAATTGCAATTGCAGAATGTTCGACATTAAGGGGAAAATAATAGATATTTGGAAATAGGCAGTAGGGCAATAGCAGAATGTTAAACCAACAAGCACCAACAATAAGTACTTGGAAATAGGCAGTGTGACTACAGCAGAATGTTTGACTAACAAGAATATGTACTTGGAAATATTCTATATTCGTTGACGTCTTTCATGGGCCCCTCTGAGTCCATTGGCCCCTGAAAACTTCCACTTTGCCACATAGGCCAGTCTGTCCCTGTCACCCGGTTTATAAGACTACTCTTATTGTATTCGTCAAGTGTGTCATGCGGGAGTATGGTCCCCCTCAGGTTGCAAAATGCACCAAAATGCTATAAGGTGAAGGAGGAGGGTGGCAACATGAGGTAAGTTGATCTCAAAACAACAGTCTTATAAAGCAAGGAGCAGTTCACATAATGAAACATAATATTTGTTTTTATAGACTTGTCCATTGCACACATATTCCTTTAAAAAAGACCCTGCCATGCATTTCATGTAGAGTGGGTCGGGGCAAAAAGCCCGGGTTAGGTGAGAGGCCCCCCAGGGTTATATCTAAACTTACATTTTTGGTGCTTTTTCTTATTGATAGGATTGAAGCTAGAGGCTTTTTAGGTTACATCACAAATTTTCAGGGCAAACAGCACCAAACCATATAATAGAAGTAATTAAAGAAACAAAAAAAGGCGCATGGTTTTTGTAACTTTGATTAATTCTTTGAAAGTGGTTGTCAGAAATAACTTTGGAAATTTTTAAAAGTATAATGGATATCTGAATTGCTTCACTTTATGACCATTACATAAATATGATTTGGATAATATTTTTTGCATTTTAGCTCAAAATATAGAGGTCAAATTAAAATATGTGAGTTCGGGGCGAGAGGCCCCACATGGTATGGGGCATGAGGCCCCCGTTCACTGAGGCCTTGAAGCTGTTTCAGGAACCATTTCATAATGTGTACTTTACCTTAAATCTTGATAGAATAGCTAATTGAAATCGAAAACATTTGGCCGAAATTAAAACAGGGCAAAAAATATTTAAAAACACATGTATGAACAGAAAAATTCTGAAATTCAGAAAAAGCTAATGGAATGCCTTAAAAATGATAGAAGAACCCCAAGAAATAACTTTCAAGCTGAAATCGCTCACAAAAAAAATTGCTATAGGATTATAATAGGGGGCTTCTTGCCAGATGGGTGGGGTAAGAAGGCCATTTTATATTTTTTACAAAAAGGGTCGTAACTCCTTTATTAAAATTGGTAGACATTTGTTTCACTAGCTATAAGTAGAGTCAAGTGATCCCTTCCTGGCAACATAAGCATTTAAATAATCGACCACAAAAAGTAGGTCAAATCGCACCTCGAAGTTAAGGGGGGCTGCATGCCCCGCGCTACTCTAATGTTGGCTTATGTTGAGTAATGAATTTAATGCCACATTTGACGTCAATAATTACTTTTTGGTGCAACTCGTAACACTGAAATTATCAACGAATGTTTAATTATTTAATGAAGTTGATTATTCAATATTGCACATAAATAGCAATTTTCATTTTAATATGGTTGCAATTTCTTATAATAAGGGCATGAGGTTCTTGGAGAATAATTCATTTAGAATAGAATAGAATAGTTTATTGACCATTATAAAATAATATTTTACATTGACATACAAAAATTGTCAGCATTAATCATGGTAGGCTGACACCAGTACTGACGTATTTGCCTTTACCAATAAAGTCTTATATACATAAAACATAATCACTCGCATATTTGAAAACTAAAATATGACCAGTTGAAAATTGTTAAAATGAAGATTAAGTAAATAGGGAAAAGTAAAAAAAAAACAGAACCATCATATCTTATTTACAAGTAAATAAACACATGTTGATAAAATCCTCGTATTACATATTAATTAATCCTATTGCTGCCCAGGATATTATGCATGCATTGCGTAGAGTAACCTTTATTTCAAATTACGTGAAACACTGACCTTTGTATTAGAATATATCCACTGTGTCAGCCAATCTCTAAATTGCCAATCTCCTAATATCTCAAATAGTTAAAAAGACTTGATTTAGATATTGGCAAAGAAAATACCATGCCCATCTCTTTATTATCGCTCATTACACGTCTTTTCGGACCACTTAGAACATTTACAAATACTTAAATAATGAAATGCAGGACGCGGTTACGGGATACGGGATCGCGGAATACGGATTTTTTTTTAGAATTAGGCCTTGGGAGTGCCTGTCTGGATTTCTTTATTTGAAGCACTTCTAGTAATGGTAGAGCCGAAATTTTTTCACTGTTAGATTTGTCTTTGAGAGATGTGTTCAGTTTGCCTGGTTAGATTCGTAGCAATATCAAAAATTGTGCAGATTTTGTATAGGAGTTCTAGTAATGAGAGAAACGACAACTTTGCACCAATATATGCGTCTTGGAGAGACTTATTTGTTTAGCTAGATTTCAAGTTCGTAGCTTTGAAAATGTTCAAATATTTGTTAAAGGTAAAATTGAAAAATTAATAAATCTGTGCAATTTTGATTAATTCACCAGACCTGCTCAAAAGTCAGAATCCGAGATAAGTGGTCATCTGTGGTATATGTGGGTGATTAGCAATCAGACTCAAACAAGAAAAGAGAAAGAAAACTAATCTCTTTTTTTTAGTTTATTTATTTAATTTATTTTCCATAGGCCTATAGGTGGGAGGGTTAGCTAAGTTGGTAGCACACTGGTTATCAAATTGGCCTGTCAAACGTTTATACCACTTGTTTAATTTTATAATACTTTACTTTGTAAATCAATGTCCCCATACCAGGGCCTTGTTCATGAGTAGAGGCCTGTATGCATTCTAAAATTCATACATTTTCAAACAAGTAATAAAGATAGTTGTATCAGCCATGAATATATCAGTCTCTTCAATCAGTCAATCACTCAATTTTGAATTTTGTAAAGAATTTATATTCCAATTTCAAGAGATTTTCCTGCAAAAGGTATGACACTAAATGAAATAATTCTCGAAAATTTTCTTTTCAAGCTTCGGCAATGAAACTAACCTCTAAAAATAGCAATTTTTAATGGTAAAAACACCAAGTCTGTATCTTTGCTAGGAATCATACAAATTGCAAAAAAACGAATCCCGCATTTTCGGGATTTCAGTATGCCAATAGTTACAATAGTTTGTCAATAGTTAGAATAGCAAATTGCTCCTTTGGGAAAAGTTGTAAGATTTTGCCAATAAGAGAAATAATTTGCCAATAGTTGAAATAGTTTGCCAATAGGAGAAATAGCCATGATTGTAAAATTGGATTGTCTGCAGCATACACATGGAAAATTATTTATATTTACTGAGATATCATAATACAGGTGGGTGATGTACAATATACACATGTTGGAATATGATACAGACATGCACGCACAACCTTTTATGTTCTCTAGAAAAACATGACATTGTGTAAGAGTATCCAATCGTTAGGGAAACTTTCTTGTCAGGAAACAAAAAGTAAAATAACATAAAGAATAAAAAACATATGCAAAAAATATGTATACATCTGAGTGTAGGGTTGTGTTTTTCTAACCAAAACACCACAGAATATCTGTCACCTTGTCCTGGTAAACATGTGATCCTGAAAATTCTGTATCATGTGAATCCTCAGAGAAAGGGGGAGGAGCACTTCATTAAAAAAAAAATCTTTTGTGAAATTAGCACGAGAAGAATATTTGAGTTCCAGCATGATCGCTGCCAAATCAGTAAGAGAAAATCATTTGCTGACAGTGTATGGATACTGTTTGATGGTCAATCACTTACAAAACAAAACTCAAAATATTTTCTTCATGTTTTAAAAAAGCGATTTTGAATACATTTTAATTCATCAATGAAAATTAACTGTTACCATTTTAGTGGCAGGTGAGTTAGTGGAAGGGAAAGCGAGGGAACGAAAATGCATTGGAATGTTGCAGTGTGCAAGTTTGAGTATCTTGAAGAAAATATGGGGTTGTACTATAAGTATCGAAGGGCCACTGGTGGATGCTTGTCTATCCTTGAGGGTGGCCATGTCACTCAAATGATAGTAACTCCAATCCCCAGCATTCCAGCAAGATGTCGTGATCCACTGACCACAGCCTGGCAAAGCCTGACTGAGCAGACAGAACAAAGCCTCCTTCACCTTATATTTATGATTAACTTATCTTCACATAAACACTGAAAGGTGGTATTCTATGAAAGGCAAATAAAGCAACTTCTATCATCCTTGGTTCAAATTCAGATGATAGCTGATATCTTATATACACTTTTCTCATCTGCTTTTCATTATATCCAAATATTTCTTAATATAAGAAAAACTTAAACCATAAATTGTGACAGCTACATTTTAATACCATGAAATATTTACTCTAAACAGTCTATAGATCTGACCAAGTGTGAACAGAGAAAAGGTAAAGGTATAATTTGTGAGGAAGTGTGTGGAAATTTGAAGGAAGGATGGTTGATTAATATTATCAGAATAGTCAGCAGATTGGGCATGCCCTGGATAGGTATATATATATAGTTGACACATCAGCATATATGTTCAACATCAGTTGGAACAATCCAACCATATTCATTTTGAAAATCATGAAGTATTGCAGCTTTTGCTGTTCCAAAATGTTATCACAAAGGGCGAAGGTCATTTGCAGGTTGGCCCACATAGTATCAAAGGGCAGCTGATGGATGCTGGCCTGTGACAGTCTGTCCTTGATGGTTGCCGTCTCTGCAACCACATCACTCAACTGATAGCATCTCACATCCTGGGCTTTCCTGTTGGATCTCATCATCCACTGGCCAGCCCTGCAAAGCTTGACTAAGGACAACCTAAGACTGAATTAAGCCCCCTTCACTGGCTTCACTTTTTATTAATGATACACTTATCTGCATGACGAGGCTGATACCGATTAAAAAGGGAATTCAGTGACAAGCGCCTCAAGCGCAGGCTGTCACACTCTGTCATAAATGTCAGGACTCTAGTCTGTTGTAAGTCAGATGAATGAAGCTGATCACATCATAAAGATTACACCATAAACTAGTATCTTATCTCCATTCGCCTCACGCCTAGACCCTCATGCATCTCCCACCGAGTTAAAGTCTCATCATGTCACTGGCTCACACTGCTACTAGTCTGTGTCTCGGGCCTTTGCCACTCTATTGCACCAGTCTTCAGCGCCATTATATCTGCAGTGAAACATCCCTAGCCTCACTTTTTATCCAGCAATAACGTATTGCCTCTCCTTTGTTGGCTTGTCTGGACTTATAGCACAATAGTCAAGAGTGTAATAGTTAAACAAATCCATTTGAATGTAGTCTGGATGAGAAGTTAAATTGGTAGGCCGTAATTGTATCAGTGGCAGTGGCGAAGTAAAATATCCCTAACATAGTGTAAATGTGCTTTGAAATTTCACACAAATTCCTTCCATGTTGTGTTCTTAATATGTGGCTAGTTTCACCAAAATCGGAGAAGGTGAGGTGGGGACCATTGGTTGATTTGCGATGGAATGACCCACAAGCATTGCAACATTGTCACAATATTGGCGAAACATAGATGTGCCCATGCATTGGGTCAGAACTGTGCTTACAAAGCAATCTACCTAATTATCTACAGTGTTTCTATGTACCTAACTTTCTTATATCTATTTATCTTCCTATCTATCAATCGATCGATCTGTCAGAAGTTTTTCGATGACTTGCCATTTTCGTTCGTACCTAAGTTGGAGGAAGACTTTTACGGAATCTTACCTGACAGAATGTCCTTGCGTGCTGTGTTATATGTCATGATAACATATAAAGAAAGGTCAAATACTCAGTATCATTGACAGTATTTCCTGTCTTCCTGACAGCAGAAATAAGAGAAGCATCAAACTTCAGCATGTAACAATATAGCTGCAGAGCCACCAGACTCGACCAAGGAAAGATGATATTATTTTTGTAGTATTATTCAATATGGTATCTGATACACAGCTACTTTGTTTTCTTATTAACATGATTTTTCTCCTATTCACTTAGTGGATATGGAGTGAATAACTGGGAAAAGTAAAACATAGAATACAATACATGAGAATACAATATACATGTATGCTGAGCTAGAATAAGACACTTTACAGGATGTACAAATTGCAAAGATGGATAATTTGGTATGCTTCATGCTTGTCTGCAAGTATATATATGTACGCTTGTATTTCATGTGTTGTGACAGTATCCGTGTAATTGAGCCAATTTGCAAAGAAAAGGTGGAGATCCTGGCCACCAGGACTCCTTTGCCGTATGCATGCTTGCATGCACTTCAAATCATGCAATATAACCATGGATGTTTGGACGCACCATTGGGTACAGAGGACTCAGGATATCTTCAACTCATGAAGTACATCTCAAAATCAGCGGCATCCCTAGGGGGAGCGGGGGGGCATGGGGGGTACATGCCTCCCATATTGGACCTGTGCCCCCAAGGTGCCCCCCAGGTGACCCCCATATGAACTTTCCAACTCTGGCTAAAATATACAGTTAGTATAGAGGGTGCCCCCCCCCCCAGAGAATCGCATGCCCCCCAGACCGCCTAGTTACGCCACTGCTCAAAATACCACCATACCCATTTAGTCATTACAAAACCAACTTCAGTTATTTGTGTGTAAAACCTGACAACTAATAAACTTCTTCTAGTCGCTAAAATTTCACTAACACCTGATAAAAACTTCAGAAAAACAAAAAACATAGTTTCAATCTTTCGGACAAAAAAGAAAAAAATAATAATAAAGAGAGCCACACCTTACAAATACTTACAAATAAAGAGTGTTCCATTTCCATAGCTTCTTTTGCAGTTTGTAAACATAACCTGTCTCATAGTTATCCGCATGTTATTTGAAAGTTCTCACTTTGACCGCCTTTTTGGCCTCACTTTTCACACGAAAGGTAAACACATCTTTTCATCTTAGAACTCATTTCCTTTTCATTTGCTATTACAATTTCTGCCTTGATGTGGCAGTGAGAGTATGCTATGTTGCAAAATACAATAAACAAACCGGGGCAGTGTTTCTTGTTGTGCGTCGTAGGATACAGGACAGGTAAAGACGATCGATTGGTCCCAAATTTAGTTGCTTGGCGACCAATTGTGCATATTTATGAGGCGGAATAAGGGAAGTGCAAAGGGTGGAAAGAGCAAGAAATAAAGCATGCCATTAGCACAGTTGCGAGCAAACGAGAAAGCCTTCAGTGCCACAACCTGACATCTGGCCACACAGCAGCAACACGGCAGCCACAAGGCGGCCACAAGGCAGCCACCTGCACTCCTGCATAACTCACTGAGCAACTGCCACACCACCATTTTTATGCCAGGTCAAGTTAAGGTGCAGAAAAAGACTCACTAAAAGCTGTATATGGTAGCATTTGAACAGGAGCAACGCTGACGCAATACAATACATAACACTGCGTTACTTTGCCAATAGAGACGAGTCGCAATGAAACACCTTATACTATATGAAGAATCTTCACCGAAATAGTATTGTGTCAGATGTCTCTATGTAGAGACATCATTGTAACTTCTTTAGCTCGATCTACAGGTTTTTTGGCCTCTGTAAACAGGAAATAACACCAGTGAAAAATAATTAAAATATTTTATTTTGTCAAACTTATACATGTTACACGTAATAAAAATCTTTATGCTTGCCAACAACTATGACTATTACAATGATGTGTATACAAGCTATATGAAGAGAAGAAATATGATTAACTTAAATTACCTCAGGTGTTGTTCAGATCCGACCATATTTGTTTTTTAATTTTTAATAACATCTTTTCAAGAAAATGAAAAAGCACAAAACCCAAGTTCATACTACAACACTGCTTATACCATTCGACACCTCTGTCAGCCAATCATGAGCCAGTACGGTACAAATTTCTAATTGTAGATCAACTTAGCTGTCTGTAGCTATACATTACTAGTCATATCCATAACTATCCATAACTACCCACTTCTAGTCCTTTGTATACACTGGAATCTCTTTACCCCTTGTTTAAACAATAGTAATTGTGGATAGCTATGGCTAGCTATGGATAATTGTAGCTTAGTTTAACTTGGAATGGCTATGGATAGATAACTAAGGCTGGATTTTAAATGACGAGCCACTTTTAGAAATTTGTACTGTATTTCACTGCAATAAAACCCATATTCTTTGTTGTCCAGTTATCCTCCCATGGGAGAATAATAAGTGAAGCTGTGAAAAAACAACAGCAACAAATGACAAGTTTCAGTTTTGTCTTATGGTATAAGCCAGTTATTCACCGCGGGATCGGCAATATGTGTTTATCACAGCTCGGGCTCACGCCCTCGCTGGATAAATCACATATTGCCTCTCCCTAGGTGAATAACCTATACTAATTCAGGCAGCAAAGATATGCAATGGTAACATGATGCAATCAAAGAGGTATGCCAAGCAAAAGGTTATAGGATTTTTCTCCTTTGTCCGCAAACGGAGAGCAAGATGCTTTAAAGCAGCCATATTGATGCAACTGCAGATGCTGTATATCTGCCTCGGTCCAACCAAACATATAACCAAATAGCCCAAGTGGATCATTGCTATCTCAAGCAAGATAATGTATTGGCCCAGTCCTTTATCAGTGTCTTAATGCCACACAAGCTTAGTGACCATGGACCAGAAGCAGCCAGATGATAAGATTGGATTCCTCACATGAGTCATTTGCCCCATAGTGGGCCACAGGTCAGCTTTATATAATATGATATCATTTGGCACAGAAAACATAAACCAGAAGTTACTTCCACTCACAAACAACACACAAACATAAACAACACAGAGGAGGCAAGAAAACTTAAACCTGGCATTCATCCAAGCAATTTGTGAAAAAATAGCATTTCTCAGCACTTACCATCAAACAGTAATCTCATAATAGTCATGACCTAAAAAGCTAGAAGTTCAGCCGCACAAAAGAGACCCTCTTCATGAGATGCTACAGGATTACTCCTTTGCATGTTCATTAGGTTACATTGTCATTTTTCAGTGCATACACATCTCACTATAAAGCTCATCATTGAAGCCCGTCTTAGAGACAAGGAGAGATATATTTTTGAAGCATAGAATCATGGATATGTACTGCTTGTCACAACCCATAGGATATAATCTAGACTGTACTTCAATACTTGATGGTTTCAAATATAAAAATGCCTGCATAAATGTATGGAGTGGAATATTGATTATGCCTCAAGAGAACATTCTGTATACAATTTCATATGCATCAGCAATGAATTGAAACGTTGAAGCTGATCAAGTTACAGCTAAGTATACAGTTAGAGTACAGAGCAATTTGGGAACATCGTAGACTATTCAAAGGAAAGGCCATTTCGATAATGGGAGGTCTGGTGAATTAGCCAGCATTCCGGGCATACACCAGCACATGCCTCAACAGGTCCAGTTCATCAGTTCCATTAACCCAGTGCATGCATCTTATCCAGTTCCAGATATCAGTATATCAATAAAGCCTTGTTGCACTGGACTGCCAGGGATTCCAGACCACTCCTTATCGATAACAAAACAGTCCACTGATCCGTTAATCTGCAGCGCCATTCATTACTTACAATAGAACAAACTTGCTCACCGCTCCTCGGCCTATTGATTTGTTTAAACAATAAAAGGTCGACTTTGTCTGCCCCATTGATTTTGTACTCCCCGGAAAGGGTAAATCTATTTTGCGAAGCTTCCGGGAGACTTGTTAAAACCTAATCCAATATGGCCGCCCAGTGAGGACAAGAGCGCGGTTGAAAAATAAAGCAATAATCTAGAGCATTGTGCTGTGAGGCTGCGCTCCATAGATTCTGTTCTGATCCTACAAAGACTTGCTTTGCTCCCTGGATTGCTAGCTCAGTCTGCTCCTAATCCATGAAATTTATTCTGCAGGCATTTGCACTGGCCCCATTTGTCCTTTGGTATTAAGAGATCTGCAGATTACCCTACACCATGTTTCTATGCACAGTTTGGATCAATTCATTGGTCTTTCATGCACAGTCAGTGAGTGGGAACACAGGAGAATACAACATCCAATAAGCAGTTGATATATAGTATCCAATGAATTGTACTGTTCAAAAAAGAAATCTTGAAATGTCACCCATGCACTTTAGAGTTTAAAAATGTAGGCCTACACACAGACTAAGGTAATCTTAACATAATGTAACACCATCAGCAGCTTAGCAGTACACTTCACATTAAAAGCTGCTTGCATCTCTCATTTATTGGATGGTTCTCTATTTTTCAGTATGGCTTCGTACTTCACAGTCTGAGTTTCATATTCCCCATAGGTGCATGCAGGGATTTTATAAAGAAAATATCACGACGGTCTACTGGGAGATAAATGACATTGAGTATAGTATATATTGCGATATCAGGGATATAGCATAAACATCAAAAGTCCTGGCAGCAGGGCAGTGGAGAATTCCTTAGACCCCAGCCCTGTCACGTTTTTGACACTGGCCTCATGTCGTGGCAAGGGACATTGGTTCTTTTCACAGCACAAATCTGGTTAGTGGAGTTCCGCAGGGACACGCAGTCTGACCAATGGCGGACAGGGCCGGATATAAGGACGAGCACTCCTCCATTGACCACCGGCCACGCGCCATGCCGATTGAATTCTCACTTCCCATCGAATTAAGTGCCCCCTTTGGCTGAGCCTCATATCTCATGCCTGCCATCAGGGGCCAGGCAGTCTCCCATCCAGACCCTCCCCTCCCGGGCTCCCTTAGTGACCTCTCATACTTCACCCCTTGACCCAGCCCTCCAGCTTTCAGCAGCAACCAATGGCCAGGCCAAGACATTGTTATCCTGCCCCCCACCGTTAAAAAAGGCCTCAGTCACCAGACAACTACTTGGTAAGCCTCCCCGCCTTTGCTTAGTAAATCTTTTTCTTTCGAAATGTCTGTCTGACAGTGTCTGTCGAGAGACCTGGGTACTGATTAGCCTCCTATTCCCAGGGCAGTTAGATACAATTTGGTGAATTTTGATATTCCGGACAACTCCAAACAGTTCTTACATCTGCAGTGGCTTTCAAACCACATGAGTCCGCTATTTGCCTGTGAAATGCTAAATACAGGCTGAAGCAACGTTAACTGGCAGATTTCAAAGGAGCTAGAAATGTTCATTACAGGGCATTGGTGTTGCCAGACAGATATTTCCATATCGGATTGTGATTAAATTCTTATTCATATCATCGTATGCTTAATGCCACCATGCCGTCTTTGAAGTAAACGTCTCTGTTTGCTGAGCGTTTATTGTCTGACAAATGACACCAGTCCCAACAGAGCTCTTCCTGCTCTGGCAATGCATGTCATGTCATCCTTGGTCCCAGGGGACACATCACTGATCACAAGAACACAACAAGCCAGTTAAGTCAGTCTGCAACTTCCTCCAAAAACGTCTTGCAGTCAGACCAGTGCTATTTGCAGTATCTGCATTGTTTGATGCTCCTTGAGCAGACAGTATGAGTGCAAAATCGTCTTGTTTGTAATTACTAAATCTAAATCAAGAACTACGAAGCTGGGTTTCTGAACAGTAACAGTGTAGTCTACATCACAGAAGGTCTTTTAAATTGTTTGCTTGGTTTCAAACCCGACAGCATGGATGTCTTTCGGATGGGACATTAAATTGGTGGCCCCCCTTGTATCACAATGTCATGGAGTAAATAATTGACACGTTGAGGACTCCCACTCTCTCTCCCTCTCATCTCATCAATCAACACTCATGAGCTATGAGAGGCCATAACTGGCCTTGGCGAGCTAGATGTACTACATGTATATCTCTATATCTATCTATTCAAATCGAGGCATCCTAATCACAGGGAATATGTTGTTCACTTAAATGCTGAAATAAATCAAGTAAAAGGAGCCTGACATTCACAAATGAATGTCAAGGATTAAGAAAAAATTAAACCAAGCCTCAAATACACCCATTAGCATCTAAGGTGGTGTACAATTAAAAGAATCCTGAATATGGTTCAGGAAAAAGAAAAGCTAATCATTCTTTGCACATGGTGAAATTACACCATGTTATGAAGCCTAAAGCCAGCGTTTCATCTCTCATCTGCTAGATATCACATCTGTAGGATATCGCATCTGGGACATCAGTCTTTCATCTCTTCTATTAATTCCAATTTGTCTTGCGTCGTTCAGTGCATAAGACAAATCAGTTTCTCATTTCCGCCCGTGAATGGTGCGTTCATCACACACTCCCGTTGTTCCAGCCCCACTCAGTCCCCTTGATGGAGCGGCAATTTTTGCCTCTGGCTTGGCTTCCCCTCGGCTGCCTTTTTCACCAGCTATAAATTACAGCTGTGATTGTTTCGCGGTAGCTGCAGCAGAGGGGTGAAGGTCAGAAGGTCATTCATCAGCCCCCATCCTCCACATCGCGAGCATTAGCCACCTTTCACGGCCGCCATCTTGTTTGACTGATAACCGGCATCAAACACGAGTTACACCGCTACCAATCACCATGGCAACACTTCTCTTGTTTCGTTTTGTTTCATCGGTTCCAGCCGCCTACAATCAACACCATGAATAACGTCATCTAGCCCATTTTCTCCCCAACTCTCATAACAACTCACATTAATGACGAGACCTGAGTGACGTTGTTCGGCTGCCAGTGTCTCAAGAATGTATGTCGTCTGGAAAATGCCGCTCAATCAAAAGCCAGTCTCCGAAGAAACCTTGGCGTCGTCAAGCAGATCATTAAAATGGAGAAGGAATTTGTCATTCCGTTCAAATGATGTGAAGACGTCACTAAAAGTCAAGGTTTTCTTCCATTTAAGAATATCATTTTTGAACTTAAAATAGACTGTCTCAAATTTACAAGAAAAAGAAGCTCAGCAAAAACAAAAAAGGCTTCTGTAAATCTCTCTAAACTAACCTTCTAATGTCAGTTTCTCTCCACAAGTCTCTTTATAGTGTAACATTCTAAGCTGCAATTACAGTCTATGAGTTAAAAGTTCTTCTAAGAATCTGACATATTAGAAAGTAGTGAACTTCTGAAAAAATCTTCCATATCTTTAGTGTGATTATTATCTTGTAAAACTCAACTGACATGTACTGTTCATGCAAGGCAAACAATGTAACACTCGAAATTTTTCATGGGTGGCCTGTAATAGAAAATGTGGCATTTTCATGTTTCTACATTGAGCGAAATGTAGAATGACCCGTCTTCACCCTGACTTTTCAAATCCATTAGATTTTCTTTTAAAGCAAATATTCCCTCTAGGCATGTCAGCGACATGCCTCTTTTATAATAAATCTCTTTCTAGCTTTCTACTTTGACAGCCTCATGCATTAATGGCAGAGAATTAATGACAGCCTTATGAAAGTAATTTCAGAAATGATTAGTTGCTGTTAATTCCACATTGACAAGTTTGAACAGAGCATTTGGTGACACATGGCAAGAAATTTAAGGCAAGTCTATTTGGCCTGAAACAAATAACCTTATATAGTAGCTTGCAACTGCTCCAACGGTTTCTCCGTGCAGGGGTGTTTGGCCACTGACTCTGACGGTGTGCGTTCAAATCTCACCCCAGCCTGGAACTCACTTTAGTCTCCAACCCATGGGGCATTAAATATGTTAAATGGCATCCCTGAATCAATTGGGCATGTGCCAGACTCCCAATCTTCTCATCTGATCAGAATATAGCAGATTGGCGGTCACCAAAAATGGAAGTGCAGCTCCCTTTTCAAAGATGGAGGTTAAGCCACCCGGCTGATCCAGGTATACCCACGCAACATAAGTCAAGTCATGCTGTTTTGTGCCTGAAATAATATATATATATAGTAGGCCTGCATGCCACTACGTATAACATACAATATGATGTCTTGTATGGGACCTGTGCAGTGATAAGCAGCAAATCAATGAAGAGGACTTCTGGCTGAGGCTGACCTGTGTATGGAATCTGTATGCTGGACTGTCCCACACCAGAAACCACAAATCCCCAATCTGAAGGAAGCTCCTTCTGTCAGTCGCACTAATTCCAAGGTGCCATTCATTCGCCCCAGTGGCCATTCATTCGCTCTACTGGCTCCTTTGTATGAGGGACCGACTCTCTCAGCGCACTCAAGAAAGTTGGGAGCTCAGGAACAATCAGGTGCTTGCTGTTGCCCCCACCCTCCGCTGCTCACCTACATGATTTGGTTAATCAAGCAGACCATCACCTCTCTTCCCAATCTGCTCCCTGCCTTTCCAATCCTTTGTTTCCCACGTCTTTTTCCAAACTTGAAGAGGCTTCAAAAATGAGGCCTGTCTTTGTTAAAAAATATAATCCTGTTAAAATTTGGCTTCCTTTCGTTTCAAAACAATAACAGAGGTTACTAAAAGGTTCAAAGGACAGCAGAAGATGAAAAGCAGTTTCAAAGCATGAAAAGGTGAACGAGTGCAGAAAGAGACCCGGTCCCTGGAATTGTCACTAAAGCCTCCTCAAATGATCACATTAATAAAATAACTTTTGTGAAAATAAGAGCAGTTGAAGTAATGAAGTTCTGCCCATGTCACCACGTTTCAAATCAATCATTCTGCCGTAACAAGTATAATCGCTAGCTGACTCAGTCTCTTTGTTGCTGAACCCTTGGTGTCTGTATAATAGATGAAAACGTAAAGCAGGGAGGACAGTTTGTTGAAGGATCCCATCCCAGCATGACAGGTGAAGCAAGACAAATGCAAAAGCACTAGAAGTACCTGACCTTGAAGCCAATCATGGATTGAGTAAATAATAATTATTCCTTTAGAAGTCCATGTGTTTGTTTGTATATGTGATACTGTTGTTTAGTTGAAAATAATGACCGCAGTTGTTAACAAAAATGGCATTAAACTATTCTACTTGTAACAAAACTACCTGATAAGAGCAGTAGTTACTATTCCTTTCAGGGCACTTTCGAGGCTATATTTAGCCTCTAAAACAGTATACAACTTGCAGGAGCAAGCATAAAGCCTCTACCTTGGCACTTGCCATTCTGCGTCAAGCAGGAGTTAAAAAGGATGACCTGACAAAGGTGACCTGCGCCGTGACTGTAATCAACAACAAAGCCTTGGCTCAAGTTAACGTGGAAAACAGACGAGGGGAAGAAATGTTTGGGGGCAACTTCCGACCTTGCCCACTAAGTACATTAAACAACTCAATTACGCCCATCTTAGGATGCCTATTACAGAGTGTTCCGACTGCACCGACCTTAATGTCCACCATTAAAAAGACAACCACGCAAAGGTCACCCCTGACCTCAATAACAGTCACTGAAAAGCCAAAGAACCAGTGGCACAAGGTGGAAATGCTGTCCAGGAGACTTTAATCTCTTTGTCTTTCACAACTGCCTCAGGAAAAGGTTTTCCCTTTTACGCATAAGTGATGAACATCAGCCTTTACTGGAGGACAGACGTTCGCAATGAAGTTTACTAAAAGCAATAGTTCACAGGAACTTTAAAAGCAATTGGTCCTTTCAGTGCGGTACAAATGGCAAGAAAATAGGGGGCATCAAATTTAGTAGCCTGCAGTAGGCGTGTAGTACATTAGGCGGAATACTCAGGAAACTTCTGCGATATAGTGGCAGTTACCTCGGGATGGAGATATAATTCCAGGCGACCAACCTTAACTTGATTAAATCTAGATTTACCAGAGGAGGCCAGGAATGAGTACAGTCTGCCTGGAAGCTGTGGAATTGTATTGATGTATTGTTGCAGCAGCACTTATAGGAAAATAAGATGGGAGGGATGCGGCTTTGCTGCCTGCGGTGATGTGATGGAGATGTTACAGATAGCGACTGGTAGTGTCGGTCTGAAAGGCCTGTTATTCTAGAGCTGTGGCCACTGACCATCACGTAAGAAAGCCATTTTATTAGCCCTATTTAGTTCTTTCCTTTAGTGCACTAAACCAGCGGCTTCAATTCAGTAGAGCCCACACAGCGAAGAGATAGCTGCCACTCTGCTCTCCCAAGCAATTAATTCTGTAACTCCTTCCCCTTATCTTCTTCTGTGTTTTCTAAATAACCATTACCCTTCTCTGGGAAAATTGGAATGAACTTCAATTACCATTAATGGAACCGTTGGGATGAAATCACCGCTTTTTTGTACTTTAGTTAGCTCTGCGGATAAAAAAAGAACATGTCCATCACATGATGGAAAAAAATCCATCTCAGATAGTTACACAAGTTGAAATGAGTTTAATTAACTACTGAACTGAATACTGTGATCACTACATTATAAGACCACAGTTCTGCATTTGACAAAATGGTCTCTTGTGGGAGTGTGGTAATAGTAGAGCAGCTTCGCGCAAAAAATGGCCAAAATAGTTACGAGCCGGACAAAAGCGTGAAATTTTCGCCATGTGTACTTTGGAACTCGCCGGACAAGAATTGCCTAAGCTCCAAAAAAACAAACCTAGGGAAATGCATTTTAATCGGTTTCCATGGCAACAAGTACCTATTTCGAAAATCCTTCCCAAAATATGAGGAAAGTGATGCTATATCAAGGATATTGATGCTATTGCGATATTTTTTGGCAAAATGAAGGACAATCAAATGTTGCATCACACATGATATGAAATATCTTTATTTACCCAGGTGTGTTACCATGGCAACCACAGTTCACATGAAAGTGCTCTGAATATCTGCTTCATCAGATTGAGAGTTTTATATTTCAGTCAAATTTGGGTCTGGAAAAATGATTTTTGTGTCAAATTGTCAGTCATAATGTCTTCTGAAGAAATGTAAAAAAGTAAGGTGATAACTCTTTTTGTCTTGTCACCATGGCAACAGATATCCAATATTCCAAAGTAACTTTTTGTAACTACGTGCACAGGAGCAGTGCTAATAGAGGCATACTTATAATTTTTATCCTCAATCATGCATCAGCTTGAAGCATTGAATGTCAGATATCCTCACAGGGGTTCACATACGGACAATTTTGAAGTGTGTTGTCATGGCAACCTAAGATAAACAATTATTATATTTTGTTGTATGTCAAACTTTAGGGGGTATTCACAGGAGTTGCAGTGGAATAATTTTCATGAAACTTGGCAGAAACAAGCACAGTATCTTCAGTATGTACAGTACAACCCAAAATAAAGTAAGAAAATTTTCTGTCAGAAGTCCTCTGTTTACCTATTTTGCCCTCTTTTCTTCTCTCCACCCCAAATCTCCTTACAACTCCCTTTGACTCCTTACAACAACCTTAGCCCACATTAAGAACTCTATTTAGACAGCTACCAATGTAACTGCAATTAGCAGAGTTGCAAAATATCAAGTAAACAAAACACAATGGGGGTGATTGAGTTTAAATTGGTTTTGTTTAAATATTATTTTAATGCAATTTTAAAAGGTAGTTGAAAGTAGGTAAAAGTAGGAAGTGATTCAGAGGTAGTCAAAAGGTGTGAAAGGGTAAAGTAGTGGCTGATTCTTCCTTCCTGCTGGGGCAATCGTACTTTATTTTGGGTTGTACTGTATGTAGCAGTGTATTTTTGCACCTTTGTTAACCCCTTTTGACTATGGTGTCATCTACTTGCAAAAAAACATGTGTTTTGGTATATTCTCATAAATCCCTTCATTTCATATTTACACAATAAATGGAACCATGGATTTTCAACATTAGATCATGATTACGATACCTCCAACCGTCAAAACAAATTGTTTGTCATGCTTAAATCATGAATGTCAAAGAATATATCATATAACATGAATATAAGAGAGGGGTAAAATGCAGAAATATCAAATGTAGTAAAATTTAAGTATATTTTTACGAAGTTATCTTCTACAAATGTAAAAATATTGCATGTTAGAACCCTATTCCCAGTCTATTTGGAAAGCATTCAATCAAGCCATTCTTTTGATGTAAATTTTGTTTACAAATATCTGGCTGTTGGTTGCTATTGCAACCAAGTTTGAATTTGTCCGATTTTGCTATAATTGGGCAAAAGTCTTTTTTATGGAATATACTCTAACCAACTTTATCAAAAGTGTACAAAAACATTTATTGAAATGTCTGTTTTAAAGTAAGGGTTAGTAATTTCAGGTCACATGACCAAATAAGGGTGTTGCCATGACAAACATGTTCAAATTTGACATGAATTGAATAATTTTTTCAAGTAAATCGATGTGTACCCCTGTTTGTCTTCCAGGAGGAAGCTTGATTTTTACTCTTAAGAAAGCTCTTGATTAAATCTTTCATGTTAAATAACATTTATGTTGAAATTTGCTTTTATCAGTTGCTATGGCAACAGATTTGAATTTGTCGACATTTCTCATAGTGTGATATAAATGGCATTTTATCACTGTTTTGTGAATCTATATATGGTTAAAATGGATGAAACTAGAGAGAATAGTGCTCTGGAATGCAGGTTTTACTTTTTTTGGAAATATTTTAGGTAACAGGTCTTTATGTTGAGTAACCAGGCTACAATGGCTGAATTACGAAATATTCTAAGTGCACAATTTTGCTAAGTTTGAATTTTATCCCATTGAAATGTCTCTAAATATAAATGAATATAAATGTATTTAGCTTTGCAAAAACGTCCATTTGTCAAGACCTTTAAACAAAGTATATTTTACATGGAAACCAACTGTTATTTGGTTGCCATGGCAACCCATGCAGCCTAAGTTTATCTTTGTTGCGAAAGTATGAGAATGGTGATTGTTATTGCCACGCACCAATGAAAAATGTTGCATGTTACATTAATTAACACCTGTGAGCATATATCATATTGAAAATGTCATACCCATTTGTGTCTGAGGTCACTTGACCTATTAAGAGGGTAAAAACCCCCAAAATAATAGTCCAACATTGACATTAGTCAAGAACATGTGTGCTATTTTCCCAAATTAATCCGAGCTGAGGTTTATGTGGTAACTTATGTCTTCCAAATGTGTGTGTATGCCTGTCAAACAATTGAATAACTTTTATCATAATGTTACCATGACAACAATGAAAAAAGAAAATGGATTATAGATACTGATAAGTGAGAAACCTGAACCATTGACTTTTTATTGCATCTCGAAGATGCGTATCTCCCAGAAAAAAAGTAAACTTCAGATCTTAGCTACTTCGACCTTCAAGTAGGATACTTCTTATATTCAAAAAACTATTGAAGGAGCCAATAAAGGTTGTGTGTGTTTCTTATGAATAACGTATTTACCACTATAATAGGTCATGTGACCTAAGAAACCAATAGGTGTAACATTGTCAGTATGATATGAAATACTGTCAAAAATCAATATTAAAATTCATGTGACATCTGTCTTTTCCGACTAGTATACGCCTCTACAGTAACTTATCTTTGGACCACAATGAAAAACTTAGGCTGAGTTTCCATGGTAACAATTGCTTTCCATGTAAATAAACATGGTTTCAAAGATTGACATAGGGACTTATTGTAAAGCAGAATACATTTATATTGATGGACACATATACGTATGGGATAAAATTCAAGCCTAGCAAAATCAATTAGTGAAAAAATCTCACAATTCAGCCACCGTAGCCTGGATACCCTACATTCAGGTCACATGACCTAATAGATTTCCTAAGAATTGTAAAATCTGCATTCCAGAGCACTATTCTTTCCAGTTTCACCAAGTTTGAACATGCATAAAAATACTAAAATGCCAATTATATCACATTATAAGAAATGTCGACATATTCAAATCTGTTGCCATAGCAACTAATGAAAGCAAATTTCAACATGAATATTATTCAACCTGAAAGAACTAACCAGAAGCTTTCTTAAAGATTAAAAATCAAGCTTCCTCCTGAAAGATAAACAGGGCTACACATCGACTTACTTGAAAAAATGATTCAATTCATGTCAAATTTGAACATGTTTGTCATGGCAACACCCTTATTTGGTCATGTGACCTGATATTACTAACCCTTATTTTAAAAAAGACATTTCAATAAATGTTTTTGTACACTTTTGATAAAGTTGATTAAAGAAGATTCTGTTAAAAACGACTTTTGCCCAATTATAGCAAAATCGGACAAATTCAAACTTGGTTGCCATAGCAACCAACAGCCAGATATTTGTAAACAAAATTTACATTAAAATAATGGCTTGATTGAATGCTTTCAAATAGACTGGGAATAGGGTTCTAACATGCAATATTTTTACTTTTATGGAAGATAACTTCGTAAAAATATACTTCAATTTTACTACATTTGATATTTCTGCATTTTATATTTTCTCTTATATTTATGTTATGTGATATATTCTTTAACTTTCATGATTTAAGCATGACAAACAATTTATTTTGATGGTTGGAGGTATCATAATCATGATCTAATGTTAAAAATCCATGCTTCCATTTATTGTGTAAATATGAAATGAAGGGATTTATGAGAATATACCAAAACACATGTTTTTTTGCAAGTAGATGGCACCATAGTCAAAAGGGGTTAACAAAGCTGCAAAAATACACTGCTACATACATACTGAAGATACTATGCTTGTTTCTGCCAAGTTTCATAAAAATTGTTCGACTGCAACTCCTGTGAAAACCCCCTAAAGTTTGACATGCAACAAAATATTATAATTGTTTATCTTTGGTTGCCATGACAACACACTTCAAAATTGTCCGTATGTGAACCCCTGTGAGGATATCTGACATTCAATGCTTCAAGCTGATGCATGATTGAGGATAAAAATTATAAGTATGCCTCTATTAGCACTGTTCATGTGCACGTAGTAACAAAAAGTTACTTTGGAATATTAGATATCTGTTGCCATGGTGACAAGACAAACAGAGTTATCACCTTACTTTTTTACATTTCTTCAGAAGACATTATGACTGACAATTTGACACAAAAATCATTTTTCCAGACCCAAATTTGACTGAAATATAAAACTTTCAATCTGATGAAGCAGATATTAAGGGCATTTTCATATGAACTGTGGTTGCCACGGTAACACACCTGGGTAACTAAAGATATTTCATATCATGTGTGATGCAACATTTGATGGTCCTTCATTTTGCCAAAAAATATCGCAATAGCATCAATATCCTTGATATAGCATCACTTTCCTCATATTTTGGGAAGGATTTTCGAAATAGGTACTTGTTGCCATGGAAACCGATTTAAATGCATTTCCCTAGGTTTGTTTTTTTGGAGCTTAGGCAATTCTTGTCCGGCAAGTCCCAAAGTACACATGGCGAAAATTTCACGCTTTTGTCCGGCTCGTAACTATTTTGGCCATTTTTTGCGCGAAGCTGCTCTACTATAATGGACCATTCAGAATTTACTTACCTTTCACACATGCTTCAAGGGAAGGGGGGACTAATATTTTGCAATGTGTCTAAGGTGGACATGAAACTTGAACATAAAAAGAAAAATTATAACACACACAAGCCAGGTCTATCTATGCCTGTGTGCCTACAAAAGTCCTAAAATTTGTAAACGCAATTGTCCAAGTTCTTCATGTATAACGAGATGTGCGTATTGTTTTGTATGTCTGGGAGGGTCCTTAAAATTTGCGTTAAACCTAACGGGATGGCCCAGATGGGGTATCAATTTTTATCGGCAATTTCCAACAAAACTCCAAACCCTCCAGTCACGCTGTCATGAAATTCTGAACGATCACTTATATTCAGCAAGTTGGTCCCAATACAAGGGTCTTAGAAAGGAGGGACCAGCTTTAAATGTCCATAAGGAAACATGATATTTGAGCTCAGGCATATCATTGCATTATTCTTCCTAAAGAATATTATAATAAAGATCCTGCCATGCATTTCATGTTATTTTAGCTCTTGGTGGTAAATGATGTGAACGACACATTTGATATCAATAATTACTTTTTGGTGCATTTCTTAATACTCAAATTATCAACGAATATTTAATTCTTTAAAGTTGGTTATTCAATATTGCACATAAACAGCAATCATCATGTCAATTTGGCTAAAATTTCTGATAATAGGGGCACGAGGCTGTCTCAGAAGAATTCATTTGCCGCATTTGGCTTCCCAATCTCTAAAAGATTAGTTGTCTCGTAATTCAATTCTCTTGTTTGAAAGTTTAGAGCATGAAAAAATTGTATCTGGTGTCCTGGCTAGCTAATTAACTAAACACCAGATAATTCCCAGGGCAAAACAGAAAGCAAATCTCCCTGCTGGTTTGTTTACCAGACTTCTAAACTGTGTTGACAGTTGGGTTTAGTGAGGGAATCCACCCATGTGTCTGATGCTTTTAACTGCTCCCCTTTAAGCCGGTCTATGGTTCTGTCAAAGATTTTAGGAAGCTCAATGCAAACTTGATACTCAGAAAATACTGTCCCCAATCATATTACCATAATTCCCATATCTTTCTTCATGAATAAAATAATAAATTCATAAATTGATATGAAATATAAATCTTGTTTCAGCAGAGTCATTCACTTTGGGAATAAAATCTTAAATATACATCAAGATAATCTTATTAGATATCATCCATTTACATACTGGAAGCTTTCACTGCTCCCTATAGTATCTGTGTAATCTGTGTAAATTATTGCTTCCCGTGTTATAGTTGAAATTGAATTCTAAAACATGAATTTCTTGAGATAGCATTTTCTGGTGAACTGCTTCCCATAAACTATTTCATAAAACTACCACATATTGGTAGTTTTATGAATAGTATGACTCTCATATGGTTTTTCCATGGCCTATTGGTTAAGAGTGCCTGTTTGTGCCACCTCTGGCTCTGCACTTCTGCAAAGCCTTCAGTGAATAAATCAGACACGCCCGCAATGCTGGCCAATGAACAGGCCGTCACAGTCACACATGTTATGCAAATGAGGACGATTACGTCTATACGCACATTCCCGTAACAGTTACAGTTACAATTCACACATCAATAGATTTGTCTTTCCAAGACCTTTAAAACGACGGGTCTTACATCTTTGGGAAGCAAATAGTTTTTACACAATTCACTGTTAAACATTTGAAGTGGACAGAAATACCGCACGCGGTTTGGCTGTGACGCTCTGAGGCAAAACCTGATGAAGTCCTACGATTGAGGGATTCGTCTAGGGTAGATTCTCTGGGTGTGGCTCTGAGGTCACAGGTTCGAATCCCATCCCTGAAATAAATTTAGTCTGAGATCAAGGGACATTAAATATAAGCAGGTTGTATCCATTGTTCTATACCCGGCATCTCTGAATTAATAGGGCATGTGTTGGACTCCCAGTCTTCTCATATCACCATCATATGGTCAGTCAGTTGGTAGTGATGTCCCCTGGTTGTCTGGCTTCTATGAGGTAAACTATAAGAGACCATTGAATTACATCTACATTGTATATTAATATCAATACATTTTCATGGAATCATTCCTTTATCAAGATGAAAACACAAAAGGAAATTATTTTCATTTACTTTAAATTGATCGGTTTTCCAGATTTCATACAAATAATGTTCAGTAACTGTTTGTACACATATTGCCCACAGTTAAAGTCTCAGAGTTGTAGGAAGACATCTTTGATGTGTAGCGTAGGCAAGATGCAGAGGATGAAACAGTGTGGCTTGTTGATCGATAACAATGTATCCCGGAAGATTGGAGTGGTTAGATGGGCTGTAGCTTCCATAGATGCTAGACATTTGTCAGTTACATTGCAGCTTGTTGACTCCGTCCCTTTCCCAAATGCCACAGGGAATTGGGAATGACAAATGCATCACACCTGATATAATGATGTCGCTTTACAGCCAGGGAAATGGGATTGATTACATAAATGCTTGAGTAATGTCATATATATATGTACTTCCTCTCTTGAACACAAATGCAGTTGATTACTTGTGCATATTTTGTTCGTAAATATATTCTGTAGTGAAAGCACCACTGATGAAGACGTTGAGAAGACATAGGAAACTTTGGCACTGAATATTTATCTTCCTGTATGTAGAAAGTAAATTTAATGTGATATTAAGGTAATATAGGCTTTACCTTCAACGTAATGAACTGAAATAAATATATTGAAAGTGATAATACTTCCTTAATGTTTAAAATCGACATTTTGTATTTTTGAATAATCTTCACTATTAATTTGCAATTTGCAACGCCATATTATTAAAATGTGTCCTTCTTCTTGAATTTTCCTCGAGCTGTTCAGTGTTAAAGTGTTTACATTCTGACATTGGCTAAAAAGGATCCATAATACTTTGAAAGTGACACGAAAAGTGTACATCTTTGCAGGCACAGGTACATGCAATGTGTCAATGCCATGACAAGGGACGAACTGCTTGTATGATGCATGGTTTCACACCATTTCGAAGTGACCACGTAAAATCAATGTTGATATAATGTGTGGTTTCCTGGCATGTTCAACTGAAGATATTTGCATGCATCCTTTCAAGAAAACTAGTCAGGAAACCATTATTTTTCAATCCTATCCTCAGTTACTATTATACCAAAACCTTCTTCAATTTTCCTAAAGGTGAAATTTTTTGGGCATCTGATTGCTTGATTACTCTATAAAATTTTTTCAAATTAACCAAAGCATTTTCAAGTATCCTTCCCCTCGTTACTATGTCTCTTTTTTGCCTGTATTGTCTAGGGTGGTCTAAACTCAAGAATTTCACCTTCTAAAGAGTTCATTACCAGGCAAAAAAAAATTCAGCAAAATCGATTAATATTTACAGGTCAGACAAAGCCATTAAAGTTAAGCCTGGGATTGCCCGTCAGCAGGCCTCCAAATCATCAGTTTTGCAAATCAGGACTACTATTGCTCTGCGTGTTCTAGAGAAAATGCTAAAAATATTCCCTTTGTAGAAAAATGGGAGGAATTGACTGATATTCCAGTTGTGTGAATGGGGAAATACCATTTAAACCTCACAGGCCTTGTGCAACCTCTAACTATTAACCGATTTGTGGACCTCCCTAGTAGTGCATATTATCATAAATACAGAACATGAACCTCCAGTTATCCCTTCATCACAGTATACAAATTTTACTGACCCGATTAAGTTGCTCATGCTCCAATAATCCTTGTTTTTTCTCAAAAGTCTGAAAACTCTCAAAAATCCAATCATACCAAGAAAACTTGATGAGTTGCAGACAAACTCTGAGTTGGTATCTTGTCTAGATTGATGAGAGCAAGACAAGGCTGAGGGAAGAAACTGAAGTTCAGCTCTTCCCAATACAGAGGACAAGCAATCCATCAGATGTATACACAGTGTCTTTATCCTTCAACCGTCTGCGTCACTGACTACATCTAAACCTACTTCAATAGAGGCTACTTCCGAATGCTCAATATATGCCAGGAAGAGGAATTATATTGAGTAGAGCTTCTATCAATCATTCGTGCCATCTACTTTTATTATGTATATCTAAATCATGTATCAGTATTGACCTGTGTGACAAGTGTGTTCATGCTTAATATGAGATATATCTGTTATGAAAAATTTGCAAAATCCAAAGAAATTAAACTTGTTATTCGGAAATCCCTTGGTTTTACACAGAAATATTTAATCATGTATTGACCACAGACATTATCCTACAATTTAGACAATAATTGTCAACACCTTCTCAATCATAACATTCTCAGTCCTATTTTCAGAGAAATCCTACGTCGTTGAATTCTGTGAATAGGCTTTAAATGCTTCTTCTGTGGAATACATGTATATAGTGAATGTTTTGAACTTAGAAAAATTGTGTCAGATATCCTTGTCTTAGACAGCATGATTATATAAAGCACTTAAATTGGGATTCATTTCCCTTTTTCTTTCAAATAATTGCATTCTTTTAATCGTAAATTCTAGAATATACATACAACATATTCCCAAACATTAAGCATAACGATTATATGTCATTTTTTACGTCAAATAAGGTCCAGGTTTTTTAACTTTCTGTCACGGAATCCTGCAAAAGAATAAATTTGATTCAGGCATCATTTATTTCTAGAGAGCACCATCCTAAAAATTTCGTTTCTTAGTTAAACAATACCACGCTAAGAAAAGCCCTCATCAGAAATTATTTTGATGACTGCCATGATACAATTCATTTATTTGGACCAAAACTTGGCAGGAAAATATTTATTTGAAAAAGCTCCAAGCCCCCTCCCCTGGATATCGCGCGCCTCTCCTCTTACCTGCCATTCCAAGTAAATGTAACACTGGAAATCTCAACAACCCCCCTGAGGTTCAGCATGCATTTGAAATCACCAGAGGCCTCCTCTCTGAAGTTTGCTGTTAAGAATCATGCACGTTGCAGTTGACATGCATTACACAAGCTTGCTGGAACAGGTTTCATATTTCAAGTGTCAAGTTTCAAGTTTATTGGACCAAAAAGAACATATGGCAGGCTGACACCTAAAAGGTGTATTTGCCTTTTAACCCTTGATTTCATACCATAAATTTCAACATTATCATTACAACAATTTAAATAATATCTTTAAAAAAAGAGAAAAAGAGAGAGAGAGAGAATGATAAATTATGTATCATAAATATTTAATTTTGACAGTAAAAGAGAGTGGATGAGTGATGGAGCTTAAACTCCAAGTGTTACATTCCCTTAATTAAATAAATAAAACAGGGAAATATCCTCAGAATCATTATTGAACAACTGGCATGAGAAAGATCAATCAAAGTACTCTATTTTACCAATATGATAAATAGATTTAGCATTGTTTCTGTTACTATCATAAAGCCAATGGCTGAGTCCCTAGTGTTTGATTTCCCCCTTTGACCAGGTCACTCAGACCTATGTTGGACACCAGTTACAATCAACCTTTGCCTCTATTCTGTGTTCTCCTCTTGTCCTAATTAGCCAACCGTTTGTATAAATACAGCATGTAAAGTGCAAGCATCTGCCCTTGAAGGGTATTATTTCTAAAAATAAAGATGTCTCACTTTTGGGTTGTACAGCTTCTCTGTGAACTAATGGTTAGATTACTTGAATTGACTTAAATAGACCAGTTATCTCGAATTTACACAATACCCACAGTTACAGGAATTCGCGTAGCGGTAGACATTTTGAGCCAAGAACCAAGCAATTTCAGCTCCATGTGACGTATGGTAGAAAACTGTTCATGTATGGCTAATATCCAGTCATTTTTGAGCCCACAAAGAAGCTGTGAAATAAAATCGTTTCTATCAGTTATAGGTTTAATTTTGGAAACATGAACAATCAGAAACTGTGATTTTGTTCATCACACCTGGGCACTGAGCAGTGATTGACAGAGCCCACATTTGCTCATATCAAACCGCATTTTGTGACTGTCAAGAAAGAATCCATCAATGAATCAATCAATCAATCAATCAAACAGCAAATCAATCAACCAATCATCAATGAATCAATCAGTCAATCATCAGCTATTCAGCAACTCTATCCATCTGACAAATCTATCAATCAAATCTATCTATCAATCTATCTATCTATCTATCTATCTATCTATCTATCTATCTATCTATCTATCTATCCATATATCTGTATATCCATCTGTATATCCATCTGTCCATCCGTCCATCCATCCATCCATTCATCCATTCTCTATTTCTATTTATTTCTATCTATATCTCTCTATATCTATCTATTTCTATCTAACTATTCCAAACTAACTTTTTTTCTATCTGTCTATCAATCTTCGGATTTAATTTTTATTACGATTTTCTCAGAAGCTCTTCTAAATGCGGTCTGAAATATTCAAATACGGAATAAGTTGATCAGCCAAGTTTCTTTTCTGAATGTGCAGGCATTGACCAATCAAAGATTTAGTGTTACACAAGACTGACTAATAAACAGCAAGATAAGAGAGGATTTGATTTGACACTTAAAGTCTGTCTTTGACACTTGGTTTGTCTGTTAGGTTGACAGCTTTACTTGTTTATATCTGTGTACAGCAGTTAAAATTAATTATTGGAATGAACAGTGTTGCTACCACACGTCATGTAGAGTTCCATACGTCACGTAATAAATATTTCAATTTGCAATTACTCATTTATTTTTCAGTCTTGAACCCAGTGCTTAGTTGGTATAGTTTCTAAATTAATATGCCATATTACCGGGCCTAAAATTATGAGATTTGTCTTGATAGTTTTAGTCCAATATTGAAAATAAGAATTTTGCTAAAGATCGCATCAATGGAAATCAACAAATCTACTTCAATGCAAATTCCTGTAATTCCGAGGGTTGTAGGATCTGATCTTTGATTTGCAGTTAAGGCAATTGCAGAGGATGAAACAGTGTGTCTTGCTGATCAATAACAATGTATCCCAGAACATTGGAGTGGTTAAATGTGTTGGAGCCTCCATAGATACTAGACATATGTCATTTACATTGCAGCTTGTTGATTCTGTCACTTTTCCAAATGCCACGGGAAATGGGGAATGACAAATGCATTACACCATGACGTTGCTTAACAGCCAGGGAAATTGGAGTCATTACAAAACTGTTTTAGTGATGTCATATTTTTGTGCTTTCCATTTGATGACTCATGTATAAATATTGTGTAAGTGTGCACCGATGAAAATGCCAAGAAGACGTAGAATATTCTGGTACTCAATAATCATTGTCCTATCTCCAGAAAGTAAATTCATTGATCTATTTGAATCTGGAGATCGAGAATCTACATTGAAGACACTCGTGTCATTGTAAAAGATGGTCCTGCATGCAATGATATCGCTGAAGTCCTTAGGCCACTTAAAAGGAATCACTCATATTTGCTCAGTCGTAATGTACGAATACAATCCTGAGGCAGTATTAAATTAGAATAAGCAATGTAGCAATACTAGCTTAAAAATATGCACAAATGTGTGTGATGTGACATTATGGAAATAGACCTTTGAATTTTCAGGGTCTTACTGCCAACAGAATGAACTGAAATGAATCTTTGATGTAATATACTTTCTTGATTTTTTATTTGTCAGCCTCCTCTCAATTTTTTCAATAGATTTATGGATTCTTCATTATTAATTTGCCACTATATATATAAATGTGTGTTGCAATGTGTCTTCTCATGAATTTATATTGAGGTGTTCGGTGTAGAAGTATGCACAGTCTGTCATTGGCTAAATGGATCAGGATCATAAAAAGGTGTCAGTGCCACGCGATGGCATGTGTTGCGCTCTTTTACTCTATGATACGCAGCTTTGCTATCACTGAAGCTACCTCTTTTTTTCTCACAAGAATTTCATCTTCAAAAGAGATCAAACACCAGGATACTTTGAAAATGACACGAAAAGTGCAGATCTTTGCAGACACAGGTACATGTAAAGTATCAATGCCATTACAGAATGGCTTGTACGTCAGTTTCCAATCATTTCGTTGTGACAACGTAAAATCAATCTTGAAATAATGTGTGGTTTCCTGGGATGTTCAACTCAAGAAATGTGCACCATTACTTTTCAAGAAAATATTTATTTAAAAAATCTCCAAGCCTCCTCCCCTTCATATTGAGTGCCTCACCTCTAACCTGCCATTCCTAGTAAATATAACACTGGAAATCTCGACCACCCCCTGAGGCTTCAGCATGCTTTTGAAAATCACCAGAGGCCTCTTTTCTGAAGTTTGCTGTTGAGAATCATGCAGGTTGCAATTGATATGTATTATACAAGATTGCCAGAACAGGTCGCATATTATTCAACACCCATGCATTACTCTGTCGTTTGTTGAGACAAGTTGTGAGAAAAAGACAAAAGAATTTGTTTTTGGCAGGCAAACTCAAGAATCCTATGATTTATGGTGTTCAGATTCTGCATAATCATTTAATTTTTGTGAATAACCGTTTTCAGAACATGAGAAAAAACATTACAAAACACAGGCACGCCAGTTCATCCGTGCCTTGGTATATATGTATATATGGACAGAAGTCAAATTTGTAAGCGCAAATGTCCAAGGAGTGCATTATAAATAATTATCACTACATACAAACAATTATATGTGTTTTGCTTTGCATGTCTGATAAAGGCACTTAATATTCCCATATTTTAATTTGGTATCAAATTTTTAACTGTTACAGAATTCCCCCCCATCCAGCCCCTCTATCAAAAATTCTAAATGGTGCCCATAACACAGTGTATGGGGCAAGTTGATCTCATGACCAGGATCTTAAAATGAAGGAATCAGTGTATGTTTTATAATGTCTGCAATGAAACATAATATCATTATTTGTTTTTAAAGCATTGCATATTTCTACCTTGAGGACCCTGCCATGCATTTCATCTAATTCTAGCTATTGGTGGTAGATGATGTTAATTACACATTTGATGTCTGTCATTACTTTTTGGTGCAATTTTAAATAATGAAATTATCAACAAATATTTAATTCTTTAATGAAGTTGGTTATTCAATATTGCAGCCTAAATAGCAATTATCATGGCTTCAATTTCTGAAAATAAGGGCATGAGGTTCTCGCAGAAGAATTATTTTGCCGTATTTGGCTTCTAATCTCTAAAAAGACATATCAGTTGTCTCTTAATTCAATTCACTTGTTTGAAAGTTCAGAGCTTGAAAAAATTGTATCTTGTGTCCTAGCTGGCTAATTAACTAAACATCAGAAAATTCGAAGGGTAAACAGAAAACAAATCTCCCTGATGCAGTGATGGCTTGTTTAAACTGTGTTGACAGTTGGGTTTAGTGATGGGATCCCTCCATGTGTCTAATGCTTTGAATTGCTCCGCTTTAAGCTTGTCTATGGCTCTATCAAAGATTTAGAAGGAAGCTAAATGTAAACTTGACACTAATAAAGGACTATCCCTGATCTTATCACCATGATTCCCAATCTTTCTGAAGAAATAAGATATAGATTCTAAAATATGAAGTAGAAATCTTGTTTTAGCAGAGTCATTCACTTGTGGGAATATAATATTAAATATACATCAAGTTAATCTTATTTAATATTATCCATTTACAAACTGAAGCTTAAGTTGCTTCCTATATTTACGAAATCCATATAAATCATTGCTTCCTACATCATGAGTTGAAATTGAATTCTACAATAGACTGCTTCCCATGAATATTTCATGAAACGACAATAAAATTTGTAGTTGTGTTTGTAAATAATATGACTGTCATCATAAAAATCCTGGTGAAACAATTTTGAAATGTGCTTTTGTCTTGTTTATTAACCTCTTTGTTCCAAACATTATCATTTATAATCTCCTAGAAGCACAATAACGTCACAGGAGCAAGAAGGATTATTTGATTTGATTTGATTAACTGACTATAAAGAAAAAGACAGGCGTACAAAATTGAGGGAAAATAAACAGTTGATTACATATGGAGGGGGCCTTGGAATTTTTAATAGATCATTTCCTGCCCAGTAATGTTTTGGTCAATGAATAAGTTGTTTCACGGCAGTCTTTGGATAGACAATTTCTAGTGTAGGATTTCTTACAGAGCCCCTAAGAGAAAACATCATTGTTCGATTTAGAATTAAAAACTTTGAGGCTGTTGATGCTAGAAATAATCAATTGAGGCCAACTTCTGGCATAAATAATATCTAGGAAAGCTCTAAGCCCCCCTCCCCAGAATATCTAGTGGTTGCCACATAAAAGATGTGATGTTCACACGTTCACAATGTGCGTGTGCATGAAGCAACAGGCCCCTTCTTCCCCCAATCCATTTTTTTGAGAAACATAGTTGAATTATATTAATAGGCTTACTCTGTATGATACATATTGAATGTCTTCAACTCAGAAGAGGGATGTCAGATAAACTTGTCTGGGGCAGCTTTATGATGTGCACTGAGATTTCTTTCCTTTTTCCTTTTCAAACAATTACATTCTTAATGATAAAATCTGGAGTTTTCAATGTAAAACATTATACCAAATATTAATCAGAACAATTACGTGTCATTTGTCACCTCAAATAAGTTCTATGCTTAAAACTTTCTGCCGCACAATCCTTTTCAGTGCAAATAAGAGTGGATGTTATGATTAAGGAGGTGTTGACAATAACTGACTCCATTGGAGGATGTGTCTTTCTGTCACATCACGATTAAAATCTATATATGATAAAATTCTGTGAAGAACTCTGTTATATTCAAAGATATTTGAAAAAAAACAAGTTTCATTTGTTTTATCAAATTTCCAAAAAAAATAGCTTATACATGTATAACAGGTTATGCTGCACACGCATAATACACTCTCATGCATGATTTGAGAATGGCAAATATACCAAAAAAAATAGATGGTACAAATAACAGATGGAAGTTCCATCAAATAAAATTCCTCTTCTTAGCATATATTGAGCATTCGGAAGTAGTCTCCTTTGGAAGTAGCTTTAGATGTAGTCTGTGCTGCAGACGGTTGAAGGATAAAGACACTGTGCATACATCTGATGGATTGCTTGTCCTCTGTACAGGGAAGAGCTGAACTTCAGTTTCTTCACTCAGCCTTGTCTGGCTCTCATCAATCTAGACAAGATACCAACTCAGAGTTTGTCTACAACTCATCTAGTCCCTTGTCATGGCATAGACACATTACATGTACCTGTGCCTGCAAAGATTTACACTTTCCGTGTCACTTGCAAAGTATCGTGGTGTTTGATCTCTTTTGAAGTTTAAATTCTTGTGAGAAAAAAAGAGGTAGCTTCAATGATAGCAAAGCTGCGTATCATAGAGTAAAAGAGCGCAACACATGCCATGGCATGGCACTGACACCTTTTTATGATCCAGATCCTTTTTAGCCAATGTCAGACTCTACACCGAACAGCTCAAGGAAAATTCAAGGAGAAGGACTCATTTCAATCATATGTGGATGCAAATTGCAATTGACATTGAAGATTATATATATATACATGTCATGTATTTATTTAAAAAACAGAATGTCTTACACTTATACGTTAAGAAAGTATCATATTACATCAAAATATTTATTTCAGTTCATTACGCTGAAAGTAAAACCTTGAGCTTGCAGAGGCCTGTATTATCTTTAGTAATATCAAATTAAGGGCATAAGTGCAGAACATAGACAGATGGCGCTGACTGAAGTGACACTGCAAAATTTCATTCCACGAGATTCTGCTCACAGTGTTAAAGTTAAGATTTGGCATCTCTGACTGCGCCCTAAAATGGTTTGACACGTACCTCCGCCCGAGAAACTGTAAAGTAAATATTGGAAGTGCATACTCGAGTGAACGGGACCTGAAATTCTCTGTGCCTCAGGGTTCTTGTATGGGTCCAGTGTTGTTCCTTGCTTATGCCAGCACTATACAGGATGCAGTGCCTTCAAACATAGATCTGCAAGGATATGCGGACGACCATGCCGTCAAGCTCACTTTCAACCCCGTCCTACCTGAAGCAGAATCCAAGGCAATTCAAGACCTTGAAATGTGTGCGGTTAAAATTAACTCATGGATGGACCACAACAGACTAAAGATGAACCCGAAAAAAACGGAGTTCATTCTCTTCGGCTCCAAGAAAAAACTCGATCAATGCACAGTGGATCAGTTGAACGTGTGTGGCCAAACTGTGCAACGGAGCGGAAAAATTAAATATTTAGGTGCCATCATAGATGAAAATCTGTCGCTGAAAGATCATGTGACAGCAAGATGCAAAATTGCTATGTGGAACATTCAAAGAATCAAGCACATACGGAAACACATCACAACATCAGCATGCGAGACACTAGTCCTTGGTTTAGTAATGTCTCATCTTGACAATTTGAACATCATGCTCATAGGACTGCCACAATGTGACATACGCAGGATGCAGAGAATCCAAGACATTGCGGCTAAGTTGGTGCTGGCTGATGGGGGTAGCGCACGTCGCTCTCTCAAGCAACTACATTGGTTACCAGTGAGGCTGCGAATCGAGTTCAAGGTCCTAACACTTGTGTATAAGGCCTTACATGGACAAACACCTGAGTATATCAGTGATATGCTTAGGATCGATGTTCCAACTAGGCCTGGTCTCCGCTCTGAGGGTCAACAGAACCTATACGTTCCACCAACAAGACGCAAGACCTTCGCAGACCGTGCTTTCAGCGTCTTTGGACCTAAATTGTGGAACACGCTGCCGACAGTTATCAGAGAGTCCACAAACATAGACACTTTTAAAACTAAATTAAAGACATTCTTATTTGATAAATTTTAAATGTTTTTAGACTTTATTATTATTGTTTCCTAGTTTACATGATATATGGATATATGGTTTTGTACACCTTTATATTTTAATCCATTTTTATTTTACATTTCACTTTCTTATTATGTAAAGTGCTACTGAAGATTTTTTTGATCATAGTAATGCGCTATATAAGTAATAAACTTTGAACTTTGAACTTTGAACTAGGTAAAATGTGCATCATTGCTTATTCTTACTTATTCTCTACAAATGACACTTCCCCAGAATTCTACTCATATCTTTCGACCAAGGGAATATGAGTGATATGTTCAAATGGCTTTAGGACTTCAGTGATGTCATTGCATGCATGTCATATCTTTGGCATTGAGACGAGTGTCTTGAATGTAGATTCTCCATCTCCAGATTCAAACAGATCCATGAATTTACCTTCTGGAGATAGGACCATTATTAGTTCCAGAGTTATCCTGTCTATAAGTGGACTGCTCTTGCATCGCCACAGATCAGAACATATGTTGTCTTGTGTTGCCACCTAGTGATTAGTGTGCTATTCCGCGAGCTCCTGCGAGCGTCCACATCATTTCGATCAGAGGAACACACACAATTTTGCCTGGAAGACACCGGGGCTGTTTCTGACCGTGCTGATGGCCTTGTCTACTTCCTTAGAGAATGTGATTGCCGGGTCTGACTCTGGTATACAACAATGTTGAATAGAAATTTTGTGAATGTGCAATTAATTTGGAACTATTTCTTGGGACAGCAATGATGTAACATACAAAATCAACTTTTGTGCCAGGTGGCAGTAGCATGCAGTTCTCATTTTCGCCAGACTGAGAGTTATCAATGTCTTCTTGGTGTCTTCATCAGTGGTGCTTTCGCCGTAGGATATACTCAATTACACAATACAATGTATGTATGAGTCATCAACTGCATGTGTGCATAAGATGGGGAGTATAGAGATATATATGACACTCCAGCATTTTTGTAATCACTCATATTTCCCTGGCTGTAGGGACATCATTAAATCAGGTGTGATGCATTTGTCATTCCTCACTCCCTGTGGCATTTGGGAAAGGGACGGAGTCAACAAGCTGCAACGTAACTGACAAATGTCTGGCATATATGGAAGCTACAGCCCATCTAACCACTCCAATCTTCTGGGATACATTGTTATCGATCAACAAGCCACACTGTTTCATCCTCTGCATCTTGCCTACACTACACATCAAAGATCACATACTACAACCCTTGGGCATTGATTGTGGGCATTGTGAAACATGTGTAAATTCTAGAAAACTGGTCTATTAGAGTAAATTTAAGTAATTTAACCACTAGTCCATGGAGAAACTAGCCCTGTTAGCAGATGACATACATTCCAAAAGTGAGATATCTTTATTGTTTGAAATAATACACCATCACCTGCCATTCCAACACTCCAAGTAAATGTAACACTAGAAATCTCGAAGACAACCCTGAGGCACCAGCATGCATGCATTCGAAAATCACTGGAGGTCTTCTTCTGTAGTTTGCTGCTTAGAAACATGCAGATTGATACGAAAGCTTGCTAGAACATAATGGCAGTTGGAATATTATTCAACACCCATACATAATTCTGTCAATTGTTGAGACAACAAGCAGTTGGAAAAAGACTAGATAATTTATAATCACATAGGATTTATGGTGTTTAGATTATGTGATATAACTGTTGCTTTTGTGGATCACCAGGTTGAGTAATCTATTTTTTTTCAGAGTGAATTACAATTACTATGTGACTTTCATGAGCATGGTAGCAACCATTAGATATTACAGTCCTTGTCATACTTACGTGGAATCTCAAGTTTTTTTTCTATGCTGTTGAACTGTGATGTCAGAGATGACTCTATTCTAGCATTGCAATATATGTAAATTAACTACAAGCTGTGATGTCATTTCAAACTGGGTCAGATTCCCCAGCTTCTAACCAATGCCAATCCACCAAACTGAGCATCACAGTTTCAACTCAGTGTCAGAGTGAAAATTGGGTCTGGGAAAACCCATGCAAGTTTGACATCACAGCATCTCAGCCAATGGGCTGCCAGAACAAATATACATAACATAAGCCATGTGTTTATAAACAAATTGTCAAAGCCTTCTGTTTACACCAACTTCCATCAAAGTTTAAAGTTGTAAGTTAGCAAGTTTGTAGATTTATCAAACAACTCTGTGGAGATTATAACAGTTGTCTACTGTGAATGCTCACAAAGCTGCCATTTGGTAGGATTAGACTGGTGATTGCTGTGATAAATCATTGGGATCAAAAATGTAATGCTTCCTTCAATATATCAATGTTTGAACTGTGATGACGTAGTTTACAATCAGCCCATTGGCTATCAAGCTGTGATGACGTAGTTGTAGGGGCTATCCCTGATAAAACTCTTACTCTGACACTGTGTTGAAACTGTGACGCTCAGTTCAGGAGGATCAACATTGGCTAGAAGCTGGGGAATCTGACCCAGTTTGAAATGACATCACAGCTTGTAGTAAATTTACATATATTGCAATGCTAGAATAAAGTCATCTCTGACATCACAGTTCAACAGCATAGAAAAAAAACTTGAGATTCCACGTAAATATGACAAGTCTGTAAGGGGGACTTGAATTTTCCTCAAAGGGAAATTATTTCATGGTAATTGCGACAATAAACATTAATTTAAATGTGCGACATCCTTATATTATATTTGTTACAAAATCAGACACAAAAATGTTAAGGAATACCCCCAACAGAAGCCATCTATTTCAAGACTGCCCTAAAAGAATGTATTTATATCACCAAAACTATGTGCAAGAAATTATTTATTTTAAAAAAAACTTCCAATCCTTAACTTCTTATTGTATGTGGTCAATTGTTGGATAAGAAAGTTGTGACAAAATATACATATAGGCCTATATAGTTTTATTGACGCGAGAAGTATCACCAACGATATTTATTTATTTAAGTACACATTGAAAGTTGATTGTGAGCTAATGTCGTACCAATGAGATTGGTATTTTGAAAAAAAAAGGAACAAAAAACATGAGGCCAGTGAAATGTGTAAAGTGTCTGCAGAACCAAGAAAGCTTAGTAAGCAAAAGTGTGCAGCTGGGATAGATCTCAGTTGATCTTAGTGCACCAGGTCTCAATCCCAACACAGATGGGCAATTAATTGCTTGATTTTCTGACTGGGAGTAATCAACCTTTACTTAGCCCGTTTAACCTTAATCAACAATGCAAAGAGAAGAGTAAATGTCATGCCATCCACCCATACTTGGTGTTGTCAGGACCTGTTCTGTTTATCAATGGTAATTCAATTATTCAAAGGCAATGATGTTGGTGGTTTTCATGGTTAATGAGCTGCAATCATGAAACAATAAGCTGCTGCAAGAAATCTCAGCTTTCATTGATGCAACCTCCACAAGAAGTAAAGGTCAGTAACGTGAAGCGTCACGACATGGGAGGGACACTCGTTGATTGTAAAACTGGAGACTGATTACAATATTGGACTCACTTGTCTTACAAATAAATATCTCATCCCTTAGTCTCTGCATTAATCAGAATTTTTTTTTATGCAATGGACCGTTGTGCAGGAGGAAGTTGTGTATTACAGAGAGGTTCCTCATTGGTAGCAACCTTGTCGAAGGAGCCTAGAGTTATATATTGAGACTTTTGTGACTACCGAAAGAAACTGAATATAGTTTTATCGTAAGAATACAATACATGATTTAGTTATTGATGACTATATAAGGTAAATAAGAACTAAATAAAACGCTTCCAAGCAGGGGAGATCCATAATATTCTGGGCTGGGGGGTCTGTTGAGTTATTTTATTGCAGAACGCATCATCGTCAACATAACACGACTGCAGGCTGATACCATAAGCATGTAAAAATACAACAAAATTCATCCACACTCCTGCATCCATCCCTGCTTCCAAGTGTATAGATTGCTGCAACCAGATCGTGAACAGCTGCAGTAATCCAGTGGTAGCACTGAACAGTGGCAGATTATGGCAACTGCCACCTGGTGGAAGGAGAAGTCATATAACAAATATACAATGGTCCATATGCATTGTGATATGCAAATAACCATTTTTCTTGGGGGTGATTAGTAAATCGCATTTATGGATTTGATCATTGAAAAATATTCTGCACGTGGCACATGCGCGTCAAGTTGAGAACATCATGATATGGAATTCATGAAAGTGATCCTTGCAACTTTTCCATTATTGACTAGTCATGTACCGCAGCACTTCAACTTTTCGAGCAGATTCTCGAAATCCAATTTGCTCTAAAAACTATGCATGGGACTGCATCATAATGGAACAATGCTATGGGAAACAGACAAGCAAACTGCAACTGAAGTAATACGAAACATCTTTTTTTAAGGGAAAGGCCAGGGATATTGAAACATACATGCAGTTCAACTTTATAACATTTGTGAAAAACTTGATAATTTTTGCTTTAATCTTCAAAGTATTTATTCTGATATGATGAAATAAAAAGTGGTCTTTACTCCATCGTTCAAATCAGGATTTTTTTTACAGTACAACCCAAAATAAAGTTTGAAAATTTTCTGTCAAAAGTCCTCTGTTAACCTATTTTGCCTTCCTTTCTCCTCTCCACCCCAAATCTACCTACAACTACCTTTGACTCCTCATAACAACCTTAGCCCATACTAAGAACTCTATAAAGACAGCTACAAATGTAATTGCACTTAGCAAAGGGACACAATATCAAATAAATCAAACACAATGAGGGTGATGGACTTAAATTGGTGTTGTATAAATGTAATTTTAAAGGTAATTTCGAGTATGGAGAATAAGTTGTTCTTGGTCCCAGGTATATCCATGTATAATGATTAATTGTTCACTGGAACTTACTTTTTTGAGTGTTAACAACACCAAACACAACAAGCCATCCTGTGTTCCATTCACATGTGAACAAGGCCTCTAGCTGAGAGGCTGAAACGTTATGCCAAAAAAGTAAGTTCAAGTGAACAATTAATCATTAATTTCAAGTAGGTAAAGGGAGGCAGTGATTCAGGGGTAGCTAAAAGGTGTGAAAGGGTAAAGTAGTGGCTGATTCTTCCTTCCTGCTGAGGTAGTCATACTTTATTTGGGGTTGTATATAAGGTATGCAATGACTATGCAATAGTATGCATGGTTTGAAGGATATTTTGAATCGGTCATTTTCACATTGTGATCGTGGATGCTCAAGGGCTTGCCAATCGCAATTCTTCATTACTGCATTTGCATAATTATGCTAAGGACACATTAAAGCAAAAGGAAGCAAAGTCAGGGTCATCAGTCATACATAGAGTAAATTTGAGAAAATATGCACTACAATTTGTGCCATACAGTCATCAACACTTGGCCTATATCAGCCAGTCCATAGAGTGAATCATTTGGCCAGCCACCCTAATTTCTATCAGGTGGCATCTTGACATAATATTCTGGAGACCAGCAAGAGATTGAAGGAGGAAACATAGGTTTTAAACTGAATGGCAAATTTGTTGAAGCATACTTGTCAACTAATGCTCATAAATTTCTAAGGTATACGTGCATGTATTTACTATTTTGAAAATTGTATGCATATATGTTTAAATTGTTTATATTCCGAGCAAAAAATAAATGAGTCTGAGTGTGAGACTGACTTAACATGTGCAGAAATGTGTATGACAGTTTGACAGTATTACTTGTCTTGAATCTACATTGATAAGGCCAGGGGCCATTTCTGTGTCTCAGTGAAAATAGCAAATTGGAATTCTCCTGATAAATCTTGATAAAACATACAGATTGTCCTCTGTCTTCTGGAGATAGTATCTGAGGGCTTGTGATAGGCCTTAGTCTTGTTCCTTTAATAAACCAAATGACTGGCTTGATCTAATCATATGAGACTTAAAATCTTTACTCTGTTGTCTGGGATTTTGATAGATTGAGGCGCCCCTAATGAAAAAGCGCCAGTAATATTTTCAATACAGGCAGCGAAGAATTCTTTCAGAAACTTGTATGTGCATATTCTCCACACATTTGTGGATTTTCAGATTGCATTGATGCAGAATCAGACTGACAACAAAAAATGTACTTTTTTTTGCCTGTACGCAGCACTTGCGACCTGAGCCAACTTGCCTGACAAACTTGCCTAACTAACTTGCTTGTGTTGCCTGTACGTAGCACTTGTGAATCAGCCAAAACTTGCTAAAACTAACTTGCTTGTGTTGCCTGTACGCAGCACTTGCGACCTGAGCCTACTTGCCTGACAAACTTGCCTAACTAACTTGCTTGTGTTGCCTGTACGTAGCACTTGTGAATCAGCCAAAACTTGCTTGTGTTGCCTGCACGTAACACTTGTGGACTGAGCCAACTTGCCTGACAAACTTGCTCAACAAAATAACTAGCCTGTGTTGCCTATACATAGCACTAGCGAACCAGCCAAAAAACTTGCCTGACAAACTAACTTGTCTGTGTTGCCTATACGAGTATACGCAGCAACTGCAAATCGAGCCAACTTGCCCAACAAACTTGCCTTATCAAATTAACTTGATTGTGTTGCCTGAACGTAGCGCTTGCGAACCGAGCCAACTGTCTCGACAAACTATAGCATCTTTGAATCAAATCAGTTTGCCTAATATTTGCCTATATGTGGCACTCGCACACTGTTGCCTGCAGATGTTGAATACTGACGTCATAAGCATGTCCCAACCAGTCAAGCTGTACTCTGATGTAGTGCGCACTGGATTAAAAGAGTTAAAAAATGGATATGGTTCAACTCAAATGATAAAACGAAAAGTCAGAACAGTTACTGATTGTGCATATATGACAAACCAAAGAAATAGATTTCATAATTTTGCAGAAGCAGACTCTCAACTTAGCTCGGACAAATTGAGGGTGTCCCGTCCACTGAAAGCTTGTTTATGGAATGCTCAAAGTATACGACAAAAAACGCAGGTTGTGAAGGATTTCAGAGATGAATTTGATCTCGATGTTTTTCTTTTCACCGAGACCTGGCTAAAAGCAGATGACAGAGTTGAAATTGGTGAACTGGAAAGAAATGGTGAATGTTTTTATTTGGGTTCATCTCGTGAGAGCAGACCTGGAGGTGGAGTAGGATGCATTGTAAAAACAGGCATGAGAGCAATGAAAAAGGAAAGCATGAAAACAAAGACTTTTGAGCATATGGAAATTCAGTTACAATTAAATGGAAAAATTGTCACAATTCTTGTGTTATACAGGCCAGAACCCTCCAAAAAGAACAAGTACAGTTTATCAGAATTCTTTAGCGAATTCACAAACTTCTTATCCCACTATCAGACTTATCACAATGAAACTATAGTAATTGGGGACTTCAACTTTCATGTGAATAAACCAGATGATCCCAAAGTTATCCAATTTAACAACATTCTTGAAATGTTTGACCTTGTTCAACATGTGTCTTCTCCGACACACAAAGATGGAAACACACTTGATTTGGTAATAACGAACAAAATAACAGCTCTCAGAGACTGTTCTGTAAGTGACCTACTGTCTGACCATAACTGTATCCTCTTTAATATTGACATTAACAAAGGCAAGAATCCACAGAAGAAGATTGCCTTCCGGAAAACCCGCAGCATAAATATATCCAAATTTAAGAAAGACATTGAGCAGCATCTGTCACAAAAGGTACAACACCATAATCGATCAATCTACTTGAACACACTTGTGGCACTCTACAGATCAACAGAAAAGATTTTTGACAAACATGCCCCTGTTAAGACTAAACTTGTAACTGTGCGCAAACCTAACCCATTCACAAATCAAGAAATAAAGCCACTTAAAAAAGAAAAGAGAAAAGCAGAAAAATTATGGAAAAGAACTGGCCTAGAAAAAGACTGGAATATTTTCAAAGAAAAAAGAAATGCTCTAAATGATAAGCTTAACCAGCTAAAATCAGATGATCTTAAGAGTAAAATTCAAGCCACTAAAGGAAATTCTAAGGCGATGTTCAAACTTCTAAACTCTCGCCTTAACAGAAAACAAGATCTGCCTCTTCCCCATCACACAAGTGAAACAGAACTAGCGAATGACTTCAACAAATTCTTTGATGAGAAGATCAAAATCATAAGATCTAAATTAGATTCAGGAATGAAGAACACAACTGATGACTCTCACACCAACCTCAGCCACAATTTACATCAGTTTAAGGCTCTATCAGAACAAGAAGTTAAGAAGCTTATCACTGAAATGCCTGTCAAACACTGCAAACTTGATCCAATGCCAACATGGCTACTGCTTGAATGTGTTGATGAATTTCTGCCAATCATAACGAAAATTGTTAATATGTCATTAACACTTGGAGAAATGCCCCTTGAACTGAAGCATGCACTTGTCAAACCCCTTTTGAAGAAAGAGGGTCTTGAACTGATTAAAAAGAATTATCGGCCAGTCTCAAACCTTTCTTTTCTGAGTAAAATCATTGAAAGTGCTGTAATCAAACAGTACGTTGAACACCTAACTCAGAACAACCTTGAGGATGAAAAACAATCAGCCTACAAGCAATTTCATAGCACAGAAACCCTCTTAACAAAAATCCATAATGATATTATGCTTAATCTGAGCAACGGTGAGGTGACAATGCTAGTATTGTTAGACTTGTCTGCTGCGTTCGACACAATTGACCATGGCATCTTGCTAGAAAGACTGCGCAAAAGGTATGGTGTGCACAGTGCAGCCTTGAGATGGTTCAAATCTTACATTTCTGAAAGATAACAGTCTGTGATAATAAATGACAAAACATCAAGCAAACTTCCACTCAAAGTTGGGGTTCCTCAAGGTTCCAAACTTGGACCAATCCTATTTAACTCCTATGTTGCCCCAGTCAGTGAAGTAGCACGACGAAATCAAGTTCATGATCAGAAGTACGCTGATGATGAGCAACTTATCCTGTCATTTAAACCAACCTTTTTGGGTGAACAACATGCAAAAGAGAAAATGGAAAATTGCATTGCTGAAATCCGAAATTTCTTGCATGATAACAAGCTTTGCAATAATGGAGATAAAACGGAACTTCTGCAGATTGGAGCACCAAACCAATTGAAGAAACTTCAAATGACATCTATCAATGTAGACAATGTTGAAATCAAGACTGCCAACCATGTCCGCAACTTAGGTGTGCTCTTTGACAAAAATATGACCATGGAGAAGCAGATCAACAAAATGTGTCGTAACGCATATTTCAATTTGAGAAACTTATCGAAACTCCAAAAAAACCTTGAAAAGGAAATAGTTAAAACTGCTGTCAATGCACTTGTCACACCTCATTTGGACTATGGAAATGGGCTGTTGTATGGCACTTCCACCCGATTGTTAAATAAACTTCAGGTTGCTCAAAACTCAGCAGTTCGATTAATTGAGAGATTGAAAAAACATGACAGTGTCAGCCACAGTAGGAAACAACTGCACTGGTTACCAATCACAGCAAGAATTCAATTCAAATTAATGACGACTACATGGAAGGCAATCAACAATCAGGCGCCTCAATACATCCAAAATCTTCTTCAAGTCAAATCACAACTGAAACATAACCTGAGAAGCAACCACAAGCTGCTGTTAGCAGAACCTGCTCCATGCAACAAAAATAAGTTTGAGAATCGGGCATTTTCCTATGCAGCACCAAAACTCTGGAACAGTTTGCCTGAAGAAGTTAGAACAACAAAAACCTTGGAAAGCTTCAAGAAGAATCTAAAAACCCATTTGTTTCAGAATTCCTATAAGTGATTTGATCTGAAAAAGCGCTGATGAGCAGTTTACTGAAATTAGCGCTATATAAATGCATATTATTATTATTATTATTATTATCATATTAAAACTATTATTATGCCTGGAAAATACATTTCAACATTTTATTATGTCTTCAAATTCTGCTTCTAAGTTGCAAATTATACAAAGTGTGCATGGTATGCAAATTTTTTGTTCTCTTTCTACTGGGCATTTACATTTTTATATAATGCTCATCATCACAGAGCAAAAACAAATTTATTTCTCTTTATTCATCACCAGAAAGAAAGCTTCTTCCCTTTAATCTAAATTTGTACTTGTAGGAAGTGGAAAGAATATAAGAAAGGGATATCTTTGTAGTCTCTTCAACACCAGACAATTTTAAACGCCTATAATCTACAATGAAGACGTATTCCAGGTTGGGTGTATTAAATTTTTTTGCTTACCATCATTAATATTTACAGATGATTTCATATTTGTAGACTTTGATCAAACAACAAAATATTTTGCAAAATTTCTGGTCTGAAATAAAAAAATCCTGCCAGGTGATTGGTCAAGTTGCCCATTGCGTGTCACTTTTTTCAGCTTGCTTCTAGCAAGCGTATTTGCTTGAAAAATCATGTCATAATTTTGACCAATAGTATACTGCAAAGGCCAACTTGGTATTGTGGCAGTTGTTCACACACGTCATGTTTCGAGGGGGGCACTTATCACAACATACTTAAGGGGGGTACGAAATTTTAATAAAAGAAAAATGGAATAAATGAGAGATGCAAATTAGCGACAGTAAGTTCCAACAAAACTCCCAACCCCCCGCCCCCCCCCCCAGAATTATAAATTCTGAATGGTCCCTCAGGACAGAGTGGTGGCCCAGTGATGTGGCAAACATTCATAAGAAAATCACAGTGCAAATCAGATCAGGGACCCCGCGATTGCCCATTGTCCTGCCACCTGAGCTGTGCCCCTCCTCTGAGAAAATGTTACATTCATCATTCACAATTATACATGTTTATTTTCTGTAAAAACAGTCAATACATGGATTACCAGATCCCAATTGTCTGAATGCAGAGTATTGGACTTGGAGAGTGTTTGTACCAAAAATATGTGAAACACAAACTGAAACTCTCACTTGAACTGCTAGAGTCAGTCCCTGTTACGAGATCAATGGCTTAGAATGCCATGGTCATCCATGTAAAACGCTATGTCACTTTTCAGGAGACAGTGGTGTCATACCTTCTCTCGGCCAATGAAAATTGCAAGAAAAATGATGTATTTTCCACCTCAAATGTCTAAAAATATGAAATCATCTGTAATGTCTCAGACTTGCTCAGACTCATTAGTAAAGCCATTGAATGCCATAGAAAGAGAACATTTGAAATTAATTGTTTTTTGGTCACTACGTAATAATAATGATATCATATAGTAATTTTATATAGAACCCACTCTGGATAAATCTGCTCACGAGAATTCACCATACCGAACGGTCATATCAATCATTAGTTACAGTGATAACCTCTGTACATTGCAGGAGTTGGGTTCGAATGCATGTCCTCATGTGTACAAGGCAGGCACGCTTACCGCAAAACCACACTGTACAGTGTATGTGCTTAATATATCAGGGCTTTGATTTTATTAAAATTCATTTTCATCAAATTTCTGTTCATTAAAATTGAAAAATAACGTACCAATCTTCAGTCTGATGAAAGGTGGTCAGAAATCCTCATATAAAAAAAAGGGCTGTTCAAAACATATCCTGTAGAACATATCTGGTGAACTTCGAAGGTGATCACAGTATGTACACACGGTATACAGTATACGCACAAACTTCATAATGGGAAGGACGAACAAACCATCAGTCCATTATCTAATGCATTCTCAACACTGACATCAACTTCAAAGTGGAAGGACTCTTTGCTTCAGACAATGATAACTTTTTAGAGTATTGAGCATACCGTATCACCCTAATTAACACGGAGGATGAGACCTCTGGTGGATTGTATTATCATCTGATTATCTGGTTTAAAAATATGAAGTCACATTTTTGCATTGCATGGTTGTGTCGAATTCTCCAGCAGACAGTCAAGACATTTTATTCATGGCAAAAGGAACAACATTATATAAAAATTATATTTTCCTCAAATGAATATATTTGTCTCTCTTCGTTTTTATCTCAACATGTTGAATATTTTACTCTCCAAACAGATTATCTTTGTAGCATCTTTCACCATTTGTTGTAATGTTATGAGTTCCATAAAATGCCTCATATCCTTTGTATTGGCAAGTAATGCATATACAATAAACAATTAAACATGGAAAATCAATATTCCTAAAGAATTGCATGAGGAAAGACAATGATATCAAAATATAGAATTTATGACAGGGATGTCCACAACCAAATATGGAATAGTCATGTACTGCCACACTCGAAACTTCATGAGTTTTTTCAAAAAATCTAATTATCTCCCAAAAACTGTGCATGCGGCAACTTCATCATACAACTATGACATGAAAAACTGGGCATTGAGGCTGTAATGTGAGAAATACGAAAGACCACATTTCATTAAGCCTGAACATAGAGGAAGCCAAGGAAAATTGGAACAAATTTCATCCTCTTTACATTTGCATGCGAAAACGTACGTTTTGCTAAAACAATCAAATTTATTTTTTAACATATGACTCAAAGTTCACGATCATATTGAGTCTGGAGTTCAAAAAAATTCATGAAAGAATGAGTTTTGAACACAATTGTAATGCATATACGTATGATGCTCATCAAGTCATCATGCTCTGGAGATAAAGCAGAGAGAAAAGAGAGACAATTTTATTTTTGTGACAAGTGTATACAATTACATATAAAGTTATAAACATTAAATAATGATTCAATTACACACCCAGTCCTGAATAGGCTTATTTGTCAAGTATAAGCAACAAAAACAAGTATAAGTAACAAAAACAAGCTTGACTTATTACCATCACGCATCAGCCTGCAGCTACTGATCATAAAAGCAATGCCAGGCTTACTTACACAGTATTTTAGCACAAATAGGAAACAGAAGTCATTTACAAAATATGCTCCGCAATCAGTGTAACAAGGTTATCAAGACAAATGACCAACATGGTCTATATCAGCCAGTCTATAGAGTGACTCACTTGGCCAGCCACCCTGACTATTCAGTATGATGGATGCCTCATATCTAGTTTAATTAAGATGCTGCTCTATCAGCCAGCATCTTGACATATTCTGGAGGCCAGCCCAAGATTGAGTGGAGAAACATAGGTTAAATGTTCCTTGATAGAGACAACAAGGGCAATCTATCAGATGTACAGATGCAGCGATCTCTACCATGACGACCTACTGGGCAGGATCTAAGGCATTGTTTAGACGTATTCAAGGAATTTTCGTGTCAAAAGACAAGATTACATCCTAGGGACGCTTTGTTCTCTAAATATTAAAAAAACAAGAAACCTTATGGGTTTTTCTTTTATCATAAGGGACCATTTCTGTTGCCTTTGTGAAAATGACATAATGTTTTAAACAGTAATCAGGATTTTCTTCATATATATAGTTATCCCATGTCCAGCCAACTTTTGTCCCTTATACTGAGCTTTTCCCTGGTCAATACAGATTGAGAGAGGGAAATATAACAAAAAGAAACAGGGATATATTTAGTTCAACCAATCAAATTCCTTTGGCTAATTACCCAGCAGGGATATACTGAAAGATAATGAGATCAACAGGGATATACTGGAACTGACCAATCAAAAGACAACAGTGCCCCTATATATCATGCTTATTAGCATGTAGATACCAGCATATTTGATGATTGTTGTGATTTAAGGCAATTAAGTGCTGCCAATTAAGAGTATTGATTTTTTTTGTAGCACAGCTGCATTCACATTGAGTGCTTCAAACTGTTTTACATTGATATAAAATAAAAGTATTTTAAAAAAAAGACATGGGATAAAAAGGTTATACCATGGGTTGCGGCAGTATATCCCTGGTATTGTCACCCTCGACCCCGTATGTCCCTCGACCCTCCGGGTCTCGGGATATACTGGATCTTGGGTGACTATACCAGGGATATAGAGTAGCGCGGGGCATGCAGCCCCCCTTAACTTCAAGGTGCGATTTGACCTACTTTTTGTGGTCGATTATTTAAATGCTTATGTTGTCAGGAAGGGATCACTTGACTCTACTAATAACTAGTGAATCAAATGTCTACCAATTTTAATAAAGGAGTTACAGCCCTTTTTGTAAAAAATTTAAAATGGCCTTCTTACCCCACCCATCGGGCAAGAAGCCCCCCTATTATAATCCTATGGCAATTTTTTTTGCAAGCGCATTCAGCTTGAAAGTTATTTCTTGGGGTTCTTCTATCATTTTTAAGGCATTCTATTCTTTTTTTACGAATTTCAGAATTTTAGTGTTCATACATTTATTTTTTAATATTTTTTGCCCTTTTTTAATTTCGGCCAAATTTTTTCGATTTCAATTAGCTATTCTATCAAGATTTAAGGTAAAGTACACATTATGAAATGGTTCCTGAAGCAGCTTCAAGGCCTCAGTGAAGGGGGCCTCATGCCCCATACCATGTGGGGCCTCTCACCCCAAACTCACATATTTTAATTTGACCTCTATATTTTGAGCAAAAATGCAAAAAATATGATCCAAATCATATTTATGTAATGGTCAAAAAGTGAAGCAATGCAGATATCCATTATACTTTTAAAAATTTCCAAAGTTATTTCTTACAACCACTTTCAAAGAATTAATCAAAGTTACAAAAACCATGCACCTTTTTTTTGTTTATTTAATTACTTCTATGGTTTGGTGCTGTTTGCCCTGAAAATTTGTGATATTACCTAAAAAGCCTCTAGCTTCAATCCCATCAATAAGAAAAAGCACCAAAAATGTAAGTTTAGATATAACCCTGGGGGGGCCTCTCACCTAACCCGGGCTTCTTGCCCCGACCCACTCTACTGCCTCCACCCATAGTATAACCTCATAATATATATCACTCAACAATACATGTAAAAGGCTGTGTTATATACTATGGAAATATTATCATGGTATATTTAAGCTTAAGGTGGCTCGATACTCGTGAACTTTCCAAGATAGGATTTCTTAAAAATAGTTTAAAATGATCCAAAATATAGTTTATAGCAAGGATATACAAACCAAAGTGGTTGCTACCAGCCTTTCTTTCAAAATACTTGAGGTTACGTAAAAGAAAGTCAGTCGACGCAAATCTGAAAAACTAAATTTTTTTCTTAATTTTTTTAATGTGAACTTTTCCCTGCCATTCAGTGGCCATTCATCCTATGTTATTAAATGAAGCAGGGAACTAAAGAGGACAGTTTTATGGAAAAGCTGATTAAAATTCCAGAAAGATATATTTAGTTTAAAGAACTTTTCTGGGGGTTCGGATCAAAAGTTATAATTTTGAATTTATTATTTTTTTTATGAACCATGGCGCTAAAAAAAAACGACGAGATAGGATTTTTTATTTCTTTGTCATTTGCTTCCATATGAAGTAAGGAACAATATAATGATACGGACATACGGCCAAACGGGCCTGGAAATTGATATAAAACTTTATTTATGACACAAAGTCATTTTTGAGAAATTCAACATGCTTGCCGAAAATCGCCAGCAGAAAATTTCAACTAGGAGTAGAGAGCTGAAAGTCCGGCTGATTATAGTAGTTTTCATAGCGCATCTAATGCTCCAAACGAAGTTTCTAGCCCTAATAGAAATGGCGCAATTTGCAAACGAAGCGGCCGACACACGAAATTCTCAGAATTAAAAAAAGATGACAGCAGAGGCCAGCTGCAATGGTGACGTTACCAGAGATAGTGCCTGCCTGGCTGCGCGGAAATATGTGCAGGTGACGTAATTTCGTGGGTAGCGAGCCACCTTAAAAGAAGTATCCAATAAATCTTTGTTTATAAATCACTCACGCGCACTTCAATTATGCATGGTGGATGGCTGGATCTCCTGGTATATCTGACTTGATTACGTTGCTACCCTATCACCTGGTTCTTTATTTTTTTAACTTATATTGAGGGGTTTGCAGAATGAAGAGATACTGATACTCTTTGAAAGAATGGTCACAGTCCCCAATTTCAGAGTTTATCATATGGCATCAAACCCATTAATGATTAATTACACAAATACAAAAATTGATGCCATGGAGGGGCAAACCTTGCTACCATAATATTTTATTATGGCCATCCTATGAAGTTGTAAGTGAGAACCTAAATTGACAAAGGCACCAAGTCATCTAGACCTACCTTTATTGTGAAAGGTAATTAATTGTTTGAGTTCCTGACAGGGAGCAGCCAAACTCAATATGATCCAATTAACCCTTATCAACAATTCAAACAGACGGCTGGGTATCATGCTACCACTCACCTACATGCTACCTCCTCATGAAGTGACAGAGGAGCAATGGAGAATGGGCCATAAACAAACATGAATTCTTGATGTTCAGGCAATTTCTGTAATTTACAGGCCTCTATCCCTGACAGAAATACATCAATAAATTCAGGTATAAAACATAAAATCGACAAATTTACCAGTACGAAAGGAAAACTCTCCCATTTTAATCTAGATGCATTAAGAGGGAACTCATAGAACCGTCTGATCTTGAAAATATGGAAGACACTGCCAAACCGAAAAGAAATAGGACCCCAACCATCGGAAACCTTGACGACAATGCAGATGATGGAAATGTAGAGGATGCACCAAAACCTAAAAGAGGACGAGGTCGACCCCGGAAAGAAGAAGATACTACCATGACGGCAGCTGTACGAAGAGAACTTGAGGACATCAAACAGGAAAATGCTAAACTCACTGACCGACTGAAAACCTGTATGACGGAGAAAAGCAACGTCGAAAAGATCTTGAACTAACCAGATCCTCCCTTCTAGAACGAGAGCACGACTACGATGATCTCCTGGACCAACTTTCGAATCACAAAGAAAATAATGCTTCCCAGGCAGTAGCTAAGCCGACTGGCATCGTTTTTTATGACGATATTACTGAACCCTGTGTCGCCAAGCTGAAGCCTAATTTCTGTTGGAGAAAAGTGAAAAAAGGACTGGCTGAAATAAGTGATCTTGATGATATTAAGAGTGCTGATGCTGTGGTCTTTCTTACAGGCTCCAGAGAGATTGTATCAGATGTTTCTGCATTCGATCTTTACAAAACTCTCAAAAACTTAGTTATGGAGTATGGTAGTCACACTTCCATCTATGCCGCTAGTCTCCCACCAAATAATAATGCCAGGATTCAGGTCGATCTTTACAATCGCAAGCTCTACAACAACGAAGTTGAGAAAGTCCACATGATCAAAGTTAACTTCCGAGGTTCCGGACTAGACTTGGTGGGCTACGACGGTTCCACTCCCAGCAGCAGATGCCTAGCTTTGTACGAGGAGGCCTTTCAGGCTATTGCGGTGCCCTCTACTCTGAAACAGAAGGAAACTTCATCCAGCGGAGCTTCCGTTTCCGCTGACTTCGATGTCACCCAAGTGATCCCTATAAAACCGGAACTCGTTGGTAGAATTATCGGAAGGAACGGCGTTGTTATTAAAAGAATTACAACTACGTGCGAGGTTAAGATGTCTTTTGGAAATTGGCGAGAAAAGATCAACGAAGCTCGTGATGAGGAGCCAGACTCATATACGGCAGTTATGATCAAAGGTCGAGTCAGCAATGTGCATATGGCAATCAAGGAAGTAAATGAGGTTATCAAGCTTAGACCTAAGTGACAATCACAACCACCGAGACCTGAAGAAAAAACTCTAGTGCATCGAAACAGATCGTCCAACATTCCGTCCACAGAAATTTATTGTTATGCTTGCTATGCTATGTCAATTAAATCCTTATTCGCATCTTATAATGTCTCTCGCTTTCAGTCTTCGAATGTCTCCAATGGTAAGGTCTCGGTGGAGACTGGCTATTATAGCGACTATGGTAAAGTCTCGCACTCGCATTCAGTTTCTGGTGACACCTGTAGTATTGTCTCTCATTTGCATTCCGGCTTTGGTAGTGACTATGGTAAAGTCTCTCACTCGCGGTCTGGTGCTGGTAAAAATTCTAGCAAAATCTCTAACTCGTATAGTAGATCTCGTAGGGATAATTGCAAAGTCTCTCATTCAACTTCCGAAAACTCAAACCTGAACTTGTGCCTGTGGAATGCACAAAGTCTTCAAAAATAAATCGAATCTAGTTTATGACTATCGAAAGGAACACAGCCTTGATATTATGATTTTCACTGAGTGCTGGCTTAAAGAAGATGATATAGCTCTCATTGGTCAACTGGAGAATCATGGTGAATTCAAATTTCTGAATAAATCTAGGCGCGACAGAATTGGAGGTGGCATTGGCTGCTTGTCTAAAGCGAGTATTAAAATAGACAAAATAGACTCTCCCTGCATGAACACCTTTGAGCACTTGGTACTTAATCTCTCTCATGCTGGACGCTCTATCATAATTGTAATCATCTATAGACCAGAGCCCACAAACTCCAATAGATATGCTCTCTCTGACTTTTTTGACGAGTTCACTGAACTTATTTCATTATATCACTGCAAAGATAATGAATTGCTTATTGTCGGTGACTTCAACTTTCACATGAATAAACCATCCCAGCCTAGAGTGGAAAAGTTTAATGAGATCCTTGAAATGTTTGACTTGTCCCAACACGTAAATGAGTCGACGCACATAGCTGGTAATACACTTGATCTTGTGATAACTAGAAGTGATAGCAATCTCCTAAGCTTCTGTGCAGTGGATGAACTCCTGTCAGATCATCATGCAATACTCATGAAGGCCAATCTTCCTAAAGCCACTCCCAATAAAAAATCTGTCAAATTCAGGAAGACAAGAAATATTAATATTGCTGAATTTAAAGCCGACATTAAAAAACATCTTTCAACTATTGATAAAATGAATGCCTGGTCAGAAATACAGCACTTGAATGCCCTTGTCAACAAATATGAATCCTGCACTGATATATTAAATAAGCATGCACCACTTCTTGAAAGAACAATTACACTTCGGAAAAATACGCCATGGAACAATGGTGACATTAAAACTGCAAAAACTGCCAAACGTAGAGCTGAGAAAAAATGGCGAAAAACCAGAGCCCAAACAGACTTTGACAACTTTAAAGAAAAAAGAAATCAATACAATGTACATCTCAATAATCTGCAAGCCAAATACCTTACGGAGAAAATACAAACACACAAAGGCAGTTCTAAAGCCCTTTTTAAGATTGTCAATTCTGTTTTAAACAGAAAAGCAGAATCTCCACTTCCCCTACATACTAACAGTGAAACACTTGCTGACGAATTTTCGGAATTTTTTGAAAACAAAATAGAAGCAATCAGGTCTAAATTACAAGAAATCGACCGTAGTGGGGCAACTACACCCAACTCTTTTAAAGGTATGGCTCTTTCACAGTTTGCCTCAGTTGAACCGGAGACAATCAAGAAACTAGTGATGAAAATGGCAACCAAGCACTCCGATCTGGACCCACTACCTACATGGCTTATGAAAGAATGTCTAGATGAATTCTTGCCAATCATTACAAAAATTGTTAATACTTCACTTAAGTTAGGTATCATGCCGAGTGGATACAAACATGCCATTATTAAGCCGTTACTGAAAAAAGCTGGGTTAGAACTCAGCCCCAAAAACTATCGACCGATATCCAACCTGAAATTAATTAGTAAACTGATTGAGGGAGTGGTGATTGACCAACTCAATAAACATCTCACCATCAATAAACTACAAGATACTCGACAATCTGCATATAAAACAAATCACAGTACGGAGACTCTGTTGACCAAAATACATAATGATATAATGACAAATGGGAATGATGGCAAAGTTACCATGCTTGTCCTGCTCGATCTGTCTGCTGCGTTTGATACCATTGATCACAAAATCCTTCTCGATCGTCTACAAAATACATACGGAATCAAGGATTCTGCACTCAACTGGTTCAAATCTTATATCACAGACAGAACAAACTCAGTGGTGATAAATGACAGCACATCGCAAAAACGCAAGCTTAAATATGGTGTCCCTCAAGGATCAAAACTTGGACCCATACTCTTCAATACCTATATAGCTCCTATGAGCGAGATTGCATTTAAACATAATATTGAAGATCAAAAATATGCAGATGACGAACAGCTCATTATGGCTTTCAGACCAAATGAAAATGCAAACAATAGTAAAACAAAGATGGAACAATGTATCAACGAGATAAGACAATTTCTAAGTACAAATAAATTGTGTAATAATGGGAGTAAGACTGAAATCATCCTACTTGGAACAAAACGACAACTATTGTCAACTCATATTGACAAACTATCCGTAAATGGAACGGAGATTGAATATGCAGACAATGTTAAAAATCTTGGTGTCAAATTTGGACAAGCACATGACAATGGAGAAACAAATTAATAAAATATGCAAATCTGTATACTTCAATATCAAAAATATATCACATATTATTAGAAAAAGCCTCAGTAAAGAAGATACAAAAACTGTTGTCAATGCCCTAGTAACACCACACCTGGACTATGGAAACAGTTTACTCTATGGTATCCCAAATAAACTATCAAATAAACTGCAGGTTGCTCAAAACTCAGCAGTTAGACTGATCGAAAAGGTAAGCAGGCGCGAGCATATAACTGGGAGAAGAAAAGCACTGCATTGGCTGCCTATACATGCCAGGATTGAGTACAAGCTCTTGACGCTAACTTGGAAAATTATTCACAAGCAAGCTCCTGACTACTTAAAACAATTGGTCAAACCTCGAGAAACCACCAGATCCTTGAGAAACAGCGACAAAAACTTACTAGAGGTTGACAATGAAAGAATTAACTCATGGGGTACACGCAGTTTCAAGCACATTAGTCCATGTCTCTGGAATAAACTGCCAGAAAAGATTAGAATCATTGACAGCCTCGCAACCTTCAAAAGACACCTAAAAACCCATCTATTTAATATCTACTACCCTGAGCAATGATACATAACAACAGCGTTGGTGAGCAAATTTTATTTGTAACTGACGCTATACAAAAATCTTTTATTATTATTATTATTTATTATTATCTTTTTGTTTTCACTCAACAACACAAGAACATAGATAAAATAATGAAGTATTCCATTTAAGGTACAATCCTTTTCATGCAGACAAAACTCTCAGATTACAAAATCAGAAGAAAAGTGGAGCAATAACGTATTTCACATTAAATATCCAAAAAAGAGCAGATTTGCGTCTTTTCATCAAAATATCCCATATGTCTGTTTTTAATACTTTGCGGATTATTAATATGTAATATATTCCTTATTGTTCTACTTATTTGTTTAATCTTGTCAAATAGAATTCTTTCCTTTTTTTCAATTTATAGAAACTAATTCAAATTCATGTGGTTCAATTGATCATGTCGGGTAATCTGGTATGATATAAACCAATATATTCCAAAGGAAATGTTCATTAGTGAATACAAAATACACTGTTTAAAATTATGAAAAATATTATTTATTTGAAGTTAATACTTTGGAGGCAATCATCATAACAACAAGCACTGTTTAGGTGCAGCATCGCCCATGCCAAACATGACTGCTTTGCATCAATACTGCAGATGGCGTGATAGTACAGTAGGTTGACAGCGATCCTAGTGGCAGGTCCGTGAAACGTATAATGGCGGCGAAAAAGCAGCTTGACCTGCACTGCGCTAGACAATAATGAGCAAGTTACTAAATATGTTAATATTCGATTATACTGGAAAAACGCTCCGTTGTGCACAGCTACGATGTTATTAATGCAATATACATATGATTAGAACTTCCACACTGGGCTGGTTTAGGCCAGAGCAATGGTCGTTTCACCCCTTCAGTAGATTTCAGCACTAAAGCATAATCGCCCTATGCATAGCATAGCATGGGCGATAATTACATACACAAAGAGAAAAAAAGACTACAGTTCATTACGAAATGCATCCTCACAACTCAACATAACTGACTTTGGGAAAAATTTCACTCTAGAGAAGAAGGATGTATGGCGCTGACTCTTTCAAACTGTTTCTGTTTGACTCCTATGGGGTAAGGCCCAGATTCTACGAGTTCTATGGAGTAAGGCAATGGCATGCAATGCTGCCCATTGCTACATGAATCCAATCTTGAGGGACCGGATTAGGCCCAACTCTGCAAGGCACATATATGTCCCCTCTGAACTCTGTTATTGCCTGGGATAGAAATTAAGGTAAAAGAGTCCAGTGCGATAAGTGTATGTAATCACAATTTAGCCGCACTTACTTGATGTGAAGGTTGAGTTAAAGTCTGGTTCATTTCCTGATGCACCCTTTCCAACAAAACCTAGAAGTTCAATTTCCTAAAAGTCCTTTCAGAAATCGAATTTTCTGACATTTACTTTTCAGGTTATGTAAGCTTTCAACATCAACCTAATTAACCCCAGCTTGAAGTTTTAAAAGCTAAATATTCTAACTTACAGGGTGGTCAAAAAAAAACTTTACACTTATGAATAATTTTTTGGATGACGCTCATTGTAACAAATGCTTATTTTTCGATGCAAAAACAACTTGTATAGCAAAGAATAACTCTTCTAGAGAGAATTTATTCATTCGGAGGTCCTTTTGGACTGATGACTTTTCTGCAGTGGGCCTAAATGATGCAGAGGTGTCAAAAATGTAACTTCGTGTCCGTTTTTCCCATACAAACGTTATGGATGCCTTTATTGGGCAACTAAGGTCTGTGGTGTCTTGCAGGGATCTGCCTCTAAGTTTGCCCATCCAGAATAATCACATTGATTGAGATCTTGTGATAACAGGGGCCATGTTGTCCCGCTGAGAAACTTGACAGAGCGAACCTTGATCCAGTTCTGGGCTTTGCAAGGGAGTGTGGCTGATGCCCCGTCTTGTTTGAAGATCAAATTATCTGTGGCACTGTATGTCTTATCTATCCAGGGCTTTAGATGCTCTTTCAAGATGTTAATATGTACTTTTCATGTGATTTAAACACCCTGATCATCCACCTTCAGACGGCTTTGTTTTAAAATCTTATAATGGCCATAGTGAAGTCTGAACTTGCTCTAGCACCTTCTGGATTGTGCTGAATTGTGCCTCTGTCTTCTCAATTTCATTTTATGTTGTATTTATTTTGTCCTGTGAAGCTCAGTAGCTTCAAAATTGCTGATGGGCCATGAACAACCCGGAGTAGTAAAAACGCAGGAGCACTCCCGGCTTCTATTTTGTCTGCTATCAAAAAAGTAATGAACTGTTTTGATTATTAACCAATTTTCCAAAGATCTAGCATACTTGGCTTGTATAAACAATAAGTACCCAGACACTGACTCAATCATGGCATTCATGGCAGCCTGGAAAATGAAATATCAACTGTAAAGTTTTTTTTTGACCACCCTGTAAGTGCAGTTCAATTCCTTTGATTAGAGTTTTAACTGATGTTTACTTACCTTGTAATGGCCGACTTGCATGTTGTTTTCCGCTTGGTCCAATTGATGTAAATTGGGTATCTCTTTGTCTGATTACAAGACTTGCACTGGCAAGAGCATTTGATTATGTATTGATAGTCAATCGACTGTGCAAATGACCTAAACCTTATCAAGTAGCCTGTGCCATTCAAGAAATAATTTCTATCCACTGTTGTGTTTTATCACTGAATGAGTATGATTGTTACAGTCCTTGTCATACTTACGTGGAATCTCAAGTTTTTTTTCTATGCTGTTGAACTGTGACGTCAGAGATGACTCTATTCTAGCATTGCAATATATGTAAATTAACTGCAAGCTGTGATGTCATTTCAAACTGGGTCAGATTCCCCAGCTTCTAGCCAATGTTGATCCTCCTGAACTGAGCGTCACAGTTTCAACACAGTGTCAGAGTAAGAGTTTTATCAGGGATAGCCCCTACAACTATGTCATCACAGCTTGATAGCCAATGGGCTGACCGTAAACTACGTCATCACAGTTCAAACATTGATATATTAAAGGAAGCATTACATTTTTGATCCCAATGATTTATCACAGCAATCACCAGTCTAATCCTACCTAATGGCAGCTTTGTGAGCATTCACAGTAGACAACTGTTATAATCCCCACAGAGTTGTTAGATAAATCTACAAACTTGCTAACTTACAACTTTAAACTTTGATGGAAGTTGGTATAAACAGAAGGCTTTGACAATTTGTTTGCAAACACATTACTTATGTTATGTATATTTGTTCTGGCAGCCCATTGGCTGAGAGGCTGTGATGTCAAACTTGCATGGGTTTTTCCCAGACCCAATTTTAACTCTGACACTGAGTTGAAACAGTGATGCTCTGTTTGGTGGATTCGCATTGGTTAGAAGCTAGGGAATCTGACCCAGTTTGAAATGATATCACAGCTTGTAGTTAATTTACATATATTGCAATGCTAGAATAGAGTCATCTCTGACATCACAGTTCAACAGCATAGAAAAAAAATTTAGATTCCACGTAAGTATGACAAGGACTGTAAGTCAATATTTGATAATCTGGTATAGACATTGTTGAACTTAACATTTCCTACAGATCAAATTTGGCTCAAGTTACGCAGAAAGTGTCTCTGCTGCTTCTTGACACCCAGATGCTTTATTCAGCAATTGCACGCAAACACATTTGATTGGATCCATTGATCCTCGATAATGGTCATTCCTGTCAGTGCAAGCAATCTCAAAGTGTCAAGCTTCTCCTCTAAATTTGAAATTTGTAACATGCTGAGACTATTTTCTGAATTTGTTCAGCAATATTATTTTCATTCTGCAATGACAGTGAGAAAAAAATGTTCACACAATTAGAGCATGATAACTCACCACCAGACCTGGGTGATTTCAGTATAAGGCTACTTTGGAAATAAATGTATAAATCATGTCTGGGTAGTTAAAACTGAGGATGCTAACAGGTTATGTCCATACTCTGGTTTGGATAATAAAGCATATTTTTAGACAATTTTCCCCGACAGCTAGGGCTGATAAATGAGATGAGATCTCCACTTTAATGAGATAGAATACAGATAATATTGTACACACCTTCTGAGAAGTTTAAGAAAAATGTTCTGCAACAATCTTAAGAAATACAGCAGCTCCAGATGAGAAGCCATATCTCTGACTTGATTCACATAATTTGTATCCTTTCCTATCTTGGATCTTAACTGAAAATTCTCCTAACAGTGATATTTCGAAGCATCCTTGATAGTCTTCATCTTTGATCTTCAATCCTGTTTCTATTCTCAGAGGAACTTTATAGTGCACAAAATATTATTATTCGAATTGATTTGCCAACAGGTTTATAGTACTGTTGCAAGTTGTATAGAATACCATGTAACCATTGCAGTTAGTTAATAAGAGCATGTAAAACATTAACAGGACCAGTTAAAAAGAAAAAATATGCTGCATCCTAAAAAATAATGATATGACAATGTGAAGTGGGAGACTACAACTTTTTTCAATGTTGAATGACAATGTACAGCAGCATTCAACTTTCAGAGTGGTTTCACAAAATCCTGTTACTACCTACATGGCCAATTGTGCAGCGTACGTAAAACGTACGTTGCTCTTTCTTGCGTATTTCGTACCTAAATCAGATGTTTTCATGTATGAATTACGTACGAAAATTTACGTACGTAAAACATACGTAAATTTTCGTATGGATTTCATACGTATGAAGTTGGTTTTTGGGGCAATAACTTGATCTTTTTCCTGATTTTTTTTCACATACGCCAATACAAGGTCTAATCTTAAACCGTTTATGATAACCATATTGCACTAAAATGGCCAATGTAACTGAAAAGTGCCTGTGTGAAATTTTTATGAATTCTTACGAAATTCGTACGAAAACGTACGTATGTTCTACGGATCGGCTCTTTTTTGTGAGTTTCGTACGTAGAATTTACGTACGTAATTCGTACGCTGCACAATTGCTAGTGTAAATATAATGTATGGTGCAACATTGTGGTGCTTACATGATATGGAATTAATTTTTGAGTTGAAAATGAGAATATTTTAAAAGAGCATAATACACCAAAACAATCTGAAGTTAAAATACCATTTGCAAAAACTGATTTCCCTTAAACCAGCAAAATCTTTTTTAATGATAATAATTGAACAAGATATTTTGTCAGTTGTATTTAGCTATTCAGTAAGTCTGTGTCCATCGCCCAATACTTCGTAATTGAGTTTGTATCTATTAGGGTGGTTCATTTTTAGATGGGAAAAAATTATTTTGTGAATTTCACATCGCATACCCTCTTATTTGATGAGGTTAGGTATAAAACTGATGCATGATACACTTTATGAAAATCCAACAAGAGGAAGGGGTCCCCCAAAGGCCTTAAAGTTGCAATGTTTTTTAAATTTTCGACCATTTTCGCCAATCCGCGGTTCTCCATAATTTCGTCAGTATTAGTCATACAGCATTCTTAATGCTATGGTTGGAAGGCTCTCAAAAAGACCTATATTTTGAATACCAACATCAATGGTCTAGGACGATATCTTGACTCCCATTGACTCTTCGGCCTGCACTTTTCTGAATGAAAATGTCGCTGACTGCCTAATTAAGGCTTAGTATTTACTAAGAGCAATTGAGTGTACAAACCATGTATTTCGGTCTAAGTGCACTTTCCAGTTTTGACACCTCCCCTTCCTTCCTCGGTTGTTGGCTGTTGTTGGTGCGAACAACTCTAATCCTCACTTCTTATAAATACTCCGGACACGATTATCAAGTGTCGCATTGTTAAACGAACGCTTGCACGGAGCTCTGCTCGTTTGACAAGTACACCTGCACTGCACTGCACGAGACCACGCTGCCTAACTTCACTTCATTCATCACGCCATCTTCATAGTTCTTCATCTCGGTAAGCCTATTCGGGCCACATGAAGTCAATGAGCTGATTGCCTGTTGTTTTAGCGCTGTTTACCCGTCCTGGAGAACTTTTGTCATTCTAGCCACGCTGGCAGTCTGACACGTGTTTCTACTGACAGCCCGACCAAACTGGGTCACTGTCTAAATCTATAAGCCGTTAGTGTTGTTTAGCACTGAGTGAACTATTTACCGTATTGTTACGATTAAACGGCAAGAAGAAGAAATTTTCTATGAAGTTCTGAGAACAGAGGCTTTAGGAGACGAGAGAAATAGAGCTCGGTGGTCTGAATGGACAGCAGTGATATCTACTAAGTGCAGTGTTTAAGCAGGGGAGTGGGTCTAACGTCTGGACCTGTTCCACGAGCGACAACTTTACTTCCACTACTCGTAACGTGCCTGTGGGAGTGATTTAGGGCTAAGTCTCCGGCACCTAAGACCGTGGGAGCATAGAGCCCAGGACATTTGAAATGGGGAAAAATAGAACACACTATTGTTCTGTTTGCCGTCGGCCAGTCAGCGGCCACGACGGGCCAACCGGGAAAAAATGCCAATTCGGCCCCCCCCCCCCGAGGAAAATTTCAACATGTATTCATCCCGGAGAAGACAACAAGACCCCCAGCCCCACCCGGGTAGTCAGATGCCTTCCATGGCCGGGACCAGGCCAAACGTCCAGACAACTCATATGGGATTGCGCTCCCGGGTGCCCCCGGGGAGTGAGCAGGGCTCGCTCATCGACCTCAGTCCGGACAACTCGTGGCTGCGACGCCATCAACAGTCTCCATCTGTTCGATTCGCCCCGACGTCCCCCCGTTCGCCCCGTGGGGTCGACAGATACGGACATGACCAGAGTTCATCAGCCTCGGCGAGGCCGTTATCCCCACCCGGAGTGCTGAATTTGGACGGGGGAATTTCGCAGCCCCCCCCCCCTCTACCTACGTTACGTCATCCCGGCTATGGTGAGCATGGCCTTCCCCCCCCACTGTGGCGTCGAGAAGTGCCACCGCATGCAAGGGATGGTTTCGATACTAATGGACGCCGTGCAAGGGATGGTTTCGATACTGGACGCTACAACGATGGCCGCGATGGCCTGGGACCCCCCCGGCGGGACTCACCCCCCTGGGAACCAGTCCGTACCGTCTACAACGGCAGCTCGGGAGTTACCAGTATGAACTTTGGGAGTACGAATCCTCCTACCACTTCGAGTCGTTACCATGCTGGGCGAGACCCAACACTGAACACTAGCTCTATCCCATTGGAAGTTGGCATGGAATTTCTAAGCCAAAGAACAGCAGCAGCTGCAGTGAATGGTGAGTTCGCTTCATTAAACGAATTCTTAGACTGTAATGCTGAGTGCGATGAGATTCGCTCATTTGTCGATTCAAACGGGAATGTGCAGGTTAAATCAGTTAGATCATCCCGTGCTATTGTATCTCTGTACAAATGGCTTGAAGCCTGGTTGGTTTACATGATGTTGCTAGCAAAAATATACGGATTCAATGTGTTCTATCAGATGGCCCGGTACATGGGTTTTATTATAAATATCGCCCAGAAATTCAAAATTGCGAGTGTACTCTCGTATGACGTCAGACATCGTCAACGCCTGGCTCAAGCCAGAAATCTAGAATTTAGTAAACTGGATCATGAGTTGTTCGTCACAACATTTGACGTAAATGCTGCTAAGGTATCTAAATGTCAGAAGTGTGGTTCCACTGATCACGTCACCAGTGATTGTTTTCGTAAATCTGGTTCAGGGAATAGGGCTTCAGGTTCCAACTCCAATTCCAATTTTCGTCCCCAACAGAAATCAGGGGGGGACAAAACAGAAATCTGCTATATGTTCCAATTTGATAAATGCAGATGGGGTGAAAAATGCCGCAGACAACATGTCTGTGCTTCCTGCCAAGGCCCAAAGCCCCAGTGCACTTGCCCCAATGCAAAGTGCAAGGCAGCTACCTTTAGCTCAATGGTATCCAAGCCTTAATGTCGCCTTCTGGGAGAAGTATCTCCCTCTTGTTTATCCTCATACTCAAGCCAAGGGAATTCTAAATAGTATAACTTCTGGGGTCAGAATAGGCAGGCAGCCTACCGATTGTACTATAATTAGCCCTAATTGGCCCTCGGCCCTTGAGTTTAGAAATGAGGTCAATGACATTATCCAGGCTGATTTGGAAGCGGGTAAGCTTCATGGTCCATTTACTGAGCCACCTTATGATAGGTTTATTGTTTCTCCCTTAGGGGCATTTCAAAAAAGGAACTCGAGCAAGGTCAGATTAATACATGACCTCTCGTACCCCAGCATAGGTTCTGTCAATTCCTTAATTGATTCTGATGAATATACCCTTACTTACGCATCGATTGACGACGCAGTCAATTTTATTGTCAATATGGACAGTGAAGCTATCTTTCTTTCAAAGATGGATCTAAAAGATGCGTTTAAATCGGTATTTATCGACCCAGTGGATTGGCCACTAATGGGGTTTTCTTGGATGGATCCTGCGGGATGTACTCAGTATTATTTCAGTAAGACCCTCAATTTCGGACTTAGATCCGCCCCATTTCTATTTGATTCCATCGCAGATCCATTGTTGCAGATTATGTTTCATAGGGGGCTTAGACCCACAGCCATACGATATGTAGACGATTTTCTTATCATGGCGCCCTCTGCCGAGGATTGTGCAACTAGTCTAGATTTGATGCTTTCTGTAGCCAGAGAGGCTGGCTTTGTCATACAGCAGTCTAAAGTTACTAGTCCGTCCAGAATAGTAGAATTTATAGGAATAGTGATAGATACTTGTAGAGGTGAACTTAGGATCTCGCAGGATAGACTTGATGAACTCAAGACTGAGGTCACTCACTGGTTAGGTCAAGGGACTTTAACGAAGAGAAAATTGCTTAGCATCATCGGAAGATGCGCATTTGCCTCAAAAGTCATAAGGGGTGGCAAACCCTTCCTAGCTAGGTTATTCGCTGCTGCCAGGTCAGCAAAAAAGCTCCACCATAAAATTAGGCTCCCAGCTGAAGCTAAGCGGGACTTAGAGTGGTGGGCAGCATGCATCACCGCACATAATGGTGTAACACTCTACAAGCCTAACTGGTTGGGGCGAGTGAGGCATATCCATACGGACGCCTCCAATCAGGGGCTAGGAGCTTGTTTAGATAACTGTGAATGGTTCTTCCTCTCTTATACAGGGTCTCGGTCTTGGATGCTGCAGGAGTCGATTAATAATTGGCGGGAAATGCATGCCGCTGTTCTGGCATTGCACACCTGGGCTCCAGCGTTAAGTGGGTCTAGTGTGATTTTTCATATAGACAATACCACTACTTGTTATATTTTGAATAGCGGTTACACTCAGGTAGACGCCCTCATGTTCTTTGTTCGCCATTGGTATATGATTAAGGAGTGCTATAGCATAACCGTGGCCCCTGTTTATATATCGACTCATGAGAACACTAATGCGGACGATTTGAGTCGCTTGAGAGTCGATAGTTTTTTGGATCGTAACCCCTCAGCTGAAAGGGTCATGACCTGGCCCGATGAGGGATTTATGGATTCTAGTTACTAGAATGTTCTATCTTTCGATTTTCAGGCCTTGACACCAGGGCATCTGCGCTCATCGCATCTGGCTGGGCCCCACGCACTAGAATGGCGTATTCAGCGGCTGTCTCACGGTATCGTAAATTCACCGAGACTTATTCTCTCCCTTCACTTCCCCTCATTGAGACTAATTTGCTTAGATATGTTGCTTATTTATCTTCTCAGGGTTTGACCAGTTCTACAATTTCAAATTACTTGTCTGGCCTACGGGCTTGGGTCATCGCACTAGGGGGCGTTGAACCCACCATCTGGACGCCAAGGCTCCGCCTGGCGGTGAGGGCGGTATCACGTACTGATTCGCCACCAAGACAAGTTAGTCCCATCACGTTTCCTATTCTATCTGATATCATACATTCATTGGTTTACGGTCATGATAGCTTAATGATTTCCTCTGCATTGTTGATTCACTACTTCGCCTGTTTAAGGGCGTCAGAGATATGCATCGACCCAAATACTGGCTTAGCCCCCCTTAGGGACTCTGTATTATTTCCATCATCTGACAGGATGATATTTAGGGTCATCTCTTCGAAGACAGCCTCTAGAGGGTTTACAGTTCATATCGGGTGTTCTAACCACCCTATTTGTGCACCATGCACTCTTAGATATTTCTTGTCTCAGTTTCCAGCCCCTTCTACTTCTTATTTATTTTCAACTTCAGAAGGCGTCCCGTTGGATTACCCGACGTATAATAACTCCATAAAATCTTTGGTGGCTAGAATAGGATTAGACCCCCAACTTTATTCTACTCATTCTCTCAGGGCGGGTGCAGCAACACAGGCTGCCCAATCAGGCCTTCAGGAGACCCAGATTCAGAGGCTGGGCCGATGGAAATCGGATGCTTACAAATTGTATATGAGGCCCGAACCCTCATCCTATTCACACTTCGCCCCCCACCTAGTTCATAACATTCACCCAACTCCATTCACAAGTAACAAGTCTTCATCAGTGACATCATCAAATATTATGGACATGTTAAACCAAATCCTCTGAAGGTAAATTCATCATCACTATGGATCCGAGGATGGGAAATCTACACTCTAGATTGTATTTCGCTATTTAGTAAATCTCTGTCCATCAGCTAATAAAGCAGAAGTGGATGGCACAATCTACTCACATCCCCTATTAATTTGTTACTCTGTCATCGAAGATCCCACTATTGATATTCTGGGATTATCTAAAGAAGGACTGAAGGGACAAAGGTATATTTCCAGTTCAGGCATCAAATACATCTTTCGGAAGAATGGGCACAGACTCCAAACATTGTGATATCAGGGCTTATCAGATAAATAATTTTGTATCAATGATAAACCAAGACCAAAAACAACAAGAAAATGTGTGCCTTAGATGTGCATTTAACTAGTGCGTAAAATTAGTGAAAGAAAAAAGGAACGGATAATGAGACATCATGTTTCATATATCAAATATATTGTCCAAAGTTTATTAATAAATTCTAGCATCCTTGTACTTCAATTATTGCCAACACCTCAAATGAATCTTATTCTGAATTATATTATGTAAAGAAAGAAAAAATCTCTTTAAAATTATGGATTTATCCATTTTTAACACATATTCAAAATGATTTTAAACCCACAATCATCCATAGAACTTGTGCTACAGAGGCCTTTGAAACCCAAATGTGGTTGATTATAAGAAGAACTGAGTTCACAGGCAAGCAAACCTCATTAATTTCTCTTCTAAAGTGACTGACTCATGCAGGTTCAAGTGAGTCCTCAAACCATCAAAAGGTTCAAAGACAAGTTTGCATTGATCCTAGCTCTAAGATCTAGAACTACTCTTATTGTGAAAGGTAATTAATTGTTTGAGTTTCTGACAAGGAGCAATCAACTTCAATATGATCCAATTAACCCTTATCATCAATTCAAACAGATGGCTGGGTATCATGCCACCACTAACCAATTTACAACATTCATGTATACACTGCCGAGCAATGCGATAGGGCTATAAAGAAAAATAAATTTGTGATGTCAAAGCTGTGTGAGTAAATTGATAGCTCGTCCTGATGCAGAAATCACACCAATCAAGCCGAAAAGCCCAATTTATTGGTTTTTTCGCCAACAAAATAAATGTCATACAGGCTGACATTGAGAAGATGCTATTGACTGAGAAGTTACCGATGGACATTACATCAGATATTTCCTCCGTCAACAACCGTACAATGGACCAGATACGCCTTGTCACCATGGATGAGTTAATAAAACTTATGAAAAAGTCAAATTCGAAGACATGTGCACTTGATCCTTGTCCCACTGACTTATTGAAGAGAACCTTTCAGGTTCATAGCCATCTGATTCTTCAAATATTCAATTGAAGCTTCCAGGAAGGTGTTTTTCCTGATGCCTTCAAAACAGCACAACTGAGTCCCATAATAAAGTCTCCATCATTGGATAAATATCTCTTCAAAAACTACAGGCCAGTCTCGAACTTACCAAGCCTGGGGAAGTTACTGGAACGGATAGGAGTTATGCGTCTCAATGAACATCTACAGCAATCGGGAAAGATCGAAGTACATCAATCTGCATATAAGCCAGGCCATTCTACAGAGACAGCTCTCCTCAAGATTTTGAATGATACTGCCATACAGCTTGACAACTCAAAAATAGTGATGCTGGCCATGATTGATCTATCGGCGGCATTTGATACCATCTGTCACACAAAGCTTGCCCGTCTGCTTGAGGAAGAATATAACATCACTGGTACAGCACTGTCCTGGTACAAGTCCTACTTCCATAATCGTCAGCACTTCTGCAAAATAGGCCGTTTCAGGTCAGCCAATCATCATCTGACTGTGGGCTGTCCGCAAGGATCTGTAATTGGTCCAATAGCATATAATTTGTACACAGCACCACTTGAAAGAATACTCTTACAGCATGGATTACATTACCACAAGTATGCTGATGATCTGCAAGTTTACTGTTACTGTGAACCTAGTCAGATGGATCAGACTAAAATGGTTCTAGAAGCATGCATAGCAGATGTTCGTAGTTGGATGCTTAGATGGGGCCTGAAAATAAATGACAGCAAGACTGAACTTATTATCTTCAGCAACAAAATCAATAACATCTCATCGACGGAAGCCTTGAAAATTGCTGACTGTAACATTAATGCAAGTAAATCTGTTATAAATCTTGGTGCCATCTTTGACTCAACCCTCAGTCGCTCTCCACATGTTAGTGCTGTTGTGAAAAGTTGTAACTTCCATCTGAAACAACTTGGCAGAATCCGCAAATACATCTCAGCTGATGCATGCAAACGTGCCGTTCATGCCCTCATCATCAGCAGATTAGACTACTGCAACTCTCTTCTTGTTGATGCTCCAGTTCTACTGATTAAGAAGCTTCAACGTATTCAGAATCGTGCCGCTCGGCTAATTTTGCTGACTTCCCCAATTGAATGTATGAACGTAACACCACTTCTTCGCAAACTTAGCTGGCTCCCGGTAGAGTTACGAATCACTTTCAAAATATGTGTCCTGGTGTTTAAATGCCTGAATGGAATGGCTCCGAAATACCTTGAAGACCTGGTACAACTTTATAAACGTGACAAGAGGTTACGCCAACCACTGATGAATTATCTGCACAAATGGCCAAGTCGGAGAAGAGTAGGAAGATCATCATTCCAAGTATCGGCCCCCTCATTCTGGAACCAACTGCCTGCGGAAATTTTAAAAGTTGGAACGTGACCTGCTCAAGTTCAGGAGGAAGTTGAAGACCCACCTGTGGCGGCTCCATTTTGATTGATGGACTGTAGATTTTAATTGACGATTTTAGTTTGATCACAATGTCAATTTTTATTTATTTATTTCAATTTGTTTTACTACTATTGTAAAATTCTATTTATTTCATATTTTATTTCATTTATTTTATTATTGTGAGCGCACTGAAAGCCCAGCTGATTTTGCGCTAATAAGCATCATAATAATAATAATAATAATAATAATAATAATTGTCTTCTATAATAGACCTACAATTATTATCAGTATCTGCTGGTTTGGTTCTCTGTGTGACAATGCATCATTTATTTATAATAATATAAACAAATTAAATTATTAATTTATTTTAATGTAATTCACAACAACGTGAGAATAGTCATTATTAGTCAACCAATATTTCAAAAAAGAAAACTCTGCCACGTTCATCCTGAAAGAAAGAGGGGAAAAAGAGAACTCTCTGATGTCTTTGTAGTAAATACTCAACAAAAGAACATATCCTAATACCAGAAGATTATAGTGAAGTATTCCAGGTAACGCATAATCGATTTTTCAAGCAGACAGACTGCTTGAATTACAAAATCAGTCTTAAGGTTGTTCAGAAGAATAGTGCAGCAAATACGCATATTAGAGAATAAATATTCAAAATTAGCAGTTTGCTTGCCAGAAGAACAACCAGTACTTTGCAAAAGAGCAACTTCAAATAGTATTAGTATAAATATGTGCTTCTTATTTTTCTACTTCATATCTTTAATGTTCAAATCAAATTTCATACAATTTCAGAAAAAATCATGACGACTACCTCAGGAGGACGATTTAATTGGTGTCACCAACATGAAGAGAAGACATTTTCTTTACTTTAATATAGCACCGTACTACATATTATGAAGGTGACTTTTTTGTGGTGATTAATTTGAAGGTGATCACCCTTTCAACTCCTTTCTCTCATAAGGGAAATAAAACTTTAGTTCATTATCTAATGCATTCTCACAACTTTATACTGCTGACTCTGACAAAAAGTCTTCATTTCAGGAAGTTTACTTTCCAGCTTATATGGAGCTTACCTCATCATCCCGATTAACCTAGAGGCTGAGATATACACAGGATCCATCTCTAGTTTGATTACAAGGCTGCAGCTAAAAATTGGAAGCTTGCTACATGATACATTATAGTGATATCAGACAGTACAATAACATTATCGCAGAACAGTGCAATAAATTAATCGAATGAAATGAACAGTGAAATACACATATTATCACTCATGTAATTGAAATCTCATGCTTTTTTCAGGAATTAAAAGCCTGACCTTCCATAAGCACTTGGATATTTCTATCAGGTACCATAGTTTCATGTGCACCCACAATTCCACGTGCAAAACTTATTTTTTTAATGAATTTAGCCAAAAAATGTCAGCAAAGTGCAAAAAGCGTTTCGGGTCGGCCATGTTTTTTTTTTAGCTGAAGTAAAATTCAGAAATTACAGTGAATTGCGGACCACATGGACTGGGTGCAGAACGGACCTGAATTTGGTTTTATCGCTGATTTATCGTCATCGGGACATGACAGCTAGTTACGCATATCGCACTTGATGTGTTTATCGAGCAGCCCTACCAGTCATTACCATTTCCACTCTTCTTCCGGTTTTTTAATATTGTAATTGTAGAGGAAAAATTGTGTTTGCAGGAGTTCGTTAACTGCAAATATTAAAATGCTGTTCTTATGGAATAAATTGGGTTGCAAAGCAGTTACAGATAATTGAGCAGGTGCTTTGCCACAAGGGAGCTATCTTCAGAAGTAAAATACATCAAGAATTGACTGATTGCGTTGCCTGAACTTTTCAAACCACAAATGAACGCGGTTAACTTTGTCTGGAGTAGAATTAAGATTAAAAAAGTACTGCTGAGGAGTGATTAAGTCTATGTTAGCCCAATATAGCCCTAGATGTACTTACTTGGTGTGAAAGAGGCCTCAGAGTCTTGTTTCATTTCCTAATGCACCCCTACCAACAATCTTCATTTTCCTAGAAGTCTTTTCAGGAATTAACTTCTGACAAAATTTACTTTTTCAATTAAGTAAGCTTACAACATCATCCTAATTAACCCCAGCTGAAGGCTTAAAATGCTTTAAGTGCAGATCAATTCTTTGATTAGAGTGATCGAGAAAGCAAATGTTAGTTTACCTTGTAATGGCTGACTTGCATGATGTTATCCACTTTATCCGATTGATGTTAGCTGGGTATCTCTCTGTTTGATTACAAGACCGCACTGGTAAGAGCATTTAATTAAGTATTGATTGTTGACAACTGTGTAAATGTACTAAGCGTAGTCTATGACAGTGTGTTTAACTCAAAACACATTTATTAGGAGCACTGCTGCAAACCAACACTCAAGCTCATTTTTTTTATTATAGTTAGCTTTTTTTTAGATGAGACCTTATATTGTTTGCCCACTGTGTCATTGTCTAAAAAGTTACTCATCAATGAAACATCTTTTAAAATCGTCCAGAATTGTGTGTAGAACTTACCATTCATCTGTCAATCTAATCCGAATATATTTTGATGACACTTGACTTATGCCTCCCACGAGCATTCACCATAATGTATGTGACAGCTTCAATGGTACTACATATTAGCAGAATTATGATTAAATTATAATTAGTTTAGCTGCAATACCAATAGAAAATTCTTAATACAACTCAACAAATGTAATGTTAAAACGTTATCAAAAAATTACCTTTCCGTTTGCTTGAGTATTAAACAGTCTCTTCTATCAGGATGCCTTACAAATTTCCAGTTTGAGGAGAATTTGACACTTTGAGATTGACTGCACTGACAGAAATAACCATTGCAGAGGATCAATGGATTCAATCAAGTGTGTTTGCGTGCAAATGCTAGAATAAAGCACCCGGGTGTCAAGAAGCAGCAGACACACTTTCTGTGACCTTCAGTTGAATTTTTTTTGCTGCATCTCTTGGCTCTGCAGTGTCTATAGATTGGTCAGATGAATACATTTATTTTACAGGTAGCCTACTGACGTAGAAATATGACTGGTTACTGGTTACCAAAAGTTTGCCAAAAATGAGGTCATATTTGTTATTATTACCATGATTCATTTGATGACTCATACCCAGGAAGTGAGGTCATATCCTATGCTTGGCTGAATTTTTCGTCCCACTCACAAACTGACCACTCATTTCAAAGCAAAATTGTGCTTTGAAACGTCTATACTTGCCCTTCTCATGTTTGCATTTTCATATAGTTTTACAGTTATCTGTTAAAGGAAATAGAGGAAGGATGTTCTTGCTCATGCATGTGAAAAATAGTGATTTTTATCTGTATTTCCTTACTCAAAGTCCGTATTTCTTCTCTAAATCCTGTCATGGTTTGGGCATTGGTCTCTCACCAAATTAATTTTGAGTTAAGTGCATTAATTATGAACGACAGTTAGTATTCAGGGTGCGTGCATGGTAACTTTGATTTTTGGGAATATTCGATGAAACATAAAAGTGCATGATCATACATATAGAATACTGTTTTGTAACAAACCTCTGGCTTACTTTGTCAATATGTTCTAAATATTGAGTGAGATCCAGGTATTGAATTACAACTAATAAAAGGCTCAGATGCATCTATACCTATTTTCTAAGATGCCATCCAAGATATGCAAAGACTATTTTGATATAATATAGATCAAGACCTAAGTAAAAAGGAATCATAAATGATAGGGTGTGGTTTTACAATACATAACTTGGAAGATAGGAACAAACTTACTCTGAACTGTAACAATATGTCACTTCTTCAAAGTACTCTGTGTAAGATCGATGATCTTGTCCTTATTTTTTTTTAAATTATGTAATGCACTGTCTCTATTTATAGAATATCTTGGCAGAACATAGTCAATGCAATGTAATTTACTGCTGACTGACAATCCATTGTAAAACACGCAGTGCCACTTTTATGGTAATTGTTACTCCAAATACAAAAAATTAGATAGACAAACAGCTAGACTGATCTACAGATAGACAGATTCATACATACATAGATACATAGATACATAGATAGATAGATAGATACATACATACATACATACATACATACATACATACATACATACATACATACATACATACATACATACATACATACATACACACATACATAGAACTCAGAACTCAGAACTTTTTTATTTTCACATGATCAAAAATCAAAACAGCATACATAAGGATAACAACATAATAATCTTACAGTGTTAATAACATAACAAGATAATGAAAGTAAAAAAAAAATTAAAAATAGAAGATGGGATGGTGATATACAGATAGATAGATAGATAGATAGATAGATAGATAGAAAGATAGATAGATAGATAGATAGATACATACATACATACATGCATATATACATACATACATACATACATACATACATACATACATACATACATACATACATACATACATACATACATACATACGTACATACGTACATACATACATACATACATACATACATTAATAGATAGATAGATAGATAGATAGATAGATAGATAGATAGATAGATAGATAGATAGATAGATAGATAGATAGATAGATAGACAGATAGTGTATTTTTCCACATTTACAATATGTCTTTTTTATAGATGAGAAGCCATATATCTTATTTGACTCGCATTATGTTTGTGCACGTCTGTCTTGAATATTAACTGAAAATTCTCCAGACAGAAAAATTTAGAGACATCCTCAAAGTCTTTATCTTTGATCTGTCATCCTGTTTATATCACCAAGAGCAACTTTTTACTGCATATTATATTATGTTGCAAAGCACGAATTCCAATTAATTTGCATTATTGTTATGTAGGCAGGAGCAATGTTACAAGTTCTGTAGAATACCATTATAACCTTTGCAAAAAAACAAGAAATTAATTTTAAAAAAGGAAATTTGATTTTTGCTCAAAAATAGTGCTTTTGTCCAAAACGGCTTATTCGGTAGAGCAGCACTGCCAACTTTTGAGTAGTTTTGTAAAATTCAATTATACCCTTAAAACTATGCATGGGGTGACATTATCATGGAACAATAATATGGATAATCATTGGAGTATTGGTTGGCAGAACTTCGAGAAAAGGCCCAAATTTGCGCAAGGAGGCGATATCAATTGACATGGAACAAAATTTGGATTGTGAAATTCGGACAAATATCGTTGCCCCCCCCCCAAAGAATTCAACCTGTCGTACACCTATCTGGATAATGGATATTGACAGTATTTCAAAAACAACAAATTTCCTTCTGATCACAAAATCAGATTCACAAACAACATAGACACAAACTATGATCTTCTGTCACAGATTTACCAAGAAAAATGACCAACATAGTGTTTATCAGCCAGTCAATAGAATGACTCACTTGGCCAGCCAACCTAACTATCCAGTGTGATGGATGCATCATATCTAGTTTAATTAAGATGATGCTCTATCAGCCAACATCTTGACATATTCTGGAGGCCAGCAAGAGATTGAGAGAAGAAACATAGGTTAAGTGTTCCTTAATACAGACAACAAAACAATCTATCTGATGTACTGCTGAACCTTCCTTATCTATAAGCCAGCTGCTCCACGATTGATTTTTTGGCACGATTTAAGGCATTGTTATTTGTATTATTTATCAGCAATATTGATCAAAGATGTATTGCATCCAAGGGCTGCTTGTCTCAAGATTTAAAATTTAGAAAAGACCTCATTATTTTGAATCTTCAATTGTAGGTGAGTGACCACTTCCTTTGTTGCAGTGATAATACGAAGTTTAGAACTAGTGCTCTTGAGGCCCTTAAAACCCAAATGTGGTTGATTATAAGAAGAACTGAGTTCACAGGCAAGCAAACCTCATTAATTTCTCTTCTAAAGTGACTGACTCATGCAGGTCTAAGTGAGTCCTCAAAACCTCAAAAGGTTCAAAGACAAGTTTGCATTAATCCTAGCTCTAAGATCTAGAACTACTCTTGTTGTGAAAGGTAATTAATTGTTTGAGTTTCTGACAAGGAGCAATCGACTTCAATATGATCCAATTAACCCTTATCACAATTCAAACAGATGGCTAGGGATCATGCAACCACTAACCAATTTACAACTATTCATGTATACACTGCCGAGCAATGCGATAGGGCTATAAAGAAATATTAATTATTGATGTCAAAGCTGTGTGAGTAAATTGATAGCTCGTCCTGATGCAGAAATCACACCAATTAGCAGAAAAGCTTAATTGTCTTCTATAATACAATTATTATCATTATCTGCTTGTGTGGCTCTCTGTGTGATAAATGCATCATTTATGTATAATAATAAAAAACAAATTAAATTAATAATTTATTTCAATGTAATTCACAACAACGTGAGAATAGTCATTATTAGTCAACCAATATTTCAAAAAAGAAAACTCTGCCACATTCATCCTGAAAGAAACTTTAAGAAAGAGGGGAAACAAGAGAACTCTCTGATGTCTTTGTAGTAAACACTCAACATAAGAACATATCCTTATACCAGAAGATTATAATGAAGTATTCCAGGTAAAGCATAATCGATTTTTCAAGCAGACAGACTACTTGAATTACAAAATCAGTCTTAACGTTGTTCAGAAGAATAGTGCGGCAAATACGCATATTAGAGAATAAATATTCAAAATTAGCAGTTTGCTTGCCAGAGGAACAGTACTTTGCAAAAGAGCAACTTCAAGTAGTATTAGTATAGATATGTGCTTCTTATTTTTCTACTTCATATCTTTAATGTTCAAATCAAATTTCATACAATTTCAGAAAAAATCATGACGACTACCTCAGGAGGACGATTTAATTGGTGTCACCAACATGAAGAGAAGACATTTTCTTTACTTTAATATAGCACCGTACTACATATTATGAAGGTGACTTTTTTGTGGTGATTAATTTGAAGGTGATCACCCTTTCAACTCCTTTCTCTTATAAAGGAAATAAAACTTTAGTTCATTATCTAATGCATTCTCACAACTTTATACTGCTGACTCTGACAAAAAGTCTTCATTTCAGGAAGTTTACTTTCCAGCTTATATGGAGCTTACCTCATCATCCTGATTAACCTAAAGGCTGAGATATACACAGGATCCATCTCTATTTTGATTACCAGGCTGCAGCTCAAAATTGGAAGCTTGCTACATGATACATTATAGTGATATCAGACAGTACAATAACATTATCGCAGAACAGTGCAATAAATTAATCGAATGAAATGAACAGTGAAATACACATATTATCACTCATGGACTTGAAATCTCATGCTTTTTTTCAGGAATTAAAAGCCTGACCTTCCATAAGCACTTGGATATTTCTATCAGGTGCCATAGTTTCATGTGCACCAACAATTCCACATGCAAAACTTCTTTTTTTATCGAATTTGGCCAAGAAATGTCAGCAAAAGCAAAACCCGTTTCTGGTTGGCCGTGTTTTGGTTTTTTTCGAGCTGAAGTAAAATTCGAAAAAATAGGCTACAATGAATTGCAGACCACGCGGACTGGGTGCAGAACGGACCCGAAATTGGTTTTATCGCTGATTTATCGTCATTGGGATATGAAAGCTAGTTATCGAATATCCCACTTGATGTGTTAATCGTGCAGCCCTACCAGTCATTCCCATTTCTTTTAATGTTCAACATTTCTGGTTTTTTGTATTGTAATTGTAGAGGAAAAATCGTGTTTGCACTAGTTCGTGAACTGCAAATATTAAAATGCTGTTCTTATGGAATAAACTGTGTTGCAAAGCAGTTACAGATAATAGAGCAGGTGCTTTGCCACAAGGGAGCTATCTTCAGAAGTAAAATACATCAAGAATTGACTGATTGCGTTTGCCTGAACTTTTCAAACCACAAATGAACGCAGTTAACTTTGTCTGGAGTATAATTAAGATTAAAAAAAGTACTGCTGAGGAGTGATTAAGTCTATGTTAGCCCAATATAGCCCTAGATGTACTTACTTGGTGTGAAAGAGGCCTCAGAGTCTTGTTTCATTTCCTAATGCACCCCTACCAACAATCTTCATTTTCCTAGAAGTCTTTTCAGGAATTAACTTCTAGCAAAATTTACTTTTTCAATTAAGTAAGCTTACAACATCATCCTAATTAACCCCAGCTGAAGGCTAAAAATGCTTTAAGTGCAGATCAATTCTTTGATTAGAGTGATCGAGAAAGCAAATGTTAGTTTACCTTGTAATGGCTGACTTGCATGATGTTATCCACTTTATTTGATTGATGTTAGCTGGGTATCTCTCTGTTTGATTACTAGACCACACTGGTAAGAGCATTTAATTAAGTATTGATTGTTGACAACTGTGTAAATGTACTGAGCGTAGTCTATGACAGTGTGTTTAACTCAAAACACATTTATTTGGAGCATTGCTGCAAACCAACACTCAAGCTCATTTTTACCCTCGGCAATGTATACATTGCCGACGGGTATTGTAGTTACTTTGGGAAAATTTGTCCGTCCGGCGGGCGGGCGGGCGGGCGGGCGGGCGGGCGGGCGGACGGGCGGGCGGGCGTCCGGATAACGGGCGTCCCACTTGTGTATTGGGAGTAATGCCAAAACTATGGAATGTATACTTTTTATTTTTGGGACATTATTATATCTTTTATCCTAGTTGTACCTATTAGAGGTTTAATCCACATGAGATTAATACTTTTCTCACAATTATTGAAAAATGTGAAAAAATATTTTTTTGTGTATTGGGTGTCAAGCCAAAACTATGGCATGCATATTCATCATTTTTGGGTAAATATTGTATCTTTTATCCCAGTTGAGCCTTTCATAGGTCTAATCCCCATGACATTAATACTTTTCTCACAATCATTGAAAAATGTGAAAAATTGTTTATTTTTTGTTTCTGTGACAGAGCTAAAAAACTGCAGTACTTTTGACACTGAAATTGGCATATTGTATGTATTAAATACCCAAGATGTGTTTTTTGTGGGTCTAAATGCTCTGAGAAAGTTGAACGGACGACAATTTACCAAAAATATGAACAAATACTATTATTTTAAACTTGTATAATTCAGTCAATTTTGAAGTTAAATCTATGAAATTTTCCACATAGGTGTCTAACTTATGCCTCTTTAAACATCTCTAATCAGTTGGAATGTTGGTCCTATGAATTTTTATAAAAACCCAAAAATTCGAAAAAAATGCCAATTTTCCAATATTTCTGCATGAAAAGCCAAATGGTAATGGGTAAGTTAGTTAACTTTAGGTCTTATTGTAGTTAGACACACTATTGACTAATATTCACAGCCATTGCATGAGTTGTTGCAATTTTTTCCATTGAAATGTATGATTGAAAAAAGGCAAAAAATCATTAAAATGTCTATTTACTCTCCATTTCCTTCTGATATCATACCAGTCGTTGACATTTTTTTTGTCAAAATAAACCTGACATGTTTCACATCATCATCATGCTGATTTTGAACAATATGAAAACTTTTATTGGCAGCATAGGTCAATATTAACAAAATTAGATAAATATTAAGGATTTTCAGATAATCATATATCAGTAAATATTGGCCCTGGTCAATCAAATTTGCCACAATTATGTCTAAATTTGACTTTTTCTACCTCTCCTCATGAAATATTATATGACACTAAATCTTTTTAAAACTGCCAATTATTATAACTTAATGGTTAATATCTAAACTCAGTGATGTAAATTTTTAGAAGATGAATAAATGTCAGCCCCTTTTATTTAGTTGTTTGCATGAAAATTAAATGTGATTGAATCAGACAGATTGGCTTTTGTTGAATGGAGCACTGGAGAAGTCTTGATTATGTAATGTTATGTCACAGGGTAATTGTCTTCCCTGCTAATCCTTTGACAAGAAATCTTAAACTCTCAATTGTAAGGTTCTTAATGGTTTAAATCTAACATCAGTTATGTACATTTTAACATATAAAGTACTGTCAGCTTACTTTTATCTTGGTCTTTAATGAAAAACATATAAGACAGACTGGCAATAAGACCGCTATGTATATATAGAGGGTTATCAAAGAAAATTACTTGGCATGCAAATCCAATTTCTGCAAATTTCAGTGTGTAATTTTACATTTCAAGACATTATTGGATAAATCTGTCTTTCAATTCATTTTAAAACTCACTCCAATTGTATTTTTTAGCATTTTAAAGAAATATTGTTTAGGGGGTAAAAGTGTCATCATTGGAAGGGGTCCAGTTTTTTTGTGAATGGGCCTGGAGACAGTATGTCTGTGCTTCATTGTACCCCTCCCCTCCAGCCATTCATGTTATGTAACATTGTGTCACTAATCCTGTCCAGTGACCAAAGCTGGGAACAAAGGAGCACAAAAGCAGTGCACAGCACCCTCAACTTTTTAACAAATTTTCTTTTTTCTTAGAAATATGTCCAAACTGCATTGACACCAACTTAGTAGTCTTATATTGAACAAATAAAGAAATTTCCAATTTTAATAAAATATTTAGGCCAACTAGAAGCTGAGATATGACTTTTTGTAGCCCATACAGGCTGTACACAGAGTTGGGACATCTTTCTCTTGTTTTGTTTTTCTTTACAGCTATTGTTATTCTCCAAAGTTTGACCAGCATTTAACCTTTGTATTAACTAGCAACTTGCTTAGTCTTAAAAGATATATATATACTGGCATAAACCTTGTTTTAGTGTTACTATTTACAATGGTTTTGGTTGGAGACATCTTATCTATAATTTATGTTTTTAGACCCATATTCCATATTTGTAATTTATGATAAGAATAGCTAAGACTAGATAGACTAGATAGATAGATAGATAGATAGATAGATAGATAGATAGATAGATAGATAGATAGATAGATAGATGGATAGATAGATAGATAGATAGATAGATAGGTAGATTGATAGATAGATAGATAGATAGAAAGATAGAAAGATAGAAAGATAGAAGGATAGAGATAGATAGATAGATCGATAGATAGATAGATAGATAGATAGATAGATAGATAGATAGATAGGTAGATAGATAGATAGATAGACACATGTAGATAGATAGATATATATATAGATAGATAGATAGATTGATAGATGCATACATAGATGGATAGATTATTAGAATAATTTTAATCCTGTACAATTTCTAAAGCTTTACAATGATTCAAGATTCCTATACATGGATATATCACAAAATCCAATCATCAACTGGAATTATTCTATTTTCTCAATTTAATCTCTTTTTACAAAAAGCACAAAATCAGCCATAGGCCTACTTGCCTGAATCACATGATCCAGATTTCATTTTGACTAGAAGATATATCATTTCAAGTTTAATCTCTTGGTAACCATTGACTTTCAGTGATGTTTCATTGGACCCCCCCCCCCTCATCACACTGGCACACTTCTGAGGTGTGTGAAGTATGCCACCCTCCATTCTTTTGTCAGGTTACATAATGGCATTGCATAAGGTGATTAAAAGATTGGGGTACAGCAGACAATAGCCAATTGATATGGGTGTTTAGCAGCTGAGGAGGGGGACTAAGGAAGCCCCTTTAACCCCTTTAAGGGGAATGTCTGCAAGGATAATGTAATTTAACTGAAATTGTTACAACATCCAACAATTTACATGGCTACATTCTAAAATGGATCCAGGATCAAGATGATGTAGAACTGAAGTCAATGACACTGTTTGATTAGATATAAGATTTACAGACAGAAATTTATTGAACTGATAGATATCTAATTTTTGTTCAAACAATAGCTACCCTTATTGCAATTCAGTTTTATGCAGTTTAAATGAAATAGTAATTTTATCTTTTCTGCAGGAATTATGACACATCTTAATAGAAAAACTGATAGTTGGATTGATCAAACTACCAAAAATCTATCTATCTATCTATCTATCTATCTATCTATCTATCTATCTATCTATCTATCTATCTATCTATCTATCTATCTATCCATCTATCTATCTATCTAAACAGTCCCCTACATGTCCTGATCGTTTTCTGACTGTCTTTATCTCAGTTGTTGTCCATTTCTAGCTGTCTTTTTAATGGTCATTACCTGTCTATTGTGCATTGCATTGCTTTATTTTCCTGTCTGTCACCACTGTATATTACATTCAGACAAAAATAAGTTTGATAAAAAACCAACTTTCTAAAATGGTAGTGGAAGAGGGGACGAATTACTGTGGGTAATCCATGCCGGATAATATTGTTCTTAATATTGTCACCGAAACCAGTCATCTTCTTGACTTCATTTTTTTTTAATTTTATTTCTCAAATTGCTCGTTCACAAAAAGGCACAGATTTTGCCACAGGCCACCAATAGGCATAGTGGAATACTTGCCTGAATTTCATTATCCAGATTATACCAAATTATACCACTTCAACAGTACAATGTAACGTCTTGCTAATTGCTAACCATTGATTTTCAGTTCATTTGATCTTGTGCCACACTTTTTGACTCCTTGCCCAAATTATAACTGTTTCCCCTCTTTTTCTGGGGGGGACCCATCCTGCAAGCTGATTGCATGTGGATTTTGAATTCCCGCCAATACAAAATGGCAGACAGGAAACATTTATATTATTTTGCTCACAGCTCTTGGCCATTCAATGAAAGTTTTTCAACGGGAATTTCATGTTCATGAGGATATTAGAGTACCCAGTGGGGTCCTGCCTCAATGTATCCCACTGTCTGGAGAATAGCCGCTGAGTAGCCGAGGGTATGCTGCCGCGCAGCCTATGTTTTTTATTATAGTTAGCTTTTTTTTAGATGAGACCTTATATTGTTTGCCCACTATGTCATTTTCTAAAAAGTTACTCATCAATGAAACATCTTTTAAAATCGTCCAGAATTGTGTGTAGAACTTACCATTCATCTGTCAATCTAATCCGAATATATTTTGATGACACTTAGGGACCATTCAGAATTTATGACTGGGGGGGGTGGGAGTTTTGCTGGAACTTCCCGTCAAAAATTGATACCCCCCCTTGAGTTTCATGCGGATTTTTAGTACCCCACCCCTAGGTTTCACGTGTATTTTTAGTACCCCCCCTAGACATACAAAGTAGTACACACATATATACAGTTATACAAGGCAACGCGTACAGATTCGCGTCATTTCGCGGACTTTTGCCAGTAAAAAAGGCCAAATAAAATGAATTCATGCGTGTTTTTAAACATTTTTTCTTTGTTAAAATTTCTTACCCCCCTTGGAAGTGTTGTCAAAAAGTAATACCCCCCTTGAAACACGTGTGAAAAGTTAGTACCCCCTTGGCCAAAACTCCCATCCCCCCCCCAGTCATAAATTCTGAACGGTCCCTTATTCCTCCCACGAGCATTCACCATAATGTATGTGAGAGCTTCAATGGTACTACATATTAGCAGAATTATGATTAAATTATAATTAGTTTAGCTGCAACACCAGTAGAAAATTCTTAATACAACTCAACAAATGTAATGTTAAAACGTTATCAAAAAATTACCTTTCTATTTGCTTGAGTATTAAACAGTCTCTTCTATCAGGATGCCTTACAAATTTCCAGTTTGAGGAGAATCTTGACACTTTCAGATTGAATGCACTGACAGAAATAACCATTGCAGAGGATCAATGGATTCAATCAAGTTTATTTGCGTGCAAATGCTATAATAAAGCACCTGAGTGTCAAGAAGCAGCAGAGACACTTTCTGTGAACTTCAGTTGAATTTGTTTTGCTGCATCTCTTGGCTCTGCAGTGTCTGTAGATTGGTCAGATGAAAACATATATTTTAGAGGCAGCAAGATGGAGTTTATTGGAATGACAAACAGTGTACTTACTGACATAGAATTATGAGTGGTTACTGGTTACCAAATGTTTGCCAAAAAATTAAGTCATATCTGTTATTATTACCATGATTCATTTGATGACTCATACCCAGTAAGTGAGGTCATATCCCATGCTTGGCTGAATTTTTCATCCCACTCACAAACTGACCACTCATTTCAATGCAAAATTGTGCTATGAAACGTCTATGCTTGCCCTTCTCATTTTTCGCATTTCCTTATATTAGTATGGTTATCTGTCAAAAGAAACAGTGGAAGGATGTTGTTACTCATGTGCATCAAAAATAGTGATAGGTGTGTGTATTTCCTTAGTCACAGCCCATATTTATTCACACAACCTTGTCATGGTGGGGACATCACCAAATGATCTAAGCTGATAAAGACAGCTTCTGAGTTTTAAGTGCATAAATTGTGAACGACAGTTGGTATTCAGGGTGCATGCATGGTAACTTTGATTTTTGGGAATATTCGATGAAACATAAAAGTGCATATAGATTACTGTTTTGCAACAAACCTCTGGCTTACTTTGTCAATAAGTTCTAAATATTGAGTGAGATCCAGATATTGAATTACAACTAATAAAAGGCTCAGATGCATCTATACCTATTTTCTAAGAAGCAGGATGCCATCCGAGATATGCAAAGAATATTGATATAATAATAGATCAAGATCTCTTTAAAAATGGGGTGTGGTCTTACAATACATAACTTGGAAGATGGGAACAAACTTACTCTAAAGAAGTGACATATTGTTACAGTTCAAAGTACTCTGTGTAAGATCCATGATCTTGTCCTTATTATTTAAAAAAAAAATGATGCAATGCACTGTCTCTATTTATTGAATATCTTGGCAAAACATATTAATGCAATGTAATTTTTTCTGCTGCTTATTGGCATCCATTGTAAAACCAGCAGTGCCACTTTTACGGTAATTAGTGTTCCAAATACAAAACATTAGATAGATAAACAGATAGACAGACAGATAGACAGACAGCCAGACAGACTGATAGATAGATAGATAGATAGATAGATAGATAGATAGATAGATAGATAGATAGATAGATAGATAGATATATGATAGATAGACAGACAGACAGACAGACAGATAGACAGACAAATAGACAGAAAGATAGATAGACAGATAGACAGACAGATAGACAGACTGATAGATAGATAGATAGATAGATAGATAGATAGATAGATAGATAGATAGATAGATAGATAGATAGATTTTTTATTTTCTAAATTTACATAATGTTAAAACAGATTTAAGGGGTACTTTCTACAGATGAGAAGCCATTTCTCATATTTGACTCACATTATGTTTGTGTACGTCCGTCTTGAATATTAACTGAAAATTCTCCAAGCAAGAAAATTTGGGAGACATCCTCAAAGTCTTCATCTTCGATCTTTCATCCTGTTTATGTCACCAAGAGCAACTTTTTTGCTGCATAGTATACGTTGCAAAACATAATTCCAATTAATTTGCAATCAGGTTGGGTAGGAGTAATGTTACAAGTTCTGTAGAATACCATATATAACCTTTGCAAAAAAACAAATAATTAATAAGAGAATGTAAAATGTCAAACAGGCCTGATAAAAAAAGCAAAATGTGATTTTTGCTCAAAGACAGTGAAGTCACAAAAGAGAATTTATTGAGAGAACTCCATCTACTTTTGTCAAAAATGGATAATTCGGTAGAGCAGCACTCCAACTTTTGAGTAGTTTTGAAAAATTCAATTACATCCTTGAAACTATGCATGGGGTAACATTATCATGGAACAATAATGTGGATTATCATTGGAGTATTCGAGGCCCCAAAAACTTTGAGTAAAGGCCCAAATTCTCGCAAGGAGTTGATATAAATTGACATTGGACAAAATTTGGATTGTGAAATTTGGGCAAATATCACTCGCCCACAAATGAATTCCACCCATCACACGCCTATGTGGATAATGGATTTTGACAGTATTTCAAAAACAACAAACTTCCTTCTGATCACAAAATCAGATTCACAAACAACATAGACGTAAACTATGATCTGCTGTCACAGAGTAACCAAGTAAAACGGCCAACATGGTCTATATCAGCCAGTCAATAGAATGACTCACTTGGCCAGCCAACCTAACTATCCAGTGTGATGGATGCATCATATCTAGTTTAATTAAGATGCTGCTCTATCAGCCAGCATCTTGACATATTCTGGATGCCAGCAAGAGATTGAGTGAAGAAACATAGGTTAAGTGTTCCTTAATACAGACAACAAAGCAATCTTTCTGATGTACTGCTGAACCTTCCTTTTCAGCCATCTGCTCTTTCAGGGCTTTTTGGGCAGGATTTAAGGCACTGTTTTTCTTAATATGTACTATTAATTTGAGGTTGAATATACATGTATATTGCATCCAAGGGCTGCTTGACTCAAGATTTAAAGTATAGAAAAGACTTTATTATTTGGAATATTCAGTGGTAGAAGTGACCATTTCCATTGTGGCAGTGAAGATAAGGCAGTCACCTGAAAAATACAATGGCATTTTCTTCATATCAAATAAAAAAAACACACTGTCCTGTGAAAGTAGTATCTGGCAACGTGTATTTAGCTATTAACTACGTCTCTGTCCATATCTTAATAAAGCAGAAGTGGATGGCAGGATCTAGTCACATTCCCCTTAATTAATTTGTTACTCTATTGTTGGGGATCCTGATATTGAGGGATCAGCTATAGATGGATTTGAAGGATAGCAGGCTTATTTCCAGTTCAAGCATCAAAGACATCTTTCAGAAGAATGGGCACAGTCTCCAAACATTGTGATTTCTGAGTGAGCTTATCAGATAAATTATACTGAATCAAAGATAAACCAAGACCCAGCTGTAAAAGAAATATGTACATTTGTGTGGTGAGTTATGTTAGTAGGAAGTTAATGAAAAAAAGGAACTGTCAGTGAAACAGAATATTTCAGATTTTCCATATTATATTGAGAATAGACTATTAATCAATTCTAGCATCCTTATAAATTCAATTTATCCAACATGGATAGAGCACCCAGAACTTGGCATAGAGGGTTGAACTTTCCATTGCAATATTTATCTGTCTATCATCTATCAATACACTAAAATTCTGCTTCATAAAATAATGTGATTGCCAGCATCAAAGAAGAATCAATGGTGTGAAATGTGTATTCAAGTGATGCAATGATATTGCACAAAAGACTTGTTTCCATAAATACTTTGAGAAACATCAGTTTTCAAATCCCTTTTAAATTTGGAATTGGGCTTGACATTAATCATTTCAGCACAGACTATATAGATGCATGCATCCATTTTGCACACATTTATTTAAAATATTCTTAAACCCACAATAATCCTTGAAGCTAGTGCTAGTGAGGCATTTTGAAGCCCATTGTGGTTGATATAAGAAGAATTAAAGTCACAGTAATTTTAATAAACCTCATTACTTTTTTGAAATGTGACTGACCTGCGCAGGTTTTTAAAAGCGAGTCCTCAAATCATCAAAGGTTCCAAGACAAGTTTGCATTGATCCTAGCTCTAGCATCTACAACTACCCTTATTGTGAAAGGTAATTAATTGTTTGAGTTTCTGACAAGGAGCAATCGACCTCAATATGATCCAATTAACCCTTATCAACAATTCAAACAGATGGCTGTGTATCATGCTACCATTCACCTAGATGCTACCTATTCATGAATAGACTGGGAAGCAAAGGGGAACAGCTTTAAAGAATAATAAATTCTTGATATCAAAGCTGTGAGAGTAAATGATAGGTTTCTCTCCAAAACAAACAACTGGCGTATTAGCTCACCCTGATGAAGAAAGCAACAACAATAATAGCAAAAAGGCAGAAATTGTTCCTGCAATGCAATGGTAAGGTATATCTACTGATATGTACTATTCTCTGTGTGGTAATGCATTACCTATTTGTTATAAAACGAAACAAATCTCAATCAAATACATAACAATGGAAAAATTATCAAATGACATTTCCAAATCCAAAAGGAAAACTCTGCCACTTTCATCCAGAAAGAAAGAGCGAAAACATAAAACTGTGTGACATCTTTGTAGCCACTCTTCAACACAAGAACCTATTACTAAAAATCAATATATATATATTCTGAGATGACCATAATGAAGTATTCCAGGTAAAATGTACTTGCTTCGAGCAGACAGCAGACAGGCCACTCCGTTCCAGATTACAAAATCTGTCTTGAGTTCGTTCAGAAGAATAGTGCAGCAACCACATACAAATGAATATCTAAAATAAGCAGTTTTATTCGAAAGAATAGGATACAGTTCCCAAATAGCTACTTCAAATTGTATTATATATAATTATGCTGATTATGGTTCTGCTTCATATCTTCAATCTGCTCATCAAATTTTATAAATCTCGTATAATGATGAGTCACCAATATTTACGTAAAACATTTCCGTTTGTTTATTATAATAATAGTACTACACCTTATGAAGATTGCAAAATTGCAAATGCATTGTTAAAAGAATTTTAAAAAGATAACTTCTTTATGGTGATTACTTTGAAGGTGATCACCCTTTGAATCCATTCTCTCATAAAGAAATAAAAGTTTAGTTCATTACCTAATGCATCCTCACAACTTCATACTACTGACTTTGAGAAAAAGTTTTCATTCCATGGAGTTTACTTTCCAGCTCAAGGAGCTTACCTCATCATCCTAATTAACCTAGAGGGTGTTAAAGTTTGACAATATATGTGGCCTATATTATAGAACCCATTGTGTTGCATAACTGGTATGTATATGTAGCAGGTGCTTGCTGAACTTCCACAAGTAAGCTCAGACTCTCTACATTAAAATACTCTTCTTAGAATTGACTGATATTGAGTGTCTGAAATGTCCAATTTAGCAGATAGCCCTCTATTATTTATTTCTGGTGTATTTTTAATTTACAAATTAAGAAGGGACAAAATGAATGAATTATCATCCATTTCTTCAACAATTTTTTATTGATTTAAGATTCAAGAAAAGACGGGAATGGCTCAGATTCTTGTTTCCAGACTGAGTTGAAAAATAGCTTTCTCTTGGGTTAACTTTGTAGGCTGAGACACATTATTGACCTCACTAAACTCAATTTTGTCTTGAAGTAAAAGTGAGACTAAAAATGTACTGCTGAGGTGTGATTAAGTCTATGTAGTTCCAATGTAAGTGTACTTACTTGGTGTGAAAGAGGCCTCAGAGTCTGCTTCATTTCCTAATGCACTCTTTCCGATAAAACCTTTAAATCCATTTTCCGAAAAATCTTTTCAGAAATTAACTTCTGACAAAATCTGCTTTCAGATTACATATGCTTGCAACATCATCCTAATTAACCCCAGCTGAATGCTTAAAAGGCTAAATGCTCTAAGTGCAGATCAATTCGATTGATTAGAGTGATCCGAGAAAACAATTGTTAGCGTATCCCTTGTAATGGCTGACTTGCATGATGTTATCCACTTTATCGGATTGATGTTAGCCTGGTATCTCTCGGTTGGATTACAGGACCGCACTGGTAGGAGCATTTAATTATGAATTGATTGTTGAATAACTATGTAAATGTACTAAGCGTTGTCTATGACACTGCGTTTAACTCAAAACACAATTTATTTGGAGCGTTGCTGAAACACCAACAGTCCAACACTCGAGTTTAATTTTTTTATTATAGGTAGCTTTTTTTAATAAGACATTAAATTGGTGGCCCACTGTGTCAGTGTCTTTTTAATAAGCAAGTAAAAGATCCCTCACATTGGGTAAATGTGTCCAATACTTTGAAGACTTCCACTCTTTTTCCAATCTCATCAAAAAATATCTTTTAAAATCGTCCAGATTGTGTGCAGAAGGCTGAAATTACTTTATGTCTGTCAATCTAATCCAAAGTATTTATGATGACACCTGACTTATGCTTCCACCAGCAATCACCATAATGTAGCAGAAAATTATAAAATAAAACTCACCAAATGATAAAATTCATCAGAGAAGACGTTTTGGGCACTAAACAGTCTCGACTCTCCTCATGCCTTACAAATTTCCAATTTGAGGAGAATCTTGACACTTTCAGATTGAATGCACTGACAGCAATGACCATTTTAGAGGATCAATGGATTCAATCAAGTGTGTTTGCGTGCAATTGCTGAATAAAGCACCTGAGTGTCAAGAAGCAGCAGAGACACTTTCGCTTTAATTTTCTGTGTAACCTCAGTCCAATTCACTCTGAACTGCTAAAACTCTCGGTTCAGATATATCGATAGATCAGTCTGATGAATACATATATTTACAGGCAAAAGTAGGAGTTAATTGGTGAAGCAAAAAGTGGACTTTCTACTAGTCAACGAAATATGTGTGATTACCAAATTTGCTCCTTGTCTGGTCAATCTCTATTATACATACCATGTATTACCATGTTTTATACTGACTATGTTTTACTTTATGAATCAACAACTTTAGGTGAGGTCACATCCCATACAGTAGGTTATAACTGGCAGTGAATTATCATACCGACCACAAATTGACAAACATCTGCTATGAACTTCAATGCTTGCCCTTCAAGGGAAAGTGTGGTACAGTGTATCAGTGTAAATGCTTAGAACAACTGATCATATGGTAAGTTCATATATATATTTTCTTATTTTTGCATTTTCATACATATGTATACTTTAGTTATTCTGGAAAAGGAAATAATGGAAGGATATGGTTGCATGCTCATGCTTACAGTCCATACTTCTTCCCACAATATTACCACGGTCAATCGGTCACTCACTAAATGATCTCGGCTGATAAAGACGGCTTCTGAATTAAGTGCGTAAACCATGCACGGCAGTTAATACTCAGAGTGGTAACATATATTTTTGATAATTATTGAATAGCATACATGAAGTAAAATGCTGGTGAAAGCCAGAAGTCAAAAGCGCTCTATAAATACTCATAGTTACGAACTTTTGGCTTACTACAGCAATATGACCCTAGAGTTCTGAATATTGAGTTAGATCCAGATATTGAATAAAAACTAATGAAAGGCTCGGATGCATCTACACCTCTTTTCAAAAAAGCAGGCAGGCATCCAAGATGTGTCAAAGGATATTGATATATTCAGATCAAGATCAAAGTAAAAGGAATCTGAAATTACAGGGTGTGGTCTACAATATGTTACTCGGAAGATGGGAACAAACTTGCTCTAAAGAAGTGACATATTGTTACAGTTCAAAGTACTCTGTGCAGGATCGATGATCTTGTCCTTACTATTCGAAACAGGTTTAGTACGATGCACCATATCTTGGCAGAAAATATTCAGTGACAAAAAATTTATAGACTACACTTTTTTATGCAACTGCATGATTGACACCCATAATAAAAGCACCTACATAACTTCTATGCAATTACTATAAATAAGCAATTGTCGATTTTACCATACAAAGACACCTTCTGTTGTAAAATGACAATGTTTTGTATTAGTGCACCAGGTGGCTGCGACAATCTTTCAAATTGGTTTGCAAGCATGAAATTTGGCACAGGTGCTCTTTAAGGTCCATTCTTCCAAAAAAGCCTAACTTAATTTCAAAATATTTTTTATATGTATTGCACATTTGGCAGCCATCTTGAAAAATGGCTGCCATTCTGAAATTAACTTTGGCTAGTGGTCTTTTTGGGTAGACCTGTGCAAAATTTCATTCTCGAATACCAATGTGAAAGATTGTCACAGCTACCTGATGCGCTAATACAAAAAATTGTCACGTAACAATAGAAGGTGTCCTTTTATGGTAAATCAACAATTCAAATATTCATGGTCACCCGCTTTACAGCGTTCGACTGACATCCATTTCTATATAGGCTTCATCTCACTGATGAAGGAGTTAAGATGAAATATATAAGACAAAATGCAGTCCAATCCGATACTCCCACCAGTGGTCACTGGTCAGTGTCTGAGCCGTGACTTATAACATCTGAGATGTTGTTTACCAGGCTTGCCGTGCCTTGAATAATCCAAAGCCAAGTTACTATATATAGGCCGAAACCGTTGTTTGTTGTTTTAGTAGTTGCCTGGAATTACAAGACGGTGGATTCCATTGACCACATTACTGGTTTACTAATCTGGGCTAACAGACTTTAGGTAGCTGGTTAAAGTTACACATACTGACATACACAACAGGGAGGCTGAAGTAACTGTTCTGGTTAATGGACCAGATCTCCTTTCCCAAGAGCAAAGCATTAGGTAATTAACTCATTGTCCTGATTCAGCCTACGTCCTACACAAACAACTTGCTCTGCTCTGCTTACCGAGCTAATTGTGTTGTTTCTCTTTGATTTCTCTCTCACAAGTGTCTTCTTTCCTTTCATATCTCAGTAATGTTATTAGCCCTCTCTTCCCAAAAGGCATCGCTGAAAGGTTAAACTGAAATCTGACCTTTTATAGAACTCAGTCGACCAGCTAAAAATAGACGTCACCAAACTGGAAATCCACTTTTGCCAGCGGCCTGACGTATGATTTACGCTCTGGAGTCGCCCTGAGGTAATTTGACCACACCGGTCAATATGAGATGGCCAGTCACTGACCTTTTGGAAGCAGATTCAAAATGGGCGGCCTTTAAAATGACAGCTGTCCAGAATTACCACTGCAAGTGGAAGAGTTTGATGAAGTGCAGTAACCATAAATTTCTTTTAACACCTCATAATTGGGTTTTATTGAATTATGAAAATTGTGTTATAACCATACTGGCATTTCGTTTTACAACAATCGATTGGATATACGATCCTCAATTTGACACTCCTACACTCTTCATAGAATCTTCCTAAGATATTCATGCATTTAAGAATTTATTAAATTAGAAGTGTGGGACCATGCAGAAACAATAGAGCAAAACCCACAGAAGCCATATTTTCTTGAACTTTTAGAAAGCACCTGAAACCTGAGTGCTCCTGTAGCCACACAAAGGGAGGAGAGAGCCTTCGTGAACTTGTGGAGGGAGTGTAGAATGTCAAGCAGCTGCTAATTTCTATTCTTTTGGCGTCTTATGCCTTTCTTTCTTAGCTTTTCTTGGCCTTGTTTGGCAGATGTCTGACATCCTTGAGCTTCAACTTCAGCCACAAATAGACAGACATTTGGCCCTTGCCTGCAATTGCCAAGAATAACGGTGAGCCTGCAAGAGCCTGCAAGAGACTGTACTTAGGGGTGGCATTACTGAAACAAATTGACACCGTGAGAGTATTGTTATAAAGACAGTTCCTAAATGGCTTTTCCCTGTTATCAAATAAGGCAGCGTGGCATCGCAGCATCCTTGGCAGGCAGCCTGAGGATAAATCCATCCTACATCCCATGGAAGTGATGCTCTCTGGCTGCTCAGCCAAGATAAACCAAACTCCATCAAATAATGCTGCTTCGGCTCCCCGCAATCTCAGCCACTCTCCTGTGTGTTTACCAAATTACAATATTACGGAGAACAGCCTCAACCACGATTGCTTGATGATAAATATCAATCCATTCTTAATTCAATGGATATTGTAGTTATTTCAATCTGTGTATACATGCAAGTTTGAAAGGAAATGATAATGACAACCACCGGTGGTGACGACATCCATGCAGAGCTTGAAATTTCTATTCAACTTAGCGAAAACACAGAATGTAGGCCTACAACCTCATAACGGTATTCAATATAATTTAGGTCTTCTCTAGCATGCATGAAGGAACAAAAGCATCTTCATTAAGAAATTCCCTTGTAATTTCATTGATGAAAAGTAAGCATCAGGCCTTTCATAAAATCACTACTGCAAAATAGTAGAGAACTGTAGAAGCAGTGATACAACAACAGCAGATCCTTCCGAATTGACTGCCTTGCTCCTCCAGGTGTAAACAAAGACATGTGGCTGAGGGCCTGTCAGGTATTGATTGATCAGTGTGCTATGTGAGGTGACTGCCACAGCATAGGTACCCAAGATGACAACAGATGAGTTGAGCTAGTTGACTGAGAGTGATTCTACAAGAGCCATGCAGTGCTGTCATTTTCTTGTAGAGCTACTTTGTTAGTGCATATTTCTATTCTGCATGAGCCACAAAATGTGAGATACCTGTTGCGTCAACCAATCTCTAAATTGCCAATCTCCAAATATCTGAAATAGTCAAAAAGACTTGATTTAGATATTGGCAAAGAAAATTCCATGCCCATCTCTGCAATTATCGCTCATTGCAAGTCTTTTCGGGCCACTTAGAACATTCACAAATAGTTTATTAATTTGTGCCTAATCCTGCAATTATCGCCCATCATGTCTTTTCTGAAATGCGGGACGCGGTTGCGGGATGCGGGATCGCGGATTTCCGATTTTTTTTAGAATAAGGCCTTGGGAGTGCCTATCTGGATTTCTTTATTTGTACTTCTAGTAATGGTAGAACCGAAATTTTTTCACTGTTAGATTTGTCTTGGAGAGAGGCGTTCAGTTTGCCTGGTTATAGATTCGTAGCAAAATAAAAAAAATTTCATCAAACTTATCTGACTATGCCAACCAAATTAAACTTGAATTAAATTTTACTTTATCAACGTTTTTAGTTTTAGAGGTGAATATATGATATGTTCCTTGGAGGGGTGCTGAGGGCTCAGGTCTGCAACCAGTTGCCTATTTGAAATGCCAGTTATTTTTAAAGAAAACTTATATAAATATATTCATTTATGTATAGTTTATTATTTTGCTAAAAGGCCTACATGTTAGGCCTAATGTTTATGTGCCTCTAACTATGTACAATAGGCCTAGAACTTTGGATTGCCAACATGACCAGGGAGAGCAGAAAAAACACACAATTGTCTGATGAACTAATAAAAATTTTACTTTGAGTAAAGAAACAAGATCAATTAGCAGTCCATAATTGAGTATGTGGAGCTGTCCATTAGGCCATAGGCCTATAATCTCCTATATTTTAGAATTTGATTATTGATTTGTGCATATGAATAATTTATTAAGTAAAAATACATAAATTCTAGACATTTTTCTATTCAAGCTAGGACAACGAAACTGACCTCTAAAAATAGCTATTTTCAAGCCGAATTTAATGGTAAAAAGATCAAGTTCGTATCTTCACTAGAAGTCACGCAAATCGCGAAAAACCGAATCCCGCATTTTCGGGATTTCCGCTGCTGTGCCCCGCGTTTTAATATCAAAAGTGGGCGATAATGGCAGGAATGGGCACGGTTTAACTGTTTGTTAATGTTCTAAGCGGCCCGAAAAGATATTTAGAGATGGGCAAATTTAGCCAATTGGAACAATAGTGTGCCAATAGTTAGAATAACTTATTGCTCCTTTGGGCAAAGTATGCCAATAGTTAAAATAGTTTGCCAATAGTTAGAATAGGAAATTGCTCCTTTGGGCAAAGTTGTACAATTTTGCCAAAAGGATAAATAGTTTGCCAATAGTTGAAATAATTTGCCAATAGGAGAAATAGCCATGCCCGATTGTAAAATTGGGCACGATTTAGAGATTGTCTGCAGCACCTGTGGCTCCATCTGTGCTTCATTTACACTACACTACATCGGTCATGGGACCTCCCTCTGAAGTGAATAGCGTTTGGTGTCTTGTACATAAGCAAGAAGCTTTTGAAAGAAATCAAAAGGTGCAACAAGCAGCTGACTCCGTTATAATTTCGTCAAAGACGTTCAACCAGTTGATTTATGTTGTTGATGCAAGGTCATTCAGAAAATTGGTAAATAACAAGCATTGAGATCATTTTGCGAAATTTATATCAAGACACTCATTTCAGGTCACCTCGATCCGATTTCACCAACAGAGCTGAGACCAGGTTTAAGGCTGAACCTGGTCTTAAGAATCATTATTTTGATGCAATGCTGTCATTTCATCATTGAAATTGATCCAGTGTTAATTTTGGAACTATTAACTACTTAGTACTGTTGGTGAAATCTGGCCTTCGGGTCTGTGAAATTCTTCCCATTTCAAAAGGCCTGATGGCATGATACACACTCACCCAATGGGTAACCACCTGTTCATTATATATTGCAAGTGAAGGTAGTTGAGGGAAGCCAAGGGTAAAGCCGAGGGTATAGTTGAGGGAAGCTGATTTCAGTTGAAAAAAAAACCGAGGAAGCTGAGCGCGGTTGAGGGACGATGATGGTGGTTGAGGGATGCTGAGAGTAGTTTGAGGGAATTAGAGTATAGATGGGGGCAAAAACGGTTAGTTGAGGGTGGCAGGAATTAGAAGGGGTTCAGCTGAGGGTACCAAGTTTATAAAAGGGTAAAGGGAGGGGGTGAAAACTTTCAAGCATCACCAACCTCACATTGGCACTCATTCAGCCCGAAATTGTGCTTTTTCATAAGTTAAAATAATCATACTTGTCACTACAAATTTTATAAAGCACCTTCAGGGTTAATATATTCCAGAAGAAACATGAACAAATTGGGTGACTTTTCACATGTTTAATCCAGGCGATAATAACAGTTTTTCATCTAGACACAGACCTATTTATAGCAGAACTTACAATGTAACGCTAGTAGTTGTGTAACACAACTCTTTTAAAAGGTTGATATACCAAAAGCCATGCCATTAGCGAGCCCATATAAACTCAACAGACTAACATTAAAAGAGAACATTCAGAATGCACTTTTTAAAGGATTATTTCTAAGCTGTTTCTTCTGCCTGCTTTTAGTTTGTATCTGAAAGTCTGTCACAAATAACCTCTGCTGCCAAGTGGAAAAGGCTTCTTTTCTGTACACACATTTTGTTGTCAACATCTTGTATAAGGATATCCAAGAAAATGGATCAGAAAGAAAGGCAACATGAGCCGAGATTATGTACAAAGAGCAAGAAACTTATATCTTGTAAGTTTGGAAGAACTTATGTAAGTTCACAGCACTATGTATCAGATATGCCTCCCACACTGTTACTTGCAAGTCCAATTATTCTTTGTACATGTATCTGTGGTACTTTTTCATTGCATGGATAATGTTGCGAATGCCAATTAAGGATGATCATGCACGATGTATCAGCCAGCTTCCATATTGTTGAAAGACATCTTTAGACTTTGAAATGAGCTTAAAAGAAAACTATCTTGTCTCTGATATACCTTGTCTCTGATATACCTTGTCTCTGATATTCTCTAAGCAAATTTTCATGAGCACTGGCACCACAAATATTATGGTAGGCCCTAAGGTGAAAACAAGCTCTTTTTTCTATTTTGACATGCTGAACAAACTTTTGTTTCAATGTCATGTGTTGAACAAACTTTTGTTTTATTGAAAGTCCAGAGCCTTCCTCCCCTCCCCTTGCCAAGCATCATCTGGCCAGCCCCTAAAATTGACAACAAAACAGTTAGAGACTAATGACCTGTAAAAACGCTTGAGATTCACTGATCCCTGACTATTCTAAACAATAAAACACAGTTGGTGAAAGGGATTGAACCAGGTTAACAGTTGTTAAGACCAGGGCCTTTAAATAAATATATATATATTCTTTTATTCACAACGAAATATCAACAAGATACATGTGTGATGACAGTAAAATTACTAAAAAGAAAGACAGAAGATATATATATACAACAGAGAGGGACAGTGACTATAAACTACATCTAGAGAGAATGACAAGTATCAATTTATATAAAATAATGATAATACTGTAATTAAAAGCACCATGATTATATGTCCACAAGCAAAATGGAAACATATATATATATACTGTCACATTTAATGAAATATTCCATAGAAACATAAACAGTTTACATATCAAAGTTTCATAGAATTTATCAGTAGCAATTACATGGGGTTCTATCAGTAGTTCTATCGGTGGCAATTACATGGGGTTCTATCCGTAGCAGCCATAGTACAAGAATATTAAAAGAAGTATTGTTAGCACCAAAGCACCAAATAAATAGAGCACCCCAACAGAGGGTTTAAAAGAATACAGGACACATACATGTACATATATCATAAACAACAACTATTTACATGCATACACAAAAAGAACAATGCCATGTCATGCAAGTACCACATGTTCAGTGCCTGTGGCCACCCATGATTTGTGCAGTGGTGATACGAATAATTTGAAATAAGGATCTCTTTCAGACAATGTTATCAGTTTTTAATATTACAGCCAAAAATTTTGCAAGGCTAAAATTCATTTCATAGTTTTTATCAGTCAGTATACGTAGGAACTGTTCATTTTGATTTAGTACAAGGAAATCATTTATATGCTGAGATGCAATTACAAGAAGGTCAGATCTAAATGAGCTCCATTTTTTGCAAATCATGAGGAAATGGAATTCATCTTCAACCACATTCATGTCACATCTTTTACAAAAACGATCCTCTGCCACAACATATGGTCGTTTGTGTCTACCTAGTTCTATGTGAAGGTTATGAGAACTTAATCGAAATCTAGCAATGCTCTGATAGAGACATTTAGGGAGGTTTATATTTAAGTAAGGCTCGAGACGAAAATCTTTCTTAAATAATTTGTATGTTCTAAGCTTTGGGTTTTTACAACTGTCATTTATTTCAGCTAGCATTTTAGTTTGTGCTTGATCATATAATTTTGTTACCATTCTATTCACACTGGCATCTTCATTCATATTGTATGCTGAGATCTCATGGACTCTAGCCAGCCAACAAGGCTTTTTCTTTATCTGTAAATATTTTTGTATTTCATAGCATTCATTGAGCAAAACAGGACAGTTGCCCGATTTTAACCTTTCCAAGTATTTTATAGCAGATACCTGTTGTCTGCAGAGTAGTGGAAATCGCCCTGTGTCAGCAAGCACAGCGACAGTGGAAGTTTGAAGCCTAACACCAAGGAGATTTTTAAGAAACTGTAGTTGGATAAATATACATACATACATACATACATACAACTATGAAAACCATGTTGGTGAAATCCGCCCTAAGTGTCTGCGTTTTCATATTAGTCCAGGCAACCCATGGTCTGACCCACCACAAATTGCAATAGTTTTGATCTATACATTTTCTGAAAGCTTGGAAACATGGCTTTAACATACTAAAAGTCTGCTCAGATAGTCCCGTGCGAAGACTGTTTTCTGAGGGGTTCATTAAGGGATTGTTAGAACATAATTTTCGACATAAAAATCCTCGCCAAGCTGAATGAAACCTACATCAGGGGTTGATAAAATATTGCTTGATTTAGTTTTTCAATGTATTTTGGTTTGTGAGTGTGTCAGTATTCCAGAAATTAAATTTTTCCAATATCTGCCTTCTGCTAAGGGTCGTAAAACAGCAAAATCCAAAATGGCCGCCATTACGCACTATCCAAACCAAAAAATGCTCATATCTTGTAAACTAATTGAGATAGAGAACTAATCACAGTTTCTATACCTATGTTTTTGGCACCAAGGAATTCATATCATTTATGATATCAGAACATGTCTGAGTCTAATACTAAGAGGTGAAATGCAATATGGCTGCCACTATGCTATGTCGAAATCATAAAGCGCTCACATAAAAATTGCCACAGGTTGAAATAAACTGGAGGATTTTTATGTCGAAAATTGTGTTCTAGCAGTCCCTTAATTAACCCCTCAGAAAACAGTCTTCGCACGGGACTATCTGAGCAGACTTTTAGTATGTTAAAACCATGTTTCCAAGCTTTCAGAAAATGTATGGATCTAAACTATTGCAATTTGTGGTGGGTTGCCCCCCATATTTTCACCAGTTGCCTGGACTATATTGTCTTCCTGATCAATTTTGAATTGAATTGAATTTTGTTTCGTAAAACAACTACATATGAGAGGTGCCGTGGCCTAGTGGATAAAGTGCTCGCCTGGTAACTGAGACGTTGCAGGTTCGACTCCAACCATTGCACAGAGGAACTGAGCAGATCCTCCATAACTCTTTGCTTCACTTCACCCAGGTGTAAATGGGTACTTGGCTATAGGCAGTGATGGAGATTGTAGAGTGACTAGCATTGTGTGCGCTGGAAACGGCTGCCTGGCTGTATGGGGAGTTGAGAAAGGCTCATGCTTGGACAGGCCTGCCGAGGGTGTAATTGTAAAGTCTGTTGAGACTGACTTCGTCGGTGTAATGGACGATAAAAAATCCTACATTAACATTTATGCTTATACAAATAGGATAACATATAGTATTCACGCTGAACAATAAATATGTAGTTATTTTAGCTAGGCCTGTATACACCTGAAGCTTTCCAAAGTTGGTATGGAAAGAATATTAACATTAAGGGAGTTATATATCTGTCGCACAGTGTGTAAAAACTACTGTGGCTAAAAATGGCTTATCTGACAAAGAGCTATCAAATTCCCAAATCACATTCAGTCTGGCTATTAAACCACATATCAAGTATTCTTTTTTAAAAGCTCAAACTTTCAAAAGGTTCAGAGAGAGCATATGAGTAATCATAAACTCTTGTAATCCTATAGCTCGTCTAAAAATGCATATAAAGAAGAGACTACAAAGTAACCTAACAACAGATACATCACACACAAATTGCCATAAAAAGAGCAATGACCATAGGATGTAGATGAGCTGACACCTGAGCAAATGCCCCCCCCCCCTCGGATGGAAATAAGAATTGCTGCTTCACAAAGCTAAGAGAAGCCCAATAGGAAGGTTTCAAAATTTAAAAATCCAAAGGCAGTAGTACTGGTTAAAAAGAAAAGCCTGCCACTTTTCCACACACTTCCTCTCACACACAAACTGACCCAGAAGATGTATTGCAGAAGTAGTGTCAGCTGAAAGACATTGTTAGTGACAGAGGTCAGTTGAAGGTCAATTATTAATTATGGAGATGAGATGAATGTGTGTGATGTCCCTTGCAGGACTAAGCCATGACATGGGTAATGTGATGTGGCAATTTGATTGGCTTGGCATTTGGATATGTACACTAACACAGAAAATTATAATGCATATATTGCAAATGGCTTTGAGCTTTAGATGTATAAATATGAATCTTAGACATATTAGGGAAATGATCAGAACCATATGATGCAAAATATTGCATTTCTCACAGACAGACCAAAATTCTTGTGGGAGCATGAATACTCTAACACTGATAGGAAAGCATGTTGGGTCATAAAGGCTGATATTTGAGATTAAAATGGCTGCCAATTTTCTTTGCTGTATTTGGAGTTAGGTAAGGGTTAAAGTCTTTGATAACTAAGTTTTGTAAAAGTGTGCCATCCCTCCCTTGCAATAACATTGGGCTTGTGTATCACTGAGGCCTACTTATCTACTACTTATCAAAGACTTTGTGTGTCCTCCAAAGGGTAGTATGACCTTATTGTGTTCATTATCTTAGCTTTAAAAACTGCACACAAACTTATTTGAATAAGTACTACATAATCTTCATTGTGTTGTTTCTCAGCCTTTTGATATGAATTTTCTGTAAATGTATTGGCCGAGTCTTTCAGCCAAAGTTTAAAATCTGCCAAATCATAAGTATCCCTAAGATCCTTTGTCATTATTCCTACTCCAGTATTCCGGCAGCGACGGTGAGTGATAGGCCTAGCACTGCAGCTGCTGCAAGGTGGGTTAAGAAGAGACATCAGTATTCACACATGGCGAGTGAGCATTCAGTGAACACTTCTCGGTGATGTTCACACAGCTTTCCAGCAATTTGTCTTCATCCAATGGATCAAGAAGATGTGCAGTGAGTGACAATCTTGGGTGCCACATCAAATGTCTGGGTTTTTTTTACCCTTTTATCTTAAATGAAGGCCTACTTCCTGCCATTCATTCCCACCTGTACAGTTTAAGCTTTCAAGGGAAAATATAAATATAAAAAGTCATTAAAGATGTTGTAGATGGACACCTCTGTCATAATGAAGCACACGAGACAACTGAACTTTGGAAGTTATGTGACAAAAACACGAACCTCCATGGTTGACTATTATTGATTAATCAGTATGAGTGCGCTATGTTCTCTTTACAGTATATTTACCTCCAAGATAACAAAAAAACTAATATCTTGGACTAAGACCTGAACATGGGATGTAAGTCTTTATGTTTCTGAACCATCGATTAGGCTTTTAGCCAAACGCCAGCACTTCCCTTGGGATGTTCTTCCTTTCAGCATGCTTTGAAATCTAACATTGCACATTCTATTTTGGGAGAATAAATGCCACATAGTAACAAGCCATGGCATCTTTTTACAAAATCCATTTCCTGAGGCATTATAATGCTATCATTTTGGGTATTACGGTGTGATAAGTTGCAAATTGCATGCAGTTGATATTCATGACAGGTATGCTTGCGAATAGTAAAATAAAAACATCTGTGGTACAAAGGTGTACTTAGCAGCATAAAGACATAAAATATGTTTTGTTTAGGTAATATATAAATGACTATTATTATTGTATGTAAATTCCTTCGTGTCAAAAATGGTTGGTCAGACACAACTTTACCACAGGGTTATCAAATCATTTTCTGTCTGGTAATAAAACTACAAATTTTGTATTCTTATTGAAAAGTTCAAACTTCTAAAAGGTTCAAATAGGACATCTGAGTAAATCAGAGTAATCCTGAACTAATGTAATTCTACAAACCATATTAAAAAGCAAAAGTACAAAAGTTATCTTACAACAGCTACAAGCGCATGCAGCTGCTCTAGGCTTACGATATCTACTGAAATATGGGAAATGACATTTAGATGCATATAACCATTGTTGCTTCATTGGATAAGATAATCTAATTCTCAGACCAAAAAGATTTAAGACATTTAAAACTTGTTTACAAAAAAATGGCTATGTTGCTTTTCCCTGCACCTACAAGGTATGTGAAGAGACAGTGTTAGCTGAAAGACGACATTGTTAGTGACAGAGGTCAGCTGAAGGTCAATTATTAATTATTATTATTATAGAGGTGGCATGAACGTGTATCATGTCCCTTGCAGAGCTGACCCATGAAATCACAAGGGTAATGTGATGACACAGCTAATATGATGCGGCGATCTGATTGGCTTGGCCTTTGGATGCACTGACAAAGAAACTTTTAGTGTGTAAACTGCAAATGGCTTTGAGTATTGGATACATATGAATTTTAGAAATTATTACGAATGATAAATAATCAAAATTAGATTCAGTGTCTCTTCCACCTTTGTTAAATATGTAAAATTTAATGCTACTCCTAAATGCCATCTGAGGAGATCGATCGCGGTTAGCTTGAAGTGTCTAACAAACAAAGTGCATGTCCTGACAGAGTAGTATTACCTTGTCATATTCATTACTAGAACTTCCCATTAGACACATATATTTCAGAGGAAATGGCAAATGAGGGCAAATGTACTGGCGGGGTGACATGTATTTGTATCATGTAAAAATGTGAGAAAAAATAGCAACAGCCTCCCCCATGGAATGGGCATCCCATGCGTGTATGGCATCAGAAAGGGGAAAAAAGTACCCCCCCCCCCCCCGTGACTGTCCAAGGCATGACAGAAAGGGTCGAGAGCAATGTGCAAAAGTTTGAAACTGTGGTGCATTTATTGATGGCTCCCTCTTTGGAGCCCAGGGAGAACAATGCACTACTACTATTACACTGCAGCCACGTGAATAGAGATGTGTGGATAGCATACATGTGTGGATAGGTTGTTAGAGGTAACAGACAGTTCTGTAAAGATAAAAATCTGTAGAGCTTTTGAAAACATGAAGATTGATGTATAACATGGCCAAATCCATGGAGAATTGGCGATGTGCATAAAGAAATGAGGTGTGGGCAAAACCTTCAAATTTAATATAGGATGTATCTTGACTTGACACTCTGGCCTGAACTAGTGTAATTTCCTATTTGTGTTACTGCACCTTCTATACAGTGTATACACATACGATGTGCATTCAGGAAGTTTCAGGCTTTTTATGAACGCATATTTTAAAACTAGAACTATAACTTTTTCACAGGATAAAATTCAGCATATTTGAAACGGATTTCCAAAATTTTGGACAATTTGGACGTTTTTAGGTCACTCTGTGGTTGCCATGGAAACTAAAAGTTTAGCTAGGTGGGGCAGGTAATGCTGAAACCAAGAAAGCCAACAAATTGTGACTCTAGCAGACTTCTCTATATCACTTGCATTAGTGAGATTGACAATATTTGACGGGAAATATTGCATTAGCTTCTGAATACACTTTCAAGCTCACCAAAATGTGTGTATTCTTACGCTGAACCCATGTAGGAAAACACCCCTGCATGCCAGATTTGGCAAGGGAAATTCAGGCAGCAAGGGTGTCTTTCCCTGACTACTTGTGAAACCTTGGATTCCCTGGTGTGAACAAGATACCCAATTGGACAGCATTATCCATCCCAGCTATTCCTGAGACCTGTTGCTTTACATAAGTCCTGGTTTTCCCTTACATGGGGGCTATAGTCTCAGGCGCTGGAAGAGAAAAGGCTTTGGATGACTGAAATGCTTTCGAGGACTTCAAAGTACATTTATTTCAATGAGTCAGGTGTATGAATTATTGCTCTTGGTGAGCTTGGAAGTAATTTTAAAGGCTAATATTATATTTCTTGTGTAAAATATTGTCAGTTTCACTAATATGAGTGACAGCTAAAATTCCTTGGTTTCACCATTACCTGCCCCACCTAGCTGAACTTGCAGTTCCCATGGCAACCACAGAATGATTTTAAAACGTCCTATGTGTCCAATATTTTGGAAGTCCATTCCAAATATGCTGAATTTGATCCTGTGAAAAATTCAGATTTCTAAACTGAAAATAAGTATCCATATAAAAAAAGCCTCAAACTTTCTAAATTACCCTCGTAAATCTATTTCTATAAGCTCTGAAACAGATTTCCTCCTATGATAAATCTAAAGTTTTTAGCAATTCACTGTCGTGAATTACTAATACCATGCAATTATAGCTACATCCAGTCAGATCTTCTAAAAATAATGGAGTGGTAATAGATGAGTTGTCTGATGATCATCAAATGAATCTGCTTATTTTGAAAAGGCAAAACTGCGATAATTACATTGTTGCATGTAAGTCAAAATAAACAAATGAACAAATTAAAAATGAACACACCCAAATTCATGCACACCTTAACAAGGACTCGTGGAACAATGTTACTGCTCTAGCACCATGTCAAACAAGAGCAGGTATACTGCCTCCATATCCCCCATGCCCTACACATTTACCTATACCCACCAGAATTCCAATTTAGTTATGCAAAATATTTCCACCAGGGCCACAATTGTGCATACATGTAAGGATGTGGAGACACCTGGGGGTGGAGTTTGCTTTTAAAAATAACATGGCTGCAGACCAAAAGCATGTATCAAAAAGTATTTGGGATGTGGAAATGGTTATGATATTTATTGATTTATGGTCAGATTTGACAAGCTTAGGGGGGTCTTTGGATGTTGGGAAAGGATGAGCATTGTGCATGGTGTGGTGTTTGAGATATTTGATGGATGCCATGCATGGATACTAAAAGTACAATCCCCCATAGCATAGCATGGGGGATAATTAATCTGGCTCACAACATTACTGAAAGGTCTGGAAGTTATCTTTCACTTTCTGTAGCAGCTGTGATTTGCTCCACATGTAACTTTTAATCAAATCAAACTAAAGGAAAAATCATGAAATATTTTATGATAACCTGGATTAATTAGTTAGAGACGTAACGGTTGGTGTCGTGTCAAAAAAAATGTTTAGGGAAAGGGGGAGTAATGGTCATGCAATTTGCAAAATGCATGTCTCTATCTCTATTGCAGGTGATGGCTGAAAGGAAACGTTCGTTCTCTAGAAAGTCTTTAACAATTCCTGCTGCAAAGCGCAGTGCTATATAAAGTTTGCCTGTGACATGATCCAGACACATAAGCTAAGTTGTCATCGCTTTCATATCTGCGTGTTTTTTGAAAGCTTCATTTTGCAGTTAAACCGTGACATTATTGGTTATCTGTCAATGTGATTGGTCTAAACTTCAATCTGTGACATACCAGTTCAGAATTTGAAATTACAGTTAATGACAAAGAATTTGAAACTGTCAGGCAATATTACTGTTTGTGTAAAACCGCAACAAACAATACAGGTCTAAGCTGAGTGTTGCCCCTCATTGTTTTCCAAGCAAAATTTCTTTGCTGTTTTTCACGAGACACCAGTCATCACTATTTCAAACAATTTTTTTTGTCACTCTCCTTTGAGGCTAAGTAGTCTGTTTGGTTCCAAATCCAGCAGTGAGGATGAGTGATAGCTCTTCCAAAGCAAGATAGTCCAAAAATATTCAGGCATGGTGAGTGAGCATTCAAGAACACTTCTAAGCGATATTCACACAACTACAGTGTATCCATCAATTTGTCTTCATCCCATAGATCTGGAAGATGTGCAGAGGTTACCATCTTGGGTGCACACCAAATGTCTGTTTATCAACCCACTTATCGCCCATGCACATCCTGCACACGTATCCGTCCGTCAGTTTAAACCACCAAAGGAAGCCATCATCAAAGATACATGTGGATATTGTGACTGGATAGCTCAGGACATCATGGTTAGAACCCAAGCCTGCTCTGCTGAAGGTCTTTGCACCCGAAATGTTCAGTGGATCTTCATGACAAATTAAAGAAATTCTGATTCTTCATGACCAAAATCCTAGCTGTCTCTCTGCCTATTTATCTATCTGTCTATCTACAAATATCTGCTAAGGACAACAGAGTACAAGTTGAACTGTACCCAATTGACTTATTAATTACTCAGAATGCTATTTGAGCTGCCACAGTATATGTAGGCCTACGTCCAAGACGATGAACAAACTAATATATGACAGGACGTGAGCATGCAATGAATTTCTTTCTGTTTCTAAAATGTGAGGTGTTCTATCAAAACACCAGCACTCACTTAGGGATGCCGTTCATTTTAAAAGCATGTTTTGAGGGAAATTGTGCTTGACAAGTGCATCAAATTCTCATTTGTTCATGCCAGAATCTAACATTGCACTTTCTATTTTGGGAGAATAAATGCCACATGGTAACAAGCCATGGCATCTTTTTACAAAATCCATTTCCGAAGGATTATAAAGCCATCATTACGGGCACTACGTTGTGATAAGTTGCAAATTGCATGCAGTTGATATTTATGACAGGTATGCTTGTATAGCGAATATCGAGTAAAAAATCTGTGGCACAAAGGTGTATTCTAACTGTATAAAGATATGAAAGGTTTTTATCAAATGTAAGTTGGCGTTGTATGTATATATAGGCTTTTATTGACACAGAATATCAACAAGATACATTTGTCATAATAAGCAAGCAAATTGTAAAAACAGCTACAACTAATAAAAGAAAAGATAGGAGATATATATGTACAAAAGGAAAAAAGAAAGAAGCTACATCTAATAGAAAAAGCACCAATGAAGTACAATTATAAAATGAAAATAATTATATCCAATATATATATGCTTTAAACACATTATTTCTTTTAGAGTCATTTTGGAGTTGTTGTAGCGAAATACTGAAAGTTAGGAGCACCATTGTACAGGAGAAAAAAAATCAAATTGGTATTGCACAATAATAGTATAAATAACAGTAAAAATTATCTATATTATATGCATATATATATAGCAACCATACAGTATAAGAACAGTATTTGCAAATGAATTATTATCATATAAGAGCAATGAAAATAGAAAGCAAAAATAAATAAAAATTTATATTGAAAGACAAACAATCTATATTGAAGCAAAACCTCTTTTGATAGCGTAAAGCCAAAGTTGTGCAGAATGGTTATTTAAGATAAGTTATAAATAAAGCCCTTATAAGTCTTAACAATGAGTAATGAGTAAATAAATGCATAATTTAAGTGCAATAGAGACATGTATGTAACAAATGAGATAAACATATATACATACAACACCTGGAAGCAACACAGTCAACATGCCACTCACCACTCAGATACCAGGAGCTTGAAACATTGACCAAGTTCAATGACATGGTTATTGATCTATTTTTAGCGCTGAATACAGAAATTTGCCAAGAGCAATATTTAGGTTGATATCTTTAGAGATCATAATTAAGTGAAATTGTTCAGATTTATCATATACCAAGAACCCATCAATGGAATTACAAGCTACTTCAAATAATTTTACTCTGTGTTCTAACCATTTAGTACAGATCATTAAACAGTGCATCTCATCCTCAATGAGATTTAAATCACATTTTTCACAGATTCTATCTTCTGCTGGCACATACGGACGTTTATGTCTGCCTAGTTCAATATTGAGATTATGCGAACTTAATCTGAAACGTGCAATACTGGAATAAATTGATTTAGGTAGATTACAATTCAGATAGGGTTCAATACGCATTTCTGTTTTGAAAGTTTTGTAAGTTCTTAGTTTAGGATATTTAGTGTTGTCATTTATATCAGTTAACATCTTGTATTTAACCTGTATATACCTCTGTGTCTTAAGATGGCTGGTCAGACACACCTTTACCACAGGGCTATCAAATCACTTTCTGTCTGGTAATTAAACCACACATCTTGTAATCTTATTGAATAGCTAAAACTTTTAAAAGGTTCAAATAGGACATCTGAGTTATCCTACACTACTATAATTCTGTAATCCATATGAAAAAGCAAAAGTACAAAAGCGATCTTACAACAGCAGCAAGCAAATGAAACTACTGTAGGCTAATGATACCTACCGAAATTATGGGAAAGTATATTTAGATGCAGATAAGCATTGATGCTTCAAAGGCAACCAGAATTTCCAGACAAAAAAAGTTTCACGCTCCCAAAACTGGTTTAGAAATAGAAAATAGCTGTGATGCTTTTCCAACTACTCGTTCACACACACGCAAACGCGCACTATGACATTACAGAAGGAGTGCAAGCTGAGAGACATTCTTAGTGACAGAGGTCAGCTGAAGGTCATCCATGATTATGGAGGTGCCTTGAATGTGTATGATGTCCCTCACAGGGCTGACCCATGAAATCACAAGGGTAATGTGATAACAAGACTAATATGATGTGGCAATTTGATTGGCTAGACATTTGGATCCACCAACACAGAAATTCACTACACCATATACATCTGTACTTCCATTATTAGCTTTAAACATATATAGGCCTATATAATATATAAATAAAAATGAGTCATTGATAAGAATGATATTTTTCAAAACAATTCATTGTATCTCTCGGACATCTACTGTATGTGTCTGGAGCCTCTGGTGAACAGATACGAAAACAGGAAGATATTCATTAATTGCATGGCCTGGAATTTCTATTACAGTTTTTCCAATGTGGTTGGTAAACAGTACAATATGAGTACATATGGTACACATAAGAAATAGTCAATGGCCATTGAAGCTGCACTTCATTTGATGAGTGTCTACACAATGAACAATCAAGTCTTCTGTCAATGCCTCCTTAGTCCGTGCCCATTGGACATTAAATGGAGGCGGGTTGTATCCAATATTCTCTGCTAGGGCAACTGAAAGACCCTGGACATCCCTGAATCAATAAGGTATGTTCCAGACTCCCAGTCTTCTTATCTTAACCAAAAAATAAAAAGTGCAGCTCCCTCCACAATGATGGTGGCTGAGCTGCCCCGGCTGATCCGGGGTACACTAGCACAACACAAGTCAAGTCAGTCAGCAGCATGTTCTTTATAAAGAGCTCTTCTGCCTTTTATACTTCTGAAAAAAAAAAACATTATCATAAAGAGATGAGTGATTGTAAAACAAGCAATTCTTTCACACAATTAAACAGCAATTCGTTTCCATAGCCTAAAAATTTTTTCTTCAGATGCGAAGAAAAGTAGTAGTTTAGATAGAGCTATTGTACAATGCAAACATACTCAATACAAAGGTCTAAAACCGTCAATATCTACGCTTTATGTACAGCATAGTATGGTGGGTGGGTATGACAGGTTGCTCCTAAGCTCTAGGCTTGGGAACCAACCTTTCAGCTGAACTGGTTAGATAGCAGACTTCTAAGGGGAAGGTATAATGGTGCATCGGCCTAAGGCTCATTCTCCCGTAGTCATCGGCTCACTTCCCGAGCTGGCTCTGCCAGTGAGCCTCTGACCTGGTGAGCCACAAAAAGTGTGGTTTTTGAGGTTCAAGCTGATTGGTTGCGAAGGAAAGTGGTCGCACAATCAGAGAGGCTGTTATAGCCCAAGCAAGGTTATGTCATTCCAGACAGCATACTGTTGATAACTGTTGCCTGCTGATCCATTTGTTGTTTTAAGTTTCCCCATGTTTGACATTCATCTTTATGGTTGAAGTGCACTTTTGACTTGTAAGTCACGTGTTTTATCAAAAATTAAAAGTATAGAATAACTGGATATGTCAGCCCTAACCATTTCCATGACATTGCACCACTTTAAATTGTGCGCATTGACTTATTTATGAATGTTTTCATTAAATATTCAGAGGGAGGGAGTCCTCAAATGTTGTTTCTTAATCAAGGAATACCATTGTTCAGAAATAGCCCCAATAGAAATTAGGCCTTATTATCTCAAGACTGTCCAGGGAAAGAATTTATTTCATGGGAAGTTTTACGGTATTTGCACTCGGCCGATTTTTCGTTTTTAAGCAATTACTCTGAGAAAAGTATGACAGGTACGCAGAAATTTGTTTTGATGGCAGTCTTGCACTGTATTGAAGTATATGTGTACCAAATTTTACCTTGCTACGATGTTTACTTTTGAAACAGTAGGCGATTTATGACCAATTCTTGCACTTTTTTGTGTCTCACGGAGAGTTTCACGTTTTTTTATGGCAACACAGAAAAGTAAAGGCAGGCACTTGTGATTCATGTTAATGATGCCTGTCTAGACCCATGTCTTGGGCATGAAATACAACAGGTTTCATCTAAATAACGTATATACAACATGACTTGGGTCCTAAAATGTAAAAAATGGCAGATGTCAAAAATTTTGTTTTCGATGGACCATCAGTTGCTTTATATGCTGTTATGAGTAGGTATCAAAGAATGTGTATACTGTTTGTGTTAATTTTGAAGCTTGAGACATATCTCAAGGTAAAACAGAAACATTTGTTTCACTAACCATAATTGGTTTTCAGAATGTGAGGCTTGAATGTGATGTCAAAAAAAGCATGTCCTCTCCAACCCATAGAAAAAACACTAAGTGTTTTGTAGGAAAAACAAGCTATTTGTGTATCTTTTGATCAATCATGTGCCTTTACAAGTATGTGACAAATACAAGTTAAAAAGATATCCAGGCCATGTTCATACATTTTCTTAGAAATTAAAATTCATGATGTCAAAAAAATGTCCTCTCCAACCCATCAGAAATTTTGCTCTGATTCGTGTGTTTTAACACTGGATTCATTGAAGAAACGGCCATGGTTATATAAACTAAGTAAACCTGGATGCCTAAAAAGGGTTTTTATAAGTATTGAAAATGTCAAATATATAATCTTTCGTTATCTATTACACTATTTTGAGAAAATCAAAATTGAGAAAAAAGTTGATTTATTTGTGTCATTTATCGATATAATTGTAATTTTTCACTATTAACTGAATGACTTTAAAGGATAATAACCAAATATCTTGCTAATGGAGCCATCAAAGATGATTTTTCCAAAGGCGCCTGATTTTTGGTCATTTTCGGTGGTTTTTTCCTCCAAAACACTATGTTTGACACTGCCGAACACCATGAGTTTCAGTCTTACAGTAACAAAACTGGATATGGGGTTAATAGGATACCTAGGGATTATTAACCATGGAAATCATGTGTCTTTTGAGACTAGTACCCTTCTCAACAGAAACTTTCAGGGTAATGGCAAGCCAGATTTCTGTAATTTCGTAATTAAAATGGTAAAAAAAATTGTGGCATGTTTAATCAAAATTTAAGTTTTGTATGGGTTTTGATGTTCCTTTGCAACAATGTGACTTGATTTCCAAGAATAAGAATGGGTGAAAATTGTTTCTGGGTGGATATTTTTCCTGATAAACAGTTTTTTCAAGAATCAACCCTTGCCTACTTTAAGTAGCGGTTTTTTGGTAGTAAACCACCAAATCACTTCAGTCCTCTTTGATTATAGAAACAGTAATATGTTAATTTTATGATAGAATGATGGAAATTCTCAAATTTCACACTTTATTTTGACCCCCCATGAGACAATTTGAGTGCAAATACTGTAAAACTGCCCTCATGAAGGAATTTATAGATATATATATATATATTATGCACACAAAAAAAATCCAACTAGTTACCCTCTGGAGATATAATGGTTGCCCTCTGATTGACAACAGCATACATGTTCAACAGGCAGGCTAAGAATCCTGCAATGCTGCAGGATTGCTCAGAAATGCGTTCTGAACATGCAAAACTTGGACCAAGTCAATCACTGCCAATGAAGCTGTCTTGAGAAGCAACAACACAACCAATCAGATTAGAATTAAATGCATTAGCTGATGATGATTGACATCTGAATTGTTCACAGTTTTATTGTTCAGTTTTAGTGCTCATAAGTTATTTCACAGTTTATGTATTTTCCAGGTGACAGTTTCTTGTTTTCAGTTTGTATTTTTGTTTCATTGTTTAAGATTCATGAATTGCTTGCAATGATTGCAAGCGTGGTCTGTCTTATCAGTGAAATGAAATTTTTTTTTTAAATTAAATCGCTCTAAAACTCTATCTATCATATTAGTGTCAGTTGAAGAGCTGGTAGGAGTTACATAATTATTGTAGACCATTTATGTTGGTATGCAAATTGAAGGTCTTTTTGAGACTTTTCCAACAATGGCACTTAGAATGCTGTATGATACAAATTGACAAAATTATAGAGAATCTAATGCTCCTGTACTATAACCTACTAACCTGCTTGTGCCACTGCACTTTCTGTACACATCTATCTTTATCTATTGGCTCTGACACAGATTACCTAATATGGGCAATCTTGATTCATTTGACAATGGACCATTGTGCATTATCGGAAAATCAGCAGCATCATTGTCACAGCATCCAATTATTAATAGATTTATTAGTTTGTCAGAAAATTACCAGGTTATTCGTGGTACTGTGCTAGGAATCGTGCAGCTTTTTTCTTCCCTTTTCTTGCACCTTTTTAACAAAAATAGGCATTGAGCACACAAGTGACACTCACGTAATCAAAATACGCCTAGTAAACTTCCCTCCTTTTACTGCAGGGGACAAGAAGTGCAACGAAATGACCATGTGGTTTGTTGCTCAAGTGGTCTTGTGATTAGCAATTTTTCAATGCTCCAGTGAACACTGAGTGTAAATATCTCCCAAGCTGAAGACCTTAATCCATAAGTGTTTGGAGCAACACCTTTTTTGTAGATAATGGAAGGATATACAAGTTGGCTACCATAAGAATTCCCTGGGGAGGGGGGCTTGGAGATTTCTGTAATAAATAAATTCATGTCTAGTTTTGGTGAAATAAATAAATTCTTTCTGGGCAGTTTTGATATAAATAATTTATGGTGGGGTATTTGTTACCGTCCTTGTCATACTTACGTGGAATCTCCAAGTTCTTTTCTATGCTGTTGAACTGTGATGTCAGATATGACTCTATTCTAGCATTGCAATATATAGTTAAAAATTTGGGAACACTGAAATTATGGCTACAAAGGCTAAACATTCAGCAATATAACCAATTATTTAATTAAATGTATATATATATTTACATTTCAAGTCTATAGTTCCGTGGATATATCAATTTGAATGATAATATATAAAAAAACATAGATGCCTCCCCCCCCCTCCGTCATCTGTCAGGTGTGTGCAAATTGTTGATGACAGTTGCTTCTAAGCATAAAATAATTATTTCGTTATTGTATGAGAAGGTTTTGTCTCAAATTCACAGGAATACTCTTGAAGTGTGATACACAGAATTTGTTCAGCCAAGTGTGAAAATTTGTGATGTGGCAAAGCCACTTGAGCACCAAACATCATTTCGTTGCACTTCTTGTTCCCCTGCAGTAAAAGGTGTATCTGATCTGCGACTGTCCAAAATGACTCTCTGTCTCTTTTTTTCGATTATTGCAGACTCATTCACAGGGCAACATGATCTGTTTATCTGGTACTCATTGGAGATTATTAGGCCCTACCGATATATACGGAAACAAACCATTCAAAAATTGAAGACACTCACAAAGATACAAATTGTTGTGGGCATGTTTCACTTCAAAATGAACATGACCCAGTTAAATTACACATGCCTTACAGATATAATTTTATGCTACCAACAACCCATATGTCAAATTAATCTTGCAAATAATCATATCCTCTGAGGTCTGGTAAACGTTATCTTAACTTCTGCATTCTGGTGCAGTTTCGTTTGCTCCAGATGTAACTTTTAATCAAATCAAGCTGCTGGACAAAAATCCTGAATGTTCCATGATAACTTTGATTTGTCTATTGTTTTGCTGGATCTGCAGTAGGTGGTATTTTGTGGAATCTTATCTGGAATAATTTCAAGAAAGTGAGTAATTTTTCTGTAAAAGCATGTCACTATCGCCTGACCAATGTTATGATTAGCGAGCCATTCTTATAAAATAAGCAACTTGAAAACACTGTGTCTGTGCGCTGTTCGAGACATCATCACAAATGCAGAGGATATGAATGCCATGCAGAGGATATGAATGCCACCCGGCCTTTAATGATTGAATGTTTTGAATATAATTATCATAAATTATAAGAACAAAAAGGTCAGATTTACTAACATGCTATATGTCAGCATTTAAATGCATGATTTTACCTGTGGTTTACCATTTATAAAAAAGGGAGGACCTTCTCATGATAGTCCTACACTAAAAAACATAAAAAGTGGCTAGTCAAAAAGGGGCTCAACAGAACCAGGGAAGTCTTTAACCATTTCCAAGCGGGCATTGTGATGTCAGACTGGTGTTGTATTTTGGTTATTTTAGGTTGTGACTGACCTTGACTTAAACATAAAGTCATTGTGACTTTTATTGTTTCCCCACACACACAAGTCAAAGGTTAATGTTGGCATGACATTGTCCACGGGTCAATGGTCAGGTGTCTGACATCAGATTGAGGTCCTTCGGGGTTTCACAATGATACCAAGGAATTATGTAGCATAAAACATTGTCCTTCAGCCAGGTTTTTGACTGACCTTCTACTGATGTCATACTTCAGTCAGATTCCCAAGTGAATATATCTCCAATATAAGATTGCATTCACAGCAGATTTTGATGTGCACCCTAGGTTATCATTCTTTGCTACTTTTTTTCAAACCCACATTTACTGTATAACATAATTTGAACATCAAATCTTGACTTCAGAATGATGTCGTGTTTAAGCCGTTTGCTCGCTGGTTTCCTACTGAAACAAACCAAGCCAAATTGTGTCTGGGTGAATGAATTAAATGTGAAATATATCATATAAAGATAGCTTATTATCATTTTCATAGCTACGTGTTTTTCAAGTTTGCACTTTGCTTCATTCCAAAACTGTGATGTCAGAGATTTAGTTGAATAATTTTGTTTATTACCAGCACAGATTTCAGGAAACTGACCAAGTGCAGTGACACATGGATGATGTATGTTTCACTATGTACTGTAACTGAACCAGACAGACTACTTAGCCTCAAAGAAGAGTTGCGATTACTGACAATAAAAAGTTGTTTGAAATTGTGATGACTGGTGTCTTGTGAAAAACAGCAACACAATTTTGTTTGGAAAACAATGAGGTGCAACACTCAGCATAGACATGCATTGTTTGTTGTGGTTGTACACAAATAGCAACATTGCCTGACAGTTTTAAATTCCTTTGTCATTAACTGTGATGTCAAACTCTGAACTGATATGTCACAGATTGAAGATTAGACCAATCACATTGACAGATACCTGATGATGTCAGGGTTTAACTGCAAAACAAAGTTTTCAAAAAACACATAGCTATGAAAACGATAATAAGATATTTTCCAGACAAATAAGTTGGCCATTCAACTCAGAAAAGATATTCTGATGGATTAGTTGTTGACCACGCCATACTGAGATGTGCGACAAGTAGCACAAACTAAGTGAAAGCCGCTACAATCTAAGTATGGTAACAGACACATGAATATACATGTATATTTATAGACATTGATAACATATACATTAACAGATACATGTCATGATGATGTGTCATAAATTTAACAATATATAGACAAAACTAAGTGCCACTACAAACTGCTCCACGGTACTGATTTACAAGATTATCACATGTTACAATACATCTGTATGTTTAACTCGGGGTGAGAGCAACAAAGCACAGATATATGCTTTAATTTCATTTCAGATTTACATATAGGCTAATAGTAAAACCTGATTTTTACAGTGAATTTTAAGCTCTTCATATGAGATACACAGATCAGCAATAACAAACTACTTGGATAAAACGTGATAAAACAGGAGGAATAACAAGCAAGACCTGCATTAGTCAGTCGCCTCAGGGTGGCTGTAAAGTGGGCAGTGGTTATCTCTAATGGTAGATGATGGTCGTTGAGAAGCAAGGAAACTTTCCTTGACCACAAGATGACCACTCTGACAAGGACTGCTATCTCACCAACTCATCTTTTCTTCCAAAGCTGCTGTGAAGAAAGCAGGGCCACCAGAGAGATGCTCTGATGTTACGTACAGTGCTCACAATGTATTAACCAATATTGCCCATGTTTATTGAAGATACTAAATATGGAAACACCCACACAGAATGCCAAATGTGACATTACATGTTCTTACATTGTGAGATGTGTTTTTTTTCCTTTATAGTTCTTTGAATATTCTATTTTGTGAGACAGATTCATGTTTTCTTTTGCCATTTGACATAACATGCAGATGTTTCCAAGTAGCAGAGATATTGCACGAGACAACTGTTTATTTTGCGTCTTAGAATATAATGCATCAATTCTTTATTTTGTCATATCCATAGTTATTAAAATTTTCTAAAATATTTTTTCCCCATTTTATAACTGGAAAATGATTTTGAAGTCAAATATAAAGAATTTTTCTAACACGTGCTGATAAAACTAATAATATAAATTTATAGGAAATGATAAAAACAAATCTTTAAAATCTTTGACTTCCATGCCTGGTGACAAACATCTTTCCTTGCCATAATAAAATACTTTTTGAATGAACTTTCAATTTGGCCTTGTGATGTCACTGACGTGGTTTTGAAGCTTTGTTTTTGTCACTGTTGATATTATTAGTTTTGTCAGCATGAAGCCATTTACCTAGCTATATATGGATCGGCATAGGTGTCAATAAACAAACTAAACTTTTGTGAGGTACCGTAATATGGGGTGAATAGGGACAATGGGGTGAATCGGGACAGAACAGGGAAATTGATTTTTGGCATATTTATAGTAGACATACTAGAGCATATTCCCGTGTAATTTTATAATTCTAACCGCAGGAAGTGGGGAGCTGCAGTACCTTAAACTTAGTACTGCGGAAAGTGAATTCTCAGCTGCTGTCAAAACTTTGCATGCACTGTATAAATACTAGAGCCACCGATTTTACAGGAATCTTTTATAACCTAGTTTTGGCCAGTTGGGGGAACCGAATAGTAGACTAGATATGAGATTATGTTTGTTTGGTCATGGGTTCTGAACAAGGCCAATGACAAAGTTTCGGAATCAACAAAAATAGCCCTACTGATTTTCATTGGAATGTACTAGCATGACTTTTTGCTGAATATTATTGAAGTTAGTATTATTAATAGTGGATTTAGTCCCCAATTATCAATCACTAGCAAAATTTGCAAAAAACTACATGTTTTGATAGTTTTCTATTATTTCTCACATTTTTTAAAATTTACATATTATTAATGAAATTATTTTAGATTTTCCTGAAAGTACATTTTTGGTATGTTAAACATTGTTTTCTAATATTTACTCACAAGTGGCAATCACTTAAAAAAAGCTAAGAAGTATTGCTTCTGAAAATAAGGGAGTGTCCCGATTCACCCCAAAGTAAGGGGTGAATTGGGACAGTGGTTTTATGGGCCTTGGCCATCGGAAATTTAAGATATCATTTCATGCTCTTGGGGATATTTAGACTTTGTGCTCGGACACAATTTGACATCATATTTTGATTTCTGAGTTTACTTTTGTTCATGCTATGACAAAAAAACGGCCAATTCTGTCCCAATTCACCCCATATTACGGTATGCATCTGATACAAGCCTAAGAGGACTAACGTGCAACTATATAAATGACGTGGCAAAGCTAATTTGGAAGTTTTATTTAAAAAATCAAAAAATGTCAAAAAGGGTAGAACATGAACTTTTAAATATTTATAAGTGGCATGTCCCATCAGAGTATCTCATGAGCATGAAGCTGGAGGTACTTTTTGTTCACATGGTGACATGAGAGCCTTTACCTCACACATCTTCCGTTTTCCTTTTCCAATTAGTCCTAGGAAAAATTCCACAGCATTAACCATCTACATTGCTGTATACATTATATATAATGCTATCAGAAAGAAACAGTAGACAATAAGCCTTGCTAAGACCTTATATCTGACAAGTAATTTATATTTCAATTTATTTCTCGTGCCAGAAAATAATACTTTCAGAAATTTCCATTTTATGCTTTTGTGTAAAAATGCTATATGACCAGGTGTGGATGACCTCTGTGGCATCAAGTATAGACTTTGGCCTTTGTAACAAATTTCCTAATGTTTCATATAAATGTCAATAAACAAACTTTATACCATTCGACACCTCTGTCAGCCAATCACATTACAGTATTTCAAGGGAATAATTCCCATATTCTTTGTTGTCCAGTTATCCTCTCATGTTTGACTGTTTGAGTGTTTGTCTCATGGTATAAGGCAGTTATTCACCATGGGATCAGGAGTATGTGTTTATCACACCTCGGCCTAAAGTCCTCGGGTGATAAATCACATATTCCCTCTCCCGTGGTGAATAACCTTTACGTACACTTTTATAAGGTATGCACCCGATAAAGGGATTAGAGGACTAATAGTTAACTGTCAATGACGTGGCAAAGCTAATTTGGAAGTCACACAGTGGGCCGCTAATCTGCAAAGAGCTCTAATTGAAAAAAAACTGAAACTGCTCTCTATAATTTAAACTTTCCTCTCCAACTAATTGAAACTTGACAAGAGAAACTCCATGCCATTATTTCCTCCTACGCCATTGAATATTGTAAGCAGCCGTCTTGTCTTCGAAGATGTATCTTTCTCATCACATGTAAAGGTCTATTGCAAACCACACAACATGCCAATTTTTTTAAAGTAAACCTTCGACAAGTGTCGGCTTCCTTCAACATTTTCAAAAGGAAGAAAATAGTGAGCTGAAGGGAACTCCTTTAATTCCACTCCTTCCAATGATATAAAAATAGGCCTAAATATTTCTTGCAGACAGAATGTGACCTGATACAAGGAGTATTGGATCATATAAAACACGATAAAAAAAGTATCTGATATTCATTTGACCTATAATCAGATAAAGACAGAAACATTGAAGTAGACATGGTTGATAATTATAATACTATGACCTAATTATTGCGCTGATAGAAGTTGTAAGTTGAGTTATTGTGTGAATGTACATGGTTCAGTTCCACTAACTGAAAATTTAATCATCGATATCTCCTTTAAAAATCACTTGCCATTATTCCAAATCCCGGAGCAGGAGTGAGTGACAATATAGCGGAAGCAAGGATGGCCAGAAAGACATCAGTATTCAGAGTTGGCGAATGAGCATTCAATGAACACTTCTTGGTGATGTTCATACAACTTTTATTTTTAGCAATTTGTCTTGATTTATACTGGATCGGGAAGATGCGCAGAGAGCGATGAACTGTCCATCTTTGATGTATATATTTGAAAAAACTGGCTGGTCAGACACAAAGCCAATTCGATCACAGAGCTTGCGATCCATTTACAGTCTGGTGTGAGTGAACTCCACATCAAACCTTTTTTTTTAGGAAGCATCAACAAAGAAAGCTAAAACTTCCAAAAGGTTCAAGTAGAGCTTGAGAAATCTTAAACTGCCGTAATTCTGTATTCCATATGAAAACAGCAAAAATACACATCATCACATTCTGTCTAGGTGAGTGCTTACAAAAGTGCAAAAGATGATCTGAGATATTATCCAGACATATTATGTTGGCCATCTAACTTAGAAAAGACTTTCTTGCTGATCAGTGAACTCACCGCATCTTCTGTCTCTGTTCGGGACTGACAAGTGGCAGCAGAATGCTGACAGTCGCGGGAAAATCGAATTGGGTCAACAATAATTTGATCTGTTTTGGACAGATCACAAGATCAGGTCGCACAACAGATGTCCATATTACTACACCAAACTACTTTCACAAAGCATGGTTGCTGGCAAAGATCCAGTCCACTGCTTTGAATGAAAATGTTTGGAAATCATGAGTCAAAAGGAAAGTTTTGAAACTTTAGCATGAACTTTGCCTGTGAAAGGGATGATTTTACTCATCATTGATGGTATCCAATCAACTTATGCCATTTAGTGCTTGTTAAATTGTGGTCAGAAAAGTGGCCAAAAAATAATGCTCTCTCACTTATTCACGTGTCCATACATCCATATAAAGCCAATATTTTTGCTTTGCAATGCCAAAAATGCTCATTTGTATTTATTCTGTCACTTTATGGAGATTTATTAACTAGGACAACAATATAATTTACAATTTCATAAAGCTGTGTAACACTCAACAAAATATCTAGTCCATGCCACAAGTGGCCCCCTGTATACTGGCATTATATGTGAGTTACAATGTCCAACTTAATTTGGTATTTACAAGCTGTCTGCTTAAAATTGAAGCCAACCAAATTCAGATTAGACACTTACAGAGTTTTTGGAAATAAACTAGACCATCACTAAATGATGGAACTGTCCTGGTTTCTTCCAGACACTGTCCTGGTTTCTTCCAGAGATTGAAATTCTGTTGACCGCTCACAGGAGCTCGCGAATTTTGCACCCTAGGTGGCAGCAAATAGCGGTAAACTTACAGACAGCCGCATGCTAAGATGTGCTGCAGGAAAAACAGATGATCTGCAAATGCAATATTTTGGTGTCAGATACAGTAGCTTCAAATAGCTTCAAATAAAGGCAATGTCAGAACCAGCTATTGGTTTCTGGCTTTTTGTGTGACAGTCATCAAATGGTTACTTGCTTCTGCAATATGTGATTGTGAAATCATTTAAGAAATGAGGACAGGCGACGATCAAGAAAACGAAGTACATTTTCCTTTAAACGTAAGGAGGGGAAGACCTACATTAGTCAGTTGCCTCAGGGTGGCTGTATAAAGTGGGCTGTGGTTATCTGTAATGGTAGATGATGATTGTTGAGAAGCAAGGAAACTTACCCTTCAGATGACAAGTCAGACAAGATTCTATCAGAACAAATAAACAGGTGAAGAATATAGGGCCAGCAGAAAGATGGATACATTTTGTTTGTGCCTTGACATACAGTCATCATCATGTTCCATTTGAGTACGACAGATACATGAATTATCAATTTACTTAGAAAGCTTTAAATCTGAATTTCAGTTTTCCGCTGTTTGTCTCCAAGAAACCTGGCTCTCCACTGATGCTGATCTTTCCCTCCTGAGGATCGATGGATACAACCTAATATCTAGAAGTAGGTCGGCAAGTATGCATGGAGGGGTCGCAATTTATTTAAAATCTTGTTTCTCTTATAAGGTTCTTGACATTAATGATAATGCTAATGTTTGGGATGGCATCTTTATTGAGGTCTCCAGTGATGATCAGTCAATGCGTAAGACTATCATAGCCAATATCTATCGGCCACCAAGAGAAAACATTGACAATTATAACACTTTCATAGAAGACTTGTCAAGAATATTTAATAGTTTTAGAAACAATAACAAAGAGATAGTCATCACCGGAGACTTCAATATAGACCTTTTTAAAGTAAATGATAAAAATGTTGTGAATGAATTTCTAGAGACATTGATGTCAAATGGGTACATTCCCAAGATTACCTGTTCAACTCGAATTACTGAAACCTCGGCGACACTGATTGATAATATTTTTGTTAGAATTTCAAAATTCTGGTCGCCATCTATAGCAGGTGTGCTTTTACAAAACATTTCTGATCATCAGCCCTGTTTTGCAACCTTTGACCATCTGCATCATTCTTCTGATGACTCAAAATTTATTACTGTATATCCGAATGGCCCTGATGCAGTTGAGGGACTCCAACAAGAGCTAAGAGGCCTGTGTGCCCTTGACAAATTCCATGATGACTTAGAAACAGATCCTAACATCAATTATAATAGACTGCATGAAAACATAACCAGTTGCCTCACTAAATATATGACCCCTAAAAAAGTAAAGTTTGATAAATTTAAACACAAAAAATGCAAATGGGTCTCTAAAGGTCTTATTCTATCTATCCGGTTTCGAGACAAACTTTATAAACGAGTGCGCAGTACTCCAGTCAATAGTCCAGAATATCATACCTTGAAAACTAACCTGAAAACCTATAACTGCATCTTAAAGCGTAGTATTCGGATGGCCAAGAAAAATTATTACAATAATTGTTTTGAAAAATTCAAAAAAGATATTAAAGGGACTTGGAGCACAATAAAAGATATTTTAAATAAAAACAAGAATGACAATTCTGCAAAGACATTCCTCATAAATAACAACTATACCTCTGACCCAAATGAAATAGCAAATAAGTTTAATGAATTCTTTGCTAATGTTGGATGGAACTTGGCCTCCGAGATAAATCCCCCAGAAAATAGAACTTTTACTGAGTACTTAACTTCTTCACTTAATTGCTCTTTTAAATTTACTCCAGTTTCAACTGAATCAGTATCAAAAGCAATAAGAAGTATGAAATCTAAGACATCGAGAGACATTGATGGCCTCTCTAATAAATTACTAAAACTTATTTCACCCATCATAGTTGAACCACTCACATTGATAATAAACCAATGTTTTCATACAGGTATATTTCCTGTTAAAATGAAAATAGCCAAAGTAACTCCAATATTCAAAAAAGGTGAAAATGATAACATTCAAAATTATAGACCCATTTCTCTACTCCCATCTCTCTCCAAAGTAATAGAAAAATTGATGCATGACCAAATCGATAAGTACTTTAGTATTAATCAGCTGTATTATGATAGTCAATATGGTTTCAGAAAAAAACATTCTACTGAACTCGCAACACTAGAAATGGTCGATCGGTTGGTAATAAATTTAGAAAATAACAATATTCCAATAAATATTTATCTTGACCTTTCCAAAGCCTTTGACACTCTTGATCATAATATCTTAATACGTAAATTAGAGCACTATGGAATACATGAATCTGCCTTGTCATTGTTTAAAAGTTACTTGAAAAACAGAACACAATGTGTGTATTTTTCTGATAATCACTCAACTTATCTTCCGTTATCAACAGGTGTCCCACAAGGTTCTATTTTGGGCCCCTTACTATTTTTAGTTTACGTGAATGATATAACATCTGCAAGCTCAAAATTTTATCCAATCATTTATGCTGATGACACGACTCTCTCCACAACTCTAAATACATTTACCTCAGCCGATAACAGTAATGAAATTAATTTGGAGCTAAATAAGATTTTAGATTGGTTAAAGCTAAACAAATTATCACTCAATGCCGAAAAAACTAAAGCTATGCTCTTCACCACAGGTATTAGGACAGGTAGAATAGATTTACCTAATTTGACAATAGATAACACAAGGATTCAATGGGTTGATAAATTTAATTTCCTTGGTATAGTGATAGACAGTAACTTAAACTGGAAAGAACACGTAAGTCATATTTCTTTCAAAATATCAAGGATCATTGCTATTATGACTAAATTGAAACATTTCATTCCTCGCTTTATTTTAGAAACTATTTATAAATCACTCATAATACCACATCTCAATTATGGAATCTTACTCTGGGGCTCACAGGTCAATAGACTCTTTCGGTTGCAAAAGAGGGCTGTACGTATCATTGTAAATGCACAATATAATGCACACACAAATCCTATTTTCAAGAAATTAAAACTAATCAGGACATCTGATATGTGTGCATTCCATGATCTTAAGTTTTGTCATAAACTAGAAAATAATGACTTGCCGACTTACTTCAGATCAGTCTTCATAAAATTTACAGATCATCATAGCTTCTTCACACGAAATAATAATAACTTTCAAATTCCAAAATTAAGATACTCCTTTTCAAGGAATAGTATTAGGTACAGAGTTCCAATAGCATTTAATAACTGTCCATCGATCGTCAGGAGCAAGATCTACACTCATAGCATCGATGGTTTTGCCAGGTATGTAAAAAATCATTTTATTGAATCTTATCCTGCTGATTGTCAAAGCAGAAACTGCTATATCTGCTCAAATAGCTAAATTCATATACCTCGTATTCTAAAATTGGTTTCTTAAAACATCCTACTAATTAAGAATACTTAGTACTGTCATCCATTACTCGTTCACTTCATCTTCAATCTTTGTTTCATGAATGCTTGCAGGGACTTTCATCATCTCTCATTATTCAGGTGGCCCACCGGCAGCGATGATCTTTTTTGTCTTTGGTGGGTCTCCTCTTTCATCTATATTTATTTGTTTCCCCATTTCATCCCATCATCATTAAATATGTATACATGTAACGATTAGATGATGAAATAAATGAAATATGTCTGTCTGTCTGTCTGTCTGTCTGTCTGTCTATTTTCACTTTCAAATATTGTATATCAAAAGCAACTATGGTTTTTCTGCGTGTGTTCCCTCGCCCTGTCTCCATTCTGGACCAAAACTCTATTGTAAAACACATCACTTTTTCAAATCTGCTTTAAATTACTGCTAGAAGCATGTAAATCATTAGATAAATGGCAAAATAGTTTGAACAGTATCTTTAACAAATAAATCACATCAGTGTTTCTTCAGCGTTTCTTATGAGCAACAAATTTGATTTGCTTAAATTAATTATGTTCATAGTAATTTTACACCTTGGAGAAACATATAAAGGAGCCAAGGGATAAGGTTGAACTTCAGAAGAGACAATTAACTCTTTGATAACATAAGTCTAAGAACTTCAGACAAATGATGTAGGGGAACAAGGGGCAAAGCGGATGGTCTAACTTCGGAAACTCGCTGTATCAAGGTGGTATATCATATATACGAATGCCAAATAAGGTCTGATCCATGAAGACCATGCATTTGCTCAAAAACAGAAAAGTGTTTTTTTAACAGTTCCAATTCATACTTTTTCCTATTTTCAAAAACGCTATTTTATCCCGTTTTGCCCAATGTTTGGGGCAAAATGGAATTTCATATGGGGCAAAATGGGCAGAAATAAAGTCACAAAAGTAACAAATTAAAGTTTTGCAATAAATCAGCTGTTTTTATAACAATCATACTAAAAAGCATGTTAACAAACAGAAATGCATTCATTTACGTCATTGAAATGTAAGAATAGTGCAGAAAACATAGCAACTAACAATGAGATCAACATCTCAATACAGAGTGCAATTATAGCTTGGGAGTGATGCTAGTAATTATGCATTCTATGTAATTATTTGACAAGGTGTTTAACCATATGTGCATCAGGTTACTCATACATGACTAAGCACCAGTCAACATCTTTTTGCTTGACAAACAAGCTTAGTAGTCTTCTTATAACACTGACTGTTAATTATTCTGCTGTGAATGTCATTGGAGGTACTACAGCATTTCCAAAAGTGATGATTTTTTAAGAAAATCGATCAAAAACTTGAAATTAACGTAGCTGCATACCTTTAACGTTCTCATCCATGAAACAAAAAATTAGAAGGCAGGTCCAAACGTTCCGAGAAAATGAAACAAACGACTTTGCCCCGTCACTCTGTTTTGCCCCTCGTTTCCCTATATTATATTTTGTTTTGCCTAAATATGATACTTTACATTTCTGTCATGTGTATTATAAAGTCTGCATGATATTAGGTTTTGTGAAATCAATTTCTTGAAGCTTTACAGTTTGTGTCATGAAAGATTTCATGAAGTGACAAAGTTGCATGCACCTCTGATTCGAGTAATGATGACTGGCAAAAATCTCCAACGAATATCAAGAATAAAAGCCAAAGTTATTATGATGTAACGTATCATTTGCGGAAATGTGATAAGCTAGAAACTTTGAAGCAAATTGTTTCAGTAGTCACAAGCCACCTTTTGATCAAAGGAAATTGAAAAACAATATTGTTGTGAGCTACAAATTTAAAATGCTTACATCAGACGATAAGTGGACAACAAAGAATATGGGAAATTATCACCCTGAAATACTGGCTGACAGAGGTGTCGAATGGTATGACATTTGTTATTTGTTGTTTGCTTGGCGGATACAGGATTTACCTTACTAACAATAGGTAAAAGTATCACCAATGTTCAAACAAGAGCATAACAACTCCACGTGAGATTCAGAAATGTTAAAAGTGCCTTGAGTCTTTTAAATGGGGCATAATTAGCACTCTGTTGGAATGTCAGTCATAGTCACCTTTTTCAAAAATCACCTTTTCCAAAATCTCCATTTTGTCAAAATCCCCTTTGTTATTTTGGACCAAAATCACATTTTTTTTCAAAAATCTCCTTTTTCATACCAAAATCTCCTTTTAAATTCTTATTTTTTCCTCCGCTTTTTAATAAACCAGAACTTGATTTAGCTGTAATATATATAAATAATCATATAGAAAAAACTAAAAAACGATTAAAAAAATTCTTAGTTGAAAAGTTCTTTATTATAATATACTTGATAACAGAATAGATAAAATTGCATAACAAAATAAATTAAACTGCTTAAATATGTAAATATACACCTTGTCTCATCTCACATGCGAACTAACGTTTGGCCTGATTCCTCAGCTTTGAGAAGTCCTACAGTAGAAATACACATACCTACCTGTAGATTTGCAACTTTGTAATCTGAATATTGGATTTTCGCGATGTTTTGGGATCGTATTTTTGCCGAATTTTGATCAATTTCTGCCACGGCTGTCCATTTCCATTTGCTTACATTCTTGACGCAACTTGATTGACAGTCACAATTGCCGTGACGTCACAATGCCAATGCAGCGCCACTCACAATATAGTTCCAGATAGGATGGCACCAATGCCACTCTTTTAGGTACATTAGGCCTATATTGCCTTTGTACAGGCACTTGAAAGGTGGCTAAATTACAGTTCGCATGCTACATGAGACACACTGTAGGTTAATTCTATACTAAAAAGAAATCATTCACATTTACAATGATTAACTTAAAAAAATATTTGATGAAGGGCAATTCTGTAAAGTAATCAACTAATCAATCAAAATTTCAAAATTGACATAGATATGTGTTATGGGTGTCATAATGTGCCAAAATAAGTCGATTTTCAGGTACAGAAAAAAATAGTTTATCTCGTTTGGGTTTTGAGATATTTGCATTTAAGTAATGCTTTGTTTTGGTGACTGCAGCCCATAACAATAATAAATATATAAAAGGAGATCTTGGTAGGAAAAAGGATATTTTGAAAAAAAAGGTTGTTTTGGCCAAAAAAAAAGGTAGTTTTGTCAAAAGGTGATTTCAGAAAAGGTGATTTTTGAAAAAGGTGAAATTGACTGCCCCCCCCCCCCCCCTCTGTTGGGCTGGGTTGGATTTCTTGCTCCACACTAGCAGATATATGGCTCTGAGTGGCAGCGCTGCATCACGGTGAGCCAAGATGACACATCAGTATTCAGAGATGGTGAGTGAGCATTCAGCGAACACTTCTTGGTGATGTTCTCACAACTCTCAGGCAATTCATCTTCATCGAATGGATCAGAAAGATGTGCACAGGATAGCAAACTGCATACATGTAGGCAGTAACTGAAAATATCTACTTATCAACCTGATTATGTCAAACAAACGTCTGTCTATTCCATTATCTGCACATTTGCCATTTTTTCCACATTGTAACCTCCTGATTAAATCAAATTAAAGACAAATAGTCATTACCTATAATTCTGTCAAGAAAATTGGAATGTTTTGCTAAATGACATCAAAGATCAATCAGACCATTAACAGCTACATATGTTCCCTAAGACAGCATATTGTACACCATGACGTTAACCAAGTACTGTGATATTCTGGAGCCAAACAACTGCTAAAATAGCCTTCTTTAGTGTCATTCTCAGGACCCTGCTGAAAAAAAAGCCATGAAGCTTTTGGCTAGATTTCCATCACTATATATAAGTACTTCATTTTCATTTCATTTGACGATCTTATTTCTGATTCTTTCTGTAAGTAGCACATCTGCTATATATGCATGATGAAATTGCTACATAAGTTAAATCTAATTAGAAATAAAAAAAAATTCAGAGATCTCTGGGGTTTTGTAAAAGCTACTTGCAATATCAAATTTTTTGGCATTAAAAATGTCAATGTCAATACTTTACTATATAGGAAGTAATAAGTTGCATAAACAATTCTGAAAGGTGGTTCATTTTGAAAACAAATGCTAATTACCATGATATCTTATCTTTAAAACATTTAGGTACTTCACTCAACCCAAACATATACGTAAAGTAATCACAACGCATTGTGTTATGCTGTTTAAGGTACTGCACTAATATATAGTAAAGGCAACTCCGTTGTAAACTGGAAAGAATTCAAGAAAAGCAATGCATGGGTTCGGTGTCTAACAGACAAGGTGTGTCCTAGCAGGATTGTCTTACCTTGTCCCATTCATTATGCATCTTCGCTTGACCCACTGGTCTAATTGCTTTTCCTCCTTGTGTCTCGGACCTCTCTGTACCAGACCTGGGGTGATTACAGCACTAAAGTATTTGAATACGAATGCGAATACTCTGTTCTTCCATGAATACGAATGCGAATACGAATACAGCAAATTGAGACAGTATTCGATTACGAATACGATTACTTTGCAAAGTATTCATGAATGCATTCATGAATACAAACAATTTTCTAGTTAAAATTTTTGACATAACCAAAACTTAATACAGTCATTATGACAACCCATTCATAACTTCAATGGCTGTCTATTTGCTAACAATTAATACATTTGCTTCCTTCATATTTGATTCACAGGCTTGCTTTTTTCTCATTATGCCAGATGATTAGCTAATAAATTACATATTGCATGGAGTCATGGTTATTTGCCACTGATGGACTTTACTGAGTTTTAGTTCTCAAATAACTTCAATGCTTTCATCTCTGACTTGGGCAGAATCTATAGAATTTAGATACTTAAGTTGCATTTTCAAAATCAAAATGCACAAATCTGCTCGATGTAGAAAACAAAGTATTATGACATTCAAATAAGGAAATACATTTTTTTTTTGGGAAACACATACTTGTCTTGAAGCTTGCAAAATGTTATAGGTAAAACCTTAGTCTCTAATAATTGAAATGTTACATTCAGAGAGAACAATACAATGCTTATGCATGCATAGATAGGGGACATGTGGTATTATGCAATTGCAATGCTTTATGGGGAATATTGCCATCTGATCTAAAATGACTGATAGGATGTCAAAATTTTCAATTTATATGTAACAGGTAAAATTATAAGAAATAACTCTTTATTGTCGGCATTCGTTGTTTAAGAGTGTGATGAAACATTCAGACTTTTTCTTGCAGTCAATGGTCATAGTTTCAACCCTGCAGTCTCTGTCATACAACAACTCAGAAGTTAAAACCCCTATCCATCTTCTTATCATATAATTAGTAACATCCTATTACATAACATGATAGGGGCTGGGGATTTGAATGTACCTGGTCTGATGTGATTGCTGAAATGGTGCATAGTAATTGCATTGTATTAGTGCATGGAATTGGCAATCATCACAAAATTTCTAGAAGTATTCATGAAAGTATTCATGAATATGAATACTTTACACATGTATTCGATTACGAATGCGAATACTTTCATTTTTTCCAACAAGTATTCGAATGCGAATGCGAATACAATGACACCTGTATTCATCTGTAATCGATTACGAATACAGAATACGATTACCCCAGGTCTGCTCTCTACACATCTGTCTCTTGTAGCCGGAACACAGATTGCCTAATATGGGAATCCAGACTGATTGATCAATTCTAAGGCTTAAAGGCAATAATTACATGGTATAACACTTTGCAGATCAGTAAGGGTAACTCTGTGAACCAGTGGTTTCAGCTTCACCTTCTAGCCTTCTGGAAATCACGACTTGACCTGTATCTGTATACATTGATTAATATATCCGATGCTAAATGCTTTTATTGATTGATGGTCCATAGGAATTAGGAAATGAAATAATTCTAATTTGTGAACTTTCTTTGACACATCATTGTCATTTCTCTAATTGGTGTTAGTAATCCTCTTACCAAAAAAAGAAAACCATCTCTAAACAAAGTCAAAAAGTTCATTTTGAAACAGTATGGGATGCTCTTTCATGAATAAGTTTTATTACTTTTTCTCGTTTTACTAATTGCATTTTTATTATCATATGATCTTAGTTTATTCTGATTGCTTTATTCGTTTTTAGCTTTAATTTGAGAATGTTGTTATACCTCTGACCCACAAATGCAGGGTTACAATTATTTCCATTATCAAAGAAAATACAAAAATGACACAACATCACATGCTCAGAAAAATATAAGCTTGAATTGCTCCAAAAACAAGATTATTCCTGTAATGTCATTCTGCTATTTGCGATAATTGCAGTTATATTGATATATTACATAAAAGTTTGATTTTCTAAAAATAGTGCAATATGATGATCTTAAAACATATATTGCAATTTTCAATATTCATAAATACCGTTTTAAGGCATCCTGGTTAAATTATTTAGTTCAGCCATGTTCTTTTCCTTAATGAATCCAGTATTAAAAGACTTGAATCAAAGCGAAACTTCTGATGTACTGGAGAGGACATTTTTTGACATTTTGAATTTTAATTTCTAAGAAAATGTATGTGCATGGCCTGGATATTTTTTCAACTTGCATTCGTCACATCGATGTAGAGGCACACAATCGAGCAAAGAAAACACATGTAGCTTGTTTTTTCCTTCAGAATCCTGAGTGTATTTTCCTCGTACTGGAGAGGACACATTTTTTTGACACATTCCGAAAACCAGTATAGATTCTGAAATGAATCTTTTTGATTTAATTTAAGACATTTCTCCAGCTACAAAATTGACACAAATAGTAGACACACTCTTTATTACAGATTCGTGACAGCATACACAGTAATAAATGGTCTATCGAACACAAAGTTTTTGACACATGCCATTTTCTACATTTTGGGAGACAGCTCGTTTCGTATATAACTTATTCACATGAAACATGTTGTATTTTATGCCCAAGACATAGGTCTAGACAGGCATCATTACCGTGAATCACAAGTGCCTGCATTTGGTTTTTTGTGCTGCCATAAAAATATGCGAAACTGCCGTGAGACACAAAAAAGTGCAAAAATTGGTCATAAATCGTCTGCTGCTTCAAAACTAAGCATCTTAACAAGGTAAAATTTGGTACACATATACTTCAATGCAGTACAAGACTACCACCATGAAAATTTCTGTATACCGGTCATACTTTTCTCACAGTAATTGATTAAAGATGAAAAACCGGCCGAGTGCATCAGTGCAAATACTGTACAACTGCCCATTCAGGGGCGGACTAGCGGCATCTTGGGCCCCGTGGCAAAATAAGACTTGGGGCCCCCTAAGTTCCTACCGTCACAGTTATTTCAAAAGATAAACACAAAATTCTACAGCATATTTAGTTTGGTAAAGGTGTTGTTAGGATGGGAGCCCATGCGAGAGGCTTTGTTAAATTCAGTTGACTTTGTTTCATCACAAAATCATAAACCTGTTGTCTATAAGCTTGGCTTATCAGCTTTTTATCAATTTAAAAATTTTTTGTTACATCTTGAATGGGCCCCCTGAGTGGATTGGCCCGTGGCAGCTGCCACTCTGCCACATAGGCCAGTCCGCCCCTGCACACCCATTTATGCCTTTTGTGACACCAGCCAAAGGCTAATTTTTCTAACTTATAATTGAAATAACTACCACAATCCCAATTTGACCTAAATGAGTTTAAGATTACTTCCTCTATTTATTTTTTTTAATAATTACACAGTGTTCATCGCTCAGCAAACTTTTCTTTGAGCTCAGCACAAGAAACAAACTTGACTGCCAATATGAACTCAACATTTGAGTCTTATCTGATATTTCTCACTGTTGGTGAAAACGGGCCAGAGTGTGATTGTACCCAACACTAAAAGCAGTCTTGTTAACAACACGTCACTGGGGTCTGGAAAATGTTATCTTAACATCTGTTTTTTAACAAGACATCATTTTAGTGCAGGTGCAGGATTAATCAAATTGTGTGCTGGGTCGTGTTGAAATTGAGCCATGATAACGAATTGATTATCATGGGGGAAATGTGAAGTAAGGTTTGATAATTCTAGTGCTTTAAAGTCTTGTGTGTGCTGTTGCATATGTATCTTGACAAAACATCAATTGGCGACGTCTGCTACTCTCAGATTGGTATATCAGGTGGCAAACATTACTGCCTAATAACTAATTATCGTTTTCATAGCAGCGTGTTTTTTAAAACTTCGTTTTGCAGTTAAACTATGACATCATTGGATATCTGAGATTGTGATTGGTCTAATTTTCAACCCGTGACACCCAGTTTAAAGTTTGACATCACCATTTATGACAAAGGAATTTAAAACTGTATTTTTTTAAGGGCAGAAGTCCGCAAATCTGTACGCCAGCCTAAGGGCACAAGTATTATAGTAAATATTGCTTTGTATGTCATGGTGGAGGTACTAAAATGTGCTTGAAACTTAAGGGATGGGTACTAAAAATCAGCATGAAATTCAAGGGAGACGTATCAGTTTTTGATAAGGAAGTTCTTGCAAAACTCCCACCACCTCCCCTGGTCAAAAATAGTTCATTGAAGCATCTATAAACCAGTGCAGGCATAAAAGGGTCATTCTCAAATTTCAGGACAATTAGCATCACTCCAGTTCCCTGACATTAATTTGAATGCAAATAATATCTGAAGGGTCACCTTACATCTGTTATTCATATTTCTATTTAGAACCACTGCATTTGTAACACAAAGTCATTTATAGGACTTTTTTTGTTGCATTGTGTCCAGAAATCCATTCCAAATCAATGGTTTTTCCCTGTCACTGGAACTGACATGACAAAATCAAGTGTTAATTTTCCTCCTAAAGTACTAACATTTTTCAAGTTTCTATGCACGATTCATGAGAATATAAACTGGAATTAATATATACCGTAATATGGGGTGAATTGGGACACTGGGGTGAATCGGGACAGAACAGGGAAACAATTTATTTGCTTAAAAAAAAGCAACTTCTGCTTGCCTTAGGAATTTGATTTTTGGCATAGTTAAAGTACACATATTGCCGCATATTGTGACGAAATTTTGTATTTCTAACTGCAGGCAGTGAGGAGCTGCAGGACCATAAACTTGGTCCTGCGGAAATGAAGTTTTCACAGCTGGTTAAAACTTCACTTGTGCCATGTAAAGTATAAATACTAGAGCCACCAAACTTGCTGAAAACTTCCAAATCAGTTTAAAATGGTCTTAGAGGACCATGATAATAGACTGGTTTATATGGGATTGCGTTTGTTAGGTCCTGGGTTCAGATGCAGGTCTATGGAAAAGTTTCGGGACTGAACAAAATAACCCTACTTATTTTCATTTGAGTGTGCTAGCGTGGTTTTTTGATGAATATTATTGAACTTGGCATCATTTATAGTTGATTTAGTCCAGAATTATTAATCACCAGCAAAATTTGAAGAAAATTACAGTTTTCAAACGTTTTCTTTCATTTATCACATTTTTAGAAATCTGCATATTATCACTGAAACCGATTTCAGGTTTTCTTCAAAAAAAGTTTTTTGCATATTGAACGTGTTTTCTAAAGTTTATTCACAAGTAGAAATCACTCAAAGAAGGTAGGGAGGTTTGATTGTGGAAATAATGGAGTGTCCCGATTCACCCCAAAGTGAGGGGTGAATTGGGACAGTGGTTTTCTGAGCCCTGATTACTGGAAATTTAAGATATCACTTTAAGCTCCATGGGATAGTTAGACCTTTTGCTTGGACACAATTTCACACCATATTTTGATTTCTGGGTTGATTTGTGGCCTTTCTATAACAGAAAAACAGCCAAAACTGTCCCGATTCACCCCATATTACGGTACATCATATTTAATAATAATAATAATAATAATAATAATAGTAATTTATATAGCGCCGATTCCAGGGTTGGAACCCTGCTCATCAGCGCTTGAAGGTTTAGTTATAGTACTTATTAAATAAATGGGTTTTTGTGCCCTTCTTGAAGGATTCCAGGGTCTTTGTGTTTCTCAATTCAATATTGAGTTTATTCCATAGAGATGGGGCTGAATTACTAAAAGCTCTACCAGCAGTGCTGTTGACTAGCAGGTGCTGAGTTTCCAGGAGTCCAGTATTCTGACTTCGTGTAGGATAAGTGCCCATTTTAGGCTTAATCAGTTGTGATAAATAGGATGGGGCCTGATTATGTAAGGCCTTCCAGGTTGTAGTTAAAATCTTGTACTCAATTCTTGCTGGGATAGGAAGCCAATGCAGGTTTTTCCTGTGGTCAGTGATATGATCATGTTTCCTTAGTTTTTCAATCAACCGCACAGCTGAGTTTTGTGTCACTTGTAATTTAGATTGTAGTCTCTTAGTTATCCCATAAAGGAGTCCATTACCATAATCAAGGTGAGGCGTTACTAAAGCATTTACCACTTTTTTTGTATTGTCTTTTGATAGCAACTTCCTGATCTTTGCTATGTTTTTAATGTTGAAGTAGGCCTTCTTACACATGCTGTTCACCTGTTTATCCATTTTCATATGTTTATCGAAAATTACACCCAAATTCCTGGCATGATCTACAGCATCAATTTTGAAATTTTCAATGGTTATTGATTTTGAAATGAGCTTCTTTAGTTGATTTATGCTACCAATTTGCATGAATTCAGTTTTTTCGCCGTTGTTACAAAGTTTATTCTTACTTAAGAAGTTGCGGATATCGAATATACACTTCTCTAAGATGTTAGTCGCATTGGTCTGATTGCTTGCTGGGTTTGGTTTGAATGAAAGTATCAGTTGTTCATCATCAGCATATTTCTCATCAATAACATTATGATTTGCAGCAATTAAACTCAGTGGTGCTATGTAGGCATTAAATAGGATTGGGCCCAGTTTCGACCCTTGTGGGACCCCATATTTCACTGGTTGTGCCTGGGATGTGTGACCATTTATATTCACTGATTGAGATCTGTCAGATAAATATGATTTGAACCAGTCAAGGGCCAGTCCGCGAATTCCATACATATTTTGAAGTCGCTTGATCAGTATATCATGGTCAATAGTGTCGAAGGCCGCTGATAAGTCAAGTAGAACAAGCATATTGACTTCCCCTTTACTGATATTGCAGATGATATCATTATGTATCTTGGTTAATAATGTTTCAGTACTATGAAATTTTTTATATGCTGATTGTTTGGGGTCATGTAGACCATTAACTGATAAGTGGTTGTTAAGTTGCTGAATTACTGCCTCTTCAATTATTTTACTTAAGAAAGTTAGATTGGACACTGGTCTGTAGTTTTTCTTAATAAGGTCAAGTCCTGGTTTCTTAAGAAGAGGCTTAATCAGGGCATGTTTTAGTATAGGAGGCATAAACCCCAGCTGAAGTGTAAGATTCACAATTTCCGTCACAAGTGGCAATAATTCCTTCAAACATACTTTAAACAGCCATGTGGGGATGGGATCAAGTTCACAGTGTTTGGTTGGCATGTCCATAATGATTTTACTAATTTCTGCTTCTGTGACTTTTTTAAAAGTTTCCAAGACTTGACTTTTAAAGACAGGTACCTGTGGGTTACTGGTAAGATTGCTTGTTTGAGACTGATCAAGTTTGGTCCTGATGTCACATATTTTGTCGCTGAAGTAACTATTAAATTCATCTGCTAGATTTTTTTCATTCTCACAGTCTGGTAGTGGAGACTGTTGTTTCCGATGCAGGCATGAGTTGATTACTTTAAACATGGCTTTTGAGTTGCCTTTGCACTCCCGGATCTTTTCTTTGAGATGTTGGGATTTATACAAGTCGAGTATCTTATTTAAGTTATTTCGCTTTTCTTTGTATGTATTGTAATCAGTAGCGCATCTTGTTCTGCGCCATTTTCGTTCAGCTTTCCTTTTTTCTGTTTTTGCACCCTTGATCTCACCAGATGACCAGGGTGTCGGTTTCCGCTCATGTACATTGATTGTCTTCAGGGGCGCATGCTTGTCAAACACCTTGGTGGTTGTCTGGAATGTATCTATAAGATTTGTAAGTCTGCTTTCTGATGTAGTCTGATTGTAAATATTACCTGCCCTTTCATTAAGATGATTAACGATATCAGTATTGAAGGCTTTAATATCTAGCTGTTTAGTTTTACGATAGCTGATTTTCCTGGTTTTTTTGCATTTCTTTTCTTGGCTTAATTGGAAGAGGATGCAATGGTGGTCAGAGTTGAGTTCATCAATCACAACACTTCTCACAGGAGTATTACGTTGCGTAATTATTAAATCTAATGTGTTACCACTTATATGAGTTGGTCCAACAACAAGTTGGTCAAGATCAAATAGGTCTAGTATTTCATTAAATTTTATAGTGTTGGGGTTATTTGGTCTATTCATGTGAAAATTAAAGTCACCTGCTATAAAGAACTCAGATTTTGTTGCATTGAGCGATGATAGAAGTTCAGTGAATTCATCAAAAAATTCTGACATAGAATAGGGATTCTTAGTTGAAGGCTCAGGTCTGTATATGAGGATAATTTTGGTATTCCTACTGCCGTTATTTAATAGGAGTTCAATGACTTCGAAAGATTTCCTGCGTTGGCAGTCAGCCTTATTCAACTTCAGATTTGATCTGGCAAGACAACCAACACCCCCTCCTGGCCTATTGACTCTTGGGCTATTCAAAAATTTATATTTACCATTGGCTTCCAATTCACCAATCTCATAGACATCGTCATGCTTCAGCCAAGTTTCCGTAAATAAGAACAAATCTATATCCTTCTCAGATCCTTCTCATATTTGACTTTTTTCTTGTATCATTTCATTGAATTAATTGATGTAAAAGATGTGTCACTAGTTTATGTTAATTTTTTTTGTCCACTCCATTTCTTGCCATAGCCCGGCTCCATATTGTTTTTAATGAGCAATTTCAACTAAATGTTGTAAGATGCACCTGCGCCACACTGCCACAGCTTTGCAGATTTTCATTAAACAGGTATTCAACAAATTAAGGCATAATTTTCATTGGAACATTTTTGGTCCCACTAAAATGTCCAGTCTGTTCCCTCCAATTCCAAGCTTACCAGTGATACTTTTTTTTTTAAAAATGGTTTGTATATAGAGGGTGACAGGATTCAATAGAATGCAATCATAACTTTCTATTTCCCAAATAGAATGCACTATTAAGAGAAACCAAACCATTCCTGTCCACTACATTACCACACAAAATCGATATTTAATGACAAAAAAAATGATCTGAGAAGAAGTACTTCAGAAAATAAGACTTACATAATTTTTTTTTTTTTTTCTATTTTTAAATTGCTCAAAAAGCAAGTTTTTTTGTCAAAAGTCCACTCTGTTACCACATTTTCCAGGGCATTTTGTCCCGAAATTTGAGAATGGTACAAAAACAAGCTGAACAACCATAATCCATGAGTAAGAGCATTTAGTCAGTTTCTTGAAAAATGTGCTGGTAATGTACGAAATTATGCAAATAAATCTGTGACATCACAGTCTTGAGATAAAGCAAAGTACAAAGTGGAAAAACACACAGCTATGAAAATGATAATAATGCATTTTAGTGTTGAAAAATTATACTATGCTTCACAATAACAGAATTTACCTATGTTTTTCAAACATTTCGTTACTGGTGTTACTGTCATCCAATGTTAAGGTTTTTGAACAATTTGTGCTTTCTGAGTGTGCTGAAGATATACAGAAAATCAGTAGGAAACACAAGCAGGGGGAAAACCTGATAAAATCAAGGGGGGGGGGGAACAGGCAAGACCTGCATTAGTCAGTCGCCTCAGGGTGGCTGTAAAGTGGGCAGTGGTTATCTCTAATGGTAGATGATGGTCGTTGAGAAGCAAGGAAACTTTCCTTGACCACAAGATGACCAGACTGACAAGGACTGCTATCTCACCAACTCATCTATTCCTGCAAAGCTGTTGCAAAGAATATAGGAATATAGGAGAAGTGTTCTCGTGCAACAATGCTCACCAGTATCGTATTTATTGAAGATATCAAATAGAGAAACAACCACACCATATTATAATCGTAGTGTAAGGGGTATCTCTTTTTATTTTCTAATTTATTCAACATTTTAGCAGCAGAGATATCATGCAGGAAGACAGCCAGTTCAATGCTTAGTTAATGAGAATCCAGTATACCTTCGATATCAAGTATATATGATTTTCTAAATGTCTCTTTCTTGTCTCGTCTGATTTTTCCAATTAATAATTGGAGTTAAACCACAAAAAAACCTGTGATTGCATCTAATTAATTCAGTTTTACGTTTGACTTTTTGCACACTGTTTTCAACATCTTCGAAAAATCATCAAAGAAACTGAAATACGAGGGGTTTTCCATAAGTTCTGTCCAACTTGTCATAACTTTTGCAGTTTTTAATGCAGAAACAAGATATTTGGGTCAAATAATATTGAAGTAATCTGCAAATGATCCTGAAAAAATCAGTTCGTAGAAATAAAAATAAATGGTTAATTTGTTACCATGGAAACCTAAAGTCATGAAATGCGGTACAGATTCATTATATCTTGTAAAGAATTCATTTTTTATCGGGACTACAGGACAAGAAACGTATTAAAAATAATCCCAAACATTTCACAAATTCTCAAAATAATGAACTTGACACTGAGTGCATTTCCTTTAACTTTATATATCCCTTAAAAAATGGATGCCTCATAGTCCTTATATTGAGATCACCGTTGGTGTTTCGCTGACTTTTTGTACTTTACGATGGGTTTTCCATAAGTTTTGTCCAACCGGTCATAACTTTCGCTAGATTTTCTACAGAAATATGATATTAGGGTCAGTTGATATTTAGGTAATTTGCAAATGATCCCCAAAAAATCGGATCATAGAAGTAAAAATAAATTGTTGATTTGTTGCCATGGAAAGCAAAAGTCATGAAATGCGACCGCAATCTTGTTAACAGACACATACTTGATATATTTTGTCAAAATATTTAATTATTACAAGAGATATAGAACAAAATATATTCAAAACATTCATAGCCATTTCACAACTTCCTAAACCAATGAATGGGACCCCATACATACATTTTCTCATACTTTCTAACCATGCCTAAGTGAGATACCTCAGTCTTCATGTTAAGGTATGTTTTGGCATTGTCCAGTCTTCTTTTCTTAGGTCTTACAACGTGTGCTTTCTTTATTCAGGAAAAGTTTGTACTATCTTTATTTGGTTCTGTCACTCATATACTGTCTTCCTTGTATGTATGATAGAAGGTTCTTACTCTCTCTGCTATTTTTATCCAATTAAATTGAAGAAATATAACGGGTATATATGCTGTCATCCATAGCGAAAGAAAATTGCTCATCTCATTAAAAAATGGGAAACTGCATGAGTGATGGTAAAGTAACTGAGATGTGATGATGATACCAGTTTCCATTGTCATTAATGATTTTATAAATAACTGATTGTATTTCATGAAAAACATAAGAATAATATAATATATTATTATAAGACAAAACACAGATAATGTAAGCAGGTGTTAAATTCGTTTTAAGTTAGCACTACATAATCTGGGTCGCATTTTATGACTTTTGGTTTCCATGTCAACATATTAGTTTTGCAACACCAATTTTCACTGATTTAATTTTTTCTACTTTTCCATGACTTTCCATCAAGGATTTTATGGCGTATATAGGTTGTAAGACAGGTCAGTATGACCATGTAGCAGTATGGGAATGATGATTCTTTTCAAAAGAAAGATATGTCAGGAAATGAAAGACCACTCCAGGGGGGTGTATAATTCTGCAACCCATTGTAGTACGTAGTAGTAGTAGTTAATTAATTGTGGCTTAATTTTCACTCAGCAAATTTACGGTAACATAATTTCAATTTACAATTTACGTACTTAATGTGAAATATCAAACAATTCAAATCAAGACAACAGTCTGGAGGAGATAACACACATCAGTAACCGGGTAGTTGCAAACAATTCAGCTATTCTTCACAAATTTTAGTAACTTGGAAGTCAACTTGAAGTTTCCCAAAGAAGCTAATCTTCTAAACTTCTCGTGTAATATTTGATAATCACATTCCTAACATGAACTGATAAAGATAAAATTGAAGTTGATGCATTGCATGATTATTACTAACAACCACCCAGTGTCAAATTAATCTTTCAAATAAGGTTACACAGAGGTCTGGCGAATGTTATGCCAACCTTCTGTTTTCTGCCATATTGCATGCATCTTGTGCCAAAGTTTTAACATGAATCTTTTGGTAAAGTTATAGAGATTCTCCTGAACTTCTCAAGCGGATTACATGAAAACTTCAGCTTTTTTTTTTTACAAGATGTCACATTTGTTATTGTCTGAAATTAGATTCATCAAATCATCACAGTTCTAATTTGAGTCAGACAAGAACGTGTCATAATATATTATCACCTCTTCTTACAGAATGGGGCTTGGATCAGTGTTTGCGCACTGGCCTTTTAACCTTCCAGACCTGGGTTTGATTCCCGAATTTTAAAATCCTTGTCAGATTGGATCCCGTCCAAAGTATGTATGTTGTGACCAGCAGAACAGCTTCATATACATTACCCTGTACATGTCACCTATTTACTAATAAGTCTTATCACCACAAAAATGATAACATGTTTATGTGTCTATGTTTTTATTTTATAAATCTTATCTTTAAATCAGCATACTTGTTCAAATGTTCTTATGTATGGTCATGTGTCGTAATGTCGTACAATTTCAGAAATTTAGCATTTACAGATGATTTCATATTTGTAGACATTTGAGGCAGAAAATACATTACTTTTCTTGCAATTTTCATTGGTCTAGAGAAGGTATGACACCACTCTCTCCTGAAAAGTGACATATTGTTTTACATGGGTTACCATGGCATATTTTAAGCCATTGATCTTTAGCAGTTTCAAGTGAGACTTTCAGTTTGTGTTTCAAACATTTTCAGTACATACATTCTGCAAGTCCAATACTGTGCATTCAGTCGATTAGGATCAGGTGATCCATGTAATGACTGTTTATACAGAAAATAAAGATGTATAATTTATTGTGAGTGTACCATTTTCTCAGAAGAGGGGCTCAGCTCAGGAAGCAGGACAATGGGCTACCAATCGCGGGGTCCTTGATCTGATTCCCATTGTGATTTTCTTATGAATGTTGACCAATGATCACTTGAGAATGTTAAAGAAGATTTACCCAAGTATTATACTTGCATTGAACATCATCTTTAACAAGTCGTTGCAATGTGGAATCTTTCCAGTCAATATGAAACTATAGCCATAGTAAAGCCACTCTATAAAGGAAAAGAAAATCCGAAATTCTAAATTATCTTCCAGTATCTTTACTGCCAGTCTTGTCCAAAATACTTGAAAAGATAGTGCACAGTAGAATAGTAAATTTCTTCTCAAAACACAAAGTACTCTATGAAGGACAATATGGTTTTCAAAGAAATAGGAGCACCACTGACGCAATTTTGGACTTACGAGGGGCGTTCAGAAAGTTCGAGGCATTTTTATATGGACACTTATTTTCAATCTAGAAGTATAAATTTTTCACAGGATAAAATTAAGCATATTTGGGATGGATTTCCAAAATTTCGGAAAATTTGGACATTTTTAAGTCATTCTGTTGTTGCCATGGAAACTGAAAGTTGTGCTTCTTGGGGCAGATATTACTGAAATCACTAAAGCCAATGAATTTTGGCTGTGAGAGACCTCTCTCTATCACTTGCATTAGTGAGATTGACAATATTTGACACAAGAAATATAATATTAGCCTTAAAAAATACTCCCAAGCTCACCAAAAGCATTGATTCATACACCTGACCTATTGAAGTAAATGTTCCTTGAAGTTCTCCAAACAAAGTTCTGTGAAAGAATTTCGGTCATCCAAAACATTTTCTCCTCCAGTGCCTGAAACTATAGCCCCCATGGACTAAAGTAAGAGAAAACAAGGACTTATGTAAAGCAGCCTGTCACGGGAATATCTAGCATGGATAATGCTGTCCATTTTGGTCCCTTGTTCATACTAGTGAATCCATGCTTTCACAAGTCCTTATGTAGTGAGGGAAACACACCTTTGCCTCTTGAATTTCCCTCCCCAAATCTGGCATGCAGGAGTGCTTTCCTACATGGGTTCAGTGTAAGAATACACACATTTGGTGTGCTTGAAAGCTTATTTAGAAGCTAATACCATATTTCTTGTGTCAAATATTGTCAATATCACTAATACAAGTGACAGAGAGAAGTCTCTCACAGTCACAATTTCTTGGCATTCTTGGTTTCAGTGTTACCTGCCCCAAGAAGCACAACTTTCAGTTTCCATGGCAACAACAGAATGACTTAAAAATGTCCAAATTGTCCAAAATTTTGGAAATCCATTCCAAATATGCTGAATTTTAACCTGTGAAAAATTCATAGTTCTAGATCGAAAATAAGTATCCATATGAAAAAAAGCCTCGAACTTTCTGAACGCCCCTCGTAACTGGTAATATCATAGAAAGCTTCAATAGAGGCCATTAAACACTAGGCCTCTTCCTAGACAGGTCTAAGGCATTTGATAGCATTGACCACTCTGCACTATTGAAGAAATTAGAATTTTATGGTATTCGTGGTACAGTTTTATTATGGTTTAAAAGTTATTTAAAAGATCGTCAAATTAAAGTTAAGTATAAGAGTTCCATTTCCTCGTGTTACCTAATGAATTATGGAACACCTCAGGGTTCTGTATTAGGACCTCTGTTATATCTTGTTCTCTCAAATGACTTAGTTAAGAGCCTTAAATTTTGTAATTGTATTGTATTCGCAGCAGGGTTGGGCACGAGTACACATGTACTCGTGTACTCGAGTACATTTTTCAAAGTACTCGCATGTACTCAGTACTCGTGCCAAATCATGAGTACAGTACTCGTACTCATACTCGAGTACATTTCTAAAGTACTCGTACTCGTAGTGAGTACATCACGAGTACAATTGAAGCTTCAAAAGAGCAAAATTGAACACAAAAGCAACTAAATTATGAAAAATAAAATCATTATTTGAACTAGATAAATCATATATAGTCTAGATCTTTGATTCCAAGCCATCCTTGCTCTTTTAAATGTCCAATGTTATTTAGTCAAAAAGGTTAACCTAAATATAAGAAATGTGTCTAACATGACAAAATGGTTTATTTATAATTCCACAGTTCAATGTTTTTTAAACCTTCAAAGACGCTTTTTCATTTCACAGCTACATAAAGTTACATTAATGTGTTATTTTAAAAAGTAGTTAAAAATGGAAATGATATAGTGAGCAGTCTTTTGTAATCTGGGACCAATACACTTGTTAAGTCACACTCATAAAAAGCTTTGGAATTGACCAAAATTGTGAAGTGGTCTAGCTGCCAATACTATGTGAGCTCATGTATTGTTATCTCATCTAACTACACGTCTGATTTTCGAAATCAAGTCTTAAATAGTTATTCATTCAGTACAACATATATTTTTGACCATATATGAAGCACTACAAGGAGAAACCAATTTGATTCAGATTAATGCTATAGCCGCCATTTGCAATTTTCACACCTTTGGCGCAAATCAAAACATCGTAACTTACCGGCTGATACTGGCCTTATTGCGGAAGATACAGTATTTTTACTTCAACCATTGTATTCAAATACTTCTAAATGATATATTTAAGTTTTTAGCCCTATTTTAACCATATCTAGAGCCGTTTCCGTTTTAACCTTTTCATGGTTTAATCGACGCTTTTACGGAGATCAGAATACGATATCTATATTAAATTTAAAGCAATTATAGAAATATTAGAAATGGTTATTTCGTTCAGCAAAGAACATTTTTCGTTAGATAAAATCATAACATGGTGATTAGCTTTGGTGAAAGAGAGTATAAGCTTTTCTGGAGACATAATATTTGAGTTGAAAATAATTTATGGAAGCAATTAAATTGCTGTCAACTGCCTATTTTTTTTGTATACATTTGTATTGTTAACCTTTTTTGAAAAAGATTTTTAATCTAAGTAATGTGTAAAATTGTGACTACTTCATAATGTCCACTTTAAACTTGTTATTTCGAATCAGGCAAGAAAAGATTCACAATCAGATTTACAGAATCACATGGGAAAGGCACAGTAGGCCTACACAATGTTTGTAATTAACAGCTTAATTAATAAACAAAATAAACGTAATACTACTATGTCTACATGTCATGTATAATTGAACAAAGGGAAATCATAAATATGATCTATTTAAATTCAGTAATTCCTTAAAATCACAAGTGCTTACTATGATTGAGATAAGCCAGGTTGAGCCTGTAGACTAAATTGTATTTGATTTTGACTATATCTGCCTTGCCAAGCTTTGATACGTGTTTTAACGAATTCTTGGCACTAAGAAAATATATAAAAATAAATTTATGCACATGATAGGCTAATTAGGACACAGCAATGCGGCAAAGGATGATTGAAACTGCGGTCAAACATCTTTATTGTTGCGTAATAATTGATCTCTAATAATTGTTTATTCTTTAAATATTGCCTAAGTAAGGTTCAAAACTGCATAAATGTACTCGTACTCGTACTCGAGTACTTTTGAAAGTACTCGTACTCGTACTTGAGTACATTCAGAAAAAGCTGTACTCGTACTCGTACTCGTACTCGTAGATGTGGCAAGTACTCGTACTCGTACTCGAGTACATTTGCATGTACTCGTGCCCAACCGTGATTCGCAGATGACACGACTGTTTTTGTTAGTGGCAGCAACCTGAAATTCTTGTTTCAAAAAGTAAATAGTGATCTGACTCGGTTAAGTAAGTGGTTTAACGACAATTCTTTGACAATCAATGTTGACAAATCGAAATACATACTGTTTAGACAAAAGCAAAAGCACCTGATTCAGTGTGGAACTTTGAAAATGAGTGGAATGGAAATAAGTCGTGCAAATCATATTAAATTCTTGGGTGTAACACTTGATGAACACTATAAGAATGGAACATGCAAGCAAAAAGTGTTATGACGAAGATGATAGCTGGAAATTATAGTCTGCAAATGACGAGAAATATGCTACCAATGAAGTCAAAACTTATGATATACCATGCCAATGTGTAGAGTCATATCAACTATGCCTTGAGCGTCTGGGGGCCAATGATCAAAGCGAATGATATGAAGAAACTTACAGTGCAACAAAATAACTCTATAAGGATCATTTTTAAAGTAGGGAGAAGATCAAATTTAAGCAAATTTTATAAAAAAGCACAGATTTTAAGAATTAAGGACCAAGTCAAGCTGGCATTGTTGAAAATCTCATTCAGATATTCTCAGGACAAATTACCTATACGCATAACCAATTTGTTTAACTTAAGTAATCATGACTATCTCACAAGAAACAGAAATAGCTTAAGGGCACCACAACACACTACCCTCCAATACAATCGAAGTTTCCTTGGACAAGCACCAGGTTGCTGGATAAATTTACCAGACAGATTAAAAAATGAAACTAGAGTAGGGTCTTTTATAAAGGGAGTTACCAGGATGAAATTTAATGACTACTGATATGTACATCTGGCAGGATATTATACTTTTGTATGTCAACTTGTCAAAGTACATGAATTTATATATATTCATATTATCACCAGAAAGTGTTATAAAAATATCTATGTATCAATCTTGGCACAGCATGAATGTTTAATTTGGCCAATTTACATTGTTGTATTTAATATATTTTTTTCTTATGTTGTTTTGTATAAATGTGTGTGCATGCCAGGCTATGCCTGTTACAGTTTTATAACTAGTGTGCACTCACTTCAAACACACTACTGTGCTGCAGCCCAATTTACTGTTTATGTATGTATGTACTATGTGTTTGATGAAATAAAATATCTATCTATCTATCTATCTTCACTGGGCCACAATCCTGTCCTGAGGGACCATTCATAATTTATGATTCTGGGGGGGGGGGGGGGGTTGAGGGGGGTTCGGAGTTTTGTTGGAACTTCCTGTCAAAAAATGTATACCCCCTTTGGTTTCATGCTTATATGTGTCTCTCATACATTCCATGTGGATTTTTAGTATGTCCCCTTTTCTTTTATTTAAATTTCATATCCCCCTTAAGTATGTTATGAGTGAAACATGTGTGAAAAATTGGCGCTCTGTCGGGCAAAACTCCTATTACCCCCCCCCCAGTCATAAATTCTATTTAGCCTGCAAGGCACATAGATTCTAGACAAAAGGTAAAAATTTATGTCCCACTTGAAGCATGTAGCACCGCTCAGAAAAAACTCCCATCCCCCCCTCAACCCAGTCATAAATTCTGACTAGTCCCTTACTGATGTCATAGACAATGCATTTGGTCAACGCATGATAATTCAGTGAGAAGCCATTCAGAGTCAGCTTGAAACTCATTCAATATCAATCAAAACAATCAACGGTTGTACTCAGGAGTGTGAAATACAACTGTTCATGAAGAAGTGAAAGAGTTCATGTGGATTGCAGTTTGACTTGTGTGAACAACTGCCATAACACCAAGTTGGCCTTTGCAGTATACTATTGGTCAAAATTATGACATCAATTTTCCAGCAAACATCACTTACCTGAAGCAAGCTGAAAAAAGTGACATGCACTGGGCAACTTGACCAATCACCTGGCAGGGTTTTCTGATGTCAGACCAGAAATGTTTTGTTATTTGAGAAATGTCTACAAATTTGAAATCATCTGTAAAGGATGATTACTTGTAATTTACAATCATATATTATTTTACATATAAAATTACAAGAGAAAACAATTTAACAAATTTTCTGGTGAATTACAAAGTGTTGAGATCCCAGAACCTGCCCTGGCAAAGGGCAGAGGAAGTAAACCAAAACAAACCAGAGTCAGGTGTAGGGAGGTGTGAGACTTAGGACTCACAAGTGATGTTAAGGCCTTTAAGGACGTCCAACCTTCCATCTCCTCCCACAGGAGTACCTGATTCCTACTAAAGCTCATGAAGCTTAAATTTTCTATCTAACTGTTACAGTGCCTTCTGCAGATCCTTTATTGTGAAGCAACGTGAACCTGTCCCGCTGGCAAAAAAAATTCAACACATTTTGTTAGATTTAGTCTGCAACTATTAATATTTAAGCTAGGAAGTTCAAATATATATATCAATTAAATGCTCATAAGTTCTACTTTCAAATGCATTTGTCAGATTTTGCTTGCAGATAAAATTCTTTGTGTGCTGCTTGTCTACTTTAGGCTGAACTTTTCGTAACACTTGCAAAAACCCATAAAATTGGAGAGGGGTTCTAAGTTTAAACCACGAGAACTCCAAGTAGGTTAACCACACCTTGTGGATAAGGCTATAATATAAATGCTCATGAGCTATATTTTACTGTGGTAAAAATATTGTTATGTTTTCAATCATTTTCTCACTTCTGTGATGCTCTGCACAAGGCTGAACCAAATATAACGCATACATGCTAGAAGCATACAAGATTTTTTCGCTTGTTGTAATGGACTTCCAAAATGACTAAAAGGGCAGGCAATATCATCAAATGAATCAATAACAATCACATTTCATAACCTTGCTTTCATGTAGCCAAAACAAGAGAAACATATGGGTTAAATCCACAGATAGCTCCAAAGTGGTATGCTCACATGAGATGTTGATTTCTCATGCATTAGACAATAACTGATATGTCATGTAAATATCTTATAATATCTTATTTGCAATATCAGAATTTGTTCTCAGGTGTCTTGGTAATGTTTTTAAACATTTTACTTGAGATTTTGACAATAATCAGGCTTCTGGCACAGTTTTAAACATGATGCCTGAGAAAGGTTTTTTCTCTGTTGCAGTAACATAAATTCTTTGACGTATATAAAGTATTTTGGCGAAGGGTACGTATTTTTTGTTGCTTTCATTAGTAGGACCATTTTCTCAACTAACTTCAGTGAAAATTTCATGGGGATACAAGGAGTAAGTTGTACTTTATAGTAACGGTACTGAAATATAGTCGTTTGAGAAAAATGCCTTTAAAGTTTGAGCTTTACATTGATTTGTATATATATGCTGAATAAAATCAAATAATAAGACAAACAGCCCTAATTTTTGTGAAATCATGCTGATTTTTGGTTTGAATAGGATATTTTAGACCTAAATTAGACTTTTTTGATGAAAAGAATTTTAGCTCCAAAATCGCCAAGTACCGCAAATTGTACCACCTTGTGACCTGCGACCGTATACAGTGTACATAGAGCGACATACCAAGCAGACAATGATATGGTTGCAAGATTAAGGTGAATGAAACATTTATTTTCACAAATCGATGATATAAATAAAACATTTGAAAACACGACTATGACATATTACAATCAGGCTAATCCATATGTGATTGTTGTCATCAGCAAAATTTAAATCTAATTTCTTTTTTCTGTATATGATCTCCTTAAGCTCCAGTTAGCTTTAAAATAAGCACCTACCAGTGGGCACACGACGTAAACCCCGACGTTGCTAATTGGTGGAGGGCTGGTCTGTTGGTCACGTAGACATGTATGGTAGAGATTATGTCGCCCAAACGTGAACACGACGTTGGGGTTTTTTACAACATTGCCACAATGTCGCAAGCTAACGTCGAACTCCTGACATTGCCTCACAATGTTGTAAAACGTCGCCACAACGTTGCATGCTAACGTCATATCTTTGACATTGCTTCACAACGCTGTGACAACATAATTTTCAACCATACAATTCTACGTCATTTGACGAAAAGTGTGACGTCGTTGCAACGTTGCTGCAACATCGATGTGCCCATGGGGTTTTTGTCATTCTTAATGAATTGGATAAAAATCGTACACATGTTTATAATTTCTGTAAATTGGTGAAAAAGACATATTTCAACATGTTTAAGAGATAATAATATTCTTGACCATCTCAAATTTATGCATTTGCAAGAAGTCCCACTGTTTGGGAATCCATGACTTTTGCAAATGTGTAATATTCATCAACCAAAATAACGTAGTTGGAAACTCCTTCAAATTTATAATTGTTGTATAGCACCGTGTTTCCAGTGACATCAGTTCCGGTTGCATGCAGAGTTCCATTTTCATACACAGACATAACATTGGTTGGCTTGTCCCAGGTTACAGCATAATGCATCCATTCATCGAATCTCATTGTACTGTTCTGCTGCTTCATTATCCCAGTCTGCTTATTGGCTAAGTCTACAATCAAAATCCCATTATAGACCTGCAAGTTCAAGGAGTTGGTGCTCAAGAAGTTTTCTTGTTGGGTCATGGAAGACCATCCAGCGTTGTTGGTTATCCTTAACCAAAAAGCAAATGTCACGCCGTCGTTGCAATCAGCCAGACTGTTCCTGCATTGTGTGTTAGGAACACCGAAACCGAAGTATTTACCAGACCCAGACAGTTTATAGGCATTGTTTTTCTTTCCTGTAACTGTATTTACATTGACCCGATATTCTGATGCAATATTAGTTTTTATACCGCCACTTCCATCGCAACTGTGGTACAAATCAGCATCTGAAGAAGATGAATAAGAACCATAAATTAAATTGACTATTCATAATATTTGACCGGGGGCGGGGGAGGATAGGCATGGGAGATTTGCCTACCTTTTTGCATCTGTTGTTGGGGGTACAGTACACTTAATCAGAAGTTCCCCATGATATTGCCAATGTTGCCCCATATCACTGGGCCTTATGGGGTGTTATGGGGCCTTACTGATGCACATTCCTCACTAATTAATTTATGAGGCTTTGTTGATTGTTATGGCTTGTTGCCCCTTGTAGCCCCTTGTCACCCTTTGTAGCTGAAAGAAGGGGTTAGGCAGCTGGGAAGGGTGGTCAAAGAGACCCACAGGACACCTGGGGTGCATATCTTAACTTATCTACTAAGAAGATAGTATCACTTCATTAAGGAAATTCCTATCAATTCAAAGATAGGGCACCTTCTGATAAATTTGGTAGATTGTCACACAGATGAAGCCAACTTAATTTGATAATTTAAAAGTGTCTTGCTGCCACATGTAAACACCCAAGACCTGTGTCTAATAATTTGTGATTTTTTAACAGTTTTATCCTTAATGATGTTATGTATAATGTCTTTAGATATATGTATACCAGTCTAATATCATATCTATATAATTATTATCTATTCTCTTTAGATATATGTATCCCAGTCTAATATCATATCTATATATGTATTCAACTAGTCAATTAATCAATTGATTCATTAACCAATGAACCAGTCAACTAAAAAACTTGTCTATTCATCTATCTAGATATTTAGATCTATCTATCTAACTATCTTTCTATCTAACTATCTATCTAGCAGCTGGGTGGCCAAGTGGTTAAGGTTCCCGCCTGCTCCGCTGAAGGTCTTTACCTGCATGGGTTCGAACCCCGGGTGGGGAACCCAAAATTTTCAGTGTACCTTCATGAGCAAAATCCCAGCTGGATGTCGTTCGGATGAGACGTTAAATTGGCGGCCCCTTGTATCAGTTTCTATGCTGGGCAAGTAAAAGATCCCTCACATGGGGTAAATGTGTAACATGTTGAGGACTCTCGCTCTCTCTCCCATCTCATCAATCAACCCTCGTGAGCGCCCAGAACTGGGCTTAGAGGGCTGCACTTACCATATCTATCTATCTATCTATCTATCTATCTATCTATCTATCTATCTATCCTCACTATAGAATAGAATAGAATAGAATAGAATATACTTTTATTCGTCCATTCATAGTCATATAAACAGAAACTTGATACAGAAGAAACTTGATACACTATAGATTTATCTATCAAGTTATTGCCTTGCAAAATACACCTATGGGGTCCAGCAGTACATTTTGTTTTGTACGGAATTACACAATTTGTATTACCTTTTATATCAAATATTAACCAATAAAAAGATAATGTTAATTTTATTAAAAAACCGTGTATCTGTCCATCTATTTATTTATCTATCTTCAATACACATTCTTAAATCAATCATTCAGATACAATGGAACTTCTCAAATTCAGTCAGCTAGTCAATTAATAAATTAATAGATCAGTTAACCAAACAACCAGCTTATCCATCTATCTATTAATCTATCTATCTATCTATACATCCATCCATCCATATATCAATTATCTATCTTTGACACATTCAATTTTTTCATTTTCCACTATATTGAAATCCAGTGTAGGGTGCATTATATGACATACATAATATGCACATATGATAGTCCAATATACATTTGCAAAATGATAAGATGCCTTAATAAATACTCACATATGCTAACCATAGGCCCCTGACTCACTGTAGGAATTAGGTACAGGCAATTATATTCACCTCCCCCTCCTTCCCTAATTGTCTGCAGCTGCCAGCTTTAGTATCCAATTGTTGTTCAGTGCCCTTTGGGGGCGACCATTTAATGATGGGGGAGGGGTGTTGGAGTTTCTCTCTGCTGAAAATTATTTAATAGTATTTCAGGGCAATGCCAGCCATAATTATTCATTTCAAGCATGTGAAGTGCCCGAATATTTTGTCTCAAATCAAGCAACGCCTTATTAAGAAATACCACCTCCAGAAATTATTTATTTCAAGACTGCCCAAAAATAATTTATAATTTATTTTTTTAACCAAAACTGAGCAAGAAATTATTTATCTAAACAAACAACTCAAAGTTCCCCCCCCCCTTAAGACTAAGTGGTGGCCTCTTTATCTTATTCATTTATCTTTACCCTGAATTGGATTCAGAACAACAGCATGGCACTGTGCAATGTGTGCATTGATGTTAGCCTGGATTGATTAAAGACATAATTATTGTTCACTGAATTTGTCCACTATTAGTAACTAACTAGAAGGTAGATGATAGAATATAGATAGATCGAGAGACAGATATGTAGCTAGGTAGATAGGTTCGTAGGTACATACGAGGGTGATGCAAAAAAGTGAAGTTTTGAAATGTTAATGGGGCACCCCCTGAAGTTGTTCCAATATATGAAAAAAAAATTCAGTAAAAATTTGAGTTCAATCGGACAATAATTAGAGGGTGCTACCGTATCATGAAAGTTAACATTAGTATTCAACACAAAAATATCCAATATTTTGGCATGTAGCAAGTTCAACTATACCTGGTGCACCAAACCAATGCGGCATGGTCATAATTTTTGGGTCTGGTTGTCAGAACAGCGGATCAATACAAATTTGGATTATTTTTTACTTCTCAATGCTGCTACCACCAGACTAACGAAGAAAAATAGTCAAAATATACCAAATTCGCGGTATTTAATAACATTGCGGGTTCTAATGTCACAGAAATGAAAGTTACTTCAATAATTGAATTAGGTTATTTGTCATTAACAATTATTTGCGAAAATTCCCAATATTCAAGGCAATGCTGTAATACTGTAGAATATAGCAACATAGTAATGTTGGTATTCAAATTAAAGCTCTTTTCCTGCTTAATAAGATGGTGTAACTTAAATTTGTGTACCTTTATTCCTGGTTATGTTATTCAATACCGCGTATAACCTTTATACTGTAAAAATCGGGCAAAATTTGTTGCTTTAAATTTGTGTACCTTTATTCCTGGTTATGTTATTCAATACCGCGTATAACCTTAATACTGTGAAAATCGGGCAAAATTTGTTGCTTTAAGAGTGCCCTGTAGCCTGAAATGACAGGATTTTGGCAAAATATGAATGGATTTGTGATGAGAATAGTGGAAGGCTTAAATAAGAAAAAAATTACAAACACTCTAGTGGTAGGATAACTACCTTCACCCATCACCCATAAAACTGGGATTTCGCCCATAGCAATACAATGTTATATTTCAAAATGCGGTAGCACCCTCTAAAATTTGTCAGATTTGGCCCAAATTTTTACTGAATTTTTTTTTCATATATTGGAACATAATTGGGGGGTGCCCCATCGAAAAATTCTAAATTTTTTTTTTTTGTGCAATCTGCGTCACCCTAGTACACTGTCATACAGTTGCTCTTGAAGGTAAGTTCACCCTTTAGTGATTTGCCATTGGACGCTATGTTAAAGTTGTCTCACGCTATTGGCTATAACATCACTGGTATTGAATCACTAAATTAATTTAAGTTATGAGGAGTCAACATTTAGCAATCAGTCAAGTGAGTATATTATGAACAGCGAAATTGGAGCACATGTAGCCTACTTGGGAGCAACCATTTAACATCCAGGGGGACTTGGAGTTTTCCTGGGAGGGAATTGCTTATTTCACTGTAGCGGCTGCAGTAATTATTTATTTCACTTACACAGAATCCCCAAATATTTATTCCAAAATCACCTTATTCAGAAATACCCCAAGCAAAAATGATTTATTTCAAGACTGCCCAAGGTTACTTTATTTATTTCACCGAAACTAAGCAAAAAATTATTTATTTCAAAGAACTCCCTCCCCTGGTTATTAAATGGTCACCCCAATGAATTGACTGGCTCTTGTTTTTGAAAGTCCATGATTTACTTGTTAGTGGTTTGTAAATGCATGAACACTAATTTTTCTTTATCTGATAACATAATAACCAGGTGATTACGTTGGTAATTGATGACATACATATGGCATACTCAAAATTTGCTGTCAAGGCAGATAGATGGTGGATACCATTGGACAGAAAGAAAGAAAGAGAGAGAGATAGATAGATAGATAGATAGATAGATAGATAGATAGATAGATAGATAGATAGATAGATAGATAGATAGATAGATAGATAGATAGATAGATAGATAGATAAGTGGGTTGGCATGTAGATAGGTAATTAGTTATGTCAATTTAGGTAGAATGTTGGATAAATAGATGAGTGAAGACATGATATCTTTGATTCCAAGATACACATTTCTGTTGAGTGTGACAAACAGGATGAACAAACTGAACATTTTAAGGTAAATAATTTTATCTAAACTCTCTGAAGGTGCAACAATGTGTGTTAATGAGATGAGTTGAGATAACTCTGTAATCTGAAACAGTGAAGAGGTCTGACTTTATGGGGTATAAATGAAATATGCATGAGACAGGACCTGGTGTCATTCTGCAAGATTTTAGTGGTTTGCAGATTCCTATGGTTTTACAATCATGAGGCAACAAATAGAAGTAGAAAAAGAAATTCTATGATAAGTTGGGAGTCACCAGCTTACTTGTTTCACCATTTACAACATAATATCATTAATAAAATTTTAAGTATTTATAAAATCTTAATAATTGAATTTTATATTTATGATTTAGATTTTAACCTCTTGTCATTACATTTGTATGCGTTAGTCGAGTTGGTATACTAGCCCTGTCGGCTAATGTTTATGTTACAATCTGATTTCTGGCTCAAAATAAAATAATTTGATTTAATTTGATTTGAACACAACTAGTACTTTAAATAATGCAATAAGCTATAAAAGCCATGCCGAAAATATAGAAAATGCAATACAAATACAATAATTGTGGACTAGAAAAATCAAACAAGGTTAAAAGGTTTCAGTTGGCCAGTTAGTGGGGGGGGGGGCCATTCTTCCCCTGCAAGTTGCAACAACTTTTTTGGGGGGAAATTGGGAAGTAGAAAAATAGTGAAATGTGGGTTATATAATAGGGCAAAAATTAGAAAATGAGAAACAGGAAAACAAAAGAGAGCGAATTCCTTGTATATTCCCAGATTTTATCCTGCTTTATCAAACATTTTCCTGGACCTCATCCACACTAAGCAATGTGTTGCCTGAATCCAAATGCCTGGACATTTACAGTCAAATGGCAAATTCCCTGACATTTCCCTGTTTTCCCTGTCCGATGAGTGAATGAAAGAAGACAAAAGGAAGATGACAGGAAATTTTATGATATTATTCAAAAATACCCTTACTTAGATTTTTTTTGGGGTGGAAATCCTATTTAAGACAAGGTTTACGATTTGAGTAATACATTTTTGATATTTGTGTTAAAATAATTCTGAAAGTTGATTTTTTGTCTTTCGAACAAGTTTTTGGGCCTATCTGAAGGCAGAAATTGTCTACCTTCCAATGAAGGCATCACAAATTATCAAATCTTAATATTTTAAAAATATTTTGCTGGTGTGTTTGGGAAATTAATTTCAAATACAGGCAAAAATTGGCATATTTGTGTGACAAAGATCTATCGATGTCATGCAAAAAGAGTGGATTGTTTCACAGTGAAAATGACACTTTGTGAGTCATCATACTGATTATTTGTCATGGCCATACCAATACTTTCAATGTTATTTTGATTTTAGGAGACTATTCCTGCTTGGTGTTGACAGGCAAACGAAAGGATTATGCATCTGATATTTTCTCTAAACTAATTTATGACAAATCAAATGGCCTTCTCTTAATCAGGACTGATCAAGGAGCCTCTATGTTTCCATGTTAAGGTGACTCAAGCGTGGTAGTTTGATCATACAGATTTTTCTAAAATTTTGCACAGGTACTCTATGGGACCCATACATTCCAAAAATGAAAAATAAAAAAATTTCACCGACTCGTTTGGTTGCCATGGTAACAGCATATTTGGCCTGATGACTGCTTAAAAGTTATAAATTGAGTTATTGGTTATGTACCACAGAATAAAGCATTACATGCATTTGTCACACAAAAATGTCAGAAATGTCTTCCCATGGATGTAAACCGATACGTATGCCACAAATTTGAAGAAAAAGGTTAAAATACTTTTTTCTGTAAGAGCTCAAAGGGCACCAACACACTAATTAATTGCAGATTTTGCATGCATCAATTTTGGCAGTAATCAAATTTTAGGAAAACGATCATACAGATTTTTTTTTAAATTTGCATATATCATAAACAGTTTATTGTCAAACAAATGTCCAAAAATAAAAAAATTTCACCGAGTCGTTTTCTAACTGCAGTACCATGACTATGCCAATGTCAATTTAAAGAAATAAAGACAATTTTAGACACAGTTGACTGAAATTAGTTGAGAAAATTCTTTTGATAAAGACGAGAAGCTGAAACTTTGAACTAGCAGAGAGTAGGTGTTAGTGCATTCAATAAAAAAATAATAGAAATAGAAATAGAAATAGAAATAATGTTTATTTAGTCTCGAATATAAAATAACAATATACAACAGCAGCTGGACAGCTGGTACTCGAGTTTAAAACAATCTACAATAAAAACAATCTACAAAACTAATAAAACAAAAAACAAGCCTTAACAATGAAACATCAGAGTAATGCCTGACAGTGGCAACACCTAGTGGTATTTACTTTCAATACATAAATGACAGGGGCTTTCCCTACATTTCCATGTCTTGTTCAATTCATTATTGAATAATTCGCCAGTCAAGTGGCATTTAATTTTCGATGGGAGTGAGTTCCACATCTTAGAACCCGTATATTTCAAGGATTGTTTTCCATACTTAACAGTATTGAACCTGCTAACATCAACTATACAGTCATCTCTCATGGTATACCTATGTTCTTTAACCTTATACAATTCACTCAGGTACTTTGGAACTTTTTTCTGTGTACAATTATATACAAAAACTGCAATATTCTTTAATCTATTTAACATGAAGGTACTTTTCCCTGTTTTACATAATAATTGTTCATATTTAGTTTCATAATCCTTTTCGGCAAATCTAATTCCTCTCTCATACAATTTTTCCATCTTATTTGTAAGTAGTCTATTGCAAAAATGCCACACTATTTGACAATAATTAAAACTTGACATAAGAAAACTTTCCATTAAACAATGTCTGTCCCTGACGTTTCTAATTATGCTTCTAGCTGCATTAGATCTCATTTAAATAGCAAATTACTGGCTGCCATGCTGTTAAAAAAAAGAGAACAGAAAATGGTAATGTCACAACTGTTTCAGGGCCTGCAGCAGTTGTGACGCTATGTTGCTAGGCAACCAGGCTGCTCAGAAGTATGTGCAGTGTACCACGGTTGAGTCACCTTAAATGTATGATGTTGCCACTTCATGGACTATCACAAAATGCATTTTCCATCATGAAGTTGTCCTCTCTTTTTGCATAACTAGCGAATAGGCTGTAAAGCAATTAAGCAATGTTGATAAGTAGATCTGGAAAAAAGAGGGGGGAAAAAGAAGAGGGGGGGCAGTTGCATAACAACTGTAGGTTGCTAAAGGGAAGTTATCAGATAATGTATGCAGAAGGTGGGGCAAATTAAGGGTGGAAGAGCAAAAAATCCATGCAAACTGAACTGAGACAAGGCACACACAAGCAGATAAGACATAGCAGCTGATGGGTGAAGACAGGTGATTAATGACCTGAGGTGACTGCCCAGGGTCCAGCATATCTGTTCCTGATTAAGATAGTTTACTAGAAACTTCTCCTTACTTCATAGATAAGCAGAATGCCTCCCAAGTAGCCATAATGCACAATCTGATGAAGATAATTGGTTGATTGTGTCCTAATCAGAGCATAGAACAATCACAATTGGTCCATGATCAGAGTATCATGCCACACCTTGACCATTGTATGGAACAGGTAGCTCCACACATAAAACAGAAGTTGTGTGAATGTCAAGTAAAGGCAGAAGGAAAGTAGATAGATAGAGAGATAAATAGATAGATAAATAGATAGATGGATAGATAGATATATAGATACATACATACATACATACATACATACATACATACATACATACATACATACATACATACATACATACATACATACATACATACATACATACGTACATACATACGTACATACATACGTACGTACAGTCCACACAGAAATTATTTGCACGCTTTGATTTTTCATCATATTTCACAGAAAAATGGTAGTATTATAAAAAGAACTGTCCTATGTTTTAGAGTAGTGTTAGTAGGTTAGGTTCCCATGCATTTCATTTTTTATCAAAATTCATTTTCTTGGAAAATGTGAAAAAACTGAATTTTGAAAACAAAAAAATATTTGCACACTTCAGCCAACTGCCAGAAACTGAATTTTTAATGATGGTACTCAATTTTTTTCTTTAGAACTACTGTTGTTTGTGGTATATTTAGCTCATTTACATCAATCAGACTTTATTTGGGGTTCACATGTGGGATTGCAGGTGTTACCAAGGGAAAGCACTTAATCCCATGTTGTTTATCTATGTACGGCTATAGAAATTTGGCTAGAAACAAGCAACTCACAGTAAACTCCATAATTGTGTCTATTTGTCTAAAAAAGTAATTTGGCAGGTTTTGGTAGGTAATTGTGTTCTATATGCGACCACAAAATGCCAGAAAACAGTAGTACGAGTAGAATCAAACTGCAAAAATCTTAATTACAGGACTCAATTTTGCCCCTGGGGACTATTTTGACTGTGAGCTGTGTACAATAGGGTGTAATAATTTTGGAGAAAGTCAGCTGAGAAAATTAAGACAAGTCGTTTTCGAATTTGGCACTATATCATTACCATTATGCAACCTACAACAAGTGTTGCTTCATAGGGTACCCCCATGGAGGACCTCATTGAGTGAAAATTTCACAATAACGGGTTTACTTTGTAAAAATAAGCTTTGAACAATGAAAACTATTCACTGTCATAATGATTTAGGCCATAATTATTGTATAGACAAGCTTGAGTGGATCTTAATAATCGATGCATTCAATATGCTACACTTACATATATGCTAAAATCGAATAATAACCTAATTTGTAAGCAAATATTAATAAAGACAACTTTAAATATTCTTTCTTAATAACTATTGATAAGCCAGTGGTTAAATGACTCGTCAGAGGCAAATCATCAGTTGTATCTCAGCACAAAATCACCAGGAGCCTTTTTTTGGAAATTTCCTGATGAGATATTGAACATAGTTCTTCACAAAAACCTGCATAGTTTATCTTTTTCTCACAATTTGACTATTTTACAGGACTTCACAGACCAACTTCATGACAATTGCTATTTCTAAGTAGTTTTTATACCTAAATGTATGAGAAAAACATGGGAATGGGCGTACTCCTTGAGTAACAAATGTAATCCAACCTTTGAACCCCACATAATGTCTGATTGATGTAAATGAGCTAAAGATACCACAAACAACAGTAGTTCTAAAGAAAGAAAATGAGTATCATCATTAAAAATTCAGTTTCTGGTAGTTGGCCGAAGTGTGCAAATAATTTTTGGTTTTCAAAATTCAGTTTTTTCACACTTTCTAAGAAAATGAATTTTGGTAAAAAATGAAATGTATGGGATCCTAACCTACTAACACTACTCTGAAACATAGGGCAGTTGTTTTTATCATACTGCCATTTTTCTGTGAAATATGATGAAAAATCAAAGTGTGCAAATAATTTCTGTGCTGACTGTACATACATACATACATACATACATACATACATACATTACATACATACATACATACATACATACATACATACATACATACATACATACATACATACATACATACATACATACATACATACATACATACATACAAACATACATACATACATACATACATACGATGTAGATAGGTAGATAGATCAATATAGATAGATAGATCAATATAGATAGATAGATAGATAGATAGATAGATAGATAGATAGATAGATAGATAGATAGATAGATAGATAGATAGATAGATATAGAAAGATAGATATTGATTGATTGAATGATTGATTGATTGATTGATTGATTTGTTCATTTATTTATTGATTTATTGATTGACTACTTTCAATTTAAGCCCACCATCAGTTCTGTTTCAACCATGTTTCTTTTTTTTCTTATTCTTTAATTCAGTAGTTAAGCAAGCCTCTATGATGGATTCACTAATCAGAACAAATTCTGAAGACTACACTCATCATAGGCCTATCTGTCTTTATATCTATATCTAAAAGTTAAAAATTCATTAAGATAGAGATACCTGTGCAGTTCCTCAGAGGAGAGATAAGCAATTAACAAGTGATAAGGGAGGGCAACAGGGGGTCTCTTAAAGGGACCAAGGATTTTTGGGCATAAGGTGTCTTCAAATCTGTATTGGGGTAACACTCAGTGACCACCAGAGATATGGGGACTGTTGGGGCGAGGCTCAGTGAAGGGTAATTAAGGTCCCCAGGGGGCATCAGCAACAATCAGTAACGAGGGTAGACATTAGACCATCAGCATGATGGGGTAAAGCTGAGACTTTCACAGTATCTTAACTGTACTTATTTTGATAATTTTATAACGAGTGTTCGGAAGTACTTTTTTTAATAACGTGTTTAATGTATTTATCAAATTGTTAAGGCAACTTCCGACAAATCTCCCACTTCCTTTCCTGGTTATAATTTTTGAGTGGTCCTTAAGGAGGAATAATGGAATAAGGGAGTCATATGTTAATGAACTAATCAACTGAAAAATCGGAATAGTATTGAAAAAATCTTTATTTATGTTAAGGCATTTGCGCATTTGATATCTACTTGATATCTACTAAACGTTTTTATTTAAACAAGACAAAATTTCTCTTTCTTTCTGAAAGTGCTTAAATTTGTCTTTCGAAACTTACTGCAAATTATTGAGATGTCAATTCTGAGCACTGGTATTTTCCTCATTTCATTGCACTGGCAAAAAAAGCTGCAGAGGAAGAGTGTCCACCTACAAAATTATTATTATCAATAAAACATGACAAATAAAAAAAATACTCAAACCTGCAGTAGGGTCAATTGAAGTAGGGTAATATGGAATGTAAGTTGCAGTCAATGGTGAAGTGCTTCCCCCTCCACTGCATTCATAGCACACTTTGCATGCACCATCTTCTTTCTTCCATCCTGTGCAATTGCATGATTTTGTTGACATCTGAACGCATGATACAGTGCAAAAAGTCGCTCCATCACCAATAGCTGGTGACTGAATAGTTTTTGTCTTTAAAATTTGGCAGTTTAAATTCTTCGTTTGTTGTACAAATAAATGATTTATTTGCACAGCTCCATTTACAATGATGGAGAGATAGAGACACAAAGCAACTATCAGTGTAATGACCTTCATAATTAAAGTCAAAAGATGTTTCATACAATCTCTTGTTTGTCCTGCTATGCGATCTTCTTTTCTGAGTCTGTTCTGCCTGGCAACTGACAACAAAATGTTGTTTAGCATACCAGACTTATTACTGTCTGAATCTGCAAATTGTTCAATACGAAAAAACTCAAGTGCACTTACTTTTTTTTATTGAGAAGTTTATAACAATCTTTGATTTAATGCACATGGATGCGTTATTGCGTTTTAAGAATTTTTGCACAATTAAACTTCGACTGTGATAGAGAAATATGACCAAGAATGTATAAAAACACATTTCAAAAGACACAGGATCCCAAACAGGGAAGTGAAATCAATAACATTTGTTAGAACTTCAAGGAAATATCTCAACAACATAATTCTTTACGAATTGAAGACCACGCATTTAATGAAATGTTTTTTACTTTAATCTTCACGTTTTTATAAGAAAAAACTGCATAATATATGGCAACATCCAAAAAAGAAGCAGAAACATGTAACAAAGGCAATCAATGCTCTTGCTTCATGTCCAAACTACGAAAGCAGGCAGCACTTGGTAAAAGTTGAAATCGTCAGTAAGACATTTGTGACTGCACACATTTACCATTGCTCTTGAAATTAAATACGCTCCTGAATGAATTGCCATTGATTTTCTCTTTAAAATATACAATTCATCTCAAGGTAGTTACTATAACGCCATTAATATAGCGTGTGTCATTGATATTATGCTTTTATCATACCATTGAGGTTTCCTACTATACCTATGCTCGCAACTCCTTTTAGTTTCAAACTCTCCTCCGGACAACTATAACTGAAATATAATTATACTATTGTACTGTCTATGATATTCATACAAATGTACCCTAAATTGTTATTGATGTCAAAATAAAAATATATATACATATACATATATATATATATATATATATATATATATATTGACATAGCCAATTGGTCATGACATTGGTGTCAGTTGTCTTTGAGTCTTTGAGTCATAATCTTGCAAACATAAGTACACTGTCTGCTTCATTGGAGTATTCGTTCCTATCATTCATGCAACATTTTAGTTATGTTACAGCCTCCACTATGAGACAAGTTTAATAAGACAGACAAACCATAGCCACAACCTAAAATGAAATAAAAATTGCACGCTCATTAAAACAGCTGTAATTGACCAAGACAACCTGACATCTTGTTTCACATGTATATACTATTGTCTTATATCATATAAATGAAACACCACAATAATCTGGACATTACATCACCTGTCAATACCACACTCACTGTACCTAAACTATGGGCAATCACAATGCCCCAGCGATAACATTTCATATCATTAATCTTATATCAAATTTTGAGATTTACAGAAAAAGACATGGAAGTAAAGGAAAAAAACGATGGCTTATTAGGAAGGTTATTAAGAAGCGAGGCCTTACATTAGACGAAAAAAGAGTGCTTTTAAGCACTCTTAAAAGAATTGGATTGAAATTTTCTTTGTGAGGTCATGGCCCTATCCATGCCATCTTATTCTCTATGAGTCATAAGCAATTCATGAGGTCATATATTTGCAAATGCAATCAAAATGTGTGACCAACTGAGTACCAATGAGGCCATGACAAGTTGACAGTTTATTTCAATGTGTTTGATGGGCTTGTTGTGACATCATTGATGGCCACCAACAGCTTTTCTGTAAGCACTAATTTTTTGTCTACTGTAACACTTATTTTGAATTTGAATTTGAATTTGAATTTATTTGAGAATTTACACATGTATGTACAGATATCATGACAAGTTATAATGGTAACAGTTATATAGAGCTAATTTGTTACATACATGAGGAACAGAACATTAATACAAACAGAACATTCTACCTCGTGGGGACAGTCACTAGCATTTTCATGCTGTAATCGACCTACCCACTATTATTCATTAGTCATACATATGTTTATGAAGAAAAGCATTTTATTCAAAAGTTAACCCACATTAAATTAAATCCCCTTCCCTTCCCATTCCCAGTCCCAAGGAAGAAAATATGAGCTAATGATAATGATAATGAGTATAATGACTGATGATGGTTATGTGTTCTGACAGACATAACAGTTGGCTGTTTTGCAAACTAGTAAGTACTGAGACACCAGGTACTGTTTCAATTTTCTTGAAAATGTGTAAATCGACACCGATAAATATTCTTTTTGTGTCCTTGGTAACCTGTTCCAGGCCTGTGCTATTTTATAATTGAAGGACTGCTTTCCGAGTTCAGAGAAAATATTCCTAACATATAGTAAATCTTGGTGTCTTGTATTATGGAGATGTATATTCCCTACTACCTGCAACTGAGATTGGAGGTAAGTGGGAAGACCGGAATGAAAGAATTTATAACACAATTTGCAACAATTTAAGAGAAACAAGTCATCAATTGTTAGTAGGTTGAGTTTTCTAAAAATCGGGCTTGTGTGGCTGTTGTATTTACTTTTCGTGACCTGTCTGATGGCTTTTTTCTGAAGTATCTTTAGTCGTTTCATTTCGGGACATTTCGCATTTCCCCAAGCAGTAATACCATATTCAATGTGAGGTTGGAGCAATGACTGGAAAATTACTTTAAGGACATGGGATGGTAAAGTTTGCATAGGATACCGTTAATCTTCGCAACTTGGTTTGCTTTTAAGCTCAGATGAACATTCCACCCTAATTTTTCATCCATATAAACTCCTAGAAATTTAGTTGAATTTACTTTCTTTATGTTAACATTGTTTATCATTATGTTGGGATCATTTTCTATTGTTTGTCGTGGTCGAGTGAAAACTACATAGTTGGTTTTGTCAATATTAAGTGATAATCTATTTGCGGAAAACCAATCCGAAACTTTGTCTAATGAGTTATTTATTTGGGAAGATAGGAGGCTGAGAGAGGTAGATGAATACAGAAGGTTAGTATCATCTGCAAAAATGATTGTTTCTGAGTTATCGGTGTTTGAAGGTAGGTCATTTATATATATTAAGAAAAAGAAGGGGTCCAAGGATGGAGCCTTGGGGAACAACAAAACTGCAGGGAATTAATATAATGAAGCAAATTTTACTGAAATAGCAAAATGAAATTTTTTTATTTGACTTGATCAGCACGTTTTCACTGAAAATTAGAGAAACGATGTGAATAAATTACCATAATAGCACAGCTCCAGCACTGAGTACGGTAATGTACGTTACCGTCTTCTTGCATTACCATCTCCGACTGTGATGGTGGCCTCATACTTGGCTGGTGAGGTTGAAATAGGCATGGGAAAATTTGTTTACTTTAGATTGTTTTGTTGTGTTCATTAGAGTCAAACAACAGCCTAAGATCACGCACACCATGCTCATCACCTCAAGATGTACACTTACAATGTAGCCTGTAAATAAGTGAAACGCATGATATTGTGCCATTGCAGCTATACTAAACATCCTCAGCCAAACTGCTTGTGGAAGCATGAATTCTCATCCGATGAGAGGAGAACATATTGGGTCATAAAGGCCGGTATGTGAAGTATGTGGGATAAAAATATCAGCCAATTTTCTTTGCTGTAGTCGGAGTTAGGTCTGGGTCAAAGTCTTTGATAAGTGAACCACCCTTCCCTATGAAATAACATTGGACCTATGATTCAATTACTTATCAAAGACTTCAACGCATACCTAACTCAGACTACAGCATAGAAAATTGGCAGCCATTGTTATTAGGGCTTCGGAGTCTGAGTCGGGAGTCGGAGTCGTGGAGTCGGAGGTTTTCGGGTGGTGTCGGAGTCGGAGTCGAACTTTGATTGTCAGGTGGAGTCGGAGTCGGAAATTAAATTGGTGACTCCTGACTCCTCAAGATAATTAATATAATTTACAAAAACTCAGTAACAAAAATATGAAATGTATTCCAAATTTTAAATAAAACTTCCTTAACAGGTATTCATGAACAAAATCCTAAGAAAACTTACTAGAATTACTTTTTCTCCCCTGTTAAAAATGAAATATTTATGTGCAATAATGCCAATAAGCGGAGTCGGGAGTCGGAGTCGGGAGTCGGAGTCGGGAGTCGGAGTCTGAGTCGTAATTCAAGAGGCCCAAGGAGTCAGAGTCAGAGTCGCTTTTCAAAAGGCGAAAGGAGTCGGGAGTCGGTTCAATTATTACCAGACTCCAAAGCCCTGATTGTTGTCCCACATGCCTCACATATCGGGCCATTATCGGTCTTTATGACACAATATGTTTTCCTCTCAAATTCATGCTTCCACAATAAGTTTGGCTGAGGATGTTTAGTATGCTGCAATGGCACAATATCATGCATTTCACTAACTTACAGGTGGCAGTGGTGGCACTGTATCATCGCGTGTTGAAATTGTGCGCGATAATATTCAACCGGGACATGGTAAGGCTTTTTTTTCTGGAGACAGTAATGTGAGAGTGTTACCATACTCTAATTCAAAATTCACTGACTTATTATGAACAATAAGCAATCAGTGTACGAGAAATTAACTTACTCAAGCACATTCTATTAGATTAAATGCAGCTATGGAACACAAATGATGCAGAGAAAATGAGTGTAAAAACAATGCTTCCTTAAACTGTATTGTTCTAGAAGTATGGTGGAGCAGTGAATAGGCCTATCACATTTTTCAAGCATGATTTAAATGTTTCATTTTCGTTGAATATAGATTGTGCAATCATAATACAGTGTTTACTGTCAAAATGGTCAGCTATAGTATTATATTTATAAGCTAAAATAATTCCAGAGAAGCAATGTACGGATGCAGTGTCTAACAAACAAGGTGTGTCCTAGCAGGATTGTCTTACCTTGTCCCATTCATTATGCATCTTCGCTTGACCCACTGGTCTAATTGCTTTTCCTCCTTGTGTCTCAGACCTCTCTCTACACATCTGTCTCTTGTAGCCCTGACACAGATTGCCTAATATGGGAATCCAGTTTGATTGATCAAGGGCTTGGCTTAGAGACAACAGGTTTACAAACAGGGGGCGCATCCAGAAAATGTTGGTTTACAAATGATTGATTGATTGATAAATTTATTTCAAACTAAGTTCAGGAAGCCAGAAAAGCACAATCGCTTATCGAACTGGCACCTTAAAATACAGACATGGATAGAATAATACATTACACATACAAGGCACATTTTACCATCAGGATCACGCAATAATCAAGGCAGTTTACACTTTTGTACATATCTTATACTCTTAAATATACACATATATATACGTATTTATGCTGTCAACTTTATACATTATATCTTTTCAGTATAATCCATATTTTAAGTAGCACAACCAGTACAATTATAAAGCATGTTAAACAAAAGTAACAAAATATGAGGAGATAAATAAATCAAGTAATAACAGTATATAAGATAAGAATAATAACATGTATATTCCTGAGCAAGGCGGAAGGTATAGGCCTACTTTTTCATTCATATTTTGATAATAGGTGTTCTTTGATTTTGCGACAATTGGCATTCCATGAGTTATTACTTGTGTCAAGCGCCAATACGCTACTAAAATGATTCCAAATTCTCGCACCCCTATACTTCATAATTTTCTTTCCATTTTCAGTCCTGACCTTAGGCATGATCAGCTTGTCTCTATTTATTGTATTAGGATATTCATGATGATTACTATTGGTGCTGAAATAGTCTGAAAAGACACCTGGTAGTTTACCTATCTTCTGCTTGTTTACGAATTTGGCAACTCTCTCTTGATAGAGATCAGAAATAGACAGTATATGATATTTCTTTAATAGCTTTGTAGAAGGGTAGAGAGGGTCTAGATTAAAAAGTGTTTTTAAGGCTTTGTGCTGCAGGACTTCTAGTCTTTTCATATGTCTCCTCGCAGCTGTTCCATAAATTTCTATACCAAATTGGACTCTAGAATGAAAGTATGCAAAATACAGTTTTAATTTTTGGCTGTTTGGGACCCAATGTTTAATTATCTTAAATGAACTTATCATTCTTAGTAAATCTTTACAAAGATTTCCAATGTGGGAGTCGAAAATCAGTTGATCATCCAAAACAATTCCTAGGTACTTACAACACGAAGCTCTTTCAATCATGTTGCCATTAACATTTATGTTTTGAAGCGTTTTTGGAATAGTTTTATTTTTAGGCATAAAAACACTAAAATTAGTTTTTTCTTCGCTTAACAGGATTTTGTTGCTACTTAACCACTCTATTATATCTTTCATACATTTGCTTGCTCTTTGTCCAACTATTTGTGGGTCTTTATCAGAAATGAATATGTTGGTGTCGTCAGCGAATAACCTGATTTCTTCATTTGTACAATTTTGGATATCATTAATGAAAACTAAAAAGAACAGTGGTCCCAGGACTGAACCCTGGGGTACGCCACAGGTTATCATTCCTATGTCTGATTTTTCTTTCTTAACTTTGGTATATTGTTGTCTATCACTAAGGTAGGACTCAACTAGTGCTAATGTTTTTCCCCTTATCCCATATGACTGTAATTTTCCAAGTAGAATCTCATGGTTAACCAGGTCAAAAGCTTTAGTTAAGTCTATGTAGATTCCCATTACTATGTTCTTTCTCTCCACCTCTTTTCTTATCTTATCTGTTATTTCAATTAGGGCTAATGTGGTAGAGTAATTTTGCCTAAAGCCAAATTGATATTTGAAAATGATTTTGAATTTCTCAAAGTATTCATAGAATCTCTTGTGGAGTACTTTTTCAACTAACTTATTAAGAGCACTTAATACTTAATAGACTTATTGGTCTATAATTAGATGGCTCTTCAGGTTTACCTTTTTTAAAAATTGGAATGACTTTGCCTAGTTTTAGTTTGTCTGGGTACTTTCCACTATCTTTCTTCTTTTTGTCTATCTTTTGCTCATATTATTCTCCCTCACCTTCTTTGAGAAGGCTTGTTACTTTATTTTGATACGTTTTGTATCGTTCTCTGTTTGACTGAGTTGGTGAGTCAAGATATCTCTTGTAGAGCTGAGCTTTCTTTTTTAAGCTTTTCTTTATGCCACTTGTTAGCCATATCTTATCAAGCGATCGTTTTCTAGATTGTCTTACTAATGGAAATGCTTTATTGAAAGCCACTCCATAGTTTTTGTAAAATATATCCAGCATCTCATTAACATCGCAGTTTTTATAGACATCGTTCCAATTACAGACTTCCATGATTTTAGCAAAATTTGAGAAATTTTTGTCTCCTAACAGTCTCACTTTCGGCCTAATGTTTATTTTTGTTGAGGCCTTGTATTTACGTTTTATAAAAAAGAAATTAGACAAATGATCCGATATATTTAACAAATGTTTCCTGCCATAATCTCATCATCGGATTTCCCATCAATTTTCATAAAAATATTGTCAATAAGAGTCATGGAGTATTCTGTAATTCTGGTTGGTAATGAGATGGTTGGTACGAAATTTTGTGCTAAAAGTGACTCATAGAAATTTGCTGTTTGGAGACTAACTTTGATTTTACACCCATCAATATTAAAGTCTCCACATATGACAGTTCGGCATTTCTCATTCTGTACTTTAAAAGCAACCATTTCTAGACTTCTTTTGAACATTTCAATTTTGCTGCCAGGGTGTCTATACACTGATCCTACAACAAATTTCTGATTATCAATATCACATTCAACCCAGACATCTTCAACATGGTCACATTTCAAATTTAAATCATTCCTGGGAAAATAGTCAATACCTTTTCTAATAAGTATGCAAGCACCTCCGAATCTATTGGCAGTTGGTTGCACAAATTCAGCATTATAAGTGTGTCTCACTGTGGCTATTCGGTTTGCTATTTCATTCCAATTTCGGTAAGAGTTATTATGTCAAGTTTGCAATTAAGATTTGTAATAAGTGCCATCAGTTCGCCCAGGTGCTTATCCATACTTCTAATATTCAAATGTAATACAGAAATTGCGATATTGTCATGTTTTGTCACCTGATTCAATCTTTCTTCTGAATAGTATTGGCAATCAGTGTAATTTACCACCTTATTTTCTAGAATTTCCTTGATATGATTTGCAAAGTTGCTATCTTTTATGATTGAGTTTAATCTATTTGATGGTGGCTCCAAAATTTTTAACAATTCAAAGTTGTTTAAACTATAAAATGGTAATAATTCACACGTCATTTTGGTTGATTTTGTTATAACACCAGTTGTTCTTGGTTTGGTGACAATACATGACAATGAAATAATGTTTCACAGTTGCGAAATAATAGTTTGTGATAGCAAACATACTCTCCCCTGTTGAGCTAACAATCAAACAGTCAATTGCCAAGTTTGGCTTTTTGGTCAACATACATATCAAGTCAATATATTCATTTATCACAGCAGCATTCAGTTGAACAATTAGGTAAAAAGCAACAGTTATACAAGCTTTGTTTAACATTAATTTGTCAGATATCAAACAGTCAATTACTGTGTTTGGCTTAATGATCAATAAACATGTCCTGGCTATTATTATCACATTCATCACAGAAAATTTCAGTTGACCAGTTATTAGTAAGACCTCGTATGATTTTTTTCCAATGATATTATAGAATATTACAATGGTCTTGCATTTTATGACTGGGTTTCGGACATTGGCATAATTAAAAAATATCACAAGCGGATTTATGACTTCATACAATATCACAGTTTTGTTTACAGCAGTTATTAGAAAACTAGGTGATACAGTTTCTGCATATAGGCGTATCACAATATATTTGAGACAGTATACAATACACTCTGCGATACCAGCTAAGAGATGGCAAAAGCATTTTGATGACAAGTTCTTACAATATATGTTTGAAATTAAATACGTTGTGATAAATATGAAGATCATGAGTAGTGGGTTTCTGATTTACATAAATGATTCACTGCTTAGTGTCCCACTTATTAGAATTTCTTGGTTGTAGAGAAATATCATTCAAATGTTTAACCATGTTACAAGAAAGCGCTGTAAGGCCTTTCTTGTTACAGTCCTTGTCATACTTACGTGGAATATCAAGTTTTTTTTCTATGCTGTTGAACTGTGATGTCAGAGATGACTCTATTCTAGCATTGCAATATATGTAAATTAACTACAAGCTGTGATGTCATTTCAAACTGGGTCAGATTCCCCAGCTTCTAGCCAATGTTGATCCTCCTGAACTGAGCGTCACAGTCTCAACACAGTGTCAGAGTAAGAGTTTTATCAGGGATAGCCCCTACAACTACGTCATCACAGCTTGATAGCCAATGGGCTGACCGTAAACTACGTCATCATAGTTCAAACATTGATATATTGAAGGAAGCATACATTTTTGATCCCAATGATTTATCACAGCAATTACCAGTCTAATCCTACCAAATGGCAGCTTTGTGAGCATTCACAGTAGACAACTGTTATAATCCCCACAGAGTTTTTGATAAATCTACAAACTTGCTAACTTACAACTTTAAACTTTGATGGAAGTTGGTATAAACAGAAGGCTTTGACAATTTGTTTGTAAACACATGGCTTATGTTATGTATATTTGTTCTGGCAGCCCATTGGCTGAGAGGCTGTGATGTCAAACTTGCATGGGTTTTTCCAGACCCAATTTTAACTCTGACACTGAGTTGAAACTGTGATGCTCAGTTTGGTGGATTCGCATTGGTTAGAAGCTGGGGGATCTGACCCAGTTTGAAATGACATCACAGCTTGTAGTTAATTTACATATATTGCAATGCTAGAATAGAGTCATCTCTGACATCACAGTTCAACACCATAGAAAAAAAACTTGAGATTCCACGTAAGTATGACAAGGACTGTAAGGTGACACCAGTCCTATCCTAAATGAAAATGTACCTACTAAAAATATCAGGATTTTTTTTGTTATATTAAAATGTACAGGCCAAGAGAGGGGGGGGGGGGTTGACTACAAAAGGGGGGGGGGTTGACTACTTGGTAGATGGGTCAAAATTTGCTAAGGCTGAAATTCTTGTCTCCAGTGTTTAACACTAAATCATGTAGACAGGGTGATATGTACAGCACTTTTTGTTGTCATATGTCAATGACTAGGGTATTAGTAAAAATTATAATGCATAAAATATGTGGCAGACAACATTCATCTTCACCAAAAATGGCATTGAAGGGACCAACCCCCCCCCCCCCTAAAATGGCTTGTCTTCACCTGCATTTTCTCTGAAAGAGCACCTCACAAAAACTAGTAGATGATATTGCTGCCGTTTAACTGCTTCTTACATGGAAACTTGACCATTAATCTTCTAAAATCTAGCCTACAATGTCCGAAATAATCTTCTGTATGGGAGCAGAAGAGTCTTGAGTCGGTGTCTCCAATATTGTGTCATTAACGTCACATCAGATTAGTTCTTAAATAAAAATGCAAAGGACACACTTTCTGTGAAATAACCTTGTGTCTCATGTTGTCTGAGAACCCTATAAGCTAACTATATTGTCTGCAGCTCTGCATTAGTCGTGTTAAGCAAAATATTCTAGCATGTCTGGTGGCATGTCAGTTGTCCGATCTGAATTTGTCATTGACAAACGTCTTCCTGTAATATTTTGACTTTACATATCTAGACCAAAGTCACTGTGGAACATTCCTTGGGTGTTCCTGAATCTGTTGCATGCATATATCACCAGAATGCTACTTATGCACGGGCCCCTATTTAGATTTTCAGCTAAATTGTCATTAACGTCACACTGTCATTAACGTCACAGAAAAAACTAGAGCGGGCGCTCGGAGAGCACATGGCTCCGCCAACCCGAAAGCTACTTCTTTTTGACAATTTGTCAGATGTAACTAGAATTCTGTCCCAAAGGGACGAAATGGCGCCGCTTTTGCAGTGACATACAAGCTCAAAAAATGGGTTTGTTAGGGGCCAGGACTCTGAGCCAGGACTCTGAACCAGGACTCTGAGTCGGGACTGTGAATCGTGACTCTGGGTCCTGACTCACAGTCCTGAATCAAAGCCGTGGCTCACAGTCCTGCCTCACAGTCAGGTCGAAGTTGAAATCCAGGAATCTGAGCTGCGGCCTTAAGCCTGGTCTCTGAGCCTGGCCTCTGAGCCAGACAACACATTGTCTCTATTTGAACATGTCGACAGTAATTTTTAAGAAGTATTTAGTTAATTGCAACAGTTTCAATCTTTACTGAATTGTAGGGGAATGAAGTCAATAATTATTCATTTCATTTACCTATTAGTAAAAAGGATGGCAATCCAAAAATTGCATAACAACAAACAATATGAGAGAGATGATCTATACGGGGGGTCAGTCCATAAGCTTTCAGTCAGAACTTTTCAATCTTTTGCCCGAATTGTATGTTCATTTACAAGTTGTCAAATTTTTTGGGGGGCAGCTGCCTCGCCCCCCCCCCATCTGCCCCCTGGTTTCTATGTCTATGGTTGATTAATCAATGAAATGAAAGGACACATTTCACTCTTTCTCTCAGTGCTCAAAGACTACATGTCAAAGCAATTTTGGGGTGTAGGCCTTTGTTGTGGAAATCGCTCTGGTACAGGAATAAAAAGTTCAAACCTGTTTTTAAGACAACACATTGTCTCTATTTGAACATGTCGACAGTAATTTTTAAGAAGTATTTAGTTAATTGCAACAGTTTCAATCTTTACTGAATTGTAGGGGAATGAAGTCAATAATTATTCATTTCATTTACCTATTAGTAAAAAGGATAGCAATACAAAAATTGCATAACAACAAACAATTTGACAAAATTGAATCTTGAGCATTTTCAAGCTAATAGTGCAAATTTTCAAGGAATACTGAGAAACTCCATCAGAATAGATGCGAATATATGTATGGCCTATATGGTCTACATTCACAATGATCATGACTTCAGCCCTCCCCAGGATACAATTGTTGGAAAATTAATTGTTTCACTGTAAGGTGGTGCCCTCCCACTGCAAGGTGGTGCCCTCTGTGGGATTAAAATGTATCGCTCTCCCATGCTGAAGGTAAAAATAAAGAGATGACGTTTTCCTGTTAAAATGGCTGGTGTTGCTTCTTCATTCTGGCCGGCTATTTTAGAGAAATTCCCCACATTAATTTGGTGCCGGAACCCGGGAATGGTGACAGAAGTTGCCTAAGAAGTCATAGAAGAAGTTTGTGGAGGAATTCGGACGTTGTGCCCTAGAAAACCTTTCGAATTTGGATCATTTTGGAGTGCTGTCTGGATAGCACATGTCAGTCTGGCTGCTGGAATATTTCGCGCCCAATGACGTCTGGAAATTCTGTGAATGTCTGGAGGGAAAATTGTGCCTAAAATCGATTACAAGGTGCTAGAAGAATTCGTTTTCGTGAAGTATAAATATTTTCCAACGTTTTGAATCTGGAATTGTGTCGTTTGGACCAGTATTTGTGCTTTCAAGTGATGTTGAAAAATTGGAAAAATTGAACTGACAGTCCAGTGAATATGGAGGAATTGTGCCATGTGCTTTGACATACATGTGCCTTGTGCTGTAACTACATGTGCCTTGTGTTGTGACTACATGTGCCTTGTGCTGTGACTACATGTGCCTTGTGTTTGTGACTATGTGCCATGTTTGTGACCATGTGCTATGTTTGTGACTATTGATGCATGATTTCTGTGACCATGTGCCAAGTGCTGTGACCATGTGCTGTATGCTGTGACTATTGATTACTGTTTCAATGAAACTGTGCTGTGTTGATTTGTGTGCCATGTTAATTGTCATGTTATTAGAAAAGGTATTCAAGTTTGCCTGTTGATGAAACTGATTTGGTTTGATGTTCAGCATGTCAAGTGTGAATTGATGAAATTGATGTTTGAAATGAGTCATTGTTGAATATTAGTCAGATGTGTCAAATTGTAACTGTTGGTATTTCAAGTCGGCGAATGTTGAACATTGTCGTTGTCGAATGTGTGTGTCAGAATAGAATAACTTAGACTATTTGTGAATGACAATTGAATTTGAAACAATCACCATGGCTGATCAAACAAAGGTTGATTACTTGAAAAAGCGTACCATCGCTAGACGTTCGTTGGACAAAACTTGTGCGAAATTAGACGTTGCTGCTCAGGAGCGAGATCCTGACAAAACTGTATTAATTGAATTGTTGAATGAATTTGACCAAAAATTGGTTACTGTAGACAATGCACAAGTTGATTATGAGTTTGAAGTCGACCTACAAGATCTAAACGAAGAAATCGAAGAAGCGTCAACATACCGAGATACATGCAGTGACATTTGTATAAAAGCGGTTAAAGCTTTGTCCAAACTGGAGCAGAATGAAAATGACGACAATAGTATTGCCAGTCGGAGCAGTACTAAAGAAAACTCTGTTAAATTACCGAAATTGACTTTGCCCACATTTAGTGGCAATGTACTTGAGTTTCCCTCTTTCTGGGAGCAATTTGAAGCGGTGATTGATGCGTCGGACATGCCAACGATTTCAAAGTTCACATACTTGCGTTCATTTGTGGACAAAGATGCTAAGGACGCTATTGCAGGACTTTCTTTGACTGAACGAAATTATGAGATTGCTTGTGATGTTCTCAAGAAGCGATTTGGTAGAAGAGAGCAAATTATTTTCTCACATGTACAGGGTTTGTTAAACATGACGCCACTGAGTAAACAAGCTACTGTTAATGAATTGCGTCAGATGCAAGATAAACTGTGGAACCATGTTCGTAGCTTAGAAAGTTTAGGCGTAACAGGTCAGCAGTATACTACTGACTCCTCTAGTATTGTCTAGATTGACGCCCGACGTCCGAATGGAGTGGGCAAGGAGAAGTGAGGGTAGAGAAGATGATTTGGTTTTCTTGTTAGACTTGTTAACCAAGAGATAGAAAACAAGGAAAGGTGCACAACCTTTAAGAATTTGTATGGAAAAGTGAAATGAAGAAGAACAATGTTAGAAAAGAAATTGTTAGAACGCCAGGTTCTGCTACAGCCTTACAGGCAACTGCTGTAAAGTCTAATCATTGTGATATTTGTGACAAATCTCATCCCACTTACAAATGTCTTTTTTAAAATTTTGGACAATAATTTTACTAGTTTTTCTGAAACTGATTTTTTTCTTGGGTTTTTTTGTTTTCTTTATTGGAATGTCAAACAGAATGCAATTATGATCAGAGAGCAGGTCACTAACCATAGAGTTTTTTAACATCGATTTTTCTCCTGTGACGACAAGGTCAAGTGTATTGCCATCTTTGTGTGTTGGCGCCGATACATGTTGTACAAGATCAAACATTTCAAGGATGTTGTTAAATTGAACGACCTTGTTGTCACCTGGTTTATTCACATGGAAGTTGAAATCACCAGTAATTATGATTTCATTGTATAAAGTTTGATATTGTCCCAGAAATTTTGTGAATTCTGTAAAGAATTCTGCAAGACTGTATTTGTTTTTGTTGGATGGTGTCACCGCTGAGCTTTTAGCTTCAGAGGTGTCTTCATTCTTTCCTCTTATAGGAAGTTTCCTCAAATCACCATGAGCCTCAAGACCTTAATTCTGTAATGTCATTTATATTATTATTGTATAAAAGTAATGTAATATATTATATTATTGTGTAATGAGATACAATGATAGCAACGGGGTAGAACTCACCCCATGTTTCCATGGCAACAGTTACCCTGGTGTTTCTGCGCAGCCGCAGAACACCCTAGTAGCAATCTCTAGGGGCAAGCTTGTTTGCCCAGCCAGAAGAGAGCCCGCTCCCGCTGAGGCAGCAGGAGGGCTACCTGTCTCCCTGACGCGGTGACGATTCGTCAGGTAAGGGTATTGTTGTTAGAGGTATGATCGAGGGTTTCTCTTAAAGGAACCTCAGGTCATGGTTGATTGAGATGGCATTTAGGTAATGGTATATGTAATTCGTTATGATCGTTGTTTAATGCATTGATAAGTTGAATACCGTCTGTTCTTTGAATGACTCTTAATGTAACTGTCTATAAATTGAGTATTAAATGGATAAGTGAATCTAAACTGTCGAGCCTCTGGTATTTCTTGAGTAGGTGTTTCGTGGTGGCAAGTGCTAAGGTGTCTCCCGCAGGATCCCCGGTAATGAGTCCATCTACTCAATTAGCTACCTCTGAGAGAGAGAAACATGCGCTAATATGGCATGGGGGAACGCTAAAGATGGCATGGTGAGAGAATTCCGGTCTGCGGCTTCTTGGCGCTTGTCTGCTGTGTCACACTGTCTCTTGATTTACTATGTTTTTCAAATTTAAGGAATAGCAAACATATTCAGTTCTTGTACCATTGAATGTAAAGAATTAACAATGCTAAGGATTCGTAGGTTATTTAAGTAAGAGACTTACAATAGTGAAATGGCTGAAATTAATGAAACCATAGCTATTTAGAGGTAACGGTTTACTACTAAACTGTCGAACTGTAAAATCAGAACTCTATGAAATAGAATAGGAATAATTCTTCATATCTATAAATGATCATGCACAGCAACTCAATGTTTGATGTTTGTACGATGCAAGATTCACATTTAGTGACGTTTCCTTCCGAAACACTAGCCTTGCAATGCTATGGGCTTATGGTTTCTTCGCATGAAGAAAGTCCACTTCCTTGATGTGGAAATTCGATTATGTCACAACTTCATATCATGCATAGCGGGTTCGCCAGCTATGGCTAGAGAGCATTGGTTCAACGCCATGCCATTGGTCGCTGTTTTGGTCTCCTAATTAGCTATTGTTCTGCTATATCGTCAATGATAGTTAATTTTTCCTTCGTACACATACAAAATTCACGTTTTAGTACGCTAGCCATGTTATCCCACCTTAATTCACCTACTAGTATAGGGGGCGCAATATTCCTACCAGGTAGCTCAGGGGCTTCGCCCATATCTTTATTTGGTTACCTATTAGCTCATGTTTAGCTTCGATATGCCTGCCTCTCATCTTCCACACTTCACACAACTTTACCTACACACCTCATCCAGACCCGGACCAGACAACGCACTCAAGTCTCTGGGGCATCTCTCGCATCATTAGGCCTTCCTTGCAACACAGCACATCTTCCAATACGGTAGGAGCTCATTTTGCAAACATTAATAGGAAAGGCACTTGATTCTTACTTCCTTAATTTATAATGTTTTCTTAGGTTATCTGTAATTTACTCTTATATCTTAACATTACATTAACAATATGTCTGTCTTTTCCAAACACATAGCACACTATTTAGATTTTCTATACACGGCACTTAAGGTCTAATAGCCTGGTCTCATGGCCACGCTATTCTGCCTTGTTCTCTCCTCACTTTGCAACTTAGATATGTAACATTTCATTTCTCTTTTAAAATTCAAAATCGCTATTGCCCGTCCAGCGAACATTCTAGAGAATTTGATTATCACATACTGATTGTCATCCCATTATTGTTTTCTTGAATAACAGCATGCCTTTCTTCATTTATGCATGTTCCCATTCATTCATTGACGTTGTGCGCATTGATCATTGATAGTGTATCGTGTTGTATTTTGTCCTATCAGGCCTACTGCTCTACTTTTACCTAGCCAATGTTTGTTATTTCCGTTTTCTTTCAATCAGGCTATCTAGTGAGTGTTTTTTCTTATTGACTTGGAGGGACAAGTTAGCATTTTCCTCCATGTATAGTGACGTGTTACAGTTATTCCTGCATTCTATATATATGTATTTAAAGCAAGACAAGTAATTACTTATTTCACTATCACTGATATTTCTTATCCCATATGGCTTTCAAGTTATGTGTTCATTTCCTTATTTTTCGGGTCGTTAGTTAACATGTGTTATGAGTTACATCCACGCTTATTGCAGGGAATCGCTGTGGCACATTTTGTAGCCTTTACTCTTATTTTGATTTTAGGCTCTCTTTTCATACGTAATCTCCCTCAAATTAGTTATATTTTTGCTCTAGTAAGTGCTAGTATGCACGGTACGCTTACTCTTCTTACCTCTATTTTCGCTCTGAATGTCTGTCCCGTTGACACAGCTGACACTTCAGCAGTGGTTACTTAAATTCCGTTTGGAAGCTCAGACAGCGGTTGATGAGGGATATTTGTCTGCTCGTGCTTCTCGTTATATCAAACATCACACTCCTACTCTTCTCTTTAATAAATGGTTATTGTTGGCTGCCACTAATAAGAACACTCAATGGCATGTCTACGAGTCGATACTAGACCAGCTTGGCTATTTGTCTCTCCCCTTACCAGAACTTGCTCTGTTTCGTGAGGCTTCTTTTGCTCGTTATAAGACGTATTTGAGAAAACCTACCAATGTATGGCTTTACCCTCTTACCCTCATGATGTCAGAAACTGACTCATCCTCTGCTAGTACAAGTCAGGGCGATAAGGGACATCTCGATGTGACTGACATTTACACTGATACATCACTTTCAGGTGAACAGCCTAATACCTCGGGCCAACACATTGCCCAACAACCAGATAAATCCTCATTGACTGTTCCTTTACATGTAAAAGTTGGAGATATTACTGACGGGTCCCGTGTTTCCTCACCCTCTCATGACAGTTTAAAATCTCGTGAAGAATCACCTGGCCGACACGATTCTGATTCTGACGAGGAAAATTCACATCTTGCTCTCAAGATTGCTAGGGATAAAGCTGATAATTCCGATAAAAATAATTCTGCTGGTCATACCTTTGATAGTGATAACTCTGATAAACAGCCTTTTGATAGGAATAGATCTCCAGCTCTCTCTGATTCTGAACGTCAGGAACATCCTTCTAATATTGCTGGCATTCCTGCAAATTCTAATACCGCTGAAACAGGTGAGGATAACTCTGCCTCTCAGGCTGGTCAGTCTGACGCCTCTCTTATACATCAATTAGACTCTCAACAACCTGGTGCATCATCATTTGATAATACTAATCAACAAACGCCTGTTTCACAGCCTGGTGCTGCTGCACAAACCCCTCCTGTTACGTCTACTGTGGACAACAGTGAACACCCCCAATTACCTCCTGTTTCTCCTAGTCATTCTCTACACGGCTCTGATAATCATCACCATCGCACCCCAGACGACAGTCCACGATCTTCCCCCCGACATCATACCCCTTCACGTGAACCTGGATCAGAATTGAGCGACGACCAAATTCCTTCATTGGGAGGTCTCCGTCAACAGCATCAAGTCCCTCCTCCTGAGGACCCTTTTGTGGTTGATAACGTTTCTAATAACGCCTATCAAAACCAGGAATTCGACCAGTCTCTTAATAACCTTCAATTTAATCACTCTTATCAGGATCCTCCATCTCAACAACACCCCCCATCGTCTCCCCGGGCCACGCACAACAACCTCCCCCGCGGACTGACACGTCGCCCAGCACCACCCGGCCTACACCAGGACCCTCTGCCTTCACTGTACCCCCCGTCCCATCTAATACATCTACTCAGAGAAGCCAGCCCGCATCTTTCACTTCTGCACAGACTTCTCTTACGAATACAGTTCAGTTTGCTACAGTCTCATATACTGTAAATACTATCACTAGACCACGTACAGCTAATACAACCACTCAAGTACTATTCCCTTCTCACACTCCTCATTCTAGTCGTAAGCCAGTTATAGGTTACACCGATCCCAGCCATCAAACACTTTTGCATCGCCTGTCTGCTCAATCTCCTTCTGGTTCCAATATGGCTTCGAACAACCAAAACCTAGGTGTCTCTACTCCTTCCAATTACAACGCCACATCGGGCGCCTTTTCTCATGCACCTGCAACTCGTACTGGTGATGAATTATTATTTGAACATGCTAATCAGCCCTCGCATTTTTCTCAACAGGTTACCCAGTCTCAAGCCGCTTCAACTAACCAAACTTTCCAGGACCTCACTAACTTTGATCCCACCTTTAATAATCTTAATTCCCAGGCTCAATCTCAGCCGCAAGACCTTACTGGCTTGCGCACATCTCTGCCCTACCCACCTTCCTATCAGGACACCAGAGATGCGTCTTATCGAGCTACTCAATCTATTCACGGTCCAATTTCTACTTCCTTTCCTGTGTCTCGTTCAGGTTCCCTGCCTTCTTCTTTTTCTGCAGCAGCATTTAATACCCAATTGCCTGAAACGCAGCCTAGAACTAAGCCTCTTAATTTCTCAGAGATGAAACCTCCAGTATTTAATGGAGAATCTGATAGTTTGACACCACAAGCATGGATCACCAAATTTAAGGATCATGTCCAATTACATAATCTAAATGACCAGCAGATATTGCACCGCCTGCAGCTGTTCACTGAAGGACACGCTCGCAATTGGTGTAATGCTCTGAAGCCTATGACTTTGGCTAAACTTGAGAAGTTGTTCTTAGATAAATTTTCATTGCTTAGGAGTCGAGCATCTATCCTCGATGCTTTGTCTCAGAAACGTATCACCTATGGTGATAACGTTGGCAAATACTTGGATGAGATTAAGGAATTGGTGTCGCGTTTGGGCCTGCCTGAATCAGTTGTGGCTTTATACTTTCGTAAGGGATTACCCTTGACCTTGCAGCATTCTCTTCAATTAATTGATGATAACAAACCTCTTGATGAATTAATTCCAATAGTCCAAAGCATTATGGAGCGCGAAGTTATCGCTCAGCACGTTGATGTCACTAAAATCCCTAGTTCAAAATTCGATACAGGTAATTCGCAGTCAACTTTGCTCACTTTACAGGAATCTATGGGCGCTCTGAATCAATCTCTGCAGCAATTGCCTCAAATGCTCGCACCTCGCGATGTTTCCATGGATGACACTCAACCCCAATATGTCTCTCAGCAAATGCCTTATGGTCAATCTTCTTTTTCTGGTCTTACTTGCTTCCGTTGTGGACTCCGAGGTCATATAGCTACTCATTGTCGCAGATTCATTCCCAACCAGCAATATAGTCTACCAACATCTTCTGATTACCAGTCTGCCGGACGTTCATACAATCGTGACAATTCTACAAACGATGCCTTCACTCAACGGTATAATCGACCTAGCAGACCCTTTCCTAATAGGTTCGGTAACTCGAACAGGAATATTCCAGCCAATGGATTTGCTAATTCAAACAGATCTGGTAACAATAGACTATTCTCCCAGAACAACCAGAATTTCAATAATCAGCAGCATGGCAATACAAATCCTGCGCAACAGCAGTATAACAGTAATGCCCCTAATAACTCACGTGTTCAGTACCCTAATGGCATTAGAACTGCTTACCGCTCTCAGAGCGCTGGCCCTTTCCCTCGTAATCAACGACCACCACCTCAGAATCGTTCACAGGGACCACCACATCAGCAACCACGACGTAATGGATCATTCTGACTGTGCTCAGATACAGCCGTGTCTCGTCCTAACTCAACACCTGCCATTCCTTTAGATTCGCACCGCTTGTCTCCTATCGAATCTAATGATCTTACCAATTCTGCTCCCTCTGAAACCTTTATTTTTCATGATTTTCCTGATTCAGATGTCATTGTTGGGGACGACTTCCCTGACATCTTATATGCAGTACTTCAGTCTCCTATTCCTCTTACTCCTTTATCTATCAAGATCCATGATTGCAACTTTATTCCATCACTTTTGCCCGATGGCACTAAATTCTTTACCTTGTTTGATACTGGCAGCTCACACAATTTGGTTAGCACGTCTCTTATCAAACGTAGTCCCTTTTTGCAGGGCCTTCCTCGTGTTGATGCAGAGCCAATCAAACTTATGGTCGGCAATGGTTCTTCTATTTCTATTTCTCAATTTATCTATTTTGTCATACAGTTCGGTGAGTGTAAAGTTCCTATTAAGACCTTTATTATCGATGTGGCTTCACCAATTGATTGTGTTATGGGCTTGGACGCTCAAATTAGATACAAATGTGTTTTTCGCTCTGCAGAATCACGCATGGATATTTCTGTCGACCAAATTTTACTCGTCGTACATAAATCGACTACTATAACACCTAGTACATCCTGCGATGTGCCAGTTCGAGTAAATCATTTGGCACAATATTTTAATGGCCCATTTGAGGTTAACATATCTCGCATTGTCTCTGAGAAGAATTACAAGGCACTTGTCGATTTACGCAGTGGCTTTGGTTCAATCAGAATTAATAACGTAGATTCTGAAGATATACATTTGCCTGCTGATATCATTCTAGGAGCACTGGTTATGGATATCCCGTTTACAACGGCACCTTCTGTGGTCCAACAGCCAGATACTAAATCTGTTGATGATAATTTACTTGATAACACTAATTATGTCATCATAGATAACGGCCCTAATGCTATTTCACAGCTTTCATACCCAGATTATGATGCTATGGATCCTGACACTCGTGCTCAAACTAGACTACGTAACTATCCATGGCTTCAACCTGACGATCCAACTTTACGCATGACTGAATTCGATATAGTTAATCAGCAATTGAAGCTCGATAAGTGTGCACTTCAGCCTAACGAAGTAGATAAACTCCGTGAGATAATTTTATCGCACACTCCAGCTTTTAGCTTATATGGTCAGATAGGAACCATCACCCGATATGTTTGTGATATCACCCAACAGCTTATCACTGATTGTTCTTTTAAAGCACGCCCTTATATCACTTCCCAAGCTGATATCGCCTATGTACGTAAACAGGTACAGAAGCTTTTGCAACTGGGAATTTTCAAAAAGGAACTCACACAAGCTACCAGTGCACTATTCTTAGTCCGCAAATCACGCACGGACGAAAATCCCCGCCTGGTCGGAGATATGCGTTCTGTCAACAAAGCCTTTCAGCTTTTGCAGAGGCCTTGTGCTAATATTGATTCCTTTAAGCAGCAAATGGGCAGTCGTCCTTTTCGTTTCGCTACGGCCATTGATTTAAAACAGGCATTTTTTGCATGTCAAGTAACTCCTCAGTCTCGTCAGTACCTCGGCGTCGTTACATTCTATAACGCAGAGTCCATAACCTATACTAGATTACCGATGGGATATATCAATTCGGGGGCGCTATTCGCTGAAATAATGACTTTAATCACTGAAGAATTGCCACGAATTTATGCAGAATGTGTTTACAACTATTATGATGATTATTTGCTTCTTAGTGAATCCTCTGAGGAGCATCTCGCTCTCATTGATGCTGTTCTTGCCCTTTTTCATAAACATGGCCTGGTTCTTAACTTGGCTAAGTGTTCTTTTGCTTCTAATTCTACTTTCCAATTCCTTGGCTTTGATGTTGATTTACAGGGACCTAATGGACCTACTTTGCGTATTAGACAGTCTAGAATTGATGCTATTATGAACTTGCAGGTTCCTCAAAATAGAAAACAGATAAAATCATTCTTGGGCTCAATTCAATTCATTTCTTCGTTTATACCATCTTATCAAAAGACAGCTGAACCTTTGACGCGCCTGTTGCGCAAAGCTAACGAATTTCTTTGGACTGATGAACAACAAGTTGCCTGGGATGCCATTAAGAAAATTTTTACATCCCCACCTATTTTGTCATTTCCAAGACCTGAAGGTGAAATGATTCTGGTGTCTGATGCATCCAGAACCGCCTCCGGTGCAGCTCTTTATCAGTTACAAACTAATGGAACTGATGATACACCTAAGAGAGTTTTGTTAGGTTATGCTAGTCGATTACATGGTAATATTGCTACCCATAATTACAGTATATCGGAATTAGAAATGATGGCAATTTACTTTGCTGTCCAATCATTTAAATATTTTTTAGCTGGACGTGGTAGGTTTACAATTCTGACGGACCACGCCCCTATTGCTCAAATTCTTAAATCTTCCAGTCATTTTGTAACACCTCGCATAGCAAAATTCTATTGGAAGTTACAAGATTACCCTTATCAAATTTATTATGTAAAACCAACCACTACTGAGTTGAAATTAGTTGATATGTTATCTCGTCATCATAACACCCAATGGCCAGCAGATGCTGAACCCATTATTCCAATAGCAGTGGCTGATAAAGATAGGAGCATTAATGACGAAGAGCAACATTCTTATTATAATTTCCTGGATACCAATAGTCCAATACTCATCCCCTTTTGACATCTCGTCAAACTTACTATGAAAACCTCTATGCCAACTTTTCGGGCTATTCTCTATTTTGTGTTACAACAAGGGCCCAGGCCAAGGAACACTCAGATAATGATATCTCCCACCCTACCTCACAGCCCACAAAGCCTACAAAACCACTGTCACACCTTACCAGTGAATGTACCCATAACACTGGACCAGTCTTACCTATTACCGAAATGAAATACAAGACCATCGATAGTAATCAACCTACTATCTTGACTAAAATGCCTCATCAAGCTGACTTAGAACCAGCTATTCGTAAATACATAACAGATGCATTTCATTACGTCAAGATACCTCATGATAGAGTCCAGCTTATAAACGCTCAAAAGCAGGATTTGTATTTGGGACCGGTTTATAACTTCATAGCATATAGCACGTTACCAACTAGTAAGCAAGTGGCAAATCAAGCAGTTGTATTATCTCATCATTTCGCTTTAATCGATTCACTTTTATTCTATGTTCAATCTAGTCCTAAAAGACATGACGTCATTCTTAAATTGGCTATTCCTAACATCTATATTTTCGACATCATTGAATTCTTTCACTTAAATTTAGGTGCTCATGTAAAATCTAATAAATTGTATGATGTCATTACATCAAACTTTCATATTAAGAATCTGATGAAATACATTTTAGATTATGCCAGAACATGTTTGATTTGCCAACGCTCGTCTCAGGTTATTGAAACAAATAAGCAAAGGGAATTCGTTCCTAGACTGCTTACTGATTGTACTCCCTTTGTGCATATACATTTTGATATCAAAACCTTTCCCCATGCTACTGCTCAAATTATTCATTGTCTCATCCTACAAGATATTTTCTCCCGTTATGTCGTAGCGATTCCGTTACGCAGTAGAAAAGCTGATGAGATAGCCAAGAAATTTATTGAGCATTTTTGTTTACCATACATGATACCTCATAGGGTGACTTGTGATAAAGAAGCTTCTTTCGTTGGTAAAATTATGACAGCAGTGTTTAAGTCGTTGAATGTTCAGGTTCACCTTGTCCCTACAATGATACATTCAAGCAATATGGCTGAAAGGGCTATTCAATCTGTTTCGAACCTATTGTTAACTATGATAGAGTATAAGTATTCTCAATGGCCATCCCTTATTCCATATGCTTGTAAAACTTATAATTCGTTGCCTCACGCAGTTACCAAATATTCTCCTAATTTCCTTGTTTTCCTTAGGGAAGACCGCAATCTTGTGGATATTAATCCTGAAGCTCTTTCTGTGGTTGCTACTTCTTATGATCAGTATGTTTCTTCGATTAGAGAGAAATTGCGATTTGTTAGACAACAAGCTGTAGTTTCTCATAATAAAATTAAGATTAGACAAACCCAGCAACACGCAAAACGTATGCCAAAACTACATTCATTTAAAGAAGGAGACCTTGTCTTATTACTGGCACCTAAATACACCGGGGTGCAATATTCTACCAAATTAAGCATTAAGCTTATTGGCCCATTGTATATTGCATCAGAGCCTCTTTTGAATCAATTTTTGCTTAAGACAATCGACGATCGTACTTTACCAGGTCTATTTCACATAGGTAGATTGAAGCATTGTATGGTTCGTTCTAAGAATGGTTCACCAATTTATAACCAGCAACAATTGCGCATTCAAATTCTGTCTGAAAATCTCAAGATTGATGATGTGGCTGCAGCCACTATGCAATTGCACAGTGACGAACCTCAAGGGCCTCCATTACCAGTCTCTACCCCGGCCTCACAGGTCAAGCCTGGGCCTTTGTCCCAATCATTGCTTGATTCCAATGACCTTTCACAGCCTTCGCACCAACTATCCCAGTCTTCTTATAGCATGTCTATTTCTAATCCTGACGCTCTTCTTTTATATTTTAAAACTCGGCAAGATGATACTCAACCAGGCCCTGGGTCTGCACTTCATGAATGGCCCTGTATTCTCGATGATGACAGTACAGTCACCTCAACAATAACATCAGCCCGTTGGCGTGACGGTCATCTCCAAGTATATATCAGCTATCCATCTCAGATATCATGTGTCTCTGCTTGGCATTTTGTGTTTCAGGAGTATGGTCTGTTTCCATTGTTCGACTACATTTCGAACTTGCGACCTACAGGCCGACCTTTCTTCCCTATGACCTAAGTTTTGATAGCTATAGATGATATGCCACCAATAAGGTTTCTGGTTCGTAATGATGTCCTTCCTTCCTTCTTCTTATGCAATAGCTTGGCTGTGGTGGTTTGAGGACTGCGACCTTACTCCTCTCTGATCCCACCTGATGCCTACCCTATTGACCAATTGCTAATTTTATTAAACACAGCAATCATTGTGTTAAATATTTTTGCCCTACACTTTCATCTAATATATTTTTTCTGTAAAACTTTTATGCTGGTAATTTATTGTGGTACAATATTGTATAATAATCTCTGAGCATTAAGTCTTATTTTCAATATAATATTTATCCTATTATACCATAGCTCAGACTTATAGCAAAGTCAATAATTTCGAGAAGGATAGTGACCTCTCTTCCTTCCTGTAAGTCATAAACATACCTAGAACTACTCTATAACCTTTTAGCAAGGAATTTGCAGACTTTTCAGAATCTGCTTATGTAAATAAAAGCATCTCCCCAGGGACGGCTCTAAAACGTTTCCATTGCTCTCCTTTCACAGGAACGGCACACCCTCAACAGTTTATCCACCCCTCCTTCCAAAGTACCTATTTTTACTTTCTATTTATCAGATTTAGTAAGCTAAAACGTTTTCCTAGCCAACCCTACTTGAGAAATGCCTTCCCCACATTCTTCATGTTTACTTAAGCTAAACTTACTGTAGTTTCGTTTGTCCATTTGCCAGACGATACTTCATGTCTTGCATTTTACCTCCTCCATGTGTTTACCCCACATGACACATCATTTCTTCCAGAACACATATCTGTTTCAGACACACACTTTATAGTGTCTCACCAGTCACCTTCGCGGTATGTGAATAACACACCAGTCAGACTCCTCAGTCAACACTCCTTGCATAGTCGACTGTAGTCGTTGTTATTTGCGATGCTACCTTGTGTTGTAATTACACATCCTTAAGAGTAATTGCACAATTAAAAAACCTGACTTAGATATTACAAGTCAGATATCAGAGTAAGCTTCAAAGATACAATAACGACTATAGATTGCTTTATGTATCATCAATGCTAAAATGGCTGCAATGATTGTTGTTTCCAGTAAAGTTCTTAATTGCCATTTCTGCATGTTTCCACATGCCGCCACATATGGTCTCGTGAACGTCAAGCATTTCTTCCATAATTCCTTATCTATAACTTATGTCATTGTCCCCTAGGCTTTCATTTTGCAATAATACCTAAGTAACGCCACGCGGTCTGATGCAATCTCAACTTTGCCTAATGAACAGGTGCTTGCATCACTTTCCTGGTCTGTTTGCAACTGATCTTTCCTTGCGGCATATCGAGCCATATGGCGAAGTCAATCACCATAGGCACATATCGATACGCACAGTTGCCACTGCACATGAATAGGTGCATAAAGTCCATTATGACCACCAAAACGTCAGGAACAAGCACCGACTCATATGTAATCCTCGAATGACGATGTCCAGCACATTGCAGATATAGCGCTGCCTCCGTCGTCGCTATCAAACGTGATAATTAATGATAATTAATGATAATGAATGATAACTTCTTAAGCATAAACGCCGAACAAATGAGTCATTTGCACACAAGAATGATCTCCTAAAAATCGCATCATAAAACCATGGATGCATTGGGCTATTCTTTCTTGTTTTCTCCAGGCTTATACGATGCACTCATCCTTCTTCTTTGTCTCAGCTTTTGAGTACATAATGCATTGTCATCGTCTGGATTTCCTCCAGCCACGCTTGGCTTGGTCATCGTCCAAAAATTTCTTGTGCACTATTAACAAGACCTCAGCCTTCAAGCATCATCGAGTAAAATATCCTCTTTATAAAGCTTCACTATAGCATTCTTCCATAGTTTTCCATTCAGTAATCTCTGACAATGATTCCCTTTTGGACCTGCCAGACAGGGCGGCAGTCATCCTACAGTACTTTCATCTTGTCTTTTGCCAATTTGATAATAGTAGTGAGATTGGATCCGACTATGTCCAATCAGTGATTGAAGTGCCTGGTGAGTCCTTTGGGCAATCACACCGTTTCATCCTTTTCGGTATTGTCCTTGTTCTGATTGGAATACAGATTCACTATCCTTTTGAATCGAATGCTTCCAAACTTCCCAATAAAACAGGTGAACAACTTTCCAACGATATAATTCAAGATCATGTTTAGGATCTTCAATTCTAGGCTCAAAGAGAAATTAAGTGAAACACGGCACTCAATATACGGACAATGCTATATCGACAAAATGATAACAGAACTGTACAATAGCAGTGTTAACTTAGCCTTAATAGTCCTACTCTGGAATCTATGGATGGGACAACGTGCTTTTATTCCTCCACGTAAGACTTTTCCCTCAAATTTCACAAATTTTCTTTCGTGCTGACCACTCACAAATGTTCATGGTTACCAGCATATGAGAACAATATTCAGGTATTCTTTCTTTTCATTACAAGGCTGACCATCGTGTTACCATTGTACATGAAGTACATCTTATGTCCTACAATTAAATAAATACTTTATATTCCAATTACATTTACAAGTCATTCTCTATATGAAGTTCATTGCAGTGTCCCTGCGATTCGAACCCGCGACCTCGCACTTACCCTTTCTTCCTTCAAAATCAAAATCTTAACGTTAGTGTCCGGACGCGCTACCAATGTCGCCACCGAGTCAACTGACTTGTAGCTCTTATAATTGCATCAAAATTAACTTCACCTTTTCTTTCACATTCAGTGTTGTCATAGGCTGACAAATGCACGAAGTTTATTGTATCTTCTTAGCTCTTTTAATATCATATCGTCCAACCTGTTCGTATTAATTTCCTTTCTTTTCATATAATACAATAATTAGATTGTTACAGCACATTTATTTTGGCCACGTGCATGAATCATTACTCGCTATCTTCAGTGTCTATTTTTAGATCACTTTCTCAGTCTGAAATGAAAACGAGGCTCTCCGCCAGCTCAGCAGCATACATCGGTCACTAGAAGTCTTAAAAATATGCTGTTGGCCGGTTCGGCCTTGGTCTAGAGGTAAAGTCATCACGTGTGAATTGTGACTAGGACTCTCGCAAGAGCAAGTTGAAGTTCGTCGCTTCGAATCCCGTCGGGGACATGTCCCTGCTAGCCACATTTGGAGACTAGGAAAGAAATCCGTTCCAGATACTTAGTAAGGTTCTGGACAGCAAATTTCCAGAGCTCTCCTGGCATATCAGACATAAAGAAAATTACATCCACATTCACACAAGCAATGGCTCAGTGAGTTACGCTTGATGATAAAACACCTCCTATCCTCCAAAGTCCGAACCAGGCTTTTGTATTTGTTGCTTTGTCTTGTTTATTTCAGTGAGAGTGTGACAGAAAGTTTCCTTCTTTCATTTCCTTCACTTTCTCTCGTGTAACGCAATTATTTGCATTAAGCTTCTTCCATAATAAAAAGTGATGCAGTTCCATAGAGAAGGATATTCTCTTACGAATAATAAAGATACAGGGAAATCTACAGGAAAACCTCCTGGCTCTTTTGTTGTTAAGAGTTGTAGCTCTGGCAATTATGTCCATTTGCATATGGTATATCCACATGCAAGCCTTTAATAGTTCAATTAGAATTTCAGTTATCATAGACATGTCAATAAATCGGTAGACACAAGACTCAATTTAATTTTCCTTGAGTTACTTCAATATGATCCTAGGTACTTCAAATACCATTGGACCACAATCCTATGACATCAGTGTCTTATTTTGGTACTCTGATACCTACTCTCTTCTGCACAATATTGACCTTAGGTCAACATGAAAAAGAAAAAGAATTACGATTCATCTAATGTGAATTATGGATGTTACCTTGTCAACCAACATATTTACGACTTCCCAAATTAAACAACTAGGTCGAAAGCATGATAGACATTCGACATTACAGGTCCATGAGCAGTCCTCATTAATGTAAATTTTCAGTCAACCTTTGTATAGTGCATACCTGTATGTCAGCAAAATCATACATAGGTTGCTTATTATCGCCAAATAACAACTGAAGGGATCACCTACTCGTGGTCTACTGCACCAGCTCACTGAAAAGTATCATCAGTAAGTGTCATAGTGACAGTGTCTTGCTTCAATAGTCCTAACCTTTATATTTTGTCCATAGACAATTTAAAGGGTCGTCCGCACGTAGCATATTGGCTGTGCCAAAATGCTTAGTCTCTCGATTTCATATTTACATGTATTCCATAATAATCTTTTATACACAATATACTTTATTTGATTTTTGCTAGTAGCCATATAAGAGCACAATTCTACCTAAGTTGCTAAGTTTCCTTGCTCCAAGCCTTCCTCTTGAGACGCACACAGCTCTCAAAGATTGTCTCCTATCATAGGATCATCTCCTTCATTTAGGGCACGTTTTCCTCAAAAAGACTTCCGTCAAAAGGTATCGGAGAGGGTCGTTGCTGGCACTGTCTTAGCCTGCTAAATTACTAAATTCGATTCTGGCTCAGCATCCTGTGCATCTTTTCGACGTTTGGTTCCATTGCAATGTCCTGTTTCGTCGGCATCCTGCCTCACAACTCATCTCAAATAAATAACAGATATTTAATTTAATATCCCACATAATTTCACAAGCTTTTCTGTCCATAAATATTTGGAGTTATTTCAGTTGACTGTGGACTGATAACTTCCGTTCTCGTCGAATGGATGTATTGCTAACATCTACCACCCATGAGCCCATGGGAGCCCAACATCAGTTTCCCGCAGCTTATCAGTCTTCTCTTAGCTAATAATTAGTTTAATAATTCACTTTATGAATAACCTTCTCCTTATGTCGTATTCCTCTTTTGCACATATTCATGCCACATGTATCTGTGTGATACTTGATGCATTTCTCATGCACAGAATTGGTTATCATTCTCCTCTGTTATACAGACTTGTAGTTGCCTTTAAGATCTCATATGGCTTAATGAGACACATGAACTCATGACATATGAATTCATCACTCCAACCGACCTGCCAGCAAGCAGTGACGGTCACACACAAAGGTAAAAAACACAGAGTTACAACAACATTCAAGCAGTTTCATCCTGATTACATAATCCAAACACATGTGTAATCACTTAAATCTAAATTAGTCAGACCTATCTTTACACCATCTGCGATTCCTCACTTATACCCCCCTCCCCTCCCCTCAGTGATATTCTACCCCTTGTTTACTGCCCCCCCATCATTTGGTATTTGTCTTCCGTTGACTCCACTACTGCTTCCTCAGTTTATCTGGAACAATGCATCGAAGGCGAATGTCGTATCCTCCTTCACACAGCAATATGGAATGGCTTACAGCAACTGGTGTGAATGTTGCTCAGCTACAGCAAGTTGCTCAGTTCCAGGGACCTAAGCAGACGGTTTCTGTTGCTACTCAGACCGAGGCTACCTGCATCTTCCATTCGCCTCCAACCCTCGATATTGATGCTTTTAACTCTGCAGCCAATTACGTGGCTTGCACTTATGCTCAACAGAAACCTCTTGTCAATGGATGGGACTCTGATTGTCCTAGTCCTACACCAACACCGGATTCATCATGGTCAACAGATGAAGACCTCCCGGGCTACACCATGTCAGCCGAAGCAGCTGCTCAGCCTACACATTTTTTGCCACCATTGCGTCCAAAGCCTTTTCGCCATCGCCATTTCTTTGACAATGAACAGGAAGTACACATGGTTACATCACTGCCGATGTATACGTCGACTCCAGTATCATCACCTCCACTGTTGATGCTTTCTCAGCGTCTCCATCACATACAGGAATTACCTGAAGATTTCAATGACGCAGAGGAACAACAAACCGAATTGAAGTCGACTCTAAAACAACAGTGATCAGGTTTCTTTTCAATCTTATGAACTAGTGGACTTATTCAAATCCATTTACTTCTTTAAAATATAGACTTCATTGTAACAAGAAACAGTATTATCCATTGAATGCATTTTCTTTTTGTTAATCGAACAATTGTATCATATAATATGGAAATCCGTTATTTCGAACACTTCCTGACTAAATGTAGTCATAACACCTACTACATTTTTCCTTCAATGTGAACGTTATATCGCTGACTTTTGTGTTACTTACAATGCTGATTTATACATCTATTCATTAAATTTACAAATTATTAACAAATTCTAATGCTTCGTCTATTCTTCATAACCAAATAGTCTTCAAATATTTGCATTAGCACACCTTAACAGGCCTTAAACCTCAACAAGAGTTCTCGACCCGCACATTTCAATAAATGTGCGATGGTATCTTGCATTTGTTGCGTCGCCAACTTGTTGCTTACATGCCACCAGGAGGGTGTAGTCCCTTCATTTCGTTCCCAGACCAATACGGTTAACCACCGTTAAGTCTTTTCTGTAGCTCACACACATTCAGCCGGATTATTCATCTGCTTTGAGCCCACCAACAACGCTCTTAAACCTTGCCATTCTTCGTTGAGAATTGTTCTCCATTTCTTATCACTGTGTTCCTTGTGACCAATCGATAGTATTTCCATACGGTTGGCCACTGTCTCCTCGCAGCATTGACCACGTATTCCCTTGTTCTAACCTTTTGTTCTTTTAGCCTGACTGCAATTCTTTGCATTTGATTGCCTTCTTGATATAGTACTTTATCGGCTTATCATTTTATCCTCGGTAAACACCATTATTTGGTACGCATATTTCAGAGACAGAGACTCTCCACAGAGATCCATCACGATCCTTTCTTAGTAAATCTGATTGCCTTTCAGCCTCCAATTGCCTTTTATAACCTCTTGTGACTACTTAGACTTGTTCCTTACCTATCTTTTCAGTTCCGAAACTATTTTTATGATAACACTATTTTATGAGAGTTTTCTTTTGTAGTAACATTACCTTTTCTTTGGATAACGTGATCATGACATTGGGTAACACTTGTCGAATTAAGTTTGTTAAAATTACTGCGTTCGTATCATTAGCATTTTGTACATATTCCATTCTGCATTTTGTAGATATTCCATTTTACTCGAATATTACTGACTAGTTTCTTTTTCTGCATTTCTGCTTCTGTCCTGAGTGTCGTTTATTGCAGATATTAGCCGTCAAATATCTTGCCAATTGAGAAGTGATTATATGGCATTTGTTGATAGAGTGTTTTCTTACAAATAATCCACCACTTTCCCGTCATGACATGTAGGTACTGCTTTGATTGAGCATTATTATACTGCTCTGATCGAGTATTATCTTTGAGCATCTTCTCTTATAATCATTGTGCAACATATTATGTTGAGTACGTATCTCAGTATGTTGCAAGTTCTCTGCCTGTCGGACTGGGAGCCCGACCATAATTTGGGGATATCTTGTGCTATTTCATGTGTTCCGGCTCATGCCGATGTGGTTACGTTAATGTGTTCCGACGATGTGGTCGTGAGTTTAACTTTAGCACACAATTTTTCAATGCGTTTCTGTGGATTTTGCTCACCCAGTGATTGTAGCATCGCTTCGCATTTTGGGGAAAGAGAATTTTTTTTTGTAAATGACCAACCTATTATACACAAATTATAGCTAGCTAGCTAATTCCTTTTTCATAGTTCATTACATGGTATGGCATCACAACATAGCCCGGCAGGGGGCGCTTTCCGTGTTGCCATGGCTTCACCGAGACTGCCGTGGGAAGCAGTTTCTTGTTGCCTTGGTAGCACCCTTGCACCTTATATGGCACGCTACCTGCTGCAAAATTTTCGGCTCAGCCCACAGGGCCCAGCTCTTGCGGAGCCAGTAAAACCTTAGCTTACCTGCTCTACTCTTTACACCTGTAGAGAGGCAGCAGTCCTACATACAGCTTGCAACATTATGTAAGTACACCCTTTTTTCAAAGAGTCATTTACCGGTCATTTAGGACCACCAATCTGCATACACGTTTACTAATTAGTAAACTGGGAATTTCTATAGGCATTGAGTATTGTTGATGAAGTATCGAGTTGTGTCATGTTGAGAAAAGTTTACAGTAATGATACTCCCAATTTTTCTTACACGCGTGTAATTTGAGGGAAAGTGCTTTCTTAACTTACATTCTTTGACGGATAATTGTTATATTTTCAGGTCTGGTCGAGTCTTTCGATTTCAGTAATTCAGTATGATCTTAGAGTACATCTCTTGCATTTTCTGTCGACATACACAGCATTCTTTCATATGATAGGAAAAGTGGTTGTTATGAATACTTATTTCCATTGATAATTATTTGTGTATTGATAGTCGTATTCGTTTTACATAGGATATGTCGACCTGATTGATGAATTTTGCACGCTTCGTATGCTAATCGTTACCATTATGCTCTTTTGTTAATGAACTCCTTTTACCTGTTATCTTCGTTTATGTGCATGTCTACGTTCATTTAATCATGTCTTTCTCACCACCTTACTGGTTGATAGTTATAGTATTACCTGATTTTACTAGTGATGCTAAAACGTTTTAGCCAACTATATACCTTGCTACCTCATTATAAACATTACAATGACGCTAATTGTCCTTTTTCCCTTCCTACTCCTTCCCTTGGTTCCAGCTCAATCACCACCTCCATCTGATTTGCAACGAATTGCTGAGCAAGACGCTTTTCTTTATAAGAATTTTGGATTTACCATTAATCCAAATACGGCCGCCGTTTGGGCCAAGCGTACTTTGCTTCAAACACAAGATCAACCTATGGCTTCTTGTAGAGTTTCTATGTTTGATGAATGGTGTTCTCGCAAACGAGACATATTTGCATGTGATTTGGGAGCCAATTTTTCTACACCTCCATGTGTATGGCCTCCCGATTCACCTCGTATCACAAAACTGATTCTTTCTTCTGGCGCACTTACTAAGGACATTATGTCTTTCTTCACAACTATGCCTTTCATGAGATATCTAACTTTACAAAATCTTACTTCTGCAGTAAGGTTCCCCGACGTTATCGACTCCTTTCCTGAGATAAATTTTTTAGATCTGCCAAACACTCAGGTGACTCATGTACAGTACGTCCAAGCACGTTCACAGTTACATGCTATTACTAATCTAGTCCTTGATGACGCCTCTGTCTTTGCTCCATGGACTTCCCTTTACCGTTTAAGACGCATACAACTTACCTTACTTAGAGATTTATCGTCTCCTGCCTTACCTCTATTACCACAAGCCCAATTAACTCATTTAGACCTTACCATACACGGTTCAACATCTTTTCAGTGGAACCATCTCGGCGTTTCACAAACTAAGCTGATATCCCTTAGACTCCATCTACCAGATATGACTCGCCTCCCATCTTCTATGCCTTTCAATAATATACAACAATTAAAATTACAAGCTTCTAACGTTCCTTTCGAAGTTTCCAATCTCTTGCCTAATCTATCAGCACACCAATCTCAGAAAACGCAACAATTTAATGTCTTAAATTTAGCTAAAATAGTTATACAAGATTGTCTTGGCGGCATACATAATCTTATTATCCAACATCTCTTAGAGTACTTAGACTCAGAAATATTACTACTTCACGATCATTAAGAGACCCGTTAACAAACACGCCAAATCTGCGCAGTTTCGAACTAACTCATTCTAAGCTAACACATATTTCAAGAGCATATTTTAGATATGTCGATCAACTTTACTACTTAAATTTATCTCATAATCAGCTTCATACCTTTGAAATTAGACATAGAGATATTCGTCAGTTAGCTGTAATAGACCTTAGTTACAACTCCCTGTATAGAATTTCTGGTCCTTTCTTTATTAGAGACCATCTGGAATATATATTCTTGCAACGCAACAATCTGCAGTATTTAGATGGCGTTAACAAGCAAATTTACTTTCCTTCACCCGAAATGAAAGAACTTGACCTAACATCTAACCCCCTTAATTGTAATTGCGATTTGGCAGTCTCCCTGAACACGTTGCCTGATACCACTAGGATTTCTGGTACTTGTCAAAGTAACGTGTCCTTCCCCATCCAAAATATGACCTTCGAAGCATGTGATTCCATCCCCTTACTCCGTTCACCCGTTCCCTTAGAGACCAATTACGTCATATGCAGCTTCTTGCATCTGTCAATCACAAGGACGCTCTCGCACTCACGAGCAGCTCTGGTCTTTTTCCACCAGACGCAGCTTCACGTTGGAGCTCTGCACCCGCACAGCTTCTCCGCCCAGACTATGGCGTTGGTTACAGTTATCGAGGACAAATATTTCCCAGTGTTGAATTCTTTATCATCAATGCCAATATTTTCTATCCCGATTTCCACATTCCCACATTCACTTGGGACCTCACAATGTTTGAAGACATGTGTCAATCCCCTGATGATTTAATTGCTGCAATATGTTCTGATTTCGCTCCACTCTTAAAGAACACTATCGATAAAGTAGATTCTTATAAAACAGCCTTAAAATCTAAACTAGCACACATATCGACTATTTTTACTCAACAACATTTTGAAGAATATCGCCGGCCTCCTCCAACGCATTCTACCCCCATTGCCCCCCCTCCTCTTTCAGCTGTCCACCATCATGCTAAGAGGGCAGCCCCCGATCCACACTTTGTGCATGACACATTCTCATATTCCCCTCCACCCACCATGCCCCCCTTCTTTGATCAATACTCGCCACCCAGTCGTCCTAAACGAGCGGGTCGCACACCAACACCTCGAGATCCCCTTGCCTTACCTAATACCGATGATACGTCTAGTACAACTAAACAATTGATGCAATCTACTAACGAAACTTTTCGTGTCAATATTAATACCCAGGATTGGCAATCCGAAGACAGTACTGCTTTCTGGCTTTCAGTTACTATCCCACAAGCCGGAGCAGGTATGTCTGCTAATATTAGACGACAGAGAGATCAAATTTTTGTAAATACTATGGAGTCTATGTCTGCACGTCAGAATCTTATGAGGGACGCTTTCCTTGAGATGCGTTCTGATTTGGTTCTCACCATTGACGTCATAGCCAGTACTTTCACCAACACCTCCAGAAACATCAAACTAATTCATACACTTTTAAACGAAACTAATCAGGAAATTATTTCCCAATTTGCTGTGGTTAGTAACGCTATAAACGCATTACAACGTAAGATTCAAGCCACAAGGATCCTTAGCCTGCTGACCTCTAAATATCTCAGGCTTTGGTCCCAACAAATACAGCAACTTCACATCCTTTTAAATGAAGCTGATAAATTAATTACAGCCTTCCACGAGCTGGCTGCAGGTAAAATCTCACCACACGTTCTTCCAGCCTCATACGTCCATAAATTAGTTCACAAAGTATCAACGGTATTATATTCATGGCACAATAGTTATCAACTAGCTTTTACGGATTTGGCTCATATCTATCAGAAATCGCAACCAATCTTTATGCCTACTCGACATGGTTTCTTACTCCAACTCCTTTGGCCAATCCAACCTAAGAATTCTAAACCTTACACATTGTATCACACAGAGTCACTCCATGTACCTGTGGTATCTACTCCTGCTTTCCAAGACCGCGAGTCTAACCATGATTACACTCGTATCTCTATCCCAAAACCTTTTCTCGGAGTGCAGCACGATTCCTTCTTGGAACTCAGTCTTGAAGAGCTCCAGGAATGTCTCAACATTGACGATCAATTTCTTTGTACAGAGTCAACAATCCAAATTGATAGCTCGCAGTTATCCTGCAACACTGCAATATACACGAATGCTACTGCAGACGTCATTTCTGACCTCTGTCAAGTCGATTACTTCTTTGAACCTTTTAGAGCAGCACCTCGTGTAATAGACGCAGGTAACCAGCTTTTAGTTACTGGCTTATCACTCCCATGGACTCGACGTTGCTCTAATGATCGTGTGGCACGTCCCGTTCCTGGTAGCCTTTACGCTGTACTTCAGCGTGGCCAGTTTTGTTTTTGCGAATTCTCCTCCCCTTCAGGTTTCATTCCCAGGCGTATTACAGGATGCCCTGCATCCGAAAATAACCAATATAAACCCTTCTTAATCAACTATACTATCAACGCAATTGCGATGCATTCTTTTGAACGTGAATTCAATTTCACAAGTCTACCACCGTATGAATCTTATGGCATGCCAAATTTCACTTTGCCTAAATTTGCAGTGGCTGCCAGAATAGCTAATACCTCACTCGCCAATATGACACATGGCATTATTAAGCTTAAGGAACTTAGTCGCCTTATTCAACAAAAAGGTGACGATTTTCTCCTTAAATGGGCCGAGCTGGAAGCTTCCTTCTATCTTTCAGCTTGGTTCAGCCTTCGCCATTGGATCCGTGGATTTGCCTTCATCGGTTCCATAGCTGGATATTTGTCTCTAATTTTGGTAATATTTATGTATTGTCGTGGCAGATACCTCAGTGGCCTTTTATCCTCTATGGTAATGGCTACTCATTTTAAACCATCCCACGCCAACCTAGTCATCCCCGGACGTCCTTTAAATTGTGATTCAGTCAACTATGTAATTTACCCTGTTTCTATAAGTCCTGTTAGTCTTATACATATCACTACCCTTCACCTTCTTACTATTTGCGTCTTTTACATGGTAGTGAGCTTGGCTAAGCGTTGTCTTCATAGATGTTGCAGGGACTTCAGAGTGATGCATCGCTCACCTGAAACCCGCAAATTTCCACAGATCGAAATATTCATGGAATTGAATAGTGGACACCAGCGCTTACTTCTATATGTTCTTACTATTAAGTCCCACCTTTCTTCACTTTCTCTTAAAGGTGTCATTTGTCCTAATAGTTTCAAGTGCGACCATCATAGATTATACAGTATCCTTAAACCCAACTGGGATACTGCATTATGCTCTTTGCAGATTGACTCACTTAACGTAGAACTCCCTAGACTCATTAACGTTCCATTATACAAGCAGAAAAAGTTACAGCAAATTATGCAAGGACAGTTTGCGGTGACTATGCTCGCATCTGACTCAGTTCACCTTTACAAATTGGGTCATAACATGCAAGAAGTTATTAATACTCAAGAGCTTAATCCTTACTCAGCTCTAATTAGAGAACTTCGTCAAAGGGAGATGGAATTTCGGTCCACCAATGTCATGGAACCGGATACTACCCATTCAGTACAGATAAAACCTTATGCCACCACTTCTGGCCTGGCTGCGTCAAAGAAAATGACCCCCCCCACTCGAATACCGACCCGTACAACCCCACCCCGGCGTACAACCCCACCGAGGCGGACTACCCCGCCTCGCCGGTCCACTTCACCCCGGCAACCATCGGCCCCTCGCATGGGTACCCGAGTTGATACCCCCCCTAATCGCTCAGTAGTTGATATCGAGTTGGAACCACGCCCCACTCGTCCTACGTCATTGTTGCTCCGCCCAACTTTCCCCCCTCCTCTTCCACCACCCCCCTCTCCTAACGATACCAGTACCAGCGTCTGATTTCATTTTACTGCATGTTCATAACTACTTCTCTTTGCACTGCATTTCGGTGCAATAACGTTTCATGTTACAATTGCATTATAATTGCATTTCCTTTTTTCCTTTTTCTATCTTTATCTGCATGTGTAATTTTTGCATTTAACCCTTTTATGACTATGCTTATATACCCTTATATTTAGTCAGTCTGTGAAGAATCACACCTTGTTGGTTCGATTGTATGGGTAAAATTTTAATGACATATGCTTGAAAGTATGCATATATTCTGTGCATGCGTCTTATGCAAAATTTCTCATCCTAAATTTCATAATCTTATACTAAAGTTGCAGAGTGATTTTTTTCTTTTATTGATGTGATTCATTTTGATCTTGGGGAGCTGATCACCATGATGATGCATCAATTTTGCCGTGATTTGCTATCTTTCTATCTACATTTAAACAACTCTTTTTCACTTTTAATTATAAACACCTAACGACCAGCATCTTGCTGGGATTCAGATTATTTATGATATTTCTTTTACTATTTATTGATCATTAAGTTATTTACTTTATCTTATATTTTATATATCACGTGCCTTTTCTTACATATTGTTTGCAGCAACCTCATTGGTTGAGCTCCTAGCCTGTTTCTTAAAGTAATTTCAGTATGACTATTGCATACCATTTTACTGCTGTGTTGTCACATAATTTGCGGGAATGTCTCTTTGATCACGAGTTGCTGGTCGGGCTGGTCGTCAAAACATCAGTGCAAGACTTGCTGTGGGCACCTATGGTCAGAGACACATTCGATGCATATGTTCTCTAATCTTTGATCTGAGAGAGTCGTTACAGAACCTGTGCTTCCACTGTGACTTCTACTGTCACGGGCATCCTATCAAGAGACACGTCTGATTCGACATCCGAAAGTCAGTCGATTAGGGCACCACCTCTCATTGGGCACCACGTTTGCGCATGGGACCACGTTCCGACAGGACGTACGACCACTTCGAGTCGGCCGTATTACTGTCATCATCTCATGGCAATATGAAGAGGGCACCATTTCGGGGCGACCACTAGTGTGAACATTCCGTTTCACTCCATTTCCGTCGTAACCACGGCAAGCATATCGTTGCTTTGACCTGGTTCCAACATGGGGCTACATTACTGCAGAACTTTCTTTGAACTTTTGTGTCTGGCTTGGCATTGTGCAGTCTTCGTCGCACATGTCACCATTCACAACCGAGCTCACATTGTATGATGATATGGTGATGTCATCTCCTGCTTAGCTTCTTAACAGTCGGCTAACATGGATTGCCTCTGTTTCTACAGCAAGCATCAACGAACAATCGTGCTTGAAGAGCATGGCCTCATTTCCAGTTGGTGACTAATATGGATTGTCCCAACTCGCTTCCGGCATGCATCTTCTTAATGACACTCTTTTCCTCTGGGTAACTAGCTTATTCAGGTGGCTAACACGGATTGCCCCTGCTATTGGTTACCATCGCCAGACACTAATATGGATTGTGTCTAGTTCAGAAGAGTTTCCTCACCACGCATTCTTTAGCGTTCTCGCACAAGGTTGTGCTCGCACACAAAACAAAATGAACATTGTGATCTCAGAAAGTGCATGAACGAAAGACTCATGACGACGTCTTCTTCTTCATGACCCATCAAGGTCCACCCAATATTGGGATCGTCTGAATAAACACATGAAGGTCGTGTCAAACGAGTCACGTCCTCCTTCGCCAGACCCCAACATAAAAGTGTGACAAACAGTTCAAGGTGTGATGAACAGTCCACCTCCTCCTCTGCCTGACCCTAACCTGGGTTAGTCACGCAACGAGGCCGGTCTGGCAAATCTTCGCAGTACTGCAGCTATATCAGTCCCTCGAGTCTTCAGCATAATCACCAAAATACCAGTTACTCGCTCAAAACATTTCCTGTCTCCGCTAAAGTTGTCGTGCCTACGGCACAACACCACGCTATTTCCACCACTCCGGTTCGCACCTCGCCTGTGCTCCATTCACAGAGGCAATATTCCTCCGAAATGACATTTACCGACGTGCAATGGTAGTCTCTCGTGGCTTCCATTCACTTCGCCACTTAGGAACAGCTGAGAACGATTGAACAACCCCCTCATCGTTTTGGGTGGATGGTAATAGGACCTCGAACTCTCGCAGCTCGTCCATTAGGTCCACGACGTCCGGCATCTTTCAAGTTGCCAGGTCGAACACCCTGTTCGACCCCGAGAAACACATCGCTGTCGACACCTCGTTTGCCCTTGACAAACACATCTCATGTGACCTTGGCAAGCGAATCGCTGTCAACGTCCCATCCTCCGCACCACGCACCGAGCGTCGGTGTTGCCTCCTTCGCCCTATATCAATGACTTATATAACTGACTCCTCCAATCAATGATTCTTCCAATCTTCTCGTCCACACGTATACAGATCATGTTATCTTTGACATCATGTATTGACTCTCGACTAGTATTGTGTAAAGTGCATCGCTAATTAGACATTTACGCATCGACCAACAAAATTACAATTAAATTAGATGATATAATCCACATTTTTATTGAAATAGACCAAATCATTACTCAAATCTTTACCAATGATTATGTCTCAACGTGTCCACGAACAGTTATCACAAGTCAACTCTTGCACTGAACTCTTTCTGTAAACATCTGATCTCATTTCTCATATGTCTATCTTATTTTAAGCTTATGTTTTAATCTCATTTGATGATTATTCTGGTCTATGCATTGTGCATGCCAGCCTTCTTATACAAGTTTCCTCAGGTGTATTAGTATGTACATGTGTTTTCAATATCGCTTCACTGTACCAGTATACTGTTTACCTATTTTCGCATTGTTTTAATTTCCTGTACGCCTTATGCCTACAGTTCATTCGGATTGTTTAGAGTGTACGTAACAAGTTTTACGAAACTATAGTCCACTATTGATTTGTTTATCTCCATACTGGACTATTGTTTTATCATTTTTGCTTATTATTCTGCTAATTGTCGCGTTTAAATTACTAATTGTCGCTTTGATCCATGTTATTGTTGATATTCGCGTTTCGACTATATTTTGTTTATGATTTAATTGTTGCTTTTAAAATTGCTTATCGCTTATATGTCATTTTACTTACTTTTGTAGTTTAGGGTATCGGACATACCAGCCCATTTAAATTTATAAGGCTGTCCTGTCTTAATGCAATTCATGCTTTTGGTTTAGCTCTATGCATATCCAATGACACGCAAGGGATGATACCCGTAACTGCCCTTGATAAAAACGGCTACTTGACTCGCCTGGTGCTTGAGTCTCTTTTGCTGAGGAGCCATGTAATTAGTGGCTCTACTTCCAAAAATAACGTTGGGTGACGAACCAACGATTCACAAAAAATTGCAAAATTTGACGAATAGGTCATAAGAATAACTTGTCCTTTTCTGTCAATCATTAAAATCTAGATTTCACTTTCCTATCTGAGCTCCCCTTTCAGCATCTCATTGCCACCATTAAAGGACTGTCATTCAGTTCCTCTCCTTTTCACGGACGCAAGTCATATTCTTGCTTCCCTTTCAAAAATTTTTTTTCCTTTTTCCAAATTGTCTTTCATGGGCATATTGCACACGCCCGATTTTATCTTAAAATTTTTCCCCCCCTTCCGCCTGCCCGGTGGTAGTGGTTACATCATCCTGATGTCACCACAACTTTCATTAAAGCACTCACAAAATTCAGGTGCAATGAGACGCGTTTCCTCTGTTCGTACCTAAATTGGTATCAAGTACAAAGTCGATTAACAATCCTCTCAATCGTTACACAAAATCGATTGATAATCCTTTCAATCATTTTTGTTAAATCAGCATGAAGCATTTAGGCTTCCATCCTTAAAAGCAATTGTAAAAAGCATTTCTTTCAATGAAAAGTTACATTATTAGGCACAGTATATGTTAATTCATTATTAGATGAATGTAATCAGTATTCGATTATAAGTTTAAAATGACGTTTTCTTCAAACCGGAGAAAAACCATCTTATAAAAAATCCTCGATCGGTCGGGATGTCACCGCTGAGCTTTTAGCTTCAGAGGTGTCTTCATTCTTTCCTCTTATAGGAAGTTTCCTCAAATCACCATGAGCCTCAAGACCTTAATTCTGTAATGTCATTTATATTATTATTGTATAAAAGTAATGTAATATATTATATTATTGTGTAATGAGATACAATGATAGCAACGGGGTAGAACTCACCCCATGTTTCCATGGCAACAGTTACCCTGGTGTTTCTGCGCAGCCGCAGAACACCCTAGTAGCAATCTCTAGGGGCAGGCTTGTTTGCCCAGCCAGAAGAGAGCCCGCTCCCGCTGAGGCAGCAGGAGGGCTACCTGTCTCCCTGACGCGGTGACGATTCGTCAGGTAAGGGTATTGTTGTTAGAGGTATGATCGAGGGTTTCTCTTAAAGGAACCTCAGGTCATGGTTGATTGAGATGGCATTTAGGTAATGGTATATGTAATTCGTTATGATCGTTGTTTAATGCATTGATAAGTTGAATACCGTCTGTTCTTTGAATGACTCTTAATGTAACTGTCTATAAATTGAGTATTAAATGGATAAGTGAATCTAAACTGTCGAGCCTCTGGTATTTCTTGAGTAGGTGTTTCGTGGTGGCAAGTGCTAAGGTGTCTCCCGCAGGATCCCCGGTAATGAGTCCATCTACTCAATTAGCTACCTCTGAGAGAGAGAAACATGCGCTAAGATGGCATGGGGGAGCGCTAAAGATGGCAATGGCTCTGGGCGGTAAACTAGAAGAATTGTCACAATTTTTCCATCTAGTTGGACTTGGATCTCCATGTGTTCAAAAGTCTTGGCCTTCATGCGATCTTTTTTAATTGCTTGAAAGCTAGATCTGACAAAGCAACCTACTCCACCACCTGGTCTTCCTAACCGGGGCGAACTGAGGAAGAAATATGCACCATTTTGCTCCAACTTAATACTGTACTTCTGACACTGAAATTTGTATATTGTATGCATTAAATACCCAAGATGTGTTTTTTGTGGGTCTAAATGCTCTTCGAGGGTTGAACTGACGAAAATTTACCAAAAATATAAGAAATAACTATGATTTCAAACATGCATGATTCAGTCAATTTTGGAGTCAAATCTATGAAATTTTCCAGTTAGGTGTCTAAATCATGTCTCTTTAAACATCTCAACTCAGTTGGAATATTGGTTTTATGAATTTTTATAAAAAACCCAAAAATTAGAAAAAATCCCAATTTTCCAACATTTCTGCGTGAAAAGCCTAAATGGTAATGGGTAAATTATTTAACTTTAAAGCTTATTGTAGTTAGACACACTATGAACTTATATATATATATTCACAGCCATTGCATGAGTTATTGCAAATTTTTCCATTGAAATTTATGATTTAAAATACAAAAAATTGTTAAAATGTCTATTTACTCTCCATTTTCATTCTGATGTCATACCAGTAGTTGACATTTTATTGTCACAAATAAACCTGACATGTTTCACATCATCATCACGCTAATTTTCAACAATATGAAGATTTTTTTATTTACAGCAATATGAAAATTTTTTTTTAACAAAATTACTTGAAACTTGAAACTTGAAACTTTTTTTATTATTATAGTGGCAGGTACAAAGTATTATGATGACAAATACAAACATGATCGTAAGATACCCAGCCCGTGTAGGGCTTATCAACCACTATGTAACAATAGTTTCTTGCCAAGGGTAGAGAGAGAGGACTATTTACAAAGAGTCAAAAAATTAACGCTAACAAAAAGTCAAAATCAACAATAACAAATATGGATTGCGAATTACACATTGTATAGCTTAACACATCTAATTTCCCATGATTTCTCAATATATTTACTTAATTTTAGGGAATGATTTTTAAACATATATATCAGTTTCTCTTCTAGTTCCATTTCATTGAAATCGTTACAGTTAATACTATCGTACAATTGTTTTCTATTATTTTCATACGCTGGACAGTTCAATATAAAGTGCATTTCATCTTCAACTTGGCTATTTTCGCACATTTGGCATAACCTTTCTTCTATAGGCTGATTTCTAAATCTACCGGTTTCTATGTTTAGCGGTAGTATGCCTAGACGTATTTGAGCCATTAGTGATCTTCTTTTTCTATTTTCAATATGAATATAACTTTCAGCCATAATTTCACTCTTAAATTTTCTATACGTTCTAAGTTTTGGTTTTGTTGACAATAACTCACACCATATATTATTTCTATTATCAAATAGCTTTCTATGAATAACTTTCACATCACAAACAGATCTATCATAAAATACATTAGCATAACCACAACTCTGATATATTTCTAAAATTTCTTTAGACCATCCTATGCCCAATTTTAAATCCCAGTCAAATACCCTTTTTGTTAGCCTATCATTCTCCATTAATATAAGTCTATTCCACAGTTTAATCATATTAACATTTTGTCTAATTTTACAGTTACTCCAACCAATATCTCCCTCTAAGCCTAGAAGAGCTGCCTTGTTATGTACCCCAATGAAATACCTTATTGCTCTATTTTGGATTTTATCCCCTTCTGTATGACTATTATGCCCCCATACCCCAGATGCATAATCTAATATTGGAACTACATTAGCAAAATAAAGTTTTTCATATGTATTGAATCTCATGTTCTTAATTTGTTTAAATTTCGATATAACTCCACTCAGTGCTCTGCCAGCTGCACCTGCTAAGGTTTCAGAGAGTAACGTAATATTAACAAATTCGTTTAGTACAACTCCTAAATATTTATATTTACCAACAATTTCTAATGCTGAGTTGTTGAATTGGAAGTTATATTTAGTTTTTGACGATCTTTTAGGTCTAAAATGCACAATTTTTGTTTTATCAGTGTTAACTTTCATTCTATAATTCTTACACCATTGTTCAACGTGTTTCAAAATATAATCTAAATCTTTTTCCTTATCAGCTAACAACACAATGTCATCTGCAAAAGCTAAAATGGATATTTTAAATCCATCAAGATTTATACCTTTATCTAAATAAGTAACATCTTTAATAAGTTCATCAATTAACATACAGAATAACGTGGGGGATAAAGGGTCACCCTGTTTGACACCACTTTGAATTTTGAAAGGTTGAGTATAGTAATTATTAATTTTTATACAAGCTACATAATTTTCATAAAAGGATTTTATGCAGTTAAAAATTTTTCCTTGAATTCCGTTCTTTAAAAGAATATAATAAAGAAGATTCCTATCTACCCAATCGAATGCCTTTTGCATGTCGATGAATGCACAATATGTACTGAGGCCTTGCAGCTGTCTATTTCTTATTATAGATGTTAAAACAAAAATGTGGTCTTCACACGATCTTCTTCTTCTGAAGCCATTTTGTTCGTCCTGTAGGAGATTGTTATGTTCACAGTGGTCATAGATGCGACTATTTATAAAAGCAGAGAACAGTTTACCAACGCAAGATATTAAACTTATACCCCTATAGTTAAGTGGGACTTTTGGGTTTTTTGTAGAGGATTTAGGAATTGGTGAAATAATTGACATTTTCCAGTTATTTGGTATCATACCTAAACTAAATAATTTATCCATAAGAAAATGGAGCTGGATAAAGACAGATTCAGATTTTAGCACTTCATTTGGTATATTATCAATTCCTGAAGATTTGTTATTCTTAAGTTTCTTTATAATACTCTTAAACTCCCCGAGTCCAATATCCTTATTCAGTTCCAAATTGCAGTTTTGCATGTTTTCCTCCATGTGGGCTTTTTCTTCCATACATTTTTCATAAAAAACACTGTTTGTTGTTTCACTAGGTCTATTTAGCAGTTCTGAGAAATCGGAACGCCACTTATTGAAAACATGATTAACATCATCAATGAGTTGTCCATTTTGGTCATAGACTGCTATTGGTATTTTGTACTATTTCTTGGACCAAGTTTTTTTACCAATTTCCAGAATTCTCTAGGATTATTTGTACAAGTTTTCTCGATATTATTTACAATTTCTCTATTATATGTTCTCTCTGTATTTTTTAGTGATTTATCAAATATCTTTCTCTTTGATATAAAATCAGCACGCAATGCTTCTTTGACATGTCTCTGACCTTTAAATTTACAAATTAGATAAATATTAAGAATTTTCAGATGATCATATATATCAGTCAATATTCTGCTCCAAAATTTGTGAGCCAATTAAGTGACAGGATATCAATCACGTGCCACACCGATAAATAACGATATTGGCGTGTATAGAAAGTGTTATTGGCGCCTTAAGGCTATATTGGCGTCCTCAGTGCACTAGCACTTAAGTTAATGCAGCACTATGCCCTGTATGAATGTAGTCTTTGATTGTATTGACACCTTTCCAATCAAATTATCAATTACAATTGAAAAATACACAGCGACTTTTCCATAATCAAGATGCTAATTGCTATTAAGGATAATTGACAAAATTCCAATTGAAGCTTGTGTAACTAATAAAACTAAAAAAAATGAATCATAAAGATAATTTTACAATAAGAATAGGCCTAAAAGCGCTTTTATGAAATAGAGTTAAACATTTGAAAGGATAAAAATCAAAAGAGATAGATAAATAGATAAATAGATAAATAGAAAGCCAGATAGATAGCTATGGTAGATAGCTAGATAGACAGCAGGTAGATAGCTAGGTAGATAGCTAGATAGACAGCTAGATAGATAGCCAGGTAGATAGCTAGATAGATAGCTAGGTAGATAGCTAGATAGATAGCTAGGTAGATAACTAGATAGATAGCTGGATAAAAAGCCAAATAGAAAGCTGTATAGATACAAGTATGGATAGATGGACAGATTTTTTTCAGAATTTCAAAATGAAAACAGGCAACTATTTATTTACAAACATGACACTACAATGTATATCAGTCTAAAAATTTTGTTGCAGAATATAACAAATAGTGGATGTTGAGTCGACCAATATTGAGTTTTATTGGCCTCAGCAGGTAATATTGGTCTCGGCCTGCGGCAGGGTATAAGATAATAATAATAATAATAATAATAATAATAATAATAATAATAATAATAATAATAACTAGTAGACGGCCACCGCAGAGCGGTGACAAAACTTCACCTACTGCAGAACCAGTAACTCGAAATAGACACAGGTAGATGAGCAAGTAAAAAGTATGTGGAAATGATACAGGAATCCTACTGTAATACATTGCAATGCATGCAAGTATGCAAAAAACATAGATCAGTACGTAAACCAATACATGAGCCAGCAGGCTACATGCTCCATCGGACATGCACCAGTATATGCACCAGTACAATGTACCCTATCAGCGTGCCTCGGCAGCCCAACGTCGGCCCAAAGCGGGTCCGATGCTGCTGACATCGTACTGACACTGGGCCGACGCCGGACCGCCGAAGCACGCTGACAGGGTACACATGCAATGGACCAGTACATGCCCCAGTGAGTACATGCACCAGTAGTCCAGTACAATGTATCATACAGTGGATCAATACATGGACTGGTACATTGACCAGTATATGAACCAAGTACATGCTCCAGTACATGAACCAGTACTTGCACCAGTAGTCCAGTACAATGTACCAGTATAATGTACCAATACAATATAGCAGTGAAAAGGTTATTATATTAGGGGTTAGGATTAGGGTTAGGGTTAGGGTTAGGGCTAGGGTTAGGGTTAGGGTTACCAGTGAAATGGACCAATGCAATGGACCAGTACATGGACCAGTACATGGACCAGTGCATGGACCAGTACATGGACCAGTACATGGACCAGTACATGGACCAGTACATGGACCAGTACATGGACCAGTACATGGACCAGTACATGGACCAGTACATGGACCAGTACAGATATGATCGATTGAAATGATGGTACAATTCATTAATATAGACTTCAGAAATTACTTGAAATATGTGGTTTGTAACTTAAAATCGGTCTAGAATCAAAACGATTTAATGAAAACATATATAACTTTCCAGGACTATGTTAACGGAAGTTATGGATAGGTGTAGAGAGGTTCATTGCAATAGGATGATTCCTTCCTTGTCAAAATATTGGTATATTGTCAAAATTTGACAAAAATCATGAAATTTTCAGGGTCCGGCGATCTTTTATACTGTCATAGCTACAACAAAATGTTCAGAAAAGGAAAACTAGGGGAGAATTTGGCCTTTCCAAATCTGTTTTCAGATTCTCCGTAACTTAATTAGAACCGGAGTTACGGTAGATTGAAATTATGGTACAATTCAGAAATACGAACCTTAGAAGTCACTGAAAAAATGTAGTTTTTAACTTAAAATCACTCTGGAACCAAAACGGTTGAATGGAAATACATATAACTTGGCAGGATTATGTAAACAGATGTTAGAAGTATGTACAGGCAGGTTCATCAGAAAAAGATGATTCCTTCCTTGTCAAAATATTGATATATTGTTAAGATTTGACAAAAAACATGAAATTTTCAGGGTCCGGCGATCTTTTTAACCGTCAAAGCTACGACAAAATGTTCACAAAATAAAAACTAGAGGAGAATTTGGCCTTTCCAAATCTGTTTTCAGATTCTCTGTAACTTAATTAGGACCGGAGCTACGGCCGATTGAATTAACGCTTTCTTTGAGAAATGTGGAAAAATATCGTGAATTTTTCACTAATTTTTTGACCTTGTGACCTTTACTGTGCAACGTAGGTCAATCCGAGGACCTTGAAATTTTACAGGGAGCCTCTAGACTATTGTAGCAAGTATGTCTGTTATTTTTGTAACAATATCTTGATTCCTTCTATGTGTAAAAAAATCAAATGTCAAAGAAGTACACTTTTTTGTAATGTTTGACCTTGAGTTTGACCTTGAAAAACATTTTCTAGGTCAAAATCAATATGATATTCTGAATTGCAGTAGGTAACAAAGGGGGGGTCAGTCATGGATTGTAACCCTGTAGAATCAATATTTCCTTGTCAAAAAAGCGGAATTGTGTCATTTTTTAACATTTGTCGGTTAGCAATATTTGTCAATTTTTCATAAATCCGGTGAAGGAGGTAGACAAAATATGATTAGATATTATGAATAAGCAGGCCAATGTTCATCTGTCACATGTAAATCACGCTGATATCTGGAAAATAACATGGTAAAAAAAATTGCTGAAAATGGCACCTATTCAAACTTTTTCGGGTCAAATGACCTTGAAAAATGAGGTCAAGGTCAAATTTAAAGGTCTGTATGGGCTTATTAGGTGTATGTTTGGGGGGGTTTACTATGACATGTTAGCAGCTAACATCGATATTTCAAGGTCAAATTCTCAAGGTCACCGTTATTAGTGACACGGTATGATTTCAAAATTACGTAACTCAAAAACCGACACTGGTAATGGAAAATAAAGGGTCCTCGCAGGTGTCCCGTGAGTTCGGGCACCTTTTGGCACCAACGGTATGTCTCTACGACTTGCTGATTTTGACGCACAGGGGCAGACCTCAAACCATAAAAACGGACTTTGTACTATGTGACCTTGACCTACTTTCATGAAAGTAGGTCAAAGTATGTAGAAACTGTCTGAGACCTTTTCATGTACCAGAAAGTGAAAACCGGTAATAACCGGACAAGGTACATGTATTTGAAATATTGCAAAATCCGACTTTGAAAGGCTCCGTGACCTTGAAAAATAGGTCAAGGTCAATTTTTTCAAAATGACTCTCTTGTATTTTGGTAGGCTACGTATACAAATTTTTTGAAAATTTTCCGATGAAGTTTATCGGGAAGAATAATAATAATAAATAATAAATAATAAATAATAAATAATACCGAAAACAAGAAACTTCACCTATGTGTAGGTGAAGTTTAATAATATAATAATAATAATAATAATAATATGGATTTATATAGCGCTAATTTCAGTAAACTGCTCATCAGCGCTTTTTCAGGTCAAATCACGTGTAGGAATTCTGAAACAAATGAGTTTTTAGATTCTTCTTAAAGTTCTCTAGTGTCTTTGCAGTTCTCACTTTTTCAGGCAGACTATTCCAAAGCTTTGGTGCAGCATAGGAAAATGCCTGGTCTTCAAACTTATTTTTGTTGCATGGGGCAGGTTCTGCTAACAGCAATTTGTTGTTGCTTCTGAGGTTATGTTCTTGTTGAGATTTCAGTTTAATGAGGTCATGAATGTATTGTGGCGCCTGATTGTTTACTGCCTTCCATGTTGTTGTCATCAATTTGAACTGAATTCTTGCTGAGATTGGTAACCAGTGCAGTTGTTTCCTACTCTGACTGACACTGTCATGTTTTCTCAATCTCTCAATTAATCTAACTGCAGAGTTTTGAGCAACCTGAAGCTTGTTCAACAATCGACCGGCTGTGCCATACAGCAGTCCATTTCCGTAATCCAAATGAGGAGTGACAAGAGCATTTACTGCAGTTTTGACAACATCCTTGTCAAGGTTTTTTCTGAGTTTTGATAGGTTTCTTAAGTTGAAGTATGCATTCCGACACATTTTGTTGATCTGTTTCTCCATGGTCATATTTTTGTCAAAGAGCACACCCAAGTTGCGAACATGGTCTGCTGTTTTGATTTCAACATTGTCGACATTGATGGATGACATTTGAAGTTTTTTCAGTTGGTTTGGTGCTCCAATCAGAAGAAGTTCAGTTTTATCTCCATTGTTGCACAGCTTGTTGTCATGCAAGAAATTTCTGATTTCAGCAATACAATTTTCCATTTTCTGTTTTGCCTGTTCTTGACCCAAAAAGGTTGGTTTGAATGAAAGAATAAGTTGCTCATCGTCAGCATACTTCTGATCATGAACTTGATTTCTTTGAGCAACTTCACTGACTGGGGCAACATAGGAGTTGAATAAGATTGGACCAAGTTTGGAACCTTGAGGAACTCCAAAATTTAACGGAAGTTTTCTTGATGTTTTGTCATTTATAACCACTGACTGTGATCTTTCAGAAATGTAGGATTTGAACCATCTCAGAGCTGCACTCTGCACACCATATCTGTTACGCAGTCTGTCCAGCAAAATGTCATGATCAATTGTGTCAAATGCAGCAGACAGGTCTAATAATACTAGCATTGTCACTTCTCCATTACTCAGATTTAACATAATGTCATTATGGATTTTCATTAAGAGGGTTTCTGTGCTATGAAATTGTTTGTAAGCTGATTGTTTTTCATCGTCAAGTTTGTTCTGAGTGAGATAATTAACGTACTGTTTGATTACAGCACTCTCTATAATTTTGCTCAGGAAAGAAAGGTTTGACACTGGCCGATAGTTCTTTTTGATCAGTTCAAGCCCCTCTTTCTTCAGAAGTGGTTTTACAAGTGCATGTTTCAGTTCATGGGGCATTTCTCCAAGTGTTAATGACATGTTTACAATTTTTGTTATGACTGGCAGAAATTCATTAAGGCATTCAAGGAGTAGCCATGTTGGCATAGGATCCAGCTGACAGTGCTTGACAGGCATATCAGTGATCAGTTTCTTAACTTCTTCTTCTGACAGAGCCTTGAACTGATGTAGTTTGTGACTAGGCTTGGTTTGGGAAGAATCAACCACGCTTCCAGTTCTCAAATCTAACTTTGATCTTATGGTTTTGATCTTTTCATCAAAAAAGTTGTTGAAGTCATTTGCCAGTTCTGTGTCATTAGAGTGGTGGGGTAAAGGTAGATCTTGTTTTCTATTAAGGTGAGAATTGAGGAGTTTGAACATCGCTTTAGAATTTCCTTTTGTAGCTTGAATTTTGGACCTGAGATCATCTGACTTAAGCTGATTAAGCTTTTCATTGAGTGCATTTCGTTGTTCTTTGAAGTTATTCCAGTCTTTTTCAAGACCAGTTCTTCGCCATTGCTTCTCTGCTTTTCTCTTCTCTTTCTTAAGGGGTTTTATATCTTGATTTGTGAATGGGTTTGGTTTGCGTACTGTCACACATTTGGTATTAACAGGGGCATGTTTGTCAAAAATCTGTTCAGTTGAATTGTAGAGCATAACCAGTTTATTCAAGTAGACTGATCGATTATGATGCTGAATCTTTTGTGACAGATGCTGCTCAATATCTTTTTTGAATTTAGATATATTTATGCTGCGGGTTTTCCTGAAAGCAATCTCCTTCTGTGGATTCTTCCCTTTCTTGATGTCGATGTCAAAGAGTATACAGTGATGGTCTGATAGTAAATCACCAACAGCACAGTCTTTGAGCGCTGTTATTTTGTTGGTTATTACTAAATCAAGTGAGTTGCCATCCTTGTGTGTTGGTGAAGTAACATGTTGTACAAGATCAAACATTTCAAGAATATTGTTGAATTGGATAACTCTGGAATCATATGGTTTGTTTACATGAAAGTTGAAGTCTCCAGTTATTATAGTTTCATTGTGGTTAGTCTGATAATGGGATAGGAAGTTGGTAAATTCATTGAAGAATTCTGAAATGCTGTATTTGTTCTTATTTGAGGGTTCAGGCCTGTACACCAAGAGTATGGTAACTATTCTTCCATCTAATTGCAACTGAATTTCCATGTGCTCAAAAGTTTTCGTTTTCATGCTTTCCTTTTTTGTGGCTCGTATGCCGGTTTTAACAATGCATCCAACTCCACCTCCTGGTCTGCCTTCACGTGGTGAGTCCAGATAAAAATATTCTCCATTTCTTTGTAGTTCGCCAATTTCAACTCTGTCATCTGCTTTTAGCCAGGTCTCAGTGAAAAGAAAGACGTCAAGACCGAATTCATCTCTGAAGTCCTTCACTATCTGTGTTTTTTGTCGCAGGCTTTGAGCATTCCATAGGCATACTTTTACGGTCTGAGATTCATTTTTATTGGGAGGCTTTCTGGAATTGTCTGACCCTTGTAGGTCAGTTTTAGCTACATTTTCTAATTTATTTCTTTGGTCTCTTACAGTCGGAGCAGTTTTGGATTTTTGTTTCATTGTTAGACGTAAATCGTGCCCATTTTTCAAATCTTTTAATCCAGTGCGCACCACATCAGAGTACAGCATGATTGGCTTGGACATATTTAAGCTGTAGTCAACCTTGTTCAAAGTTGATGCTTACAGACAATGCAAGCAAGTATATCAATCAGGCAGGTTGGGCTTGATTCGCAAGTGTTACGTAAAGGCAACAAGCAAGTTGGTAAGTCAGGCAGGGTGGCAACACAATCAAGTTTATTTGTAAGGCAAGTCAGCTGGTTCAATTCAGTTTGTTTTGCAAGTGCTATTTATAGTCACACACACAAGCAAGTTTCTTAGGCAAGTTTGCTGGTTCAGGTTAGTTTGTTTGGCAAGCTGACTGGTTCAAATTAGTTTGTTTGGCAAATTGGCTGGTTCGCGAGTGCTTCTTATAGGCAACACAAGCAAATTAGTTTGTTTGGCAATTTGGCTGGTTCGAAACAGTTTGTTAGGCAAGTTGGCTGGTTGAAGTTAGTTTGTTTGGCAGGTTGGCTGGTTTGCAAGTGCTACATACAGGCAACACAAGCTTGTTAATTTGTCAGGCAAGTTGGCTGGTTGAAGTTAGTTTGTTTGGCAAGTTGGCTGGTTTGCAAGTGCTACGTACAGGCAACACAAGCAGGTTACTTTGTTAGGCAAGTTGGCTGGTTTGCAAGTGCTACGTACAGGCAACACAAGCTTGTTAATTTGTTAGGCAAGTTGGCTGGTTGAAGTTAGTTTGTTTGGCAAGTTGGCTGGTTTGCAAGTGCTACGTACAGGCAACACAAGCAGGTTAGTTTGTTAGGCAAGTTGGCTGGTTGAAGTTAGTTCGTTTGGCAAGTTGGCTGGTTTGCAAGTGCTACGTACAGGCAACACAAGCAGGTTAATTTGTCAGGGAAGTTGGCTGGTTGAAGTTAGTTTGTTTGGCAAGTTGGCTGGCTTGCAAGTGCTACGTACAGGCAACACAAGCAGGTTAGTTTGTTAGGCAAGTTGACTGGTTGAAGTTAGTTTGTTTGGCAAGTTGGCTGGTTTGCAAGTGCTACGTACAGGCAACACAAGCTTGTTAATTTGTTAGGCAAGTTGGCTGGTTGAAATTAGTTTGTTTGGCAAGTTGGCTGGTTTGCAAGTGCTACGTACAGGCAACACAAGCTCGTTAATATGTTAGGCAAGTTGGCTGGTTGAAGTTAGTTTGTTTGGCAAGTTGGCTGGTTTGCAAGTGCTACGTACAGGCAACACAAGCAGGTTAGTTTGTTAGGCAAGTTGGCTGGTTGAAGTTAGTTTGTTAGGCAAGTTGGCTGGTTTGCAAGTGCTACGTACAGGCAACACAAGCTTGTTAATTTGTTAGGCAAGTTGGCTGGTTGAAGTTAGTTTGTTTGGCAAGTTGGCTGGTTTGCAAGTGCTACGTACAGGCAACACAAGCTTGTTAATTTGTTAGGCAAGTTGGCTGGTTGAAGTTAGTTTGTTTGGCAAGTTGGCTGGTTTGCAAGTGCTACGTACAGGCAACACAAGCAGGTTAGTTTGTTAGGCAAGTTGGCTGGTTGAAGTTAGTTTGTTTGGCAAGTTGGCTGGTTTGCAAGTGCTACGTTCAGGCAACACAAGCAGGTTAATTTGTCAGGCAAGTTGGCTGGTTGAAGTTAGTTTGTTAGGCAAGTTGGCTGGTTTGCAAGTGCTACGTACAGGCAACACAAGCAGGTTAGTTTGTTAGGCAAGTTGGCTGGTTGAAGTTAGTTTGTTTGGCAAGTTGGCTGGTTTGCAAGTGCTACGTACAGGCAACACAAGCTTGTTAATTTGTTAGGCAAGTTGGCTGGTTGAAGTTAGTTTGTTTGGCAAGTTGGCTGGTTTGCAAGTGCTACGTACAGGCAACACAAGCAGGTTAATTTGTTAGGCAAGTTGGCTGCTTGAAGTTAGTTTGTTTGGCAAGTTGGCTGGTTTGCAAGTGCTACGTACAGGCAACACAAGCAGGTTAATTTGTTAGGCAAGTTGGCTGGTTGAAGTTAGTTTGTTTGGCAAGTTGGCTGGTTTGCAAGTGCTACGTACAGGCAACACAAGCAGGTTAGTTTGTTAGGCAAGTTGGCTGGTTGAAGTTAGTTTGTTAGGCAAGTTGGCTGGTTTGCAAGTGCTACGTACAGGCAACACAAGCTTGTTAATTTGTTAGGCAAGTTGGCTGGTTGAAGTTAGTTTGTTTGGCAAGTTGGCTGGTTTGCAAGTGCTACGTACAGGCAACACAAGCTTGTTAATTTGTTAGGCAAGTTGGCTGGTTGAAGTTAGTTTGTTTGGCAAGTTGGCTGGTTTGCAAGTGCTACGTACAGGCAACACAAGCAGGTTAGTTTGTTAGGCAAGTTGGCTGGTTGAAGTTAGTTTGTTTGGCAAGTTGGCTGGTTTGCAAGTGCTACGTTCAGGCAACACAAGCAGGTAAATTTGTCAGGCAAGTTGGCTGGTTGAAGTTAGTTTGTTAGGCAAGTTGGCTGGTTTGCAAGTGCTACGTACAGGCAACACAAGCAGGTTAGTTTGTCAGGCAAGTTGGCTGGTTGAAGTTAGTTTGTTTGGCAAGTTGGCTGGTTTGCAAGTGCTACGTACAGGCAACACAAGCTTGTTAATTTGTTAGGCAAGTTGGCTGGTTGAAGTTAGTTTGTTTGGCAAGTTGGCTGGTTTGCAAGTGCTACGTACAGGCAACACAAGCAGGTTAATTTGTTAGGCAAGTTGGCTGGTCGAAGTTAGTTTGTTTGGCAAGTTGGCTGGTTTGCAAGTGCTACGTACAGGCAACACAAGCAGGTTAGTTTGTTAGGCAAGTTGGCTGGCTGAAGTTAGTTCGTTTGGCAAGTTGGCTGGTTTGCAAGTGCTACGTACAGGCAACACAAGCAGGTTAGTTTGTTAGGCAAGTTGGCTTGTTGAAGTTAGTTCGTTTGGCAAGTTGGCTGGTTTGCAAGTGCTACGTACAGGCAACACAAGCAGGTTAGTTGGCTGGTTTAAGTTAGTTTGTTAAGCAAGTTGACTGGTTAAGGTTAGTCTGTCTGGCAAGTTGGCTGGTTTGCAAGTTTTATGTACAGGTAACACAAGTGGTATTTATAAACACCAGTAAATTAATACAGAAACAATTGAAAAGAAAAAGTTTGAAGTTACTAATTAGAACACAAAATATGAAGGTAGTTATTTATGGTATATATATCATCAATATAGGTAGTAGTCACGAATAAAGTGATAAATTAAGCTTACAAAAACAGGATAGAAACAAAAACTGAAGTACACAAAGGAGTAGATATGTATTTGTTGAAGTTGAGGGTTTGCTGTCTGCTTGGCTATGTTCTTGGAGGCTGTTGGTTCTTGGCAGTGTGTTGAGCTCTTCAAATCCCGAAAAATAATGCTGTCAAGTGTTGTGGTAAGTGTCTGGAGTACTATATGAGTGCTGAAGATAAAAAATATGAGAATGAGAAAGGTTTAGAGGTGCAAAAACGAAGGTACAATGAGCGAAAATGGGCGAAAATTGAGGTCCCAACAATGTGTATTGAGAGCAGGAAACGAAGTGAGAGAGAAACTGCAAGATTTTGCACTAAAATCACATGGAAATAGCACAAAAACAGTAAATAACAGGTAAGAAACACTTTACCGACAAGCACACACAATAACAGCAGTCAAATAAACCCAGAGCTTCTTTAAAAGATGAAAATATCCACTGCTGATTTATCACTGTGCTCACAGCCAGAAGCGCCACCTGTCATTAATAAGCGTGCAACGATCCCAAAATGTGCAGTGATCAATCTGAAATGTGCAGTGATCAATCTGAATTTGTGCAGTGATCAAATTCAACCTTTTTGTGCTAAATTATGATGAACTGTAGAATCCCCACAATATATTTTGTATTTCAACTAATTTGATACTTTTGTCTGCCTGATGATCGTCAATTGGTCATCTTTTGGAAATTTGTAATGTTTGATATAACAATGCCAGCCCTTAAGAACACCCGATTGGTTATCCATATTAATGGTGATAGTTCGCGCAAGACAATAAGCGCAGTGATAAAATTTTGTTTTTTTATACCCTGGCCTGCGGCCTCGACCAATATTACTGCTTCGGCCAATAAAACTCAATATTGGTCTCCTCACCATCCGCTATCTATGTAATATTTGGCCCTGGTCAATCAAATTTGCCACAATAATATCTACATTTTACTTTTTGTACCTCTGCTCAATGTGCTCATGAAGCTGACTGAACGAATAAAACAAGAGCTGCACACCTGGGAAGAAGATAAACATACCACCAAAAACGAAATACACAGTTTAGTCACCAAGTACACCTTCACTGACGAGTTCTATGGAATCCTCATTTTATTGGTCCTCCATTTGTCTGTTGCTAAGAAATTGGTTAGAAAACAATGGATAACAGAATCCACAACACAAAAAGAGAAATAACGATGTAGCGATGTAACAGAACTATAAACACACTTAGTACACACCAAGTATGTCTCTAAATAGCCCAATCAGGTGCTGATGAGACGTAAAACACAAACTCACTCACTCACTCACTCACTGTACCACTCCTCATCAAATATTATCAATAGGAAATATATATATGTGGACTTTCAAAGCATTACAGGTGATTTCATTACCATGCGATTCTTGTCATTCTCACTTGGCTTTGAGGAATCAATGCTAAACCAACACCTACTACGTTTGATAAAGCAAATGTGTGACGTTTAAAATGTTGACAGTAAATCTTGAACTCCCAATTATTATAACTTTATGACTAATATCTAACCTCAGTGATGTAAATTTTAGAAGATAAAGTAATTTCAGCCCCTTTTATTTAGTTATTTGCATGAGAATTAAATGTGAATGAATCAGACAGACTGGCTTTTGTTGAATGGAGCACTGGGGAAGTCTTGATTGTGTAATGTTATGTCAGATGATCATTGTCTTCCCTGCTAATCCTTTCAATGACTGAAGCCAAGATCACTGGGGTAAATACATCAGTGGATATCAGGCTTGGCTGCTCCATGTCTCCGCATGGTGTAATTGTTACATAATCTTAATGTCAGTCACGTGTACAGTTGGTGGTTAAGTGGCTGGCTAATATGCAGAACACATCAAAAGCAGCAGTCATGAAATTATGGAGATATTTTAATGAAGAAAAATGCTTTCAAAATATAATTTTCCAAAATATCCTTTTATTACTAATATTAGTTAAAATCTACTTTATTCGGCAAATTGTCATTTTATATTTTCTTCCCTAAAATGGCTAAAAACTCAGTACTATAATGATTATCATGAGTTTTTAAAGTATATTTTTATGAAAATAAACATACAATGTATATCAGTTGTGAAAATCATAAAGTGGAAATGGCTTTTTAAACATCTTATTATTGTTTGACAACTAAATTTCATGACTGACTTCTTGTCTGAATCATACAGGCCAAAAGAAAATGATGATAGAGAAAAAATTCAAATAATAAATAGATTCAGATAAAAATTGGTTCCCATGGAGATTAGTGAAATATTATAAGCTGTCAAGTCAATCTGAATTCGAAATTGCTAATGTCCTTATTTTTCAAAACCCTTAATTATTGTCTGTGCCCACGTTTTAACTGTTCTCCAAATTTTGGGTTGGGGGGGCGGCCTTTCCTGCTAACCCCGCCCCCCCCCCCACCCTGCTGAGGGTATGCTGCTGTGCAGCCTACGTTTCAACATGAAGTTCCAAAATTTGTCAAATTAATAAGTCAACAGCAATCACTGCATGGTATTAATAATTTGTTCCTGTGTAATTTTAACGGATGATTATAAACAATGAGATGCTCTCAACTGCTGTTTTGCAGTTACTTTCAATTGGGTACTAAATAAAAATAAATTGAAACAAATAAGTTGAATTGCAAATCAAACTAGATTTAAACGTATGCAGAGACAACATCACAATGTGGAGTAGTGGTTAGGCCTATTTTATTGAAGCTTACTTAATTCATAATCCTACAAAAGATTTACAACAAAATAAGTCATCACAGTTAAGTTTCAGTCTGATACACATTATATTATCCAGAGTATGTAAAAAAGTGACAATTTTGGCTTATCCTATGCATGAGTTTCTTCAGTTGCCTCCTGCACCTCCAGATCATGAGGTTTAGGGTTGTATGCAGGATTCAGCCCTCTTGTGGATTCTGTGCGGAATAAAGAGAATGGCAATTCCGAAGGTCTGGTGGACTTCTTGTAGAGAACGATTCCAAGAACGGCAAGAAAAGTTACTCCAAAAACTACACCAATGACGATCCCTGTAATCATCCCTGGGTCATAACCTGAAATGAAAATATTACAGCTGAAGTCAAAAGAACTGATTTGCCTTCAACGTGATGTGTGCAAAAATGAGTGCTGCTATTGGTTGAGAGACCCTGCATAATAGCTATATGCTTTACTTAGCATGACATAGGTATTTCACAGCCAATTGAAAAGTCCCTCAAGCTGTCATAGACCAATCAAATACCTAGAAAATATGACGTGTTCAAGCTTCTCACCCAATGCAGTTTTACTTGAATCATTCCTTCTGACTTCGGCTATAAGAGAGCTGGTACTATATCAAAGGGATTTTTTTGTAATAAAGTTGTAGATGGAAACTGGCAATATTTTTGTTGTTTCGGAAAAGTTTTTAATGTGAAACTGATTGTGGCAAAAGACATTTCTATTTTTGCAGACTTTTACCTGAATAACGAAACAACAGGAACGTAACAAAAGAAAATTAAACATTTGCATCATCAACCAATCTATTTGATATTAAACTGCACCTGAAGGAGGATCTCCCTGAGATTGTGTTGTATCTATTGATTCAGCTGAAAAACAAAAAACATGGACACATTTAGAGCAATATCGATTGTTTTTGTTATGAAAAATTGCCGCTGAATGATCCATGTCCCTCTTAAAAGCGCTGAATTATATAATACTCTGTTTTAAGGTATCTCTGTACCATGCATCTGCCAGCAACTTTGACTAATGATATAATACGGTTCAGTCTTTAAATTTAATGTCAAATTGATTCATAAAAAAGCTGTTGTTTTTGGTGAACAATTTTGAGTTTAAAAAAACTAATTGTTAAATGTTCCATTTCTTACGTGTCGTAGAAGGTCTAGATGTGCTACTTGAAGTCGATGAAGTACTTGAGGTTATTGTTGAAGTTGAACTACCGGTACTTGCACTGGTATTTGCACTGGTACTTGTACCTTCTTCAGTTGACATCTCACTTGTGGTCTTGGTGATCATGAGCGGTGATGTGGCGGTTTGTCTTTGGGTTGTTTCAGTAGTGGTCTGTGCGGAGCTGGTTGTCTCATCAAATGTTGCATCTGAGGAATTTGAGACATTATTGTACAAATTCTAACACTACAAATCATCACACTGCATTAAGATGTAATAGCCAACATAGATATTATAGTGTAACTTGCTTCCCCAATTGTGAAATGAGAAGTTCTTCGTCAGTCAAACATTTGGATCAGCAACTGCAATTTACACCAGATTGATTGTGTCAAACGTAACCATGTGTATGGACAATCGCCTTCTCTAATATTGAAACTACTGTGTTTGACATTACATATAGGGGAGAGTCCCCTCGATCAGAAAACCTAACTTCAGCTGCTCAGTGTGGAAAGGGTATTAGTGCTATGAGTCTTAAAAGTGACCAAAAAGATGGAGATTGAGTTGAAATATATTGTGCTACAGCGTTGCAGACAAAGCTTGATCTATATGGACACTAGACCATTTCCAAAAAAAAGCTCAAATTCTCAAATCACCAACTTGGTATCCTCGATTGGACCACCGAGTTGCATCGATCGGACCACCCCAGAAAGCAATGTTTGAAATAATTAAAGTTATTTCCATCATTAAATAACCCACAAACATGATTTTCTGTTTGTGTCAGCTAACCTCAGATCAGATAAACCTTCAATTTTGGAATTTTTTACTTTTCAGCATTGTTCCAGAAAATGCCTGTAGAGGGCATCTTAGCATGGGAGTTAAATTATCGTAATTAATTTAACATATTTCTTGGCCATAATTTTATGTGTGTAGGGATTATTTCTTTATAAAAAGCTGAAATTGTCATGTTTTTGGGCTGTATTATGACTTTGCATACATCCATGAGGTGGTCCGATCGAGGACACTCAACTGGTCCAATCGAAGGAATATCTGTCATTTGCAAAATTTAAGCCAGTGCCCTGAATTTTATAGATAAATGAATTTTTCTTTTTCGTTTTGGGAGACAATTAGTTGAAGGTCACTGAAACAGATTCTGAAGGATTTCCCAGCAGTATGTGAATTCTGACTGTGTGAGACCTGAATGACAATGTTAGATCAGACACTTCCATTTTATACTTGTTACCTGAACTTCAAATATCAATGATTTTTCAAATCAAACAATCATGACCATTTCCAAATCACTCAAGACAGGACAGTTGTTCATAAGCTTAATAATTTTGTCACAATCAGAGTGTTCCGATCGAGGCACCGGTCCGATCGAGGGGACTCTCCCCTAATACATATTCTACTAGTTGGAAGTGAGGATTGAGGAGCTACTTGGTGATGTTATAACTCAAAATCGGTGTCCAGCTGCCACTTTCACCATATCTGAATCTCTGGAAAGTTGAACGTAAACTTACTGTTATTTACTTGGCACACGAAGTGTCTTGGCACACTTTCACGGCAGAAATAATTGTGCCATTTTCCACTATAGCCGTAAACAGATCCGCAAAACATATCTATATTCTGGTAAGGCTGGCTGGATGCCCAATTTTCATATCCGACTTCTTCAATTTCTTGCTTAGTTGCATCCCAGTACCACGGGGCATCTGGACAGGAAGGTAGTATTGTAAAGTACTGACATTGGATGAATTCCATGTAATATTGTTGTTATTCATGAACTTCAGCATTGCTTTCAAATGTTAATTATTTATAAAATTATCTGTGTTATCACATACATTCTTAAATTTTATTAAATTAAAACTAAAGACGGGTAACATATTCTTTTTCAAAACTTATTGTCCTTTTGTAGTTTCCATGCATGCTCATTGTGCATTTGCATATTTCAAACTTACATTTACATTGGAATGTTATAGCAATTAATACAGAATAGAATAGAATAAAACTTTATTTTGAGTCGCCATGTATAAATAAAACAATAGCTACAAGCTAATTAGCGACAATAAAAGAGATAATAACAATAAAACAACTATAAACAAAGTATACACTAACAAAAAGGGATGAAAATGTCATTAATTATCACAGCTAGTACATTTACATGTGGGACCATTCCAAGTCGATGTAATTTTCTTAAATAAATTAAGTTAATTTCAGCTTTGTATTTGGCTGGTATCTGGTTCCAAATGTGTGGTCCATAGTATGAAAAAGTATTTTTCCCGTACTTGATTTTAGGGAATTTTGGTACTTCCACTTTCATCTTATCTCTGAAAGTCTGAATTCATAGTCTGTGTCTTTTTTAATTATCAAATTATTAAAAAATTCAGGATTCATTCCATGGACACACTTGAACACCTCAATAGCCGACACTTGCAACCTTGCTACATGTAGAGTAAACCTTTTCGTGCTATTTAACAATTCATGATAATTACTCAAGATCATAATCATTTGTTACAAATCTCAATGCATTTTCTTGTATCCTTTCAACAAGTTTTACAGATAACTTCCCACAAAAATTCCACACAACAGGACAAAAATTAAAGCATGACATGATGAATGCATTAAAGAGTAATTCCTTTTCAGTCTTGCCAAGCACGTTTTTGAAGCGCTATAGTACTTTTAGTTGCTTGAACATGATCATCAAAATTCAGCTTTTTATCAATAGTAATACCCAATAGCTGAACTTGATCACTTGGTTTAATCTTACATGTGTCATTAATAATAATTTCAGAGGGCATGTCATCATTACCAATAGGAGAGATAAACATAACGTCGAAGTTATCTGGGTTAATTACTTTGAAACCATTCAATTGCAATTTTTGTGTCATTGATCAGATGAACAACTGCTTCATCAAGTTTTTCATTTGCAGCACTTAGACTGTTGTCATTTGCATAATTGAAAATGTTACAAGATTTGATATGAGGAAATATGTCATTAATAAAGACTTTAAATATAATGGGCCAGGGCATGAGCCCTGAGGGATACCCTTAGTGGTTCCAGCCCAGTGACTTTGAATATCATTCAACTTGACTCGTTGCTGTCTTCCTTTTAAATAACTATTCATAAACTGACATGCATCATCAGAGAAGCTGTATGCTTTAAGTTTTGTCACAAGAAGTTCATGTGGTATTGAATCAAAAGCCCTGGATAGGTCCATAAATAATGTTGCAACATGGTTGTTTCCATCCAGGGCTTTCTTCCATGTGTCAACAGCATATGTTAAAACCAGACTGCACCCATGTCCTTTCCTGTATGCGCGAAGTAGATCATTAAAGTACTTCTGCATATAATGCTCGATTTGTTCTGCTACTATAGCTTCAAAGACTTTTGGAAAGACACTTACTATATTAATGGCCTGTAGTTCTTTTTGAAAATTGGACAAACTTCTGCTTTTTTCATGTCATTTGGGAAAGTGCATGAACTGAATGAACTGTTAACAATACAATGGAAGTGAATGGTTTTGACAATTCTGTTGAATCTGTTGAACACAATTTCACAGTTCTGGGGGAATACCATCATAACCTGTTGATTTATTTCACTTAATGTTTTTCAGTTTGCTTTTAACATAATCATCAGTAACATGAGCAATGTCAAACTGTGAATAATTGTCTCTTAAACAGCTTTTGGTAGTAAATACACTGTTATGATCATCACCTTGATTGGTTTGTTGACCAACCCCAATATCATCAGCCATTGTAACAAAGTAATCATTTAGCACATTACTAACTGTCGATTGTTCACAAATTATATTTTCACCTTCTTTTAATATTAATGATCAATTATAAAATATATATATTATGCTTCCAGATCCCTGATTGCAATTTTTAAAAAAAAAAAAAGGCTTCACACAGTTCCAAAAATCCTTAGGAGACACATTGGAATTATTACATTTACTTGCGAAATACTCTTTAATAGCACAGCGTCTGAGATTAATCACTTAGTTTCTCCCAATTGTGGTTACACCTATTTTTGTAGAATAGGTTCTTTAACCGGTTTCTCAGATATATCTCTTTCATCAAGCTAGATGTCATGTATGGTACTTTACTTCTTCTCACCACCTTGCTTTTCATGGGTGCATGGTCATTTAAAACTTCATTATGGTCATTTAAAATTTCATTATACGTATGACAAAAATTCGAATACTGATCATTGGTGTCATTAAAGACAGTACAAACTGACATTGGTAAGATATCTATCACCTTTTGGAATTTATTTTGATCAAACTCTTTAACTTTTTTGCATATCAAATTCCCTGCCTGTGAAGAGATGTAGCTAGTTTGTAAGGATTAAATACATTACTTTTAAAAAAAACAAAAGGATCACTCCTCGACAGGATGCCACAATCTTTTGGTTGTTTAAAAATGCATTTATTTTTTGTTTCTTTTTTTTACTGACCCTTTTACATTTTATTTTGGCTGCCTTTAAGGGCATTTTCAGTGCACATTGATGTACTTACAACAGACACTTAATAGTCACCTACTTCTTGCACTTGTGCGGAGTCCTATCCAAAAGGAGTCAGCCGGGTCAATGTGCATGTTTTCATGGATGAATCTGTTCTTGTGGACATCCAGTATCGTCGCTAAATTTGCATTGTCACCACCCAGCCTCTTACATTCTGCTTTTGCACTGTCCCAGGGGAGAGAGACATCTGAAGTGAAGAAAAACAGAAAATAAAGACCTGTGACAACACACCTGTTTCCGTTGACATATATATACAGTTAAAGAAGTTGCTCGTGAATAAGGAGGGAGCTCACCTCAAGACCACTGTATTTAATTTAGTGTGTTAGAGAAACTGTAGCACTTTTCTTTAGCTCCAAATTCAAATGGGAAACATGTGTCTCTGGCTTCAATTTGAAATTACATAGATGTTTAAATTGACCTGCATTAAACTATGCATCATGTTTCTTTTGTTAAAAAATTATAATAATTCTTGATAGAAGTAAAAATCTTACCGTTTGCGAAATAAAGGCATTCTTGGCCATATGGGAGCCAATTCTCATCAGGACAGTGACCTTCATGAGCTGGTGGAAGTGTGGAAGCTGGGACTGGAAATTATATTTGAATGAATCACAGGCATAAACAATCTGATTCGTGGATTGAGTCAGTGGTATAATTCCTTTAAACGCATACTTATCACAAAGAAGAAACCCAAATTCAGGATTATCCCGATAGTCGGGATTCTTGAAGAGAATACTTACCTAAGCCCTGTATACTATAACAATAGGATTCCTCTAACTACCTCCTAATATTCACTGCTCCCTCAAAATAATGGACGCTCCCCGCGCTCCCCGTCACATCCGGGTCATCGCGCATGCGCCGTCAGTTTCTTCCTAAGCACCTGTCCTAACCAAAAGAACTAGTGTGCATGGGTGGAAGGGAGGGGCAATGCTCAGGGCTTAGGTAAGTATTCTCTTCAAGAATCCCGACTATCGCGATAATCTTGAATTCTTAGTCGTTCATACTTACCTAAGCCCTGTATACTATAACAATAGGATAGACTCCCAAAGCAGTACTCAGGAGGGTGGATAATACACTAGTTCAGGTAAAATCCAATCCTATAAGGATTCGAACCCAAATTTGAGGTCCTTACCTCAGGGAGGTGGATGGGAAACCAAAGACAAAGTCAGTTCACTTCCAAATTTGAGGTCCTTACCTCAGGGAGGAGGGTGGGTAACACAGAACCTAGAACACCAGCAAAGGAAATTTGAGGTCCTTACCTCACTGCTTAGATAGAAGGCCCAAAGCCAGAAACAAACTTCTGAACCAGACTCGCTGGCGATGTGATCTTGGAAAGACACCAGAGCGATTAAAAGTAGAACAAGCCGACTGTTATCAGAACAGAGGGAATTGAAAACACATGGAAGCACAGCACTAGCAGTAGGCTGAGGCCACATAGACAGAGACCCATTGAGGGGCGAATGCAAGACACTAACCATAGGTGTAGCTGCCTTGAGCACTCAAGCTATGCCAACAGCAAGGGCCATGCAAGGAAAGGAACCTAGACGAGGAGGCCTGTACCAAATAAGGTGAACCAGTGACGTTCGCTAAAGAACGGGAAAACGAGTCACCCCAGGAACAACTGTGGATAAAACAGTGTGAGAGTGATGTAAGATTGTGGAGAAGCCTGCCAAGCAAGGGAGGAACCGCAGGAAAAGGTATCCCAACAATGAAGGGATCCACAAGCAAGAACCAAGGGCATATAACTATGATATAAGCCTGGTCAAACATGAGAAGCGAAGTACCGTGGCGACACCAACAGAGCACGTCAAGTGATGGAAGGTGACTGGGAACAAGAGGTCGAGGAGAGGACCTTGTGTGAAACAACAAGAGTCTCACAAAAGAAAGCCAGGAAGAAGCCGCAAGCGAACCCCTCGGAAGAATGACACATTCAGCTGGTGGGGTGGTAGACTGAGCCATACACAGCCAAGGAGGCAATGATCATGGCTGATATGTACAAAGGGACAGGCCAGAAAGTCAAGTCACTGTGACAACAGAGCGGCAAAGGCCGAGATTTTCAGGCAGGTGGCCAACAAGGTACACTGCTGATATAAGCAGGGCAGAGGAAAGCCGGAGCCCCGACCACAGGCTGGACATGGCAGTCCACTATGGGATAGGCGACACCCAAGCAGGGACGGAGCCATCCATAGGGAAAAAGCAAGGGCACCTGCAAGCATGGGGAGAGCCAATGCAGGATCCTGAAAGGCTGAAAACCCGTGCCAAAGGGGAGTCAGGAGGATCAGGAAAGCAACAAGTCACGCAAAACAGACCACACTGAGGAAGTTCAACAAAGCAGCTCCTCAAGGGGAGAGAGACTGATCAGTGCATATATGAAGCCGGGGCGACCGCGGGTCGGCTGCACAAGGAAGACCAAGCTGCCGTTGGTAACGGAAAAAGAACAGAGTCGCCCAACAATGAGAGACTACAAAGAAAAGGCCCCATTAAGTGAAAGGCTCCAGGGCTGAGCACATTGCCGGCAATGCCAGGAAGAATGATCAGAGACTGGACTGAAAAAGTCAAAACGTGCCCACAGGGCATGAGTGAGTCGCTGCCAAGAGTAGGGGAAGCCCGAAACACATCATGAGACATGGGGCACCATTGCAGTTGAGGCATCTCAAACATGTACACAGCAAGGTATGCGCAGAACATGAAACGCCAAGTACGCCCGTTGACTGCCCGAATGACATAGCTTGGCATGGCGCACCATCGCAGTTGAGGCATCAACGGTGCCAAGAAAAGACGGTCCTCGAGGTATCGCAAGGGCTATCCCACTCAGATAAGAGGACAAAATATGGCCGGAGCACAGGCATATCGGGAAGAGCAAGGAAGCCGGGAAACCATAAGTCTCACTAAGTTCCGTGTTTGGCTGAGACAGCACAGCCCCCAATACGGAAGATAATAAGAAAAGTGGTGGAACATGAAAATAAAAGTTAGAATTGCTGCCATCAAACCATGACACAGAAAAGCTGGATCAAGGGAAGGCAGTATGCACATCATCTGGTAAAAACAACTACCAAGATACACAGCAAAAGTTGAAAGAAAAACCATCTGTAGTAGGCATGTCCAGAGCAAAGATGGCAAGTACAAATGCAGGCCACTCGATCAGGAGAGGGGACCAACAGAAACCAACACCAATGTCGCAGGTACCAGCAGCCCAGGGGCATGAGGGACCAGCAGCAAATCAACTCAAGGTTGGCTAATAGTCTGGATGTAGCCCAGTCTGAAGCTGGACAAAAAGACAATGAAGTGGCCAAAAAGCCATAACTGTATGGCGTATAACCACAAGAATACAGAACATCAGAGTGAGGAAAACACTGTCATGTTCACACAGATCACAGTAAAAAATTGTGAAGCTTGATCACCACAGAACAGCAAATGCAGAAATCCTGGTGAAGGAAACACCGCCATGGTTCCACAACCGTCAAGTTCCGTCATGGCCAAAATGGCCACAGAACAGTATCAGGTCAAGAATGACATGCAATCACAACTCCACAGCAGTACCAAGTATAGCGCGGAGAGTGTGCCAAGACGCAACATGACGGGAAGGAACATTCCTCAGAATGTGCTAAAACGCCAGTGGTGCAGGGCCCAACACAGATTGCGGGCCATGACAAACCACAACAACTGGTAGTATACTCCCAGTAGAACAGTTTGTAGAAGCAAGGAGAATATGCGACATTCCAGGGAATGTACCAGAGCTCCAGACAAAATAGCAAAAGGCAAGGTGTACTACCACAGCAGTCACCATATTGCAACACTATTCATATCAAAAAATAATAATAAAGCCACAACCCCTGTAGTATACTCCAGCATATACAGTGTGTGGAAGAAGGAGGAGACAGACCATTTCCAAGTATGGACTAGAACTCCAAACCAAAACGGCTAAAGGCAAGGGGCAACCACCAAAGTAGCCACCAAATTGCCACACTTCAGGAAAATGCAATCCTCAACAGACAGACAGACAGACAGAAATAGTTTATTGTTGTTCAATGTTTACATATTAACATACAATGCAGTAAAGTTAAAGTTTGAGTCATTTCACATTGGTTTACTTTTCAAGAAACATTATAAAGTGACAGTTACAAATACAGTGCACGCAGCATCTTTTGAAGCTGCAGAGTTCAAAGTGTCCACCAACGATGAAGCACTCTTTTTCATTTGTGTATACCGACCTCCATACTCCCCAAATCATCCAGTTACGTTTGCTTCCTTCTTAACTGAATTCATGGATTACCTTCACCAGATACTAACAGATCGATCCGAATTTGTTATGCTTGGCGATTTCAATGTCCATGTAAATAATCAAGACAGTAGAGATGCAAAAAACTTTATTGATATTTTGTCTTCATGTGGCCTTCAGCAACATGTTACTGAAGCCACTCACAAATCAGGCAATACTCTTGATTTGTTTATAACACCAATTATATCAAGAATAACTTTATCAACACCATCAATTGACTCTTACATCAGTGATCATGCTTTTGTCTCATGTAACATCAGCATCGTTAAGGCTAAAGTGGAGAGACAGACCGTCACATATCGCAAATTGAAATCTATCAATGAGATTGACTTCAAAAAGGATCTTAAATCCGTATGCGACATTGTCATCAGTGCTGAAACTGACTTAGCCAATGAATATTACACACAACTGTCTTTGCTATTAAATCGTCATGCACCACTGATCACAAGGCGAATTTCAACTCGTGCCTTTGCACCTTGGTTTGACGAAACAGCAATGTCAATGAAACGGGAGAAACGAAAACTGGAAAGAATATGGGTCAAGTCAAGATCTTCATCGGACTATGACAATTTTCAGCCAGACTTATTTATCGGGATCACATTTCAGAAAAGAAATCTGAATATCTCAACAATAAAATCCATGAATGTGGTCGCGACACTGCAAAACTATACAGAGAAGTGTTTACCCTTCTCAACCTCAGCAAAGAAAATCCACTGCCAAATTCAATTTCTGATCAAACACTTGCTAATGAGTTTGCATCTTACTTTGTTGATAAAGTGGAAAAGATCCAGCAAGAACTTAACCATCATCAACCGTATGAGCCAGTGCTCAACACAAACTCCAGGTTTGATTGCTTCAAGCCACTAGAGGTCAATGAGGTCACCAAAATTATTGCCAACTCCAAATCAACAACCTGTGTGACAGACCCGCTTCCTACGGTACTCATCAAGAAATACATTGATGTAACTGCACCAGTGATCACCAAGATAGTTAACACGTCGCTGACATCTGGTGTATTTTACAATCACTGGAAAACTTCAGTTGTACGTCCACTCATCAAGAAAGCTGACCTGGATACAGCAGTTTCAAACTATAGGCCTGTGAGTAACTTGCCCTTTATTTCAAAGATCGCTGAAAAGGGAATGCTGCATCAGCTTGTTCCACATATTAGTGAGCATGATCTTATACCAGACTATCAAAGTGCCTATAGGAAGTATTACAGCACCGAAACAGTTCTACTCAAACTTGTTAATGACATCCTTTGGGCAATGGAAAAACAACAGGTAACATCATTTCTCGCATTGGATCTATCGGCAGCATTCGACACGGTCGACCACAAGATACTGCTCGATGTGCTGCATTCATGTTTTGGAATAGCAGGAACAGCTCTAGACTGGTTCACATCGTACTTGTCATCACGTTCTCTCAAGGTTAAGATCAAGGATGTTGAATCAGATGTGAAGCATCTCACATGTTCTGTTCCACAAGGCAGCGTTGCGGGACCAGTGCTTTTCACTGCATATGCCAGCACACTGGCAACAGAAGTGACTGACAACAACATAACTGGCTATGCAGATGACCATGGATTATACAAGAGTTTTCAGGTTTCATCTGAAAACAGTAACATCGAATCGCTTCAATCATCTTTGCGAACAGTGAAAACATGGATGAATTTTAACAAGTTAAAGATGAATGACAGTAAAACTGAATTTATTTATTTTGGCAGCAGATATCAACTTTCAAAATGTGTGGCGGATAACATCGTCATTGACAGTGGCAGGGTGAAACGTGCTGATTCGATAAAGTACCTTGGTGTACTGCTTGACAAACACTTATCGTTTCAGGATCATATTTCGGCGAAGTGTCGTACAGCAGCAATGAACATCCAGTACATAGCATCAATACGAAAACATCTGACTCTGGACTCTGCCAAACAGCTTGCCTCATCATTGGTATTGTCCCATCTTGATTACTGCAACTCTGTTCTTGCAGGATTACCGTCATCCACAATCCACAAAGTACAGCAAATGCAAAATTGGGCAGCTAAAGTGGTGTTACAGAGATCTCGTTATGACAGCAGCACTGAAGCCCTTCGTGATCTCCATTGGCTTCCAATTAAGCAGCGGATAGACTTTAAGATTGCCGTCATGGTTTTTAAATGTCTACATGAAATGGCACCAAAATACCTAACTGAGTTATTGTCAATTAAGTCCCACCAACGTGCAACAAGATCAGCAAGTCAAGGATTAACTCTCAATGTGCCATTAACGAAGCATCAGACATTTGCAGACAGAAGTTTCAGTGTGCATGGACCAAGAGTTTGGAATTCACTGCCAACAGATACATGAGCAGTTGTAAATATTGATATTTTTAGACGAAACTTAAAGACATTTTTATTTAAAGACGCTTTTAGTTCTTGTGGTATCTAATTATTCATATTTCTAATCACATTTTGATATTAACTTTTATTTGCTATACATTTACTTTTATTGATATCATGATTGTATGTACTGTTTATTTTACAACTCTTTATATTTACTCTGTACAGTGCCATAGCATGTTTTACATTGATGTGCACTATAAAATATGAATAAACTTAAACTTAAACACTGAAACAAAGGGGATTTGCATAAGGCAATAGCCGCTGTCTGCAAACCACCAATATTAATAAATATTACTTTGAGTTTAAGATATAAATTTGACTGTACGTGTGCAAGCATGGGGGTATAATAATTTTGAAGGGGTTTGTGATAATGGGACGAGGATCCATAAGGTAGATAACTGAGTGGGAAAGAGCATAACTATATACTATTTGAACTCTGTCAACTCCAACAGCTCAAAGTAAGATGAGAAGGGTAGAAAAGCAGAATCAAAGACAAAACACAATAAAAGGACCTAATGTCTTCTACAAATATAACAGTCAAGTGTTTCACATGAATCACAGTAGGCACTGATGAATACCCTTTTTAAGTAAAAACATATTCCGAATAAACTATGTGTATGAACTTTCTCTAGTGTAGAGTTTGGGGCTTGGTTAACAACTGCAATATACCTCAGTATAGACAGTGTGTGGAAGCAAGGAGGATATGTAGCATTCCCAGGAATGTACTAGAGCTCCAAATGACATGTGGACTGCCACAGCAGCAGCCATATCGTCATGTTCATGATGTTGCTCAGGAAAACAGTAGGGCGAAGAAAATCGGAACTAACTTGTTAAAAGAAAATTCCGAACGAAAAACGGCTAGTTAACATCGACAATGGAACCACAGCACAAGTGTAATGAACTAGAAATAAATAGACGAGTATTTTGATATGTAAATCGAGTCTGTACGACCACTAGAACCGGAGATATCATGTCAAACATGCTGTTGAAGCAGGTGAACATGTGACCGGTAAAAATACATCGAAAAATCGGAAAAATACCTCCCAAAACGGGGAATACCTAAAAGGCGTGACGAGGGCACGGGACGGGGCGTGACGGGCGGAACGAACTGAAAGGCGTGACAAGCATTACGGGACAGCTCTATAGATGAGTTTAAATGATTACAGAAAGACAACCATTCTGTATACAGAAATGACAGACCACTTTTTAGAAAGCTGAGACAAATATCTGTTGATATAAACTTTTAAATATAACCATGGAGGTCTTTCTCCCATTAAAAATGACAAATTTTCATAAAATTTACATAAAAAATAATTTTAGAAAACAGAAAAAGCATGATATCTTAAACATCAATTTTGACTAATTTCTCTACATTTGACTCTTATGAAACTTGGCATATTATCTGCTCTGAATATAGTCTTAAGCAAGGTATAAGCTTTAATGGGTTCAAAAGTGTTCCAAAGACTTAAAATGCAATCAAGAAATATATATTTTACCGCAAATTGTGTTGTGATATTATAAAGTCCACATTTATATTTTAAGATTTGATTTTAAATGGAAGTTTTTCTTCAGTTCCTTAAATTTCAATTTTGTGACCAGATCAATTGAGTGGTCTAATGGTTAAAGCAGGCTTCTTCAACTATTGGTTGCCACTGATCTCTCCACAGTACATACAATTTTTTTAAAAAGGGCTAGGTTTGTAGGTTAATTTTTTGTCAGAGTTTCTAATGTATCATGCACCACAGTGATCCTTTTGAATTTATCATAAATTTGAGACTAACTGAAACTCTGGAAAATCTTCCAAATGCTTGTTTTAAGTTAGGCCTATGTCCAGTAGCCAACCGTCAATCATAATTAAATTACATATATATAAATAGATAGATTGTTAGATGTAACAGATAGATAGATAGGTTAGCAGGACGCACAAGTTTGCTTTACTGCCTGTAGCCCATTCTTTCATGAGATTAAACAAAGCAAAGTTGTGTCATTTTTGTCACTGCATGTGGTCCTTAAACAGTTAACTTATCAAAACACATTCAGCTGTGTCAAAAACGAATTGTCCAGTCACTTTCAGAATAGTTAGATAAGAGGTTGAACAGCTGGCCTGGTAAATTACATTAAGTTACCCTCACTATTCAAAAGTTTGGTCACTTTTAAAAAGTAAGCGTTTTTAATGTTGCTATGTTAAATTTTTTTCTGATTTTTCTTTTTGAAGTCCTGTACAGTCTCTGCCACTGGTGTCAGAACAACCAAACTATCAAAATGAAGCAGGAAATCGTTTCAGCATTCTAAAATGGGGTCTGCCATTTCTGTAGATCTAGTAGACGTGCTACTGTGATCAGTTTTAATGAACAAGTGGTGTCCCGGAACGATAACACGCCTTTCAGTTCGTTCCGCCCGTCACGTCCCGTCCCGCGTGTCCGTCACGCCTTTTAGGTTCTCCCCGGAAAACGGACGAAAAGGTCGCCGTAAACAGCGGGAACGCTCGTCACGGTATTCCAGGCATTGGCAATGCCATTAAAAGCATAATTCATCTTCTAAAAGTGCATTAAAATGCGCAAATTCGGAGGCGTGTCAGCACGCTAAGCGTGCTTAGAAGAAACTGACGGCGCATGCGCGATGACCCGGATGTGACGGGGAGCGCGGGGAGCGTCCATTATTTTGAGGGAGCAGTGAATATTCGGAGGTAGTTAGAGGAATCCTATTGTTATAGTATACAGGGCTTAGGTAAGTATGAACGACTAAGAATGTGGGTTTCCTAACTTTCTTTAGTTAATTTTCTAAATTTCAAACATACCTGGCAGTGGTGACACTGTGACAGTTGTTTGAAATAACAAAATTAAGCAAAAAAATGAATCTAAAATCAAAATTCCACAGTGAACTGGACGGAAGTTTAATTGCTGAGAGACCCACCCCAACAATAATAAAAATACTTAAAATTAATTGCTGCATTTTAAACACAAATTTTAACACAAAATAAGCAGAACAAAAAATAAATTGTGGTACACAATTTTCAGCTCGAATTAATGTGTTTAGACTGGAATAGAAAAGATATACAAATCGAAGTGAGGGCATTCATGCATATCAAACACAAATAAAAAAGTTACAGACATTAGTAAAATTCAGTTTAGACGGACCAAAGATTAATTTGTGTAATAACTGTGATACTCTGCAATGAAAAGAATCTCAGCTGAGCTGTGAACTGACAACAAAGGTTAGTAACTATTGATATGCATGCAAGTTGTGTTTCATAATTTTGCAAAGTTAAAAACTGAAATTGTGCGCTTCACACATTTGGAGGCGTTCCCAAGCTCCCCTTGTCAGTCATCATGAGTTTCATTGGTTAGAATTCATGCAGTTCATACCTCCCAAGAACAGTGATTAAGTTTGACCATGTTTGAAGCCTCTCAGACCGCATTCTGTGTATTTCAATCACAGCAATCTAAGCATCTTAAATCAATATTCTTTATTAAAGATGCAGAATTACATTTTAAAGAAGGTCATTAAATTCCTATTTAACAGATCTGAAAATTAACATATATTGGTTTTATATGATAGATAGATACAGTTGCGGACAAAAATATTCATACAGCTGAGTATTCTGCTTAAACTGGTATTTACAGGGATGCGAGGAGAAAAATTTTACTTTTAAGTCATTGCCCTGATCAATTGTCATTGTCAAGCACTGCAAACTTAAGCATATCTCTGTTTTCAAGCTCAGCGGGCGCACAAACAAAAATTTCAGCATGACAAAAATATTCATACAGCTCGAACACGCTGGGTATAAAGAGCATCAATAGCTTGAATTTCTATTCCAAATAATTTGTAACTTTTCTGTGGCTTCTTTGAATAACCTCCTTAGAAGTTCTGAATGCTTTTTTGGGTGTTTTTATCTGTTTTGGTTGACCCATACCACCCTATAGCGCTGGCATAATTTTACCATTTAATGTATATGACATTTCTCAAAAGATGGCAATAAGTCCATGAAGAATAATCTCATTTCTTCAAATGGTCCATCATAGTTTTCTTTATGCCATAGGTTGTGCCTGATGTAAACTACAAGCATTTGGTTTTACAAGATTTAGACATGGGTACCAAATGTCTAGCGAAGTCTTGAAAGTTTTGCCCATTGAAATAGCATTGGGCCTTGGCCAATTTTTATCCTAGGTCTTTTGCATCATGTGCAAATCATCACCTGCATGCCACAAGTTAATTTTAGTTCAAATGAGAGTTTCCACTAATGATTAAAGCAAGTAAAGCCATGAAACCAAATTTTACTGTGTGTGAGCATTTAGCTTGGCTTAGTGAGCATCTTTGCAGAAGTCTCACATACATTTAATGGTAAACTGATACTAGCGCTATAAGGTGGTACGGGTCAACCAAAACAGACAAAAACACCCAAAAAAAGCACTCAGGACTTCTAAGGAGGTTATCCAAAGAAGCCACAGAAAGTTACAAATTATTTGGAATAGAAATTCAAGCTTTTGATGCACTTTATACCCAGCATGTTCGAGCTGTATGAATACTTTTGTCATGTTGAAATTTTACTTTAGTGTGCTCCCGGAGCTTGAAAACAGAGATATGCCTAAGTTTGCAGTGCTTGACAATGACAATTGATTAGGGCAATGACTTAAAAGTGAAATTTTTCTCCTCGCATCCCTGAATCAAGAGTAAATACCAGGTATGTGCAGAATACTCAGCTGTATGAATATTTTTGTCCGCGACTGTATATATATAGATAGATAGATAGATAGATAGATAGATAGATAGATAGATAGATAGATAGATAGATAGATGGATAGATACATAGATACATAGATAGATAGATCGATCGATCGATAGATAGATAGATAGATAGATAGATAGATAGATAGATAGATAGATTGATAGATTGATAGATTGACAGGTAGATTGACAGGTAGATTAACAGGTAGATTAACAGTTAGATTAATAGATATATTGACAGGTAGAAAGACAGATAGAAGGCAGGCACAGCGGTAAGTTGGTTGACAGATAAAGCAATGGCATAATGACACCAGTCACACTACATTCTCTCAACCTGATTTAAAGCACTTCTTGCTGTTTGTCTGTATACATTTGTAATAAACATGTGGTTTTTCTTGCTTGGTATTTTAAATCACTGATTGATTGCTATGAGTACTCGATGATTGAAATGTTCTCAGTGTATGTTGCCTGCAGCAGGTATCATTAAAGTTCACCAAAAGATCCCCATTAGAGACTAGCCAATCTGTTCTTGTGATCAATGTGTGATAGACAGTGAATCATATCAATATTTTCCTCAGTTTTAGTTTTTTCTCAATTTCGTTTTGCCAGCTTTATAAATATATATGGTGGAGAAAACAGCAGTAGTGTGGTTTGAAATTGTTCATTTTAAATAAAGAGGAGGGGGAGGTCCACCATGGATTTTCTGGTCCGCTCTCATTAACTGGATTTTACAGTTACCTCTGTCGTCTGCTTCAATGACAACGTACCAGTTCAGTGTGGAATGGTTTGAGCAAGCTGTCATACCTTTTCTAATAGTAGTAGGCATTGGAGAGGATGGGCAGTGCAGTGGAACATATGAAACAGATTGTTTCTGCCTGTGAATGAATGTATGAGTCTGCAACTTCTACACTGTGTTTTCAATTGGTACAAGGCTCAGTTAAACACAAGCATGAAAGTGCTTCAGTTCTGATGCTAAACAGTATGCTTTTGACGTGGTTTCCAATTTTTAAATATTTCTTATGAGGTATGCAGTGCAATTATTTCGCTGAAGAAAGTTTAAAAGTTTTAGTAGATTTATGTGAGTGAACCCACTGAACACTGAACAGTTGAGAAATTCTTGTATAAATGGCTGTAATAAGCTAACTGGTTTAATATACATATGAATTAGAGGTGCTCGGGGTCACTTTCAACAAAGACCGGTCCTATGACACCCATGTGAATAAGCGGATTACCTCCTCCAGACGTAAGATGTATGGGCTTACTTCCATAGGTATGTCCTATCCCGGACTCTCTGCAGATGTTAAAGCTTACCTATGGAATACAATTGGTGCACCGACTATGACCTATGGCATGGACAGCATTGCCTTGTCGGCAAAAGATATAACGAGTGTGAAATCTGCCCAAGGCACCATTATTAAGAAGGCAATGCGCTTCAATAAGAGATCACGACACTCCAACTTATAGAAAGCTCTCCAGATCCCAACTATACCTGATCTCGTGGACAGGAACACGTCTGGTCTGTTCCATAGAATTTTCCAAGTTGACTCCCCTGCTCGAACATTACAGTGCCACTTACTGGCTAATTACTTGCTACACGGTACTACCATTAAGAACACGCTGCTGGACAGACTTGTTAAATCAGGACATTCACCCATGGATCTCATCGCAAAACCTGCCCCTAGACCTCCTAGCAATACTCAAGATGGTGTTGTGGACAGTTTAAAGTACTTATTAATGCATGAGAATTTCATGAAGCCTTACTGTGATGAGCACTTTATTTGTAAATTGTTACTTAAAGCTTTTTAGCATGTTTTTACACTTGTTGGTTTTATTGTATACAAACTGTTATTATGTTTACACTATTGTATCTTCAATTTTCCCATTATGGGAGTTCAAATTAATTAATAAATAAATAAAATAAAATAAAAATACAGACTCCCTTGTTCTTGTATGCATCCGTGAATTGGCTTTATAAATTGCACATTACTGACTGTAACTGGCCATTTAAAGTTAACTTCAATCGTTGCACAAACCATTGGATGAGAAATACACCAGTTTCATCCTACCAAATGACAGCTTTGTGAGCATTCACAGTAGACAACTGTTGTAATCCCTCAGAGTTGTTTCATTAATCTGCAAACTTACTAATTTACAACTTTAAACTTTGATGGAACTTGCTATAAACATTAGGCTTTGACAACTTGTTTGTAAACATATGGATTATTTGATGTATATTTGTTCTGGCAGCCCATTGGCTGAGAGGCTGTGATGTTGAACTTGCATGGGTTTTCCCAGACCAAATTTTCACTCTGACATTTAGCTGAAACTGTGATGCTCAGTTCAGGAGGATTCACATTGGCTAGAAGCCGGGGAATCTGACCCAGTTTAAAATGACATCACAGCTTGTAGTTAATTGACATATATTGCAATGCTAAAATAGAGTAATCTCTGACATCTCAGTTCAACAGCATAGAAAAGAACTTGAGATACCACGTAAATATGACGAGGACTGTAACTAGTCGATGTCTTCCCAATATGGAAATTAAATAGTTGAGAGTGATTGATATAATATACGTATAACTAAATAGCAATTGAATAATATTTGAACTTTATGACATCAATTTTTGTCCAATGTCAAACTATTTGTAAAGATATTACAAAAACTTGACGGTAATAATTATAATGTATGACTTTAATATATATTTACCTGTTGCTGTTTTGCACATGAAGAATTTACTCCTTAATGATCCGTAGGTTGTTATCCATCGACCAAAACGATGAGAACCAAGGTCATTGCTCATGTAAGCACTGTCCAAATCTTGAGCTTTTTCTCCAGGATACCAGTTGACATACTCCACAGGGTCATCTGTTCTGTTGTACCATGCAAATTCATTCTCTATAATAAATGTTATTTCGATATTAAACAGTTGTACTTGTCAAATGTGTCCGAGATCGAACATTATGGTTATCAGACTTTTTTTTTCTTCCATTAATGATTCTATGGTTTAATTTTTATCTTGATGCAAATAAAACTATATATTCTGCATCAAAATTTTAAGGCCAATCATGTAGCAGGAGATCAGTCACATGACAAGCCAATAAATAATGATATTGGTGTCTTAAAAGTGTTATTGACTAGTGGAGAGTGATATTGGCGTGCCCCTATGACCTCACCAGCAACAATGCACTTAATTGCCTATTACTTAAGGGAAGGCCTGGGTAGGAGGAAATCCAACTTCTTGAAATGTCAATCTATCATTTTATAAATATGCTCATTGTAAATAATGGGAAAAATTAAGTATATTTCATATTAAAAAATTAAATATCTTTAGAAAAACCAGTATTTTACAAATATGTATGAGTCCACCTACGGCCTCGACCAATATTACTGCTTCGGCCAATAAAACTCAATATTGGTCTCCTCACCATCCACTATCTATATAATACATGTAAGCAAGCACTATTTCCATTGTTTATGTGTATCAGGAATTCAGAATGCAGTCTTTTGTGCTGCTCACTGTACGTACAATGTATTTATACATAATTATTACGAAAATAATTGGCTAGCGTCGGATGCATAAAAACTCACTCCTCTCCTTTCCTCAAATTTGTTACCCTTAATTTGTTGATGCAATGGTTTTGTGGAAATAATATTTTCAGCCTGAACATTCCTCTTTTTTTTTTGACATTGAACAAATGTCAATTTTTTGGAATATGTAAATTATTTGGGAATGTTTCCCTTTCTTTGTATTCCCTTTGTCTCAATGGAAAAAATTCTTTTAAGCAGGATCTTTCAGGGCTAGTTTGAACATGATTTTATTTACTTTTCATTGCCATAATACTAATTTCTATGGTCACTTCATACTATAGCTAGTACTTGTAGAACTGCTGATTACATATTGACTGAGATTTTTCATATTTATCATGTTGATACTCACGTCCTGGTGGAATATATAACCCAATCCAGAAGTCATCGATTGTGGTGGAGCTTTCCATGGCCTTTCTCATTGCGTCAGCCACAAGTCTGGAGAGAACAGATTATACTCAACCCTATCAGCATGCCTCGGCGGTCCAACGTCGGCCCGAAGCTGGTCCGTCGCTGCTGACATCGGACTGACGCTGGGCCGACGTTGGACCGCCGAGGCATGCTGACAGGGAATGCCTGATTTTTAATTTACCATGTGCGTTTCTAAACCTTCTAAGAGACAACTTAATATACCCCTTTCAAGTCCATCAGACTCAGACTCAGACTCAGAATGTATTTATTTGACTCTTAAAAATAAAAAATATTACATGGAGTCAGGAGACCTCTTAAAGGCTAAAAAAAAGCCGCTAACAAGGGGCCACCTAAATTCTTGTCTACAAATCATTACATCATATAGTCTATAGAAATATTAGCAACAATTACAAGAATGAAGAAATAATATTAATTATTGATGATAGGCTGTAAAAAAATAATAATAATAAAAAAATGTTGACTGGCTGGTTTGTGGTGTGACTGGAGGAGGTGGTGCATGTAGTGTGCAAAAAAATAAAAGAAATTTGATAGTCCTGATAATAAAGAAATTGATATCTACAATAATAATTTTTAGATTTTAAATGAAATACTTAATTTTGAGAACATATGAAACAATTATTGATACTGCAGTTGGTAGTGTAAGAATTTATTAAGTAATTTTTCACATATAACTTGAACCATCTGACTATCTATCTCTCTATCTATTTCATTGTATTCTGAACTGTTCCCTCCCATCTACGGGAAATTTACTAGTGAACTGATAAGTTTGAAAGACATCGACCCGATGTATTCTTATTGAACAGGAGCACCTCATGACAGTGTGTTATTATAATGCCCAAATAAGTAGAAGCTCCTTGTTGCACATCTTTTGTGATACTTAATTTAATTTTGTTACGCAACTGGGAGAAAAAATCTGTTATGCTGCCAGCTGGGTTGCCAGCCAGCCCAAGCGTCATTAAGTACCTCCCAACCAGCTGATATGAATAATTTTTTTCCCCGCCAGCCGCCTCTGCTGCTTTCTCATCACCTGACTGAAAACTTCATCGGTTGAACGCCAAAAATTGACTCCAGCTGACAACTTTGCCAGCTGGGAAAATCCTAGCTGGCAGTCTGCCAGCCAGCCGGGCTTCATAACAGATATTTGGTATAACAGATCATGGTGTGCCCCTGATTGAATGGCACAACATTCAGTGTTAAAAGCCCTTTTGATTTCTTCCCCAATTCCATATGAAAACAAGACACCTAAAATGCTTACCGATTCTCCAATGCACTGTGAATATAAGCCATGTAAGTATTTGGGTGCAGTTGTGCACAGTGCAACCTGGCGTTATCCCAATTGTAGAAAATTTGTACAAAGTTATAGCACGAATCAAGGATTGGAACCCAGGTGGGATCCGGACAAATCCCTCCTTCGGTTTCTGGTATTTTGATTGGTTCCTCTGCAAAGAAACAGTTGCCATTATAACTTTAGTCAAGTTTTTATTTTAAAAAGAACTGAATAGTGAATGATGGTTTTTTTGTGTGCATTGGTCACATGGTTATACTTGTCTCTGCATTCCAACAACATTGAAACATGACATCATTGTATGGCTATCGCTTAATTGTTTTTTGTCATGATATAGTATATTGTCATAGTGTGGGCATATCATTCAGATTTCAAAGTTATATCCTTATTGCAATAGCATTACCATAAAATGATTTGAAGCAATTTATTAAAATGAAAACTAACAAATGTTGCGTTTTGAAATGTTATTCTCTCTTTCTGCCATTTTTGTCTGAAAAGCATTTCAAATTTTGGACTCAATCGTTGTTTTCTGCTTTTGGTGGTATGTATTGAAATTTCAAAATGTTGCTGTTATGGATATGGGGGGTTAATTACTTCATACTTTTAAAATGCTGTTTCATTTCAGCTATAAATGGGATGATTGTTTCATGGAGGTGGTCTATTATTGTTCAAAGTAAATCGAGTGTGTCCAAATTTGAACAGGAATGATATGCTGTTGAAAGATCAATTTGAATGGATAGAAACAAACTCACGGTCAGTAACTTTGCAAACGAAAGGAGCTTCCTGACTGCAATCTTCGGTGATCCATCTTCCAGTCCCATTCATTGCAACACATTCACCAAGTCTGGCTGGTTCCATTGCATCCCACCGAGTGTAAGTAACAGCCCAGTCGTCTGACCAAGAGTAATCACCATCATTCTGGACGGCAAAAGAAATGGTGTGAGTATGAACTTGATTTCTGATTCTCTCTCAAACACTGTTAAAGCAACCAAGACTCAAGAGTTTTGATTTGGGGAGGGCTGGGGACTGAAATCAAAGTAGTAAGAGCGATCTCTTTGACTAGACTCCTCCCAACTTCGATTCATTGAGCAATGAGCATCATAATAGACGAGATGGTATAACAACTTGGCTACTGAAAGAAGCAGTGGAAGAGGTGGCAAGTCCACTCAGCACTGTGTTAAACAACTCGTTAGAAAGGATGAGGCTACCTAAGGAATGGAAAGAAGCCAGGGTCACAGCAATCCACAAGAAGGGACCGAAACACATCTGTGGGAATTATAGGCCTGTAAGCCTCACGAGTATCACCTGTAAACTCCTGGAATCCCTCGTCAGAGATACCATCATGGAGCAAATCACCAAGAACCACCTATTCTCCGACAGGCAGTACGGCTTCCTACCAGGACGGTCAACAGTGTTGCAGTTACTGAAAGTATTAGACATATGGACGGAAGCCATGGATAATGGAGAAACCGTAGAGGTCATCTATTTAGATTTTCAAAAGGCCTTCGACCAAGTGCCACACCGACGCCTACTTGAGAAGCTGCGGTATTACGGTATAACTGACCCTATTCATGGCTGGATCAGGGATTTCCTGAATGAGCGGAAACAGTTCGTGGGAGTAGGAGAGCATGTGTCTGAACATATGGATGTCACCAGTGGGATCCCTCAAGGATCCGTGTTGGGTCCACTATTGTTTGTGATCTATATAAATGATCTACCAGACAACCTTAGTACAGAATCTTTCATCTTCGCCGATGACACAAAGGTCTTCAATAAAACAAAACGGAATGAAAAATCAGATGACATCCAGAGAACTTGAGAAGTGGTCAGAAACTTGGTTGCTGAAATTTAACCCAAAGAAATGTGTCCAAATGAATATTTCAAGCAGACAGGAGAACATCCAAGAGAGGAGAAGTTTAATGGACGAAGTACAGGGTGTGAGAATAGAACTACCAAATACACAAATCGAAAAGGATCTAGGAGTCAACATTGACAGACAATTAAAATTCAAAGAACACATTGGCATCATCATCAAAAAGGCTAACAAGATCCTAGGCCTGATAAGAAGATGTTTCACAAATTTAAGGAAGGAGATTTTTGTACCACTATATGCTAGTATGGTACGGAGCCACCTGGAATATGCGCAATCAGTGTGGAGTCCCTCAGCCAAAGGTGATATACGAAGACTCGAGCAAGTTCAGCGAAGAGCCACGAAACTAGTAAATGGTATGCAGGGAAAAAGTTATTAGGACAGATTACGTCTTCTCAACTTACCAACACTAAGACACAGAAGGAAGAGAGGTGACATGATAGAAACATACAAGATAGTCACAGGAATTTATGATGGGAAATGTGCACCTCCACTCCCTATGGCAACATCACGAACAAGTGGGCACCAGAGGAAGTTATTTAAAAGAAGAGCCAACAACCTGGACATCAGGAAGAATTTCTTTGTCAATAGAATAACGGATGTGTGGAACGGATTACCGGAAGAGGTGGTCATGGCTGATTCACTCAACTCGTTTAAAAATAGAATAGACAAATATTGGGGAAATACTAAATTCGACATAAGTGGTATATGGTCGGAGTAATTGCTGACCGGTGTGAGGCAGCATTAGTGGCCTGGGCACATGGATCTACCACCACAATTAAAATCAAATTCATAAACGACAATTTGAAGTAATCTATATTTATCTCTAGAAGACTCTTCAGTTATCTGTGTGAGGCAGCATTAGCGGCCTGAGCACCTTAAGGTACTATCTATATGGTAGTTATTCTGATGGATTCTGGGATACTAAAAACTAACCACTGACTTCACTTCCGACATTTTTAATGGGTAAATGACTACTAAAGGAGACCACCCATACATTTTTATCGATGGTTTTTATCTACACACTGGATTACACACCTAAAAAACAAATAATTTCTGAAACTATCCAGCAAAAAAATTTTTACAAAATTATCTTTTAAAAAAACCTGGATTACAAAAAGATCTTACTCAGTTACTGTTATGAGATGCCTGCCAAATGTGCGCATGTGAAGCCTGGTTTTCCTTTAACATTTACAAATGGATGTTAACTAAACCATGTTTTTTATCAAAAGTATCAAATGGACAACTATTCCACTTGACTTACTACAATTTTTAAAATATCCAAAAAAATTGTTTTTAGTACATGGATTATATATATATCAGTCGCAACTGGATAATTTAGATCTGGAAAAAGAGGTAAACCTTGCCTGCTTCCAGGACGACTAAGACTGAGACTAAGACTATAATAAATAGTGGGAATGAAACTCTTTCTAATTCTTAAGGGGACTGACAATGGCATGTTCTGACTATGCTAAAGGTAAGTAATGATGTAAGCGTGGCGGTCATATAGCTTGATTCATTGTATATATATGTAATTGGTCAGTTTCAGATACGTTTTCCAATGACATATTGCAACATCATTTCTTTATCGAGAAAATACATCAAGGTGAGCTTGTGGAGACTGAGAAATTGAGGCAGAATTCTAAGTATCAGAAATCAGTTTGATCGGAGTGCCTTCTCAACTAAAATCAATTGATAATCAAAGCAGCAAGGCTATTCTGTGTAATCTCTTACCAGTGTTTAACCATTAGTGATGCACGGATAGTGAAAATAGCCGGATACCGGATACCGGATAATCCGGCAACACCAACTGCCGGATACCGGATAGCAGCCGGATAGTTGGGACCGGATAGTAAACATGCGAAAAAGGAAGTTTTTCAGGGTTCATGGTTGATTACAAATATTTTTTCTCAGAGCCGAGATGATATCTGTCCAGCAGGAGGACTGTTCCTCTGATGGAATGTTTTCCGTGATGTTCTGTAACTGCATTTAAATTTAGAAGATGGTTACATAACGTTTTTGAATGTGTTCTTGTAACATTCTTTTATTTATTAACAAAATTTTCTTAGGTTTTCACTTGTTTTTTAGCATCCCAGATATCCGGTTCTGACACCCTAATTTTGCCGGATACCGGATATCTTGCAAATTCCAATATCCGGCCGGATACCGGATACCTTGCCGGATATCCGTGCATCCCTATTAACCATCACACTAACATTTGAGCTAAAACTCAGGTCACATGATCAACCCAGTTGCCAGCTATATACGCCTCCCACAGGCATGTCTTTCAACCAAACTATCCACCTATCCTTCTTTTTTGGTCTCATACTTCAGATGGGAGCCCACAATCGTCTAACTCCCCTCTCATTTCTGTTTCCCTACTCCACCACTGATCTCCCACCAGGAGTGCATGAAACTGCATATTCTCATATTTAACTTCTCCACAGAGGGAGCCACTTCTTATAACCATTTTCCCACGGGTCGCAGCACCTTACGCAACAGCCAGTTTGTCCCTATGTTATCAGTGATCCGATGACCTGCCAACCTAGCTATAATACATACCTGATTGCCCTGCATCATCCCGCAAACATCTCCCTCCCATCTACAGGAGCATGTCAACAATTACCCATTTACAATTTTAAAGCCTTTTCAACTTTAAACACCTACAACTCACTCTAACTACCAGGTGTCCTTAAGATATTTCCCTACTTTAACGACAGCGTCAACAGCATCACTTCACCATAATCGATTGCCAAACTTATTTATTTCACTAATGGGCATTTTCTAGTATACATACATTTGCGTCGTGCAGTCCAATCCAGGAACTTCTGCCTTCAATACGATGATCTTTTGTGAACATGAATATGGCATCATTTTCAACTTCACCGTGGATCGATGCTAAATGGCCTCCAGCGTTCTTTAAAAAAACATGTATTTTAAAAGCATGGAGATAAATTTGGCCTGTACAACAATGTGAGCATTGATTAGATAAGGTGTTCATATTATATTGTATTTTACTTTTAAAATTTCTGCTACACTTATTAACATTTTAATCTGCTACCATAGGGCTGCAAAATATTTGTAGTTAACGAAAGGACATTACAAAAGTTTCAATAAGTATGTGATTTAGGGTCTCCTTAATTACCGGCATTCGCAGAATTGTGTATAACTTAAAAGTTCTGATTGGTGCATCAATCACATATACTTAGGCAAACTGCTGTAAGGCAAGAGATGACTTACAGCACAGACAGCATTTGCTTCACTCCAAGTACGAGGGATACTCTCCAGTTTGTAGCACGAGTCCCAGTATGGAGTGTAGCCTTCGGGGCAGTTTGTGGGGCATCCCTCGCAAGGTTCTGGATGAGGACTTGGTAATATGTTATTCAGATCTGAATTGAACAGAAGATACATTATATGTATTTGGGATCCATTATAAACAGATGTATATTTATAACAGATTCCATTATCATCGTAATAATTATGTAAAACTAAATTAGGGTTTTCCTCAATTTTAGGCCTTCTCTCATTGAAACAGGATTGCCATGAGCTTAAAACACTGATGTAACTCTCAAAAGTTTTGTATCCAAATATGATGATAAAATAAATTTAAAAAAGCCTAAGAAGACTTTATGGGAATTTGTTTGTTTAGATGTTTTCCCAATTCCTCTAACAGTGTACAGAATCTAAAGATTGTAACAATACGGAAGATTTCAGCCCAAAAGATATGTTATGCTAGTCAAAACAAAGCATTAGAGAAAGGTGACAGTAACAAGAAATACATCCGTACCCTTTTTCACCTGACATATGTAACCACGGCGAGAGTTTCCATCCGTTCCTCTCCATTTTCCTGCATGGTAATAATGGCCATTGATAGTGGTGTAACCCTGCAATAGAGTGGAAATACAATGAATATTTACCGTTAAAGGAGGGAGTTTTGAAAAAACCTTGAAGGACTATTGCTGGAGACTAAGAGGTTCCTGCGGTGGATCTAATTGATGTGGAGAAGTCAGAAAAAAAAATTAACTGAGTAATGTTTTCAGATAATTTCATATTTGTAGACCAAAGGACGAAAAGTGAATTATTTTCTAGGACATGGTATCCTATGGGGAAAAGTGATGTCATAAATTTTCTGATGTCACCTATAGAATACATGTCTCAGAAAAACATTCACATTTAGTTCATATGTCTACAAATATGAAATAATCTGTAATATATTTTGCATTTTACTGTATAATCTTTGTAACTCCTGCATAAAAATTACTGTAACATCAGAACTGGAAAGCCCTTACTGTTTGTCTTCCTCCATCCCAGTTATCATACACCATGGGTGAATTATCAGTCCAACCTTGACCTGAGCGTCCAAGCCAATAACTGCTGTCATCTCGATATAATAATGATGTTACTTCAGCTAAAGAAAACGGACAGCACTGAATAAAGCAATGTAACCACGCACATGCATACCAATAATACACTATAGACAATACAAGCGTATGCAATTCGAATTTGGAGATTGCAGAAGCAGGGCCATTTTGCATATTACATACAGATATGGTGGAAATGCAATAGTTGACCTTGTACATTAGGGTGCATCAGTTGCCCCAACATCAACCGATCCAGCTGTACCTCGGTCCATATATTTACCACACAAAATATATAAGACACTAAAATTTCAGCTTGATCGATGAATATATAGGGGTGCCTCCAGAAGCATATTTCCTGTGAATTTTTTAGGAAAAGTTATGTTTCCGTAGGATCGCGGTTTGTGATAACTTGAGTAATATATAAGATAGAAAAAAAATAATGACATTTTTGGATTCTACAGAAAATTTCCTTCAAAATTAATACCTGGAAGTTATGTGTCCGTCAACATTATGGTGACCATGAACTGCAGGATATGCTTTTACTTCGATTATTATGTACGACGTCACAGTTGTACGTAAGTTTCTGTTTATATGACTGCATGGTACTTAGTCTTTGCTATTCCCTTCAAATTAATTATGTTTCATAAATTTGAGCAATAATTTACTCAGTATTCCATTTTATGTCTCAGAGCTATTTCAATTATTCATGATGATGTGATCTTGATAAACATCTTATGACTACGAAAAAAAAAAGGCAAGCTTGCTAATAAGTCCCACTTTTTTTTATCCTTATGAAGACGAGCCCAAATACTTTTTGTTCAAAAAGAGGTGGGTCCATGTCACCATAGCCTTATTGAAACACTACATAGTGAAAATGTTAAATAATTATAACATTTATTCAATAGCTTCTATTCTTGTCATGGAATTGTTACTACACATTAATTCTACGATATTGATCCTCCTTAGACCTTGCCATATATGACAGATTATGTACATTGACAGTCTCGCTAAACATAGTCCCTGCTTTACTCCAAAAATTTTGGTTTCCCTGAAAATATAGAATGTTTCACTGTTCAGACAATATTATATTTCATTAATTTGCAAAATTATGCACAATTGTACAATGTACATGGACCCATCTTCTTGGCACTATAATTTCAGGCAAGGTTTTATTTGTAATCCGAGGGCTGAAATGATCAATTATAGCATGTTAAGAAACCATCTTGACCTCTAGGTGATTCATTATCATCATAGGTGAACTCAGCATCCTCAGAAACCCCTACTGGATCAGTTTCAGTGGCATTAACTGATTTAAGGTAGGAAAATGGCAACTTTTTATGCTCGAAAACAGCCAACTTGGGTATTTGAGGGCTGAATTGAACAGTTATACCATGTTATGACATCATCTTGACCTCTGGATGATTTATTATCATTATGGGTAAACTTGTCACCCTCAAAAACACCTCATTGACCAGTTTCAGTGGCATTGACTGATTTCAGGCAGGAAGATAGCCACTTTTTATGCTCGAAAATAGTCATTTTTTGTTCCCTCAAAGGGCCCTCCAAAGATGAGGGGGGGGGGTATCTAAACTTTTTAAAATGGATTTGGCTGAAATTTGGTGTAGGAACTTTGTACACATAGGGGCACAACTGAGCCCAAGAAGAGCTTGATCCGAAAAACGTTCCAAAAAAGGGGACACCTATCAGTGAAGTCGGATAAAATATTCCAAGTGAAAACAAATCCTGCAGTATGGCATCAACATTTTTTCAACAAAAGTATGGCTTCCAGGTATTCATTTTGAAGGAAATTTTCTACAGATTCCAAATATGTTATTATTTTTCTTCTATCTTTTATATTAGTCAAGATATCACAAACCGCGATTCCACAGAAACATAACTTTTCCTGAAAATGTTGTAGGAAATGCGCTTCCGGAGGCACCCCTAAATATTAATCGATCAAGCTGATTTTTTAGTATGTTCATGGCTATCTTAACACAACTGCTTGCCAAGGTACAGCTATATAGCTCTATTTTTTAGTTTTCATGGGGCGGCTGATGCACCCTATTGTACATCTCACTTATTTTGATAATGTTTTGGCATGCAAATAATGTTTTCCTTTATAGTATTTGCATATTTTGATGAAATGCATAACTATTAGGAGCCTATTCCAAAATCACATGATAAATTCTAATTAACAATTTAACATACATTAACAGTAGTGATCACAAACTGTTATACATTGTATGTTTTTCATAATCAACTGTAAAATTGGATTGAATCTGTGACAAATATATCAAAATACACATGTCTTGGGCATTTCTTTGATTTGTCTTATGCTAGTATATAGGTGGACTGAAGCCATTTGCATGCCCTGATACCTTTTGTCTCTCAATGATTAGTATGCCCATGAATGTAACTACAGTTAAAAGGAATTCATTGGGATCAAATGCCTGATCTGCATGCCAACTGAATGATTAATAGAAAAAATCAGAAGATATGCCATTTAACATATTATGTACGATTTTACAAGCCAAAAAAAACAATACAGAATTAAATGGTTGATGTACATCTGTATAATTGGGGCTTTGCATCCTGTATTTATGTACTTGTATCTTATATGCAGGTTAGAACATAAGAAGGACACAACAGAATTTTCATTGTAAGATTGTATACATTTTCGTTGATAATTCACAATGTTGAATGGTTATGATCAAATCATTGTGTCCAATGTTTTATTCATATATTTCACTTTCTCCAGTGGTAAGTGCAATCATAAATTAAATCAGCAATTGCAATGCTCGTGAGTCAAGTTACCATTTTCCTCCTCATTTGCAATTGATGCCAAATCAGGAAAGAGTCCGTCAGTCAGGTTCCTGCAACTTTCCAGAGCTTCTTTGAATGTTGCTCCAACATTTACTGGGTCTGCCTCAATAGCAGTCACCATTTTGTAGCATTTATTTCCTGGAAGCAAATGACAGCAGATACTGGCTTCATAGTATTGCAAAACACTTTTCTGCTCACAAGTGGACTACAGATTTACATATAGGATTTTATCCCAAATTATCAAAGGCAACTGATCTATATCTTGAGCAGACACTCTCTTTGGTCATGTGGTGTCAAAGGCGGAAGGGGCAACCTGGTCGAGATAGATAGATAGATAGATAGATAGATAGATAGATAGATAGATAGATAGATAGATAGATAGATAGATAGATAGATAGATATGGTAAGTACAGGCTTACTGTGCAGCCCTCTAAGCCCAGTTCTTGGCACTAACGAGGGTTGATTGATGAGATGGAAGAGAACCCAGACTGCTTAAAATGTATAGTTATATTGAATTATTGATAAAGGGATAAATCATCCAACGTACCTAGACCAAAGAAGCCAGCTGGGCAGTACCCAGGCACCAGAGTTGGGGGAGGCAGAGTGGAGGGAGGCAGTTGTTCTCCTTCAGGTCTTTTGCAGATGATTGCTTGCCTTCTTCCACAATTTCCATAGTACCATCTCATGGCTGAAATTTATTTATTTATTTTTGCTCTGTTCATGTTTTGGCCTGTTGGCTTCTGTTTTGAATAGCTGTTTTGCATGTTCAAAGGTTACAGAGCTTACACCTGGAAATATACTAGAGTTGAGTGTAAAAAGATAGTATGTGTACTTTTTATTTGTGAACCCTTACAATTACTTTTCAAACATGGATCTAAAATTGGGCAATATTGCCTAATCTAGATATACCCTCACGAAGAAGCAGATCTATGGATGTATTATAGGTGTGACAGTCAAAACAAATGTGAAGTTACATTTGAATGTATTTTGACGATACATTTGAACGTATTGTGAGGTATCACATTTGGGATCAGAACTGGCCTCTTTTACAGAATAATCTATACTTGAAGATTTAAGGTCATAATCTGGTTTCTTACAGTACAGGAATCATATTATGTGAAGGTATATTTGCAGTCATAATTGTGTTACTTGAAGGACTAAATATATTCATTTCACTGTACTTCGAAGATACATTTCGGGTCATAATTTTGTTACTTACAGGAGTCGTAATACATGAAGACACATTTGGGGTCAAAATTATCATCTCTGTAGCTTGGGTCGTTTGAGAAGTTGGTAAATGTGACTGGGTTTCCATCAACCCAACTGAAATCAGGTGAATGTTAGTTAGAAGTCAGAGTGTTTTTTTATAATAATTTTATTAAAATGACTTATAGTGGAATTTAAGACTGGATGTCCTAACCTGTATTCATCAGTGACAGATTCAAATTTTGTCAGGCCAATCCAAAATCCTCTGAATATCCAGAACCCTTGGTCATCCACCTTGAAAAGAAGAATAAATTCTTTGAAGAGATACATTGCATTTGAAGTGAGTCTCACAACATAATTAGCTGAAGATCTGCTTCTCCATCCCTTCTTCAGATCTTAGAGCTGTTAGCGGATAAGCGGCCCAAACAGTTTCAAAATTAACTTTCAACTTGGTCGTGTGATGTCACTGGCTTAAAAATGTTTTGTTTGTGGTTAATCAGTTGATTCAGTGTTTGTCATAACTTATTTACTAGCAGCATGGGTGAAAATAAACAAACTAATTAAATGACTTAAGGTACTTCATCAAATAAGAAGATTAGGAGACCTACAAAAAACTGTCAGTGACGTGGCAAAGCCAATTTGCAAATTGAAAATATGAAAACAAATTTGTCCAGTGGACCGCCAATCTAATGATTTGATGTTAACTGGTGAATAAATTGACATTTACTCTATGTAATAGTCTGTATACATGCATAATATGACTGGGAAAGAAATTAGGGAAGTAAGGTGCACTGTAGTTTTTCCATTTAAAGAAAATGTGAAAAAAATGTTTGTTGAGAATGCCAATGGAGAATGTATTGCCTGATTATTTTTGTTTAAAACATTTAGAGAAAATAATTAAATTACACATCAAATTTCGTTAAATTGATTTTAAAAAATGAACAATACATACCATGGATTGTACAAATTGATTTTCCTCATAAGACGTGATGCTGACCAAGTCCCCTCCATCTTGGAGACAGTATTCCCTGGTTGTCCAGAAGTCTGACTGGTCATTGTCACCTTCAGATGCTATGCAGTAAATGAACCCATCATTGGTATACTCTTGGCCATAAAGGCATGATGCTTGATAAAGGTGGACTGAAATGGAAAATAAATACATAATGAATCCAAAAGATAAAATTTAATGATAATTTTGTGAGTGAAACTGAAAAGCAAGTGAAAAAAATTGAATATGCTGTAATGCCTTGGGAAGTGAAATGGCGTGGCATTAAGAATTATAGTTATATAATAATTGTAAACATATTATCCCAATTATACAGATATGCAATTACCGTATTTTTTTCTAAAATGTCTATTTCTATTTGTAATAATAAAATGGTAGCAATCTTAAGTCTTTCTTTTTGTCAGATTTTTGCTGACTTAGTCTGTGTGAGTCTACTTTAACTTGACTTGGAAGAAAAGAAATTTGACCGACTGTCGTGCATGGGAGAAGACAAACAACCTAGGCTTGTAGCATGGGAACGCTACAGATTCTGGCCACCACAGGGTGGAAAATAAAGTGTCCTGTAATATTCAACGTTAAACACCATTTCAAAGGGGACCATCCCAGGCACTAACCAGAGAAATTTCAGAGCTTAATACCTCCTATGTGATGAGATACGAATCTACTCCCATTGTGAAGCACAATAACATAGGGCATTTTCTGCAAATCGACCCACTCACGACATAGGCTTTACTTCAGGCCTGCAATACAGAAATGCTGTTATTACCAGTGTTTGGCCTTGTGGCTATGTCTACTTCCCCAAAATTAGTAACTCTCCAAAGTAGGTTTCCATATCTTGCCAAATATGTGATGCCCGAAAATGGGACGTACGAAAAACGTGACGTATTTTGACAGAGACATTGAAAGAGCTTTTTGAAAGGCTAATGCTTGAACTGTTTAAGGTAATACCCTATTGTATGTTGCAGACAACAGTATACACTACCTCTTGACATGATTCAAAACTGGTTCTGTCTATTAGAAAAAGCCAGGCAGCGGGACGTAAGAAAAATGTGACGTATTTTTTATTGTATCATTATTGTACATTTTATTAAATACATTCAAAGAACCAGTTAGTATGTAGGCTCTAAATATGACCAGGTCGTACAACTTCTAACATACCATAAACAGCTGCCTTGAATCATTGGTATGTCTCTGCTGTCGCGAGTTTTGTGACATACAAGAATGAACCGTACACTGTAACACCACATTATGGTCCGCCGTTGGAAGTCCTGATGCTCTAGCTTGACCATGTTGCACAAATATTTTAATCATACGCTATATATGATTAAGTTGTATTGAAAAAACTTTCATGAAGCAGCTTTATGGGTGTTGTTCGCAGCCATAAACGACATTAACATACTCTTTCACATTTGGCGGCAGTCAAGAAAGGTTATGGTGATGGAGTGATCTCCCAAGTGGATAGGTGTACTTGTGATATAATTCTGCTGTACACTACATGGCTATCTTAAAACAACATGCAAACCTTCCAACATACAACCTATTTCGATCTGGTAGAATACACATCACAGGTGATTTAAAAAATCTTTCCTTGATGTAATCAATGAAAGAATAAACAGCGAGATATTTTGGCACCAAATATATGCAGCTGCTTCGTCATTGCTTTTCCTCATGGACTGACATGTATTTCTGTTGTATTGTTAGTGCTTCCAAGTAGCTGGTACTGCTTAGAATTATTTTCCTCTCACTTCTTTGACCCCCATTCAGCGGTATGTCCCTATAAAATGTTAAATTTCCCTGTTTTTTACTCTAAAATTGCCTTGTGGGATCCGCAGAACAACGGGACCTTTTACAAACTATATATCAAATTGTCCATTGAAAAACAAGCTATCACCTTATAGTCCATGGGCCAGATATCGTAACCCTCCCTCCCCCTAGGGAATTTCGGAGACCCATATATTTTGAAAGATATATATCTTAAGTAACAAAATTTGCTTGTTGGACAATCTAAGACTTCAACGATAACCAGCAGGAGCTATATGAGTGCGGGAAGGTTGAAAATAAATTATCGCCAAACCGAATGCCGCTATTTTCAGAATATGTACTGTTATTCATAAACTAATCCATGTATAGATGCTTATATGGTACCATTTTGAAGGTATTTAATTCCTCTATCTAATTAGGTCAAAAATTGATTGATTAGGATACCTATTTTGGTTAACAGAGTGCAAAACATGCGGGCATAACTCGAAATTAAAAAGATTATTTTATTTTATTTCACGAAAGTTCCCTGTACGGTTCACTAGGGGTCAGAAGCATCCTGAAGTTTCTACCAAATTATTCTGTATATTCATAGCTTTAAAATGATGTATAACACAACCATGTAACTACAACAATAGCTTGTCTGCAGTTAATTATTCATTATTGCATTTATGTATGATTAAGTCAAATTTTCAGATATAGGGGATGAATGACATAGATTCTGCTGTGAATATATCTTCCAGGATTCTGTGTATCTTTATGAAAAAAATTATAGATTATTTGTAATACTCTATATTGAGCTAAGTATGTTTTGCAGGGGTTTTAAAACAGGTATTTTCCTGTTTTTAACTTAGTTTTGGCAGCCATATTGCAGATTGGCAACCAAAAATTTTTTGTTACAAACATGTCCGGGTGACCTACATTGATGGTTTTCAGGATAAACATAATTTTTCCTGAAATAAGAACTTAACCACAACTGGTTTCCCTTGTATGAAAGGAAGATAGTTCATTCACCCCTTGTTTATTCAAAATGACAGCCTAACAATCCCAGAAAAAATAAATTTTTCTGAATACCGGGTGCCGAATTTCATTATTTTTAGCGAGACATACTTTCTGCTACAAAATTGGCAAAAACTGCTTCAATAATCATCTTTATAACACAATGTAAGTATCATTGGAACCAAAAATTAGTAGGTTACATGATTCTATGTTGACCAAAGAGGAGGTAGTGAAATTTGACAGGAGACCGTTTCACTTATCCGCAACATTTTACTTAAAACAAAAGAAGATTACCACACACATACAATCACTATAATCTATACAAAAGTCATACATTCAGCCTGGGTTAATAAAAGAAGAAATTGGTTATTTATTAAAGTATTTCTTGTTTATGACAGGAATGCTCATAACAAGAGGGGCCCTTTTTCTTCCCATACCCAGTTTTTCTTTAGCCAAAAATTATTTTGGCATAGAAATGGTAACCAAGATGTTAAATTAATTTTTTTAAGTACAAACCATAACTTTTTTAAAAATATTGAGTGTTATATGGTGTATACTCACCCGGCTATCTGGCACATGTCTACAGATTAATTTTGGGCCAAGGGTCTGGACACTCCAGCCACACTTTATAGAATTTGGACTATCGCAGAACTTTGCTAAAATTCAACAACTTCCAGACTTTTAACTCACTTAAAAGTGGTATAAAAAAGGCTAGGCACATTGAGTTTGATATGATAATTTAGTATATTTACCAGGACATCCGGCACATATAGTTTTATTTCAGACCACGGGTCTAGACACTCCAGCCACACTTTGTAAAATTTGGACTATCGCAGAATTTTTCTAAAATTCAACAACTTCCAAACTATGAACTGGCTTAAAAGTGGTCCTAAAAATGGTTAGGCATATTGAATTTTATAATTATTATTGTAATTTAGCATATTTACCAGGCTATCTGGCACTAGACCTGTTCAGAATACAAACAATGTCAATTTTAATAGCCTCCTGTTTGGTTTCCCATGCTTTTGGGTATGGGGAATCCAAATATCACATTCATTTTGGTCTAGGGTGAAGGGAAACCCTGCCTCAAGAGCCCTCAAAATTTGTTGTCAATTTCGACGGAAATCGCCTATTTTTCTATGATTCTATATTACATTTTGTCTTATAACTTGATTGAAATTCATCACAGAGCCTTCTTAATAGTACCAAATGAAAGAAAATTAATTTTCCTTTGCTGCATAGGAAATAAAATATTTCATTTTTCACAGAAATTAGTAAAAAATGCATGAATTTTATACGGTTTCAGATGTGTTCTCACATATAACTCCGTATAAAATTGCTTCTTGGCTCAACTCATGGCACCATATGACATATTTTAAGTATTATATAGCATCAGTAACCTGTTGCATACGTTGTGCATGCTAATCAATTCTAAAGAATTCATAATTGAAGTGGTAATAACAAAACAAAAAGATTGAAAATACTGTGCACAACCAGATATGTTCAAGGGTAATAATACCAAGCGTCAGATCATGTTAATTTTTCTGACTACGCCTTTTTTTTCACTTCTATTTGCAATATTATTGATTGAGTGCCTGCCTGCCAAAATTGTAAAAAATCTTCCCATCTGCTTCTAGTAAAAAAACCATTAGTGGCAAGGGATTTTTAGTAAAATATTGAGCAAATCACTCATAATTCATTTCTATCTCATCATTGGTAACTTTCACTTGCTTCACAATTCTTCCACTTACAATATATAGTGCCTTCAGGCATCAGATTTGCTTGCATGTATATACACATGTTTTTTATCCTCTTTTAAGATAGGAGAATGAAGTGTGTCTGCATGAGTCTTTACTAACACCCCATTCTCAGAACAAAAAAGTCTTCAGGGTCAAGAAATCTTCAGTTGAGGTTAACTCTGTGATACTGGTTTTCCCACCCAAGAGCTCTCATCCTGCTCACTGCTGGTGCTTGTTGGTTCTTTACGGGATGGCTTAAGCAAGCCCAAGATCTGTTTAAGATATTTCACGTACTTCTTCACTTATTTGGCATCAAGATATGGCATCAAACTTCACTTATTCTATCATCATTAACATGGACATGATCACAGCATAGAGGTTCCTGCCAATACAAAGACTTAAATAGTGACTTAAGGCTTGCTTATTTGGACACCAATTGGAGGATCTTCTTAAAGACAAACCTATGTCATCTTATAGCCACTGCAGGAGTGCATTATTCTGTCTTAAAGTTACAAATGTTTTTTCTTCCTTCTCAGGAGTCCACCTACCCCTGGACTTATATTCAATCTTGGACATACAATCTTGATCTTTATGGTTCTCACAACATTTTCTGGGCAAGCAATCTTTGAATTCTGCCTAGAAAACTTTTTTGACCATGCCAAATAGCAACGGATAGAGAAAATCAAGCCAAACAACAATTCAACCCACAATATTATGCTAGCAATATGAGATACTGTCTCTTAAGCTGATCTTCCAAGATCTCAGAGCTCTCTGAGTTTGATTCCCATTGATACTTGAAGTAGTATAGAACACGAGGGCATGATTCCTGTTTGGAGGCTGGATGCAATGTGCATTCTGCAGTTCCAAGGGAGTGACTTGCCCTCATGATATTCTGGTACACTCTACTCTCAACACTTGACAGATCAATAACAAAGTTACATCCATGAAGCTTGAGATTGCTATTAAATTGTTCACTATTGAGAAGCCAGAAGTTCTGGAATGAGAAGACTAAATAATTCCTGTGTCAACAAGAAATGCCCTGTACATGCATGTTGGTTCATTCAGCCTGTTTCCCCACATTGGATGTCGGACCATACTTGCATTCATGTACTTGCTAAATAAATATGATGCCTGATGGGAAGATCATGCAAACCAGATTGAGGTGAATGAGTTTGAAGTCACTGAAAGTTGTGAATGATGTGGCATAAAAAGTAACACTATATTCTGCCAAAATATTACAAATTCTTTGGAACATAAACTGAAAGTGACTTGAACCTGCGTAGCAATGGCAGGCTTCTGTTAGAGGCACCTACCTCCCAAAATCAGAATAATTTTGAGGACAGGACTTTCTCCTATGCTTCACCAATACTCTGGAATGGTCTACCAGAAAATGTACGAAAAGCAGAAACACTAGAAAATTTCAAGAAGCGTTTAAAAACCTATCGTTTTGCAAAATGCTACAGTAGTATCAATTAATTTTTAAACAAGCGCCAAGGAGCAGTTTACTGGAATTGGCGTTACATGTATACAAATGCCTATTATTATTATTATTATAAGGTTCTGCTTCTTGTGGTGGAACTTAATGGCACGAATTTTTGACAATTCATGAGGGTTAACACACGATGTATGATTGCAACAAATTCATTATTGTCAGAATTAATCATAATTTGAAGCTTGTACCATTATCTATTAATGAATCTTACTGACGATACATAGCATTTTCAGTACTTTTTCTGCAGTTACTGCATCATTAATGAGTAATTAGAGATTAATAAGCATGCACAATTTAAAAAACATGATACTGATCCCACATAATACTTAAAATCTGCCATATGGTGCCATGAGTTGAGCCCAGAAGCAATTTTATATGGAGTTATATGTGAAAACATATCTGAAACCGTATGAAATTCAGGCTTTTTTTACCAATTTCGGTGAAAAATTAAATATCTAATTTCCTGTGTCACATTTTCATGACAAACTACATATCTACCTGATAGGAAAATTAATTTTCTTTCATTTGGTACTATTTTGATGGCTCTGTGATGAATTGCTATCAAGTTATAAGACAAAATGTAACATAAAATCATAGAAAAATAGGCGATTTCCGTCGAAATTGACAACATATGTTGAGGGCTCTTGAGGCAGGGTTTCCCTTCACCCTAGACCAAAATGAATGTGATATTTGGATTCCCCATACCCAAAAGCATGGGAAACCAAACAGGAGGCTATTAAAATTGACATTGTTTGTATTCTGAACAGGTCTAATCTGGCACATATAGTTTCATTTTGGACCAAGGGTCTGTACACACCATCGGTAACCATCGGTACATCCTGTCACGAAACTTCCGTAAGCTGGACGCCAGCAAATTACTCGCTGACCTTCATCAAGTTCCATGGCATATGATCGAATGTTTTAACAGTGTAAACGATGCCTGGCATGCATGGAAATGCCTTTACACCGATGTGATCAATATTCATGCCCCTTTACGAAAATTCAGAGCCCCCAAATCAGCCAGGATTCCCTGGTATGATGACAAGATCGATGCCCTCAAGAAAATTCGTGATCAGTATCATCGACGGGCCACCATAGGAAACCTTGCTGTCGATTGGCAGGGATACAGACAGACTCGTAACAAGATCACAAAACTCGTCCGCCAAGCCAAAAAAGATTACTATTCTTCAATGATCGAACAGAATCGTGGTGACTCGAAATCCACTTGGAAAATCCTGAAAGATCTCCTTCCCAAGCGATCAGACGGCGGTATAACATCACTTAGAGTAAATGATGAACTGATAACTGACTTTAAAGAAATCTGTAATGTTTTCAACAACTTCTTTATTGACATTAGCACAAAACTGGCAGCTTCTATAAAAGATGTTGTAAAATCACCACTAGAATATTTAAAACAATTCCTGCCACATGTACATTGTGTTTTTAAATTTACATCTATTTCTGAAAATAACATTTTAAAGATGATGAAAGGTATACCCAATGCAATGGAAAAGCTACAGGTCTAGATAATTTACAGGTTCGAATTCTTAAGATATCAGCCCCGGCCATTGCCAACAGTTTAGCTTACATCATTAATCTCTCGGCCTCAACTGGAGAGTTTCCCTTAGATTGGAAAGCTGCCCGTATCTCGCATATCTTTAAAAAAGGCTCAAAATCAGAACCTGGGAATTACAGACCTGTGTCAGTCCTGCCGGTTATATCCAAATTTATTGAAAGAATTGTACATCACCAACTGTATAATTACTTAAATGAAAACAAATTACTTTGTGCTCAGCAATCAGGGTTTAGAAAGAGACATTCCTGTCAAACTAGCTTGCATAGGTTAAATGAAAAATTGTACTCGGAATTACAAAACGGTAAATTAATTGGCCTAGTTGCATTAGACCTGAAAATGGCCTTTGATACGGTAAATCATAATGTTTTGTTGGATAAAATGTCTTATTATGGTATCCGAGATAAAGAAATTAGGTGGTTCAAAACTTATCTCTCAGGTAGACTTCAACTGTGTACAATGTTCAACAATATGTCTGAACCACAGCAGATTAGATGCGGTGTGCCCCAGGGGTCCATTTTGGGACCCCTGATGTTCATTCTTTACGTAAATGATATGCTTCATGCTTTACAAATTGTGACGTAAATATTTATGCTGATGACACAGCTTTTTATTTCGCAGCTGATGACATTGTTACTGTGAAGACTGTGCTCAGTTCAGAGCTCAAGTCAGTATTTGAGTGGCTATGTGCCAATAAGCTTAGTCTGCATATAGGCAAGACAAACAGTCTATTAATCTGTAATCACCAAAAAAGACTTACTACTAAATCTTGATGGTGAAAATATTGAACAGGTTAAAAGCTTGAAATATCTAGGTGTTATTATTGATGAGAATTTGAAATACAAGGAATACATGGATGCATTAATAGGTAAACTAAACAGATCAATAGGTATTCTTAGAAGAGCATCCAGATATGTCGATCAGATAACTAGAGTCACTCTGTATAACACACTATTACTGCCTCATATTGATTACTGCAGCACTGTTTGGGGAAATGGTGTCTGCAAGAGAGACTTACTGAGACTGCAACGAATCCAAAACAGTGCAATGAGGATCATTCTTGAATGCCACTATCGGACTCACATCAGTGACATGTTAACATCATTAAAGTGGCTTAACATCGAGCAGAGATTAAACTTCAATTTATGCTGCCAAATGTGGAAGATCGTGAACAAAGAATCCCAAGACTATCTCACCAACATAGCTGAAGAGGTGAATTCTGTACATACTTACAACACGCGGGCGGCGACCCGAAGAAATATTTATGTGACAAACAGTTACAAAAGCTCCTTAAAGATGCATGGTACTTAGGCTTGGAATTCATTGCCAACCAAAATCAGAGACTGTGATAACTACAAATGTTTTAAAAGGATGGTTTTGAGACACTTATATATGGACTCTTAGTTTTTATCTCAAATGTTTTAAACTGTTTTTATGATTATACATCCTGTTGTTTTTAAATTCTACTTAATTGCCAAATTTTATCACTGTATTAATTTTAATTGTGCCAATATTATATTTATATTATTTATATGTGTTGAAAGTCGTTTATGAGGGCTCCAAAGCCAAAACAGTGTATTGCTGATATTTGGACTCCCGAATAAAACTTGTCAAACTTGTCAAAAACACCAGCCACACTTTGTAAAATTTGGACTATCGCAGATTTTTGCTAAAATTCAACAACTTCCAAACTATGAACTGGCTTAAATATGGTCATAAAAATGATTAGGCATATTGAATTTTATATGGTAATTTGGTATATTTACCAGGCTATCTTGCACATATAGTTTAATTTTGGACCAAGGGTCTTGACACTCCAGTCAAGCTTTGTAAAACTTGGACTATTGCAGATTTTTACTAAAATTCAACAACTTCTAAACTATGAACTGGCTTAAAAGTGGTCATTACAATGGCTGGGCAATAGTAGGCATATTGAAATGTATATGGCAATTTAGTATATTTGCCAGCTATCTGGCACACATAGTTTCATTTTGGACCAAGAGCCTGGACATGCACCCAAGCCACACTTTGTAAAATAAGGACCATCGCAGATTTTTGCTAGATTTCAACAACTTGCAACTTTGAACTGGCCTAAAAGTGGTCATAAAAATGGCTAGGCATATTGAGTTTTATATGGTAATTTAGTATGTTTAACAGGCTATTTGGCAAATACAGTTTAATTTTGGACCAAGTGTCTAGACACCCAAGCCACACTTTGGACTATTGCAGATTTTTGCTAAAATTTTAATACTGCCATACTTCGAGCTGGCTTTTGCTTGGGTGTCCAGACCCTTGGTCCAAAATGAAGCAATACCCTCTCTGTGTCCTTAATATTTATACAAAAATTTTGTAAAATATTGTGATATTTCAGTGTATTGAAATAGATAGTATAACACCAAAGATCCTAGGTATTATTATATCAATGATTGAGGCAAAATAAACGGCCGCCATTTTGAAAAAACGAGGTTTAACTGCACTTAGCTTCCCAGGAGAGTATTTAAACCTGTCTGTATGAATTCAAGATCCATGAAAACATATATTTAGACACAAAAATTATTGTTCTAGCCCAATTAGATCCAGAGATATGAGCAAAATTATTAATTGGCGGCCATCTTGGAATTATCCATCATGGCCGCCAGATGTTGAGGTTATACAACGTCCAACAAGCAAAAATGTGTTCTCTAGAATGTTAGCTTTCCGATGGTATGTGTCTTCAAAATTCCGAAGAGGGGGAGGGGGGTTTTGGTGGCCTGCGGACTATTATGAAAAGGTTCAAGATTTGAGTCAGACATTTGGGACATTTTGGTCCAAAATTTTCTTCTTGAATTTTGGTCTGAAAAATAGCCTATCTTATGTAAAATTTCCCCAGGAATCTGAATCTGAAGTCGGAAACACAAAAACTTTCACAATTTTCATTCTACGGATGTTTTTATAACTTGTCAATTGGAACCTAGCATTTTTTGGAATATCTCTCACTTTCACTGCATATATCTCAGTAGTACTAAATTTTTTTCAACAAATAAGCCTAACACAGTACCAAAGCACTAAACAACTGCTTATTTTTATCCTGTAACAACCATGCACATGAATGAGATGGGCGCCCTGTGCCCTTATACATTTTGCATTAACAAAGTGATTTTTGGCACGGCTGTCCAAGACATGGCCGGTGCCGTGAGTTGGTAAAATTTCAGTTTTGGGCCAATATGCACTTACATTGTAGGTCATAACTCAGCCCCATAAAGGAATTTATGCCGGTATTATGGATCGAATGATAGGCAAAAATATCTTATATGATGTAAATAGCAGCAATTGCATCCATATGTCACTGGTCTTGAGATAATAAGTGATACATGACTGCAGTTAGGGAAATTTTTGGTGTCCCGCCTGGACACTGCATTTAAAATTTTTGGAAAAGGGATGGATTTAGGATCAAAATTGCAATGCATTACTGTTCCATGATTAGGTGGGCATCTTGTGAATCCAGAAAAATGGCAATTGGATGTTTCTATATTTTTTTAATACACCTTTTGTAATCCTCAGTAAAAGTGCAATGTGATTTTTGATGCCACAGATAAACCACTGATCGAAACATTTTCGGAAAATTTGATATACCAATGCTTTGCTCATGACCTTGTCTGTCAGGAATATATCACTTGAAGTGGCTAAGGCTGTTGTGCCAGAAGCTGTGATGGCTTGAGTAAGACTGACAACAGCGTGAAGCTCTTATATTCTGCAAACATTCTGTGGGACTTCTCTTGTTCGGGTACTTCCTGATGAAGGATTGTTGCTGGAATTCTTGCATTCTTGATATTATTGTCATGCTCATCAGCCTGGCTTTGTATTAGTGTATAGAATAGGGTAGAAAGTCCAACCCATAATGGTATTAGAGCCCTATCTTTGAGACTGACAAAAAATGCAACGCTCTCACATTTTGTGATATTTATAATTATGAGGACCTTTCTTCTTTACACACTTCTTGATGAAGGCTAGTGAAATGAAAGTTACCTTTTCTGATATGATTTTGTTGCTCATGAGCCCAGGTTTCTATTGGTCTATAGAACGCGGTTGTAAATGTAACCTATCATGGTATTAGTGGCCTGTCTCTGTCACTGACAACAAATGTGGCACTCTTACACTTTGTAAAAATGTATGTTCAGACATGTCTTGTTCAGTTGCTTTGTGCTGGAATTTTCACTTGTTTGATATGTGTTGTTACACTTGAGCTTAGCTTTCCATTGGTATATACAATATGGTTTTTAATCAAACCTATCATGGTATAATGGCCCTGTGTTTATGGCTGACAAAAAGTGCAAAGCTTGCTTTCGGCATTACCTGCTAATTACACCATAGAAGGTATGAGAAGGCAAATAATGAAAAATCTGTTTTTTGTTTGTTGTAAAAATATTATTCAACAAAACGTGTGCAAGTTTCATAGTGATATCTTAAAAAGTCTTTGCTGCAGAGGTATTTGAAGAAACAAAGTTTCGTTTTGAATAAACTGCATTTTAAGTTAGTATTTTCTTCACATTCATGTTTAAATTTACTAGCATAATGTGGCATAGACGTCACAAAAACGCATATATTTTTGGATTTGGAATCTAATAACACATAGGAAGCATGTCAGTGATTATTGATTTCTTGGCAAATTTTAAGGGAAATTCCAAATTTTACCAACTTGTGGCATTGGTCCAACAGCGACTCTGAAATATACAATGGAGGTAAAAGAAGACTGCAATAATGACCAGTCACTGTCAAAAGTAATTGTCATGACTTACTATACAGTTATCGCACAGCACCGAGTGCAATATCAGTTTTTATGGCACCGAGGTGACTAATATTGCACGAGGGCGCAGCCCGAGTGCAATATTAGTCACCGAGGTGCCATAAAAACTGATATTGCACGAGGTGATGTGCAATAACTGTTATATCATATGGTTTTTTGTGGCAAATGCAAAGAAATAGACTGGAATTTCTTGTCCAAACTCGTTTTGTGTTTCTTTTGATCCGCTTGTTTAAAATGTATCTAGTCAAAAATCAATAACTATTTCACTCACAAAAAATTTTTTCACACTAATGGAATCCACAAATGATATACTTTATGCTGGATTTTTTTCAGATTTTTTTCTTGAACTTTATAGCAGACTTTAGACCTCTAAACACAACAAATTCCCTGAAAAATCGGCAAAAAAGCTGTTTTTCGGCGACTTAATGCTCTATTCTGATGCCACTAATACCTACACCAGCACAAAAAGTTGATATCCAAGTAGCCCTTTATTAGGCGCATCTTTTGCTGCAAAAACCATCTTCCTATCTGCCTCCGTTGCCGAGCAGTAAATGTTTTAGTAAAATTGAAAAACACAATCTTTCTGTTAGCTTGTGGCTGCAGCAGCATGAAAACATGGTGCTTCCTCTCAGGTCCGTCCAATCTCTTACATGTTAAAATGAGCGTGCAATAACATACTAACATCCCTACCCTCCTTCATCTCTATAAAACTTTTATCAGGCCAATCTTAGAAACAGGCTATGTTGCTACAGCAGCTGCCTCTGAACCTGCCAAAAACCATCTCGCCATAGCTGAAGCTAAGGCCCTAAGGATTGCGCTTAAGCAGTTCTACATTCCTGGCCAACGCCGTACCACCAACCAAGCCCTCTACACAATGGCCAATCTCGAACACATCTCCTCGAGAATAGACACCCTCAAAAGGAAAGCTCTTGACCGCTACAAAGACTCCCCTCTTCTAGTAGATCTATACAATGCTAATAAGGCTATTAGAGCTCTCCCATACCCGGTCTCCTATCCCCATTCCCACTATCCTACAACCTAAAACAACAAAAAATAACCTGCCTTAGGCACCCAGTACGGTTGTCGAACCACTGTGGTAGTAACGTGCACCTACTGCCCCTCAAGGTCAAAACATAAGAAAACACATAAATTCTCTTCCAATAAACAAACTTAATCGCATACAAAATCTGCCCAACCACCAACATAAAAACACACACAGTCTGGTCTTCAAGCCACTGTGATTATTGCAATTACTCCTACTGTTCCATCATATACATGTTTTTCTTTTCAGATCCCCTCAATTTTATACCCTTATACTTATTACACTCACAGTACAAAAAATTGACGCGTTCCGAACCCAGTACGGTAGTCAAACCACTGGTGTAATAACTGGCACATCACTCTGCCAGCACAGGGTCAAAACATAAACCACCATCTTCTCAAAACACAACCCTCCATAAAACATCACATCCACTCCATAAATCCTGTAGTTTCAAACATCCACCCCGGCGTTCTTCCTCTTCTAGGTTAAAATCAATTTTCCACCCTGCGACGCTGACAAGACCACTAAACAATTGTAATCTTTTCCAGATCCTCCCAGACAACACATGGATGCCTTCCCAGGCCTTCTCACCCTCCTGACCCTTACCCACCTCCACTCCACTCCGACATAACATTTCCTGGATTGCCACAGCTCCCTCTCTCGAGGAAGGGCCATCCCATCAAAATATTCCAAAAGCTTGTAGGGCGAAAAATCGCCAATCAAGCTTGGGCCTTCGGCCCTAAATTTACACTCTTACTTACTTGCAATAACATGCGTGCAATATCGTAGAATATTGCACGGCTGTCAGCCAATGAGGAGCGAGTATTTCAGCTTGCCATATGATATAACAAAATATTTTAGGTCAATCATGCATATTTTATATTGCCCTTACAGTACCGACTGAGCCACAGATGGCTAAAATCCTTTATAATTTGGTCGCAAAAAAAACTCAGGCTATCCTCTGGCCTCATATTGAGTTTTTTTTGCGACGCCATGTATTTTTTCAGCTTTTCAAGATTTAACAGACATAAGTTAGAAAATGCATTATTGAGACTCAATAAATATTAGCAATATTGGTACTATCGTATTCTATATTAAATTTGGAAGATATTGACATATCATACAAATTTCTATTGCAAAAAATGACAACACAGTGTGCGATCAAAGTCAGCAGCTATACCTCAATCTGCAAAATTCTCAAAAAAATTGTCACCTGACATTAAGTCGAATATCCTGTTAGTCTTAGTATATGTTTAGCTGAAATATCTCAAATTTACATGCAATTAGAATAAAAAAATATAGGGAATTATGTCAAGGTGAAATGAATTATAAAGAAGTGTTACTTTCCAAGTTATATCCCTTACATGTGACACTGTGAAAAATTTTGTCACCCTAAAATGTGCATTTTTGCCTGTTTTTCGTACATATTTTGCCCAAAAACATGACAAAGGGATGACATCTCTTCATTTCTGATGCCTTAATTGGAAAGTAGACAATTTTTGCCAGAAGGTAAGTTTAAAACCTTGTTCAAAAAATGAAAAGTGAGCCTTCAGGATTTTTTTAAGTCAAATGTCCCGAATATCTGACCTTGTCTTATGCAAGTTGCAACAATTAAGAAAAAATGTTCAAAAGAAGCTCTAGAAGCAAACCGAAAGTGAGTGTACATGTTCCCGTGCTACTATTTTGTGTGAACATTCAACATATTTTTTAGTTATCACTAGAACATCAGAGACATGTCAAGTAGCTCCCATTCATAACCTGGAGGTCAAAGAACAGTTCAGGTCAATCATCACGTGGGTACATGATGTACAACAAATACAATGGCATCAAATATATTTGCCATCGTTAAAAAGATGATCAGATCAAAAGTTGATACCCAAGTATAAGTAGGTTCAGATTAATAGTTCATGAATTGCATTTATTGAAGGACCAACTGACATATTCCATATCTTATCTCAGTTAAAGAAGCATGGCCAATATTTTGCACAATGCTAACTGTTATGCAACTTGCTTATCAAAAATGATAGACATCAATGATAGGTAGAGTATTGATCCAGTTTGAAATGACATCACAGCTTGTAGTTAATTTACATATCATTGCAATGCTAGAGTCATCTCTGACATCATAGTTCAATGTTCAGCATAGTAAGAACTTGAGATTCCACCTAAATAGGACGAGGACTGTAACAGCAAAGTAGATAATCAATACTGCAGTGTTTAGTTTGATCATATTAGTGTTTATTTGGCTGAAAAGCGTACATTAGAAAAAAGGAATATGATGAGTGCCTGCTGGAAAATCCCAAGGAGCCCGTGAAGAGGTCTTAATTGCTAAACGACAATGTTGAACAGTAGCCCATGATTGAGTGTCATATTGTTCAGGCTACTCTGAAATATTATTAGTAGCCTGAAGAATGTGACACTCGATCATGGGTTACTGTTCAACATTGTCATTTAAAACTGCTCATTGGCAATTTGGCACTGCTCAGGTGACATTAAATTCCTTTTTTTTTCAACCAGTGGGTTTTTAGGTTCTTTTTTAAGCTTTTCGGTGTCTCTGTTGTCGGCAAATTTTCAGGCAAGTTGTTCGATCTTACAAATTTGTCTTTCCACTTGTATAGTAATGGTTATTGTTTAAGAAATATTTGATATTTAACTTTGAATTACACTTCTTTTTTTTTTTTTTTAATTTGTCTAAATCGGATAAAATATCGCTCATTCCTTTGCTTTCCATCATAACAGAATGCAAGGTTCGGGCCAGAACCGTCTATATAATATAGACTTATGTCACAAGCAAGCAGATGGCACACAGATGTTACCTTTCCTTTAGTTCTATTTTATCAAGTAATTTCAAAAGTTGTATGGTTGACCTGACAGCCAAAGAATCTAATAATATAATTTTGAAAGAGTTTATTTACATTTTCGGGGGAAAAAAAGGTTGGATATGAAGTAATACGTCTACAGCAGTGTTTCTCAAGAGCAAATAATTGGGACTAGGGACACACTCAAAACATCTACCAATAAATACATAAGTTCAGGTTCTGAATCATCAGATTCTTGTTCATGCACTATTCTGACAAACCCAAAACAGATATTTCTGGAATATATTGCAACAAATAAGACAAAAAGCGATTTTTGATCCAACAAAACCGTCTTCTTCTCAGCTGGTGGAACTTCTAGAGATTTGATAAACAAAAATTAAGTTTTTTTGTATGGAACGGGGCATAGAAAAAAAAAATTGCAAAATAAAAGTGCTGCTATCTCCAAAGTAAGATCCTTCCTCCTTATTTTCTTGTGAGTTTAGGAATGGACTTGCTCCACATGTGTGCATTTTATACAATTCCAAATTATATAAATATGATTTCCAAGGCAATGAATGAATTGTTGAATTTTGGCATGTTGCTGTATATGTGGCAATGCTGCTTCCCCAAATTTTATTTATTCTAAATATAGAAAATATGTGTTTTATGAAAGCATTGGCGATCCATGCAAAGGCCAAACTGAACAGTGATCCTCCAATTTTTCCGATTGATTCAGATTCTTATGGAAAAGGATACTTTTTCATACAAATTCTGAAAAAATCTGAATATATTTTTTTATTCTGAATACTGACATTTTGTCTTGTCTTCTGCAATCACTTATAAATTTCAGTTGCGGGAATGTTTTTTTTATTGCTGTTGTTGTTTTGTTGTTGTTGTTTTTTTTTTCACATGAAGGAAAGCTGTGGGCCAACTCGTTTGATCACTTAAATAGTGTTTCATTACAATTACAAGTTAATTCAATCTGGTTGTTTTAAAGTTGGTATTTATACTTGGAGTATATCTATATAGTGCATTATAAATATCATTTTTAAAGAAATAATTTTTAAAAAATCATCGTTCTCATATTTCTTTTTTTTTTCTTTTTTTTTTTTTACAAAATAATGACTCCTTCTTTGCCTGATTTGACGGAAAAACGTTTTTCTAAAGCAATTCAAAAGTTTTTAAATTCATTTTGAAAAGGAAGGTATATTTGGATTCTGATTACAAAATGAAATAGAAAATTATTTAAAATTGTCATGGAACGAACTAACTGTGATTTTTTTTTAAGAAAGAAAAAAAGAAAAACACATGGATTGTTTCATTGGAGATGAGGTAGAAAAAGTAAAAGATGATATGAAAAACTTGAAATCATGATCTTTTTTAAAGTAACTTAAATTGAGTTTGTTTCTTAATGATCATTTTACCTTTTTTTAATGATGGCTTTAAGAGAATTAAGAAAAATATCATCAGGAAATTAAAAAACACTCACCAGAGCAAGAGAGAAGAATTATTGAATACTGCATGAATGCGCCCATCTTGATCTACTTTGGTGGCAAAAGCAAAATTCTGTCTCCGACGTCTTGATTGCCCCATCCTTTGCTGCTTAAATAGGCCTTATAAATGTGCATAATCAATATTTTAGATATTGATTATATTAAAAGTTATATGTGAGGTGTTGCATCAGAAATTTACATGTAATTTATGCAAAATGATGAATTCTGCTGTCAAATGCATGGGACTTTCCTTTTTTTTTTCCTTTTTTTTTTAAAGTGACTTGCAGTTTTAGCAGGGCATTGCACGAGAAAGATAATTTTATGTTATTGATCTTGGCATATGGTTGTGTTTCGAAAAAATATTTGAAAAATGTCATGTGACCAATAATGAGATCAGTTAATACATGTGCCAGTTATATCCCGCGTTTGAGGGAATATGTGATATATTCCGAGGCGTTAGCCGAGGATTATATCACATATTCACGAAAACGAGGGATATAACTAACTTATACCTTAAACAAAACAAAATAAAACGAAAACGAAGAGATTTTAAAAAGAAAATAAAACAAGAAGGATTTGAGAGAAGCAGATAACGGCTACAAACAATTTGCCAAGTGGGATTAATTTAATAACATGAAAGTATCAGTTGAAGAAAAAAATCCAAAAGGCAACATGGTTGACATAATTATACCTGGTATTTATGATATGAAATTTATGCAAATTGAAGAGAGTAAAAACAAATCCTGGAGAATGGAACAAAATGTTTGGGGAAAAAAATTATAAAAGAATGAATGCAAAAAATTGAAAAAAGATGAGGGGCAAAAATTCCGGGGGGAAATTCGTGAAAAAAAAAGCAATTTGAAAAAAGATATTTGGTGGAGAAAGGAAATAAAGTGAACATATATTTGGTAAAATATTTGGGGGGGGGGGTTGGAAAAAAATGTTTGTATTTACTATATTTTGTATTTGTTGAGTTAATGGCATATATATATTTAGGAATTTTGGAATCACTTCTCGACATCTCGGGATACAAACCTCCGTAAAGAGACTTGATTTTGGATGTTCAGAATTTTAGAAAGCTAATCATCATAAAAGGATTTAACACCCTCTTGAGTAGCCGTTATAAGCTTTAGCACTCTTTGAACTCCTGTTTTTTGGACTTTACATAATAACAAAACAACCCAAGTCAGGGTCACTGAGTAACAATATCACGAGCTGTTGTGTGAATTAATATCACTCGAGCCCGCAGGTTGAGAGTGATATTAATTCACACAACAACGATTGATATTGTACGAAGTGCCCAGACGCGTGGTTGTTTTGTTTTTATCACCTGGTTTTACCTCAAATTTTCAGTTATAAAGAGGGACTATTTTCTGCCATTACAAAAATGTGACGTCACCATGGAGCAGCAATGGACATGACGTCACAATCCCATTATTCTGGCCCTTGTTTGGTTGGTGACATCATCAGGCAGCTGAAATGCTGGTGATGTCATAACCATTGTTAAAAAATATCGCCCTTGAAGGGTGGTATTTTTTACAATATCATAGGCCCTGATATTTTGACTGTGAACAGTGATATTCACAGCCAACCAGGTGATAAAACTTATTATACAAAATAGACGGAGAAACCCGGTTGATATAAGTAATTAGCACCATCTGATGGCTCCAGCAAAAGAAGCGACAGAAAACCCAAAAGAAGAAGAACAAGAGAATGAATAAAGAGCTGATCCAGAAACAAAAGATGAAGAGAAAGAAGAAGAAGAGGAAAAAAAGGGACCTCCTGCCTTTAAGGACACTGAATTGTTCAAGGCTTTAGTGTGTCCTTTGTCACAAGAGACCTTGAAGGCAGTTCGGGATATATTTCAACGAAGAAGACCCCGCCATCGTGAATACCAGCCAAGAAGAGAAGGAACGATTACAAAGTAAGTGGGTAGTCAATAAGTCTAACCGTGAACTAACTCCTGATGAAGTGTCAATACTAAAAAAGGGCCTGAACTTTGCCGTCACCCCCTCTAAATTACCCACCAAAGACTACATCATTGGAATTGAAACAGCATGTAAAATACTAGGTCCCTACACAAAACAGGCAGAGACTATGAGATCAGACTGTGTTAGACTCTTGAGTCTTGAAACATGCTACCCCTCTTAAGCCCAACATCACCAAGAAGGAAAATGAAGCCCTGATACGATTAGCCAAAGACAACTCATTAACCATCCTTCCAGCTGATAAAGGAAGAGCTGTAGTAGTCATGAACACCGATGACTACAAGAAGAAGGCACAGAACATCCTGAGTGATTCCAGCACATATGCGGTACTGAAAAAGGACCCCACGGCCAAGTTCTCCACTAAGCTAATTAAACTGTTACAACAACTCAAGGAATCTAAGGCCATAAGTGATATCACGTACAAACAGTTGTATCCGACATCCACCGCCATCCCCCGTTTCTATGGCCTCCCCAAGGTGCACAAACCAGAGGTTCCATTAAGACCTATTATTGCCACATACCAGGGCCGACAAGTAAGAGATTGTCACCATTTTGCCATGTGATAATCTCCCATAATGGCCCCCCACCAGGGCCATTAAAATCATTGTCGGCCCTCTTGCAGGGCCAACAATGAATAATGGCCCTCTATCAGGGCCAACAACGAAATATTTGCAACAACGGCCCTTGGTCAGGGCCGATATGATTATTGTTGGTCCTCCTGTGAGGGAAAAAAAACAATTTCTGAAAAAAAAAAAATTCGAAAAAAAAAAAAAAAATTCGCAAAAAAAAGGAATTTCCCCAAAAAAAAAAAAAAAATTTCAAAAAAAAAAATAATGGAAAAAAAATTTTCGAAAAAAAAACCAAAAAAAAAACATTAATAAGAAAATTTACCAAAAAAAAAGGAGCTTTGGCATTTACCTATATTGTTAACCAAACAAGTATTTACACGTCCCATCTTCTATGCTGCGGCATTTTCATATTATCGGAATAAGGTAGGCCTATAACTTTCTGAAGTGTGGTAATAATAGTAATAACGAGACTTAGTTTCGGGCAATATGGGATTTTGACAGCCCTCAAGCAGGGCCATTTCAGCCCTCAAGTCTTGTCGGCCCTCGCTTCGCTCAGGGCCGACAATGAACTTTCGGGCTGAAATGGCCCTGCTCTTGGGCTGTCAAAATCCCATATTGCCCTCACAAGTCCCGTTATTGTTATATTGTAGCCTCCCGTGGTTCTATCACCTACCACATTGCCAGATATGTAGCAAACATACTGGCTCCCTTAGTTGCGAAGAATGGTCATTCCCTTAAGAACAGTGCCGAACAAGTTCTGGACAAATGCCAACTGGATGAAACAGACGTCCTTGTTTCGTTCGACGTCATGGCCTTATTCACATCTGCACCTGTGGAAAAAAGTCTGGAAGTCATCCATCAAAGACTCCTCTCTGTCCAACCGCACCAATCTTTCCCCTTCACAAGTCAGAGAACTCCTGGGCTTCTGCTTGAAGACCACATACTTTCAATATGACAGTGTCATCTATTCACAAATTGAAGGGGCCGCCATGGGTTCACCGGTGAGCCCAATAGTAGCAAATCTCTTCATGGAGTGGTTTGAGGTGAAGGCGATCCAATCCTTTCAATATGAGATCACAATATGGAGAAGATATGTGGATGACACCATTGTGGCCCTCTGCGACTCCTTGCTAGAAGACTTCACCAACCATATCAATGACATTCATCCTGCGATCAAATTTACCAGAGAGGATGAGAGTGATGGTAACATTGCTAAGCTTGACTCGAAGATCAAGAGGAACAACAGTGGTCAGTTGTCCTTTTCCATTTATCAGAAACCGACCCATACTGACCAATACCTCCAGTTCAGTAGTAACCAACCACTCCAGCACAAACTAGGGGTTATAAGAACCCTCCACCACAGATGCAAAACAATCTGCTCATCGGAAGAAGCCAGACTACAGGAAATCGAACATCTTCAAAGGGTACTGAGCATATCCGGGTACACCAAATCAGCATGGGTCACAGCAACAAGAGAGAAAACAGCAGTCCAATGCACCACCGAGACCACTAAAACCAAGGGAAGCATCACCCTGCCATACATTGGGAACATAACAGAGGCTGTAGCCAGAGTGATCAGAAAGCCCGGCATTATTGTCCATTTAAAACCCTGCAACACCATAAGGAATAAACTGGTACATCCTAAGGACAAAATTCCAAAAGAGGAGAAGGCGGTTGTGGTATACCACATTAAATGTGGAGATTGTGAGGCCAGCTATGTTGGAGAGACAGAAAGGAGATTACAGAAGCGAATCAAGGAACATCATCGCAGTTTGTCACCAGTGGGTCAGCATTGTGAAGAAAGGAGGCACTCATTCTCGTAAGAACAAGTCTCCGTGTTACACCAGGAGAGCAACTGGTTCCACCGAGGGGTGGCTGAGGCAAGACATATCTCCGAGGAGGAACCTGTCCTCAACCGAGACAGGGGGAGGCACACCCTCCCGGCAATATACCGGGAGATTCTAGCATCACGTGACACCACGTCATCAACACCATCACGTGACCACTCATATTTCAAACATAAGAACTGAAGAAGGAGCTTGGATGAGCTCCGAAAGCTATTCATCTAACCTTTTCGTTGTGAGTATAGTGTTTAAATCTTCAAGACGTCACAAAAGTTGTTGATTTTAATGGACTGTACAAACAATGCTAAATTTCTGTCCCAATGCTTGACGTAACAAACTGTAATTATGTTTATTCATCTCACCAACCTGTATGTAAATATATGTTTGTCTGTATGTATGTTGTTGTTTGTATTTGTAGTCTGGGTGCAACTTGATATAGTTTTTCTAACTCTGTTGTGTCCCGTCTTGTTGTTTTGTGTCCTTTGTTTAATTGATTGTTCACAATATCATGTAAAATGTGTGTATTTCTACAACAAGATAAAATAAATATATCTATCTATATCTATATCTATCTTTATATCATTTCGTACATTTGGCTGGGTTTTCTTTTGTGTTACACTGATGAGTATTCAAGAATCACTCAAGCTTTATATACAGTATGTGCGTTAATTTTCCAAAGCGTAGACAATGTATTGATTCGTGCGGATTATATAAAGAAATTGACGCATTTAGTTGCATAAGCACCATTTAAAGTTGTGCACTTAAAGTTATAAAATGTGCTTTTTGTCATTTCAGACTGGCCTGGATCCATGTCTGATAAATGCGAGTGAAGAGGACGCGACTGATCTGACAGTGTTGCCACCAATTAAAAAGACCTTGGATTTTTATGACTCTGGATTGTGGAGGGCATGCAGTGAAAATGAGTTAAAGAAACTTCGCTTCTTCTAAGTGCATGGTGTAAGATAGAAGTGCATGAAGAAGACGATGACGAAGAGACATTGATGACAATGGTCAATGACAAGGAGCATTTCGATATCGTGGTTGCTTTGAAATCGCACATGAAGAACAATAAGCTCATCCATGGATGCGGCCCTCGCAGGCAAACATGAACAAGTAAAAGATTGATCGAAGTTGAGGGGATAGATGTGAATATCGTGAACAAAGGTTATTTTGAAGTTGACAGTAAAAGAATAGACATGCCATTATTGGGCAAGCTGGTCTTGTTCGGGCGAAACGACAGCGCTAAGTTGTTGGTCAAGAAGGGGGCTGATGTCAATGTCATGATGAAGTTAGATAAAGACGTGGAAGAACCTCTGTTCTACTATCTCCTGCAGAGATGTGATGATCCTCTCCCTGTGGATGTGTTTAAATTAATCCTGAAAAGAGCTGACTTCTCTTTGGTCAAGTCCAAATATTTCTCTATCTGGCAAATGGCCTGGGAGCGCAAGTTTGATTCAGAGCTGGTGGGGGTCATGGTGTCACGAGGACTGAATGTGGGAGTCCGTAACGACCTCGGGTACAACATCCACGACATCATTGTCTGTGACTGTTGCAATTTTGAAGAAACTGAGAGAAAACAAGCTCTGTATTTCGTTGATGAACATCTTCTTGACATGGCCATGGAAGGAAGGTTGAAAGAGCTTTTAGACCTTGCTAGTTCCGGATACAGCTACATGCTCATTACAAACAGGAAGGGAAAGTCTATAATCAAGTTTGCGGAGAAGGAAGACCAGAATGATATTGTCAAATTTCTGGAAGCATATCCAACGTTCAAAGTAAGTGACCAAAGGGTACAATAGTTTAGTTATTTTAGAAGAGTAAAGAGATTCTGTCAAAATTGCTGAAAAACCATAGCAATTTAATGTTAAAGTAACTGATTCACAGTATATACGTATACCGATATTTTCGAAAAGTCTATTCATGTATTCAACATAAAAGATAGAATCTGTAGCTCTTGACGGATTGACCTCACGAAGAATGACATTCTCACACAACCGAAGCTATTTGCTATTCTAAGTACAGTTAGTACACTGTAAAAACTGCTGCACTACTTTAACGGCAGCTGCCGTAATACAAAAAAAAGTTCCACTTTACGGCAGAAAACTGTTGTTTTTATGGCATGTAGCATACTGTTGTTTTAACGGTATCTGCCGGCTGCTGGATTTACAGTGTAATATTTATTTCTTCAAAGTATATATCTTTCATGTTCTCTGTGTAGGATCTATGGATCTACGTATTATTACAGATCTCATATTAGTGTTCCATGTTCTTTTCAACTGCCACAGTGCTCATGTGATGTCAGTATGAGCATATTTGTGTCACAGTGGTATATTCACAGTTTCAGCTGTGTTACTTGGGACCTTCCCTGATCAGATCATTATAAATCTACAAGAAACTGCTAAAATGTTGGTGAGGCCTGATCATTCTGTTTGATGTTTTGAAAACACCCAAAAGTTTTTAATCCCTGCTAACATGCTCCAACTGAATAAACCATCATGCGCAATGATTAGTATAGGTTATTCACCTAGGGAGAGGCAATATGTGATTTATCCAGCGAGGGCGTTAGCCCGAGCTGTGATAAACACATATTGTCGATCCCGCGGTGAATAACTGGCTTATACCATAAGACAAAACTGAAACTTGTCATTTGTTGCTGTTGTTTTTTCACAGCCTCGCTTATTATTCTCCCATGGGAGGATAACTGGACAACAAAGAATAAGGGTTTTATTGCAGTGAAATACTGGCTCATGATTGGCCGACAGAGGTGTCGAATGGTATAATTACACATATGAAACAGATCAATCAGTTGTTATTCACACATAGCCAGTAAGCCTAATTTGTTATTAGCAGTTCGAATCCACACTTGAGCTGTGGTCTCAAATGCTCACAGGGAGTGCCCAGATAGTGATGTCAGTATCGAGATACTGACATCATCTCTGCATATATTCACATGAGACATGGCACACTTATATGAGATCTGTAATAACGAATGTCCCACTGATGCAGTGATGCTCGTTACTCATTTACTTTCATTCAGAAAAATTGTTACAAGGTATACAACGCCATCTTGAAGGGCAACATGGCTGAAGTCAGAGACACAATGGATAACATTATTGCTGCTGTGTGTGACTGTTTGGGAAGGTCTCCTCTTCAGTTGGCTGTGCTTTATGAAAGGAGGTACATCATCAAGTGGCTGCTCAAGAAACATCCCAAAAGTATTCAGGCCATTGACCAGGTATGGCATCTTGATCTACAGTAGTCAATTTTACGAGCGATTCTAAGCAAGGATGAAAGTTTCACCATGAAACTTCTTTTATTGTTGAAGATGGCAATCACCCGGTTACTAACTGACACACACTGAGGTTGCTTGTGAAGGTGTGGTTGCTTATTGGGGGTAAATTTTAGTTGTATTGACCAGTTAGTTTTTTCAGTCCAAAAAAGATAAGTTCGAAGAAGTTTCTGACTCACATTCATGATGCATTGTGACACATCAACTCTCTCCAGCAGTTCTTTGCCAGTCTGAATTAGACTACTTGTGCTCTTTAGCAAAGTACAATTTAGCCATTAAATTTTGAAGCTCAGTAATAATGAGGCTGATTGTCACAAACAAATTGTATACTTCCTTTTTGAAATAAAGTTGGTTAAAATGGCAAAACTTAAGATTAATTTCCATTCATGAAGATTATGATACATATTTTATCTTATTTCTTCATTCACCTGAAGACAAAAATTGCTTCTGAGTGACACCAACGAATAATGGTGCTGTGTGTAATGTAATACACACAACAATGCAAAGAAATGAATAAATACATGTATTGTAAAGGCAACGAAAAGAACTTGATGCCAGTTATTGATTGAAAGTCATCTCCTCTAGTTTTTGCCTCCATTTAAATTGTGCATGCAATTGCTATGATCAATCGATTTTGGAAAAGTCACTTTTCTTTTAATATATATATATATGAGTGATAATTTTAGTTCTTCACAAAAAAAGCATACAAATTACCAATTATATTTTAATTTAACTTTTACGACTGCCAAATTTTTATTTTGCGATTTTCACATCTATCCGAACGACATTTCCTGTAATTATAATATTTTGTGCTTGACATTTCAGTATGGCCGGTCTGTCCTGCATTACAGCTATATGATACCTGATGGGGATGACATTTTGCAGCACCTTATTGAGGCAGTCAAAGAAACAAAGCTGCAGGATTTTATGGACAGTGTAAGTATTTGAAGTACCACACATCCTCAAATAACAATCCAGCAACTCTATAGTAGGTGTTTGGTCTAAAGGACAATTGAAAATATAAGTGATAAAATAAACCCCAATAAATGCCTACCCCCAGATAAGCCAGATATATGCACTTAGAGAATGCCTCAATTTGGAAACAAACAAAAAAACAACAAAAAGCGCATAACAATCAAGAAATTACAACAGGCTCATGGAGCTAACCGGAAGTTAGTACATAATACCTGGGTAACCATAAAATTTTTAAACAATTCAACTGCTACAAACACAACTAATCTCTGAAGTTTCAAAACAAGGCCACATGAGGGGTGGGCTTGTAGATTTATAAAATAAATGGCTGCATGTCCAGTGTTGGTGACAAAAATTAATTTTCCTAAAAGTCAAACTATCAATAAATACTAATCAGCCAGATAGTTAGTCATGCATTCTGCACTATGGAGCCACACTTAAGGTTAAATCCCTATGAATATCAGAATGATATCACTCTTCAAAAGCTTATAATTAGAAATGGCCAATTCAAAGATGAGGACATTGCATGACGTATACTATACATCAGCAATAAGTTTCAGCATCAAGTATCATGATAACATTGATAATTTTATAGCACGAAGGAGCTGCCCTTGCAGAGAAAAAAGTCATTCAAAAGATGGCAAAGCAGCTTTAAATATTTCACCAATTAAGAATTTTACAGTTGGAGGGGGCTCTGAAGCATCCTCCAGTGTGGCATCATCATCACAAATGTTATCTAGGGAGACAAAAACATAATTTTCAAAAACAACCATAACAATGTTTCAGTATGTGTACTGACAGCAATAGCCTCCATCGGTTGCTTTGCTGGACCTCTTAACAGTAACCAGCTCCTTCTTGTAGTTCACTTCCTGGCGCTTCCATAGGCACTTGCATTGAGCAACCATTTCTTGAGTTTTGGCGGGAACATCTACTCCATTAGCCTTTTTTTCTTGGTAGTATTGGCATCGAGCTTCCTGCTCTCAATGTCACTTTGACTTTATTTTAATAATTTAAAAAAAAAGCCGTTCAGATTCACTGAAGTGACATCTCATAGCTTTTGCCATTTTGCAGCCAACTGACACAAAATTGCTGCTATGGTATGACTATCATAGGCAAATGCAACAAAATCATAGTTTTATAAAATAAAACATCTTTAATTCTTGTGCATGGCCAGTTTATTCCCAACAGTTACTTCAACAAAAATATTGTCAAGGTAGACACGGGTTCTTGGTTTACATCTAGTGATGTGACATATCTACCTTTAAAAATCTTGATGTGAGTGGTAACTGTTGAATCACATTTACTAATAAAGGCCAAAAATACTGATCTGCCATGTCAACTCATAAAAAACTTATGTTTTGTTTTCATTGGCCTGCTCACTTCTTGACACCAAATGTGTTTGTCAGTGTTTGAGATTGCTGATCCTTCAGTTTAGTGACAATGTGTAAGATTCACTGAACCTTGACAGGTTTACATGCTCAGCGCACTCTTGGTGAAAGGGACTTAATTAAACCAGGTTTAAAGGAGTTAAGACCAGGACTAACTGTTACTACAGGGGAACAAGAAGTGCAACGAAATGACAATGTGGCTTTGCCACGTCACAAATTTTCACACTTGGCTGAACAAATTCTGTGTATCACACTTCAAGAGTATTCCTGTGAATTTGAGACAACACGTCCTTATACAATAATGAAATAATAATTTTATGCTTGGAAGCAACTGTCATCAACAATTGATACACACTGCACACACCTGACAGATGTTTATGGAGGGGGAGGCATCTATTTTTTTATATCTTATCATTCAAATTGATATATCTTGGGAACTAATGACTTGAAATAATATATATATATATACATTTAAATAAATAATTAGTCATATCGCTGAATGTTTAGCCTTTGTCAGTTTGTAGCCATAATTTCAGTGTTCCCAAATTTTTAATTTTTAACTAGTGGAAATTACGGTGCCCTTATCCCAAAAAAAAATTCTGCTTGTGGTTTACCCTGATGCACAACTTTCGTATGTGAGTGAATGAATGAACGTTCAGAATGATTGGAGCTTTATCCTGTATGTTTGCACTCTATTAAGAAATTAGGGCACGTGACACAGCAATGAGGTGAAGGATATTTCTAAACTACTGTCCAAGGAAAGTTCAGTTGACTTGCCCAGCTGGGATCAAACCTGGGACCCATCGCTTGGAAGCACAGGGCACTATCAACTGAGGTCACCATCTATCCATACTGTCATCACTGGGCAAGAGGAATAAGTAATTAAACTATGTTTCGAAAATATATTCTTTCAAGTTAAAATTAATTATGATCAAGGAAAAATGCATTTGGTAAAATATATAGACAAAGTTGTTATACACATAAATTAGGAAATGGTTGTGTACTCTTTTGTGTGCTCTTGTAAAACAGCACTTCTCTAAATTCCTAAATCTTTTGAGATTTGTCCCATGAAGCGGATGCAATTGACAACTATGATGAGTGGTGTCCTTCATCAGGTGGAGACCATTAGATTCCTAGGGGGAAGTGTTATCACATTCATCATTTCAGTTACCCACAAGCAAGACTAAAATAACTTCTCAATCATATACTCTAAGAAACATGACAGAAAGACAGGCCGTCCGTAAAGCCTGCACCAATTTCTGGTTTGTTAGTAGTATTTAGATGGCTATAAAATATGCAGTGGTTATCCTTTTTAAAAGTATAGCTAGTGGTAGATACATGAAATGCCTGTTGAATCATTTACACAATTGAACAATGGATCCGCAAAACAAAGTTATGAGGTATGTAGCAATAATTTTCCATTTTTCTTATTATAACAGAAACACCTGAATGCAACATACAATTTAAGGAATAAGATATTTCGAAGAATTAGATAAATAATTTATCAAAATACAGATCATGATCACTGGCCATAGTGCCCGCATCCCTTGAGCATTAGATTTTGTGTGAAACAGAAATACTGTATATAATCTTCCTAACTTCTCTTGTAATATGCGGTAATCACATGCTAAACAAGAACTAATTCAAATCAAATTGGACTTGAAACATTGCATGATTATTACTAACAACCACCCAGTGTCAAATTAATCTTCCAAATAAGGTTACACAGAGGTCTGGCAAATGTTATGCCAACCTTCTGTTTTCTGCCAAATTGCATGCATCTTGTTCCAAAGTTATAACACTAATCTTTTGTTAAAGTTAAAAAGGTTCTCCTGAACTTCTCAAACAGGATTCCTTGGAGACTTTATCAAGTTCTGCAACAGCTTAGCTCAGTGTTATTGCACTGTGACACTGGCCTTTTAACCTCCCAGACCCAGGTTTCTGATTTGTAGCCCATGCTAGATGGATACTGTATGTATGTTGTATCATTATGAATGTGACCAGTAGAGCAGATTCATGCATTTCCGTGTAGGCCTACATGTATGTCGGATACTATGTCCTAATAAGTCTTATCACAAAATGAATTGAATTATTGCATTATTTTATTTCACTTAACATGACAAATACATGTGTATATACATTAAAATCATCAAACGATCAATAATGCAAACAAAAGAACTCTAAGTAGGTCTAAACAGATTTCTTGAGAACTTTTTTTATTGCTGGCCCTTTAATCGATACAAAAAATATACAAAATGAGAGAGAAAATAAAAAATGATAAAGTAACAATAAGGAAATCTAGACCGACTATTGACAAAATGATAATAAAATAATAAAAAAAGGTCATGAAGATGAAGATGGGAATGATCGTGTTTTCTTATTTCACTGAAAAATTGTTGATAGTAACACAGAAAATATAGGTTATGAGTAAGTTTGATAGACATGACTCTAGCGTCCAATGGAAAAACCTAGTAAGTCACATTTTGGGGGAAATTGAGCTGAGGTAAAATATGGCTTTTAAGACATGTTTCTATTTATTTCCTCTTTTTTGATTTTGTAGATGTGGCCCATAGCCCTGGAATGGCACTGGCAAATCCTAGTGAGTCCACTGGCCAGCACCTTTTCCAAAGGGAAAACCTAGTAAAATGCTTGTTTCGTTGGAATATGCAATGGAAAAGTACCGTAATATGGGGTGAATCGGGACAGAATTGGCAGTTTTTATGTGATAGCATAGACAAAAATCAACTCAGAAATTGAAATATGGTGTCAAATTGTGTCCGAGCTGAAGGACAAAGGTTCCACTGGAGCTTGGTAGGATATCTTATATTCCCAATGCTCAGGGCCCAAAAAACCACTGTCCCAATTCACCCCACAGTTTGGGGTGAATCGGGACACTCCATTATTTCCACAATCAATACTTTCTAGCTTCTTTAAGTGATTGCGTCTTATGGCTAAGCATTAGGAAACATCGTCAATATGCAAAATATTTATATTGAGGAAAATATAAAATCATTTCCATTGATAATATGCAGATTTTAAAAAAAGTTATAAATGACAGAAAACAATCAAATACGTACTGTAGTTTTCTGCTAATTTTGCTGATGATTAATAATTCTGGACTAAATCCATAATAAATGATGCTAAGTTCTATAAGATTTATCAAAAAGCCATGCTAGCACACTCAAATGAAAATTGGTAGAGTATATTTTGATTATTTCCGAAACTTGCCATTGACCTGGAGCCGAACCCATGACCAAACATGCATAATCCCCATGTCTAGTCTACTATTCTGGTCCCCTTAAACCATTTAAAATTTTTAAAAAGTGTCCTGTGAGTTTGATGGCTCTAGTGTTTATACTTTCTGATGAATTAGCAAAGTTTTGACCAGTCTGTCAAAATTCTAATTATGCAGGGCCAAGTTTCAGGTGCTGCAGCTCCTCACTGCCTGCAGTTAGAAGTCTGAAATCCTACCACAATTTGCGCAAATATGTGTACCATAAATGTGCCAAAAATTAATATCCTGGGTAAAGTAGAAGTAGTTTATCTTTGAAGAAATAACACACGTCCCTGTTCTGTCCCGATTCACCCCTGTGTCTGAATTCACCCAATATTACGGTATGTGTTCTTTACTATGTTTTTCCATTACAAATCTGAATTCTTACTGTGACTTACCAGATTTTAAGTCAAATGGTTAAAGGTCGTATTTTCAAATTAAAAATCAAACATGGAATGAAAATGTTTCATGTTCCTTTGACAATTAGGAAAATCATATAAAATTTGGGAAAGTAAATGAACTATTGCAGGTGAAAGGTTAAACTTACTAGGTGTGACTTGCTAGGTTTTGAATTTGAGAAATCCAAAGGAAAAACCTAGTATACATGTATGACATAAAATAGGTGAAATAACGAATTTTTAAAAATAATTCCGAAAAGCATTGAAGACTTATATTCGCCATAAAAGTTTGCATGATAACCCCAGCGACTCTTATTGCAAGGGCCGCATTTAAATGTCAATTTTCTCAGAAATTGTCACATGTGATTTACTAGGTTTTTCCGTCGGACGCTAGAATGTTTGGAGCAGAATCGTTCTTTAAATTTTCAATTTATTTTTTTCTTTTATATTCTCTGTTAATTGGAGTCATAAATGAGGGTATGAACCAAGGAAGCTTTCATTATATTATAGGATTGTGTGGTGTGAATCTCTTAAATTGTTTCTATTCCTTGTTTGTATTTCATGTATATATGTAATAATTTTGTGGTGATGTCAATGAATTATTTGAGTGAAAAATGTAACATCGGTCACATGTTAAATTCACAATGTAAAGTACCTGATCACGCAATGCTTGTCGTAGAATGTTCATTGTTATGTTATCATGGTGAGCAAACAGTTGATAATTCAATTGCCCATTCTAGGAAATATAATCTATCGAAATTAGATGATCGATTTCTGACAAGTGAAGAGGTTACACAATCCATATATTCTATTGTTCATGAGTTAGCTAATCTCGGTCGGTCACAGACAGAAACGGATGCAGTTTATAACAAATTTTGTGAGGTGATCATTGCAGAGATGGATAAATTTTTAGGTGTTTGTAAAAATAATGGTAAAATGAAGAAAAAGTTGAGAAATGCTAAGCCATTTTTGAATGAAAATCTATATGTTTTATGGAAAGACACAAACAGTGCTGAAGAAAGATTTTTAAATTATAAGGGCCTGAGATTGGTTAAAAAGAGATTAAAAAATGAATATGCTGAGAAAAGAAAGATATTCGATAAAGAGATGAAGAAAGCTGAGAAAGCATATAACAACAAAAAGATCCATGAGATGGAGGAGCTTTGTTCACAGAACCCTCGCATTTTTTGAGTGCGGTAAAAAGGCTAGGCCCAAAATCACACAAAAGTATTCCATTGAAAGTGTATGATGATGCAAATGTAGTAACAAGTGACATTAATACAGTTTTGATAAATGGAAAGAACATTTTCATGCTCTATATAATTTTCCTGATGATAATTATTGCTTTGACAAAGAATTCCTTGAGAATGCAAGACATTTTATTCTAAGAAAGGAAAATGAAATGTCTGAGGAAAACTATAGAACAAATCAGGCATTAAACATGGATATCTCTTTTGAAGAGGTTAAGAAATGTGTTCAGCACCTTAAAATGCGAAAGGCCTGTGGAATTGACAATATTCCAATTGAGATTTTGAAAAACGATAACCTGTTGTCATTATTATTTCAAATAGTTCGTACATTTTTTAATTCTTCTACATTGCCAAGTATAGGGCTAAAATCATTAATTTCCCCAATTTATAAAGGTGGAGGCAAAGATCCACTGGTACCACTAAGTTACAGAGGCATTAGTCTGATATCATGTGTCTGTAAACTGTTCACCTCTTTTTTAAATAACCGTTTAAAAAGCCACTTGGAGGCTAAACATGTATATTCAGATTATCAAAATGGCTTTCGCAAAGGTCGCTCATGTATTGATCATATTTTTGCTTTTACATGAATTTTAAAAAATCAAATAGAGATGATGTTTTTTGTAGTTTCATTGATATGCAGAAAGCTTTTTATTTTGTCAACAGAAATCTTTTATATTATAGTTTGTTGAAAAACAATGTAGATGGTAAGATGTAATACTGTGTAAAAATGTTATATACCCATCCAATGCAAGTGTCAAACTGGAAAGTTATTTTACTGAATGGTTCAATATTAACAGTGGTGTTCGTCAAGGGGATGTATTATCACCTACTTTATTCTGTCTTTTCATCAATGATCTTGCTTTAACTGTTTCTAACACCAATTATGGTATAGATATAAATGGTTCAAAAACTTCAATACTCTTATATGCTGATGATATTGTTATCTTAGCAAACACAGAAAATGAATTGCAAAGTATACTAAACGTTATCCATGAATGGTGTTGTCAGTGGAGACTAATGATAAATAGAGAGAAATCAAATGTAATGCTTTTTAGGAGTAAAAAATACAAACGTACAGATCATAGATTCACATTTGGTAATCTTACATTGGATTCTGTGTCTGAGGACAAGTATCTTGGAATTGTAATTAATGAATTTTTGAACTTTGAATATACATTATAAAGCACGGTATTTTGTCTGCAGCAGCCGGTCGAGCTTTAGGTGGTGTGATTTCTAAGTTTAAAACCTTTAAAAATGTTGGTTTTCAAACATTCTCTAAGCTATATAATGCAAATGTCACCACAGTTATGGACTATGCTTCGGGAGTTTGGGGATTTAAAGACTTTGACTCATGTAACAAAATTCAACAGCGAGCAGGTAGATACTTTTTAGGGATGCATCAGTGGATGTCTTACTTGCAATTGAAGGTGATATTGGATGGGATAAATGTAAAATAAGGCGTCATGTTGAAATGTGTAGATTATGGAATAGAATAGTACTGATGAACAGTACAAGGTTAACCAGATTAGTTTTTGATTGGGATTTTAATTTAGGTAAGAATAACTGGAGCTCTGAAATGAAAGAACTTTTACATTCTATAAATATGTCACAGCAGCTTGACGGAAAAGAATTGATAAACATCATCAAGTTGACATTGCATTATTGGCTCTGAGAACCAAACAGGAAAATGAATGGTTTAGGAATGTTAATAATAAGCCTAAGTTAAGAACTTATGTAAAGTTCAAGTGTAAATTCTCATTGGAAGATTATGTCAGAAAGTGTAATTCTAGAAGACAACATTCTTTATTATCACAACTTCGTATGGGAGTATTACCTTTACATATTGAAACTGGACGTTTCCAAAATAAGCATTTAAATCTGAGAATTTAAGAAATTTGTACTAGTGATGCTATAGAAGATGAACTACACTTTATTTGTAATTGCAAAGCATATGAAGAAATCAGGAATGTGTTATTTAATTCCGTTAATCTTTTGTTTCCTGATATTAATGATATGTCTATGGAAGAAAAATTCATTCATTGTTTGAGAAAAAATGGGAAAATGTGTCTGTATATATAGAGAAAGCATGGGAACTTAGAAACCATATTTTATATAACTAGTATGATATATGTCTATGGAAGAATGGTACGTTTATACAGTATTTTTTAAAATGACGTTTATACTGTATTTTTTAAAATGTTATATATGTAAACTTATATAGCCACCTGGTGATGTTTATTGAGTGTGATTTGAAGTGGCAGATAAACCCCTGAGGGGTTGGGTACCACCTATATTTTTGTGTGATTATGTCTGTATATGTTAATTGTACCTGTCACTATAAAATAAAAGTCAATCAATCAATATGCATGCCTAGCAATGTCAAATAAGTTTATCAATATAACTTGTAGTGGCATTATCCTACTTTAGCCCCCTTGAGGGTTTAAACATTTTATAGTTATTTCCATAGATATTGATCAACAAAAACTGAAACTGAAAAATAACTCAAATATGTTTCCAGTCTGTATATCACAGAATAAATACTATAAAAGTGTGAAGGGAGATCATTACCAAGAATACTCACAGTTATGTGTTTCTTAAAACATGCAAACTGAAGTGTGATATATTGCAAAATACTGTTTTATATATACTCCCACTTTAGCCCCCTTTCCCATTGACTGTACCATTGAAAAGGGGGCTAATGTAGGAGTATATATAGACAGTTGGATATAGCAAAAACTGTCTTATTATATTCCTGCTTTAGCCCCCTTTTCCATTGACAGTACCATTGAAAAGGGGTTAAAGCAGGAGTATATAATTTTATATATAAGAAAGTATTTTGCTACATTTTGGTGGTATTTCTACTGTATATTGTATAAGCGTCATTGTGTTTATACAAAAGATGGCGTTTATACAGTCAATGTCACAAAGAAACACTTGTCTCTTTCTAAAAAAAATACTGTCTTATATATACTCCTGCTTTAGCCCCCTTTTCCATTGACAGTACCATTGAAAAGGGGGCTAAAGCAGGAGTATATAATAATATAATAAGACAGTATTTTGTATATCCTACTGTCTTATATATACTCCTGCTTTAGCCCCCTTTTCAATGGTACTGTCAATGGAAAAGGGGGCTAAAGCAGGAGTATAATAAGACAGTTTTTGCTATATCCTACTGTCTATATATACTCCTACATTAGCCCCCTTTTCAATGGTACTGCCAATGGAAAAGGGGCTAAAGCAGGAGTATAATAAGACAGTATTTTGATAAATGGTTAGACAATTATTTCTTTGTTACATTGACTGTATAAGCGTCATCTTGTGTATAAACATAATGACGTTTAGACAGTAAAAATTACCCCCACTATTTCCCATGAAAAAAAGGGTCTAAATGTTTAGACCCCTGAGGGGCCTAATGGAAATAATGCCCTTTTAGTTTGTCAAAAACATGTCGATGAGATACTGTCAGTATTTTTTCTTTTTTTGTATAGCACCTTTAGATTAGCCCTATTTCTGACATTGAACATTAATCGAATAGAATGTTTTTTCAAAGATTCTTGCTGATGCAATATGTAGGATGACGTTTTACATAAAAAAATTTGCATAGTATATAGTTTCGATTCAACTGGTTACGCGCTTGTGTGTCTATATTTATTTATTTAATACAATTCTCTAAATCCGTTTACCATTGCAAAAGTTCGTAAGTAAACAGTGTATATAAATCTAAATTTTGTATTTCTGAATATCATCTCCTTATTAAGCTCCAGTTAGCTAAAAAATAAGCACTTAGTGTCATTGTCCACGATATTGTTAAAAATCGAACACCTGTTTTAAAGATAATCATAATTATCCTTGAACATCTCAAATTTATGCATTTGCAAGAAGTCCCACTGTTTGGGCATCCATGACTTTTTCAAATGTGTAAATTTCATCAACCAAAATAACATAGTTGGAAACTCCTTCAAATTTATAATTGGAGTTTAGAACTGTGTCTCCAGTGACATCTGTTCCGGTTGCATGCAGAGTTCCATTTTCATACACAGACATAACATTGGTTGGCTTGTCCCAGGTTACAGCATAATGCACAAATTCATTGAATCTCATTGTACTGTTCTGTTGCTTCCATATCCCAGTCTGCTTATTGGCTAAGTCTACAATCAAAATCCCATTATAGACCTGCAAGTTCAAGGAATTTGAGCTCAAGAAATTTTCTTCTTGGGCCATGGAAGACCATCCAGCGATGTTGGTTATCCTTAACCAAAAAGCAAATGTCACGCCGTTGTTGCAATCAGCCAGACTGTTCCTGCATTCTGTGTTAGGAACACCGAAACCAAAGTATTTACCAGACCCAGACAGTTTATAGGCATTGTTTTTCTTTCCTGTAACTATACTTACACTGACCCGATATTCTGATGCAATATTAGTTTTTATACCGCCACTTCCATCGCAACTGTGGTACAAATCAGCATCTGAAGAAGATGAATAAGAAATCATAAGGGACTATTCAGAATATTTGACCGGGGCGGGGGAAGATAGGCATGAGAGTTTTGTCCAACTTTTTTCATCTGTTTGCGGAAATACTATTTTTTGATAACATGTTTATGAAAGTATTTATCTCAGTGATAGGAAAAATCATAAAATATGTATGCACCAATGCATAAGTGTGCCTTAGCATGTGCAAAAGTCTTTCTCTCTGTACGCGTATGCATCCAAGACATGCATATAGCACAAAATTTGTGTAAGACACAACCGGGAAGGGGTATCAAATTGGTAAGGCAACTTCCGACAAATCTCCCACTTCCCATATCACTTTTGAATGGTCCTTGAGGAGGAATAATTGAATATGTGAGTCATGTTAATCAACTGACAAATCAGAATAGTATTGAAACAAACCTTTATCCATGTTAAGGCATTTGCGCATTTGATATCTACTTCAAACATTAATTTTAAGCAAGACAAAATTTCTCTTTCTTCCTGAAATTGTTTAAATTTGTCTTTCAAAACATACTGCATCTTATTAAGATGTCAATTTTAAGCACTGGTATTTTTCTCATTTCATTGCACTGGCAAAAAAAGCTGCAGAGGAAGAGTGTCCACATACAAAATTATTATTATCAATAAAACATGACAAATAAAAAAAATACTCAAACCTGCAGTAGGGTCAATTGGAGTAGGATCATATGGAATGTAAGCAGCAGTCATTGGTGAAGTGCTTCCCCCTCCACTGCATTCATAGCACATTTTACATGCACCATTTTCTTTCTTCCATCCAGTGCAGTTGCAGGAATTTGTTGCCGATCGAATGCATGATACAGTGCAGAAAGTTGCTCCATCGCCAATAGTTGAGGACAGAATAGCTTTTGTTTGTAAAATCTGGCAATTTAAATTCCTCGTTTGTCGCACAAATAAATGATTTATTTGCATAGCTCCATTCACAATGATGGAGAGATAGAGACACAAAGCAACTATCAGTGTAATGACCTTCATAATTGAAGTCAAAAGATGTTTCATACAATCTCCTGTTTGTCCTGCTTTGCGGTCTTCCTTTCTGAGTCTGTTCTGCCTGGCAACTGACAACAAAATGTTGTTTAGCATACCAGGCTTGTTACTGTCTGAATCTGCAAATTGTTCAATACGAAAAAACATAAGTGCAATTACTTTTTTTATTGAGAAATTTATAACAATCTTTGATTTACAGCACATGGATGCGTTATTGCGTTTTAAGAATTTTTGCACAATTAAAGTTCGACTGTAATAAAGAAATTATGATCAAGAATGTATAAAAACACATTTCAAAAGACACAGGATCCCAACCAGGGAAGGGAAATCAACAACATTTGTTAGAATTTCAAGGAAATATCTCAACAACTTAATTCTTTACGAATTGAAGACCATGCATTTAATGAAGTGTTTTTTACTTTAATCTTCACGTTTTTACAAGAAACAACTGCATAATTTATGGCAACATCCAAAAAAGAAGCAGAAACTTGTAACAAAGGCAATCAACGCTCTTGCTTTAATCCAAGCCACCAAGGGCATAGGACAGTGGTACAAGTGAAATTGTCAGTAAGATATTCGTGACTGCACTCATTACATCATTGCTATGTTATGCTTGATAAATGACAGAAATTGCAATTATTGCATTGGACTATTTATGGTATTTTTTAAGCATCTATGGCAGTCAATATAATTTTCAGCGTCATATGCCTGTTTGTCAAATCAAGTTTTATACCTCCTTGACTGCTATTAACTACAAATTGTTCCAACTCTTGCCAATTGCCATTTCCAGGGGAGGCCAAAGTAACCCCGACACTGACTTATAAATTACATAATATATAAACAAATCCTGCGTAGTTTGAAACTTTGATATAATATTATTATCTTTAAAAATCGTCCACAATTTTCACTGCGTAAATTTGCACTTGACTCACCCTGAGCAAAGTAGACACTTCCCCACGAAATCACACTTTTTTGCAAATCTGCTTTTTCCCAGAATAGCCTTCACAGGAAGCACTGGTATCATGATATTGAAACAAAATTAATATACATAAAAAGTAGACAAGTAACTCTAGCAGATGCAAAAAGAAATTTCCTGGTATCTATATTGGTTTGAGAGATAGAGGATACTGAATCTTTTCTCATTTGATGGCCAAAGTAGTACAGAACGGCCAAAGTAACCCCGTTTTACGGTACCTCAAATGTGTAAAATAGCAATCCAGAGCAGTTTCATTGAGTGGACTAGAAATATGGACAGCAGATTTGGCATCAAGTTCCCAGATACAAGATGACCATCCCAGACAGATACCCACAAGGAAGAGCAACATAGCTTCTCAAGCCTACTCTATGAAACACGAATGTAATACCAAGTCTTTCTTAAAATAGTGCAAAAAGCCAGCACTAAATCCTGGACTTGTCAATAGCTTTTAGACGGCCGTAAAATCTGTGCAGCGGTTATCGGCAAGCAGCTAACAGTAGATAATGCACGTTGCATCCCAATCAACAAATAAAGCTAATCTAATCTAATATCATTTACATAATTGAAAAATGGACCAGCAAAGTGAAGTTTTGAGGTATGTATAATTTTTCCATATTTCTTATTGTAACAGAAATACCTGAAAGCAACATCTAATTCCAGAATTAAGATATTTCGAAGAATTAGATAAATTATGAAAATTTATATAGATGTTGATCACTGGCCATGGTGCCCACATCTCACGAGCATTAGATTTTGTGTGAAATAGAAATACTGTTTAACACTTGTGTAAATGGCGTGATGTAGCAAGGTTTTTGGCCTTTTCTATCCAGCTTTGCCATTCTTTAGTTCTTTCTTCCCTCTTCTTCTGAACTACAACTTATCGAAAGTTTTCACAATGGATGACTTTCAAATTGATTGCAGGCTCATGACCCCTGAAATGAACTCTTACACTGCTCTTGATTGCTTCCATAATGAGCAATGTGATTGATACTTTTCTGCATTTGTTTTTTTAATTTTCTACTGCACATGTTATACAATATGTAAGTTGGACCAAACTACATATTACATATTTTACTGTTATATATAGCCTTCTATCATGTTTAGCAAAATGTCTGATGAATGTACATATAGTTCTGCATTTGGGCACTGAAACACAGGTTAAAACAGTAACTGCCGTGTGTTCAAAAATAATAATTTACATTTAAATAACCACCAGCATCAGGTAGAGTGTAATCTAGTAAATTTTCTAAGAATGCTCTCACTTACATGCTCCCTGACACTCTCCTAAATAACAACATTTTACCAGTTGTTTTCTGTTAACAAATTGAAATATTTTACCAAAAATTGCTTTTAACCTGAAATTACATGAATTTGGTTTAATGACAATGTATTTGCATATGAATACATGTTTCAGATAATAAAGGACATGGATTTGTCTGATAGGCATTGGAGAGGCACACATGTTTTAAAAAAAGTGAATGTGTCACAATAAAGTCATCAATGCTATAACATGAATACATTCATGCCTGTATTGATCACATAATCATTGATCAAAGCTGCTGCATGATTAAAGCCCCCATAGGACCCTTGGATCATTTTAGCATTATATCAAAAGAGGTCCTTCAAGGTCATTGCCTCCATTTTTTGCATGAGGAGATTCAAAGCCTTTAGTCAGTTGCTTCTAATTAATTTGTCCATCCGAAGAACCTTTCGTATTGGACATGGACAGTACAGCTTAAATTTAGGCCTACCATCCTTCATAATATTGCAGTGAAATTGTTACAGGCATTTCCGAGACTGTTCGTTTTGGTGACAAAAGTTTTATTTACATGTGCAACATAGATACCTTGTGATTGAACCCATGACTGTATTTCCCTCAAAATACGAACGAAGCACTATCCAATATTTCCAAAAAGAGAGCAGTTAAAAAATAAAGTGGGGTTTGTTTTTTTGGTAGGGGTGTGGAAGGGGGGGGGGGTTCTAAAGCAGTTCATTGAAAAACTCTCATGCAAAGGATCATGAGCGACGTTCTCTGGAACTTTATTGTTTCAAAATATACTGAACAAATGGAAAAATATCCTTTGAAGGCTTTATTTTGACCTTTTGGAGCCACTATGTCTTTTTGCTTAATGATCTTCAGCCACTGGCAAGTCGTTGTTGTTGAAACACTTCAGTAATCTGGAAGTCAACTAGAAGTTTCCCCGTGAAGATATAATCTTCCTAACTTCTCTTGTAATATGCGGTAATCACATGCTAAACAAGAACTAATTCAAATCAAATTGGACTTGAAACATTGCATGATTATTACTAACAACCACCCAGTGTCAAATTAATCTTTCAAATAAGGTTACACAGAGGTCTGGCAAATGTTATGCCAACCTTCTGTTTTCTGCCAAATCGCATGCATCTTGTTCCAAAGTTATAACACTAATCTTTTGTTAAAGTTAAAAAGGTTCTCCTGTAGTTCTCAAACAGGATTCCTTGGAGACTTTATCAAGTTCTGCAACAGCTTAGCTCAGTGTTATTGCACTGTGACACTGGCCTTTTAACCTCCCAGACCCAGGTTTCTGATTTGTAGCCCATGCTAGATGGATTCTGTATGTATGTTGTATCATTATGAATGTGACCAGTAGAGCAGATTCATGCATTTCCGTGTAGGCCTACAATTTTGTCCTAATAAGTCTTATCACAAAATGAATTGAATTATTATTATTTGAAAAATCCAAAGGAAAAACCTAGTATACGTGAAATAACGAATTTTTAAAAATAATTCTGGAAAGCATTGAAGTTTTATCATAAATAGTACAGTGGTCCCTGCGTTATGAGACCCCCTGTTGTAAGACCGCCTTGCCTTATGTGACCGCCTTTCTCCCGCACTAAGTGGTATTTTTAGTGCATTTTGCACCCCGAAGATAGACCGCACTCCCACGAGAGACCACATCATGACCACAGAAGAGGTGGTCTTATAACGCAGGGACTACTGTATTCACCATAAAAGTTTGCATGATAACCCCAGCGATTCTTATTGTAAGGGCCGCATTTAAATGTCAATTTTCTCAGAAATTGTCACATGTGATTTACTAGGTTTTTCCGTTGGACGCTAGAATGTTTGGAGCAGAATTGTTTTTAAATTTTAAATTTATATTTTTCTTTTATATTCTCTGTTAATTGGAGTCATAAATGAGGGGATAAACCAATGAAGCTTTCATTATATTATAGGATTGTGTGGTGTGAATCTCTTAAATTGTTTCTATTCCTTGTTTGTATTCCATGTATATATGTATTCCATGTATATATGCATGTCAAATAAGTTTATAAATATAACTTGTAGTTTGTCAAAAACATGTCGATGAGATACTTTCAGTATTTGTTCCTTTTTTGTATAGCACCTTTAGATTAGCCCTATTTCTGACATTGAACATTAGTCGAATAGAATGTTTATTCAAAGATTCTTTATTAATAAAGGTCGCCATGCACTGATGCAATATGTAGGATGACGTTTCACATAAAAAATGTGCATAGTATATAGTTTCGATTCAACTGGTTACGTGCTCTAGTGTCTATATTTATTTATTTAATACAATTCTTTAAATCCGTTTACTAGTGCAAACGTTCGTAAGTAAACAGAGTATATAAATCTAAATTTTGTATTTCTGAATATCATCTCCTTATTAAGCTCCAGTTAGCTAATAAATAAACACTTTGTGTCATTGTCCACGATTTTGTTAAAAATCGAACACCTGTTTTAAAGATAATCATAATTATCCTTGAACATCTCAAATTTATGCATTTGCAAGAAGTCCCACTGTTTGGGCATCCATGACTTTTTCAAATGTGTAAATTTCATCAACCAAAATAACATAGTTGGAAACTCCTTCAAATTTATAATCGGAGTTTAGAACTGTGTCTCCAGTGACATCTGTTCCGGTTGCATGCAGAGTTCCATTTTCATACACAGACATAACATTGGTTGGCTTGTCCCAGGTTACTGCATAATGCATCCATTCATCGAATCTCATTGTACTGTTCTGTTGCTTCCATATCCCAGTCTGCTTATTGGCTAAGTCTACAATCAAAATCCCATTATAGACCTGCAAGTTCAAGGAGTTGGTGCTCAAGAAATTTTCTTGTTGGGCCATGGAAGACCATCCAGCGTTGTTGGTTATCCTTAACCAAAAAGCAAATGTCACGCCGTTGTTGCAATCAGCCAGACTGTTCCTGCATTGTGTGTTAGGAACACCGAAACCAAAGTATTTACCAGACCCAGACAGTTTATAGGCATTGTTTTTCTTTCCTGTAACTGTATTTACATTGACCCGATATTCTGATGCAATATTAGTTTTTATACCGCCACTTCCATCACAGCTGTGGTACAAATCAGCATCTGAAGAAGATGAATAAGAAATCATAAGGGACTATTCAGAATATTTGACCGGGGCGGGGGAAGATGGGCATGAGAGTTTTGTCCAACTTTTTTCATCTGTTTGCGGAAGTACTATTTTTTGATAACATGTTTATGAAAGTATTTATCTCAGTGATAGGAAAAATCATAAAATATGTATGCACCAATGCATAAGTGTGCCTTAGCATGTGCAAAAGTCTTTCTCTCTGTACGCGTATGCATCCAAGACATGCATATAGCACAAAATTTGTGTAAGACACAACCGGGAAGGGGTATCATATTGGTAAGGCAACTTCCGACAAATCTCCCACTTCCCATATCACTTTTGAATGGTCCTTGAGGAGGAATAATTGAATATGTGAGTCATGTTAATCAACTGACAAATCAGAATAGTATTGAAACAAACCTTTATCCATGTTAAGGCATTTGCGCATTTGATATCTACTTCAAACATTAATTTTAAGCAAGACAAAATTTCTCTTTCTTCCTGAAATTGTTTAAATTTGTCTTTCAAAACATACTGCATCTTATTAAGATGTCAATTTTAAGCACTGGTATTTTTCACATTTCATTGCACTGGCAAAAAAAGCTGCAGAGGAAGAGTGTCCACATACAAAATTATTATTATCAATAAAACATGACAAATAAAAAAAATACTCAAACCTGCAGTAGGGTCAATTGGAGTAGGGTCATATGGAATGTAAGCAGCAGTCATTGGTGAAGTGCTGCCCCCTCCACTGCATTCATAGCACATTTTACATGCACCATTTTCTTTCTTCCATCCAGTGCAGTTGCAGGAATTTGTTGCCGATCGAATGCATGATACAGTGCAGAAAGTTGCTCCATCACCAATAGTTGAGGACAGAATAGCTTTTGTTTGTAAAATCTGGCAATTTAAATTCCTCGTTTGTCGCACAAATAAATGATTTATTTGCATAGCTCCATTCACAATGATGGAGAGATAGAGACACAAAGCAACTATCAGTGTAATGACCTTCATAATTGAAGTCAAAAGATGTTTCATACAATCTCCTGTTTGTCCTGCTTTGCGGTCTTCCTTTCTGAGTCTGTTCTGCCTGGCAACTGACAACAAAATGTTGTTTAGCATACCAGGCTTGTTACTGTCTGAATCTGCAAATTGTTCAATACGAAAAAACATAAGTGCAATTACTTTTTTTATTGAGAAATTTATAACAATCTTTGATTTACAGCACATGGATGCGTTATTGCGTTTTAAGAAATTTTGCACAATTAAAGTTCAACTGTAATAAAGAAATTATGATCAAAAATGTATAAAAACACATTTCAAAAGACACAGGATCCCAACCAGGAAAGTGAAATCAATAACATTTGTTAGAATTACAAGGAAATATCTCAACAACTTGATTCTTTACGAATTGAAGACCATGCATTTAATGAAGTGTTTTTTACTTTAATCTTCACGTTTTTACAAGAAACAACTGCATAATTTATGGCAACATCCAAAAAAGAAGCAGAAACATGTTACAAAGGCAATCAAAGCTCGCTTTAATCCAAGCCACCAAAAGCATAGGACAGTGGTACAAGTGAAATCGTCAGTAAGATATTCGTGACTGCACTCATTTTACATAATTGCTATGTTATGCTTGATAAATGACACAAATGGCAATATTGCATTGGACTATTTATGGTATTTTTTAAGCATCTATGGCAGTCAATATAATTTTCAGCTTCATATGCCTGTTTGTCAAATCAAGGTTTATACCTCCTTGACTGCTATTAACACAAATTGTTCGAACTGTTGCGAATTGCCATTTCCAGGGGAGGCCAAAGTAACCCCGACACTGACTTGGAGATTTGGGGTAACATTGGCGATAGCCCTAACCTCACTAAATTACATAATATATAAACAAATCTTGTGTAGCTTGAACCTTTGATATATTATCTTTAAAAATCGTCCACAATTTTCACTTGCACTTGGCCCACCCAGAACAAAGTAGACACTTCCCTGCAAAATCACACTTTTTTGCAAATCTGCTTTTTCCCAGAATGGCCTTCACAAGAAGCACTGGTATCATGATATTGAAACAAAATTAATATACATAAAAAGTAGACAAGTAACTCTAGCAGATGCAAAAAGAAATTTCCTGGTATCTATATTGGTTTGAGAGATACAGGATACTGAATCTTTTTCTCATTTGGTGGCCAAAGTAGTACAGAATGGCCAAAGTAACCCCGTTTTACGGTACCTCAAATGTGTAAAATAGCAATCCAGAGCAGTTTCCTTGAATATAGTAATAATATTCAGCAGTATAATCCAGCACCAAAGTAGGTTTCATTGAGTGGACTAGAAATATGGACAGCAGATTTGGCATCAAGTTCCCAGATACAAGATGACCATCCCAGACAGATACCCACAAGGAAGAGCAACATAGCTTCTCAAGCCTACTCTATGAAACACGAATGTAATACCAAGTCTTTTCTTAAAAACAGTGCAAAAAGCCAGCACTAAATCCTGGAATTGTCAATAGCTTTTAGACAGCCGTAAAATCTGTGCAGCGGTTATCGGCAAGCAGCTAACAGTAGATAATGCACGTTGCATCCCAATCAACAAATAAAGCTAATCTAATCTAATATCATTTACATAATTGAAAAATGGACCAGCAAAGTGAAGTTTTGAGGTATGTATAATTTTTCCATATTTCTTATTGTAACAGAAATACCTGAAAGCAACATCTAATTCCAGAATTAAGATATTTCGAAGAATTAGATAAATTATGAAAATATAGATGTTGATCACTGACCATGGTGCCCACATCTCACGAGCATTAGATTTTGTGTGAAATAGAAATACAGTTTAACACTTGTGTAAATGGTGTGATGTAGCAAGGTTTTGGCCTTTTCTATCCAGCTTTGCCATTCTTTAGTTCTTTCTTCCCTTTTGCTCTGAACTACAACTCATTGAAAGTTTTCACAATGGACGACTTTCAAATTGATTGGAGGCTCATGACCCCTGAAAGGAAACTCTTACACTGCTCTTGATTGCCTCCATAATGAGCAATGTGATTGATACTTCTCTGCATTTGTCTTTTTAATTTTCTACTGCACATGTTATACAATATGTAAGTTGGACCAAACTACATATTACATATTTTACTGTTATATATAGCCTTCTATCATGTTTAGCAAAATGTCTGATGAATGTACATATTATAGTTCTGCATTTGGGCACTGAAACACAGGTTAAAACAGTAACTGTTCTGTGTTCAAAAATAATAATTTCCATTTAAATAACCACCAGCATCAGGTAGAGTGTAATCTAGTAAATTTTCTAAGAATGCTCTCACTTACATGCTCCCTGACACTCTCCTAAATAACAACATTTTACCAGTTGTTTTCTGTTAACAAATTGAAATATTTTACCCAAAATTGCTTTTAACCTGAAATTATACGATTTTGGTTTAATGACAATGTATTTGCATATGAATACATGTTTCAGATAATAAAGGACATGGATTTGTCTGATAGGCATTGGAGAGGCGCACATGTTTTAAAAAAAGTGAATGTGTCACAATAAAGTCATCAATGCTATAACATGAATACATTCATGCCTGTATTGATCACATAATCACTGATCAAAGCTGCTGCATGATTAAAGCCCCCATAGGACCCTTGGATCATTTTAGCATTATATTAAAAGAGGTCCTTCAAGGTCATTGCCTCCATTTTTTTGCATGAGGAGATTCAAAGCCTTTAGTCAGTTGCTGCTAATTAATTTGTCCATCCGAAGAACCTTTCGTATTGGACATGGACAGTACAGCTTAAATGTAGGCCTACCATCCTTCATAATATTGCAGGCATTTCCGAGACTGTTCATTTGGGTGACAGAAGTTTTATTTACATGTGCAACATTGATACCTTGTGATTGAACCCATTACTGTATTTCCCTCAAAATACGAACGAAGCAATACCCAATATTTCCAAAAAGAGAGCAGTTAAAAAATAAAGTGGGGTCTGTTTTTTTTGGTAGGGGTGTGGAAGGGGGGGGGGTTCTAAAGCAGTTCATTGAAAAACTCTCATGCAGCGGATCAGGAGCGACGTTCTCTGGAACTGTATTGTTTCAAAATATACTGAACAAATGGAAAAATATCCTTTGAAGGCTTTATTTTGACCTTTTGGAGCCACTATCTCTTTTTGCTTAATGATCTTCAGCCACTGGCAAGTTGTTGTTGAAACAGTAATCTGGAAGTCAACTAGAAGTTTCCCCGTGAAGATATAATCTTCCTAACTTCTCTTGTAATATGCGGTAATCACATGCTAAACAAGAACTAATTCAAATCAAATTGGACTTGAAACATTGCATGATTATTACTAACAACCACCCAGTGTCAAATTAATCTTTCAAATAAGGTTACACAGAGGTCTGGCAAATGTTATGCCAACCTTCTGTTTTCTGCCAAATCACATGCATCTTGTTCCAAAGTTATAACACTAATCTTTTGTTAAAGTTAAAAAGGTTCTCCTGTAGTTCTCAAACAGGATTCCTTGGAGACTTTATCAAGTTCTGCAACAGCTTAGCTCAGTGTTATTGCACTGTGACTGCATGGCCTTTTAACCTCCCAGACCCAGGTTTCTGATTTGTAGCCCATGCTAGATGGATTCTGTATGTATGTTGTATCATTATGAATGTGATCAGTAGAGCAGATTCATGCATTTCCGTGTAGGCCTACAATTTTGTCCTAATAAGTCTTATCACAAAATGAATTGAATTATTATTATTTGAAAAATCCAAAGGAAAAACCTAGTATACGTGAAATAACGAATTTTTAAAAATAATTCTGGAAAGCATTGAAGTTTTATCATAAATAGTACAGTGGTCCCTGCGTTATGAGACCCCCTGTTGTAAGACCGCCTTGCCTTATGTGACCGCCTTTCTCCCGCACTAAGTGGTATTTTTAGTGCATTTTGCACCCCGAAGATAGACCGCACCCCCATGAGAGACCACATCATGACCGCAGAAGGGGCGGTCTTATAACGCATGGACCACTGTATTCACCATAAAAGTTTGCATGATAACCCCAGCGATTCTTATTGTAAGGGCCGCATTTAAATGTCAATTTTCTCAGAAATTGTCACATGTGATTTACTAGGTTTTTCCGTTGGACGCTAGAATGTTTGGAGCAGAATTGTTTTTAAATTTTAAATTTATATTTTTCTTTTATATTCTCTGTTAATTGGAGTCATAAATGAGGGGATAAACCAATGAAGCTTTCATTATATTATAGGATTGTGTGGTGTGAATCTCTTAAATTGTTTCTATTCCTTGTTTGTATTCCATGTATATATGTATTCCATGTATATATGCATGTCAAATAAGTTTATAAATATAACTTGTAGTTTGTCAAAAACATGTCGATGAGATACTTTCAGTATTTGTTCCTTTTTTGTATAGCACCTTTAGATTAGCCCTATTTCTGACATTGAACATTAATCGAATAGAATGTTTATTCAAAGATTCTTTATTAATAAAGGTCGCCATGCACTGATGCAATATGTAGGATGACGTTTTACATAAAAAATGTGCATAGTATATAGTTTCGATTCAACTGGTTACGTGCTCTAGTGTCTATATTTATTTATTTAATACAATTCTTTAAATCCGTTTACTAGTGCAAACGTTCGTAAGTAAACAGAGTATATAAATCTAAATTTTGTATTTCTGAATATCATCTCCTTATTAAGCTCCAGTTAGCTAATAAATAAACACTTAGTGTCATTGTCCACAATTTTGTTAAAAATCAAACACCTGTTTTAAAGACAATCATAATTATCCTTGAACATCTCAAATTTATGCATTTGCAAGAAGTACCACTGTTTGGGCATCCATGACTTTTTCAAATGTGTAAATTTCATCAACCAAAATAACATAGTTGGAAACTCCTTCAAATTTATAATCGGAGTTTAGAACTGTGTCTCCAGTGACATCTGTTCCGGTTGCATGCAGAGTTCCATTTTCATACACAGACATAACATTGGTTGGCTTGTCCCAGGTTACAGCATAATGCACAAATTCATTGAATCTCATTGTACTGTTCTGTTGCTTCCATATCCCAGTCTGTTTATTGGCTAAGTCAACAATCAAAATCCCATTATAGACCTGCAAGTTCAAGGAGTTGGTGCTCAAGAAGTTTTCTTGTTGGGCCATGGAAGACCATCCAGCGATGTTGGTTATCCTTAACCAAAAAGCAAATGTCACGCCGTTGTTGCAATCAGCCAGACTGTTCCTGCATTCTGTGTTAGGAACTCCGATACGAATATATTTACCTGGTTCAATCTTAAAAGCTTTGTTTTTCTTCCCAGTAACCCTTCTTGCACTATTACTATTTATTGAGTAGATATTAGTTCTTGGGCCGCTAAATGCATCGCAACTGTGGTACAAATCAGCACCTGGAGAAAAAAAAGGAAACATAAATGGATTATTCAGAATTTATGTGTTTTGCCCAATGGGGCACTAATGTTTCGCTTCTGTTTTCATTGATAACATGTTTAAGAGAGGGGTATGATATCTAGAAAAGAAAGCATTAAATATGCACACACTAAGTTAAAAAGTGCTTTACACTGAAAATCTTTTTGATTAGATATATGTAAATATGTGTATATAATAAATTAAGAATGGTCGATAAGGCATCATTGTATTTGTTGTCGACTTCAAAAATATTTCAACAAAAAGAAAATTCTTCTATTTCCTGAAATTGTTTTAATTTGACTTTGAAACAATACAACACCTTTTTAAGGATATCAATAAAGCATTAAAAAAATATGTGTATAATCAAACCTGCAGTAGGGTCAATTGGAGTAGGGTCATAAGGAATGTAAGTAGCAGTCAAAGGTGAAGTGCTGCCCCCTCCACTGCATTCATAGCACATTTTACATGCACCATTTTCTTTCTTCCACCCAGTGCAGTTGCAGGAATTTGTTGCCGATCGAATGCATGATACAGTGCAGAAAGTTGCTCCATCGCCAATAGTTGAGGACAGAATAGCTTTTGTTTGTAAAATCTGGCAATTTAAATTCCTCGTTTGTCGCACAAATAAATGATTTATTTGCATAGCTCCATTTACAATGATGGAGAGATACAGAAACAAAGCAACCATCATTGTGATGACCTTTGTAATTTAAAAAGTTTTTAAAATGTTTCATGCAATCTCGTGTCTGTCAGGACTCTTTGCGGTCTTCCTTTAAGAGTCTGTTCAGCCTGGCAACTGACAACAAAATGTTGTTTAGCATGCAAGGCTCATTACTGCCACATTTTGTAAATTGTTAAAAACGATTGATCAATATGAAAAACTTCACATAAGTGCGATTACTTTGTTTTGTTGAGAAGTTCTATAATACTCTTCCTTTTGTGGCACATTCATGCATTTAACACTTTTTTCAGAATCAATGTTCGAAAGAAACAATGACCAAGATTCAAGATTGCATAAAAACAATTTTGAAAAGACAAAGATCCTAGCCAGGGAAAGTGAAATCAATAACATTTTTTAGAATTTTAAGGAAATATCTGAACAACACAGAGCTTTAAAAATTGGAGACCGTGTTTTGTTTATTTTAATCCTCATCGTTTTACTTAAAAGAAACAACAGCATGATATATTGATATATACAAAAAAAAGAAGCTCAAACTTATGAAAAAGGCAATCAATGCTCTTGTTTAGTCCAATCCACCGAGAGCATAACCAGTGCAGAAAAAATGGAATTGCCAATAAAATATTGGTGACTGCATTTTTGAAAGTAAATACACCTCTCAATGAATTGCCATTGAATTTCATGTTAAAAATACTCACGGTAATGATAATAACGTAACTAATATAACCTGTACTGTTGAGGTCCTACTATATCTACAGGCATAGCCAATTGACCATGAAATTTGTATCGGGTGTCTTTAAGTTAGATAGAGGTCATAATCCTGAAAAAATAAGTACACTGTCCACCTCATTGGAATATCCAATCCAATGATTCATGCAATATTACTTATGTTATAGCCACAACCATGAGACAAGTTTTAAACAAGACAATGAATACTAGCAGAATGATTATGTGAATTTCTGGGCGTTCATGAAACAATAAATCAAAGAATAAATGCTGCGTAGCAAATCAGAAATGAAAAAATTATGTGCTGATTAAAACAGCTGTTATTGGCCAAGACAACCTTTTATCGTCTTGGTTCACATTTTATGTCATATACAAGCAACACCATGATATTACATCATACACTTGCCAATACCACAATCAAAATTGTCAGAATTAACATACGAAGCAATTTCTGACAGAATAACGTGTACTGCAACTGTAATTGTGATTCTATATAATATCTGAATTACTGATTCGCTGAGACCTACGCTGCCTCAAGGGGCTGCACTATTCCCACCAACAGCTTGTAGATCTGCCTTCTGTGAGCGGCAGAGCAACTATTTTAAAAAAACCACCCCCAGCCTCTCCTTGGGCTGCACCAGTAATCAGACATGCTGGGTGAGCATTGAATGGACACTTACCAGTGATGCCAGCACAATCTTCCTCCTTGATATCTGTTCCTATTGCAAAAGGAAGAATGTGGAGATAAAGTAATATTACAGGAAAAAATTCCAACATGGCTAAAGGCAAAATGGGAAAACGTGCTGACCTGCATGCCGAAAGACCTTTTGGCTACTTTCGCCTCAGGGGAAAAAAAATGATAGGTCTAGGTCCTTTAATAAAAATAACAAAGGGAATTGAGGATGTACTAATACGGACAAACTTTCTTCTCAGCATGGCATCTGCTTTGATAGATGCTGCTGATAATTAAATTTATAGCATAAGCTTGATTTTTAAAATAAAGACATTTCAATGAAAATGTAGTTGTTTACTATTTTTTAGACTGAAAACTTTAAACAATATAACTAATTCTCCTTTGCAAAAAATCTTGTGCTTTCTGATACACATAGTCGGATAAAATATCATACTTCTAAACATGTTTGGCAGCATGGGGGAAAGATAGTTACTTGTCAGTGACAAGTCGATCAAATTGCTGTCATGACGTTGACCTTGTCATTTCATGGATCGACTCCACGCAGCACATCACACACATCCACGTCACCCTTCATAAGACCTCTGCATGACCTTCAGCCGACCTCAGTCACTAACAACATCCCATCCTCACCTTTTGACCACCTCCAACACCGTCCAGTAATTTTCGGTCATCCCCAAGAAAATCGGTCCAGGGCATGACCTTCCGGGGACTCATCACCACCGGTCACTTCATGTTTACGTCAAATCTGGCTGAGGACTTACGACCATAGTCCATACTGCATGCAAGGAAAGCTACTGATACATAATATGTATATACATACATGTATATTATTATTCGATTTCTTGACACCACAAACCTGAGACCATTAACAACAAATAAGTATAGGTTATTCACCTAGGGAGAGGCAATATGTGATTTATCCAGCGAGGGCGTTAGCCCGAGCTGTGATAAACACATATTGTCGATCCCGCGGTGAATAACTGGCTTATACCATAAGACAAAACTGAAACTTGTCATTTGTTGCTGTTGTTTTTTCACAGCCTCGCTTATTATTCTCCCATGGGAGGATAACTGGACAACAAAGAATAAGGGTTTTATTGCAGTGAAATACTGGCTCATGATTGGCCGACAGAGGTGTCGAATGGTATAAGCAGAAGGATCATTCCACAATAACTGAGTCTTTTGTGTCACTCAAGCTGTTTATGGCAAAATCATAATATTAGGATTTTGTTACTAATCATATGCCTTTCCCCTCTTTTAAAGAAGTTATTTTCATTGTCAAATGGAAATTATCAGCTACTGCTTATATTGTGCACCCTTCACAATATCCAAAATATAGCCAAAAAGTGATGTCACAGAAAATTCTTCTGTCAATTATCATACATTTTTAACCATGTCAAATCAATGTAAATATTTGCGGTGGGTCTAAATCTCAGTACAACTACTCCACATACTTTTATCCTAAGACCGACTGAATTTTTCCTCTTCTGTGTATACTGTGGAAAACAAAATGACCTCGTCACCAGAAAACATGTCACTGGTGTTACTCATTAAATAACGCATGGCTGTAAGAGGAATGCTCCCTTCTATCTTTGGTCTAATGCACCAGGGGGCTTCTTCTGATGGACAGGCATCTATGATAACTGCAATTTTTGGCATTTATATGTTTTTAGGAGGCAGGGTGGCTTTACGGTGAGTTGAAATTAAGAGTATTCTTTTTCGGTGTCACTGGTGTTACCCTAAAAAATGGTCTATATCTGTAGAATTTTCAAAAACTGCCTCAGTCATAGGATATATCCTGTTTAGAGGGATCAATCTTTGGTAACACCTGTTCAAATCATTGCATCACTGTGGGAGCAATTGGTATTTCAGATCAAATTGTCACTGGTGTTACCGTCACTGGTGTTACTCAAAAATGGCTAACACAGGTGTCCAATGGCAACACCAGTAATGAATGGTGACAGAAAATCCAATGAAATTCTTATTTCAATATGAAATGTTTCAACAATTATTAATTTGGTCACTGGTTTTACTTTCAGTCAGTTGTGCTTTTTAACTTTTACTGTAACACCAGTGACAGTTTTGTCTCAGTTATTGTGGAATGACCCAGAAATTCTTTTGCCAGAAAAAAAAACGTAACATGTACACTTTATTTCAATGCATTTGTGACGTAATGTATCACATTCTCAATGTAGATGTTCGGGGCAAAATCTCATTGATACATTCTTTTTTTCTTCGTTTAAATTGGTTGTTTTTGGAAAAAATGTGAACCGACAGGTTCCAGCAAAGCTAAATATGGAAGGATTACAATTTTTCACTCTTTACTTCAATTTCAGTTAGTGTGAGTTGCAAGGCCACTTGGTATACATAGTATTTTAACTTCATCTGATTGGTCCTTAACCAATCATCAGCCAATAAGAGGAGGCTTAGAAACTACATAGCAAGTGGTCCAAACAACTGATACTTCTTGAAATTACGGTAAATCAAACATGATCCATTTTAGACAATATAATAAAAGCAGGGAAATTTGAAAGCCTATAAATATCAGAGCCTGTTCACACCAAGAGTTCACAGGTCTTCATTTATTATCGTTTTCATAGCTACGTGTTTTTCAAGTTTGCAATTTGCTTCATTCCAAAACTGTGATGTCAGAGATTTAGTAGAATAATTTCGTTTATTACAAGCACAGATTTCAGGAAACTGCCAAAGTGCAGTGAAACATGGATGATGTATGTTTCAGCTTGCCCTGGCTTAAAGATGCTTAAATAACTGTAACTGAACCAAACAGACTACTTTGCTCAAAGGAAAACTTTGCAATTACTGACAAAAAAGTTGTTTGAAATTGTGATGACTGGTGTCTTGTGAAAAACAGCAACACATTTTGTTTGGAAAACAATGAGGTGCAACACTTGCCTTAAGACATGCGTTGTTTGCTGTGGTTGTTCACAAATAGTAACATTGCCTGAGAGTTTTAAAATTCCTTTGTCATTAACTGGGATGTCAAACTCTGAACTGATATGTCACAGTTAGAAGATTAGACCAATCACATTGACAGATACCCCCTGATGTCACAGTTTAACTGCAAAACGAAGTTTTTCAAAAAACATGTATCTATGAAAACGATAATAACGTTGATGGTCATCAAAATATGAAGAAAAGATGTCATGGTGAAATAGGCGATCTTTGATATGCCTTTGATACCTTAATAATCAGTAAACAGCCTGAGCAGAATTATCACGATCAACCGTGTGACAAATCTGTCTGGCATGTTTTATAAGTATACACTTGAAAATACAATATTAAACTATGTCAATCATCAATATCTTACTGAGACCACGTGAACTTGTGCCAAAATCCCTGCTTTTATTATATTATTTGATTGTTGGAAATACTTTATTCACATCAATAGATATATACATTTGTTAGAATGGTGAAATAAAAATAAGAGAACATTTGAAAAACAGACCACCATCAAAAAAGTTCACATCAATGTGTGCATAAAAAACAAAATAATGTATTTACATTCCTGGTAGCTGAAGATGCTATCACCCACACAACAACACTAATAGAGCAAACCTCCTGAACTTGTTCTGCAATTCTTGTGAGGGCATCATCCTATCACAGCAGCTTTTGTTGCATTGGTTACACAAAAAGGAAAATTATTTCTACATATGTTCTACTCTAAAGTAAATTTAGAAAATACTTCAGTTGTTATATACACACAAAAATGGGGTTTTTTAATCCGTCGGTAACAGCGCCATCCTATAGTCCTACAATTTCTGAAACAAAAACTATCCACATGAATATGTGTAGCCTCAAATATTCCTTCTTATAGTTTCATTGCCTGCATAAAATTTCAGTTGTTATTGTTGTTTTTTCGTGTGTGTGTTTCGGGTGTCAAAGAAAGACTCTATACATGGCAGTGTCTAAATATCAAGCTTCATCACACAAGAAGCAGAAAACATGGGTGGTTTCTGCTGATGCTGCAGATGCATCAAAATCCATCTAAGGATTCATTCTTGTCTAGAGTACGGCCTTATCAGTTGAAAAATTGCCTTTCTGAGGACCTTCAGAGAGACTGAATGTGATGACCATACATCATACCCATGATCAAAAATGTTCAATAAACTTGAGGTGAAATGAACTTCATTATGTGCATAGGGTTATCTTTGATAACATGATCAGGCAAAAATACCCAAGTAAGATAAAGCTTGACAAGGTTGTGCTTGTAAGCTACTTTTTTTCCCCACAACATTTTTGTTTTTGTGTTATACATAAAATGTCACCCTTTTGTACCACAAGCCATCATGCACTGCCATTATACTGTTATAATCATCATAAAACAAGAAAGATAAAAGGCATGTTCTTCTAAATCAAGATAGTAAGAGAAAGGCAATGTCTCAAAACATCATAAAATGCCAAATAAATGGCTCTGGTGTCATTCATTGTACATTCTTTCCACACAATATGGCAGTCTATCATTTCATAGTGCCAACAGTCTGTCCCCAGGGAAATCATAGCACCCATTGTTAGTTCTCCAGACATCAGCACCTTCCATATCTCAGTAAGAAATGTCTGCATATTTATATATTGCTTTACTAATTCATATTCATAAACACCAGACTAGTGATTAGATTTCTTGGCATTTTATCCATTGTATGTAGACCTACATTGACCTTGATAGATATTATATAATTTTATATGATTTGAAGATGTCAATTCTATCTAAACGAAACTAAACGTTTTCTCCATCTTATTATTCTCTGCGAAAATAGGGAAATAAAGCCAGAACTCACACTGTATAGTGCCACCACGGGCACCATATGGATAACTTACAATTATTCTCTGAACAATCTGTTTAAAAAAAAACAGAACTAGAGTATTGTGCCACTCAGAGTTTCACAAAGAGGCATAAAACTATAAATTAACAATCAATTATCAATTTGGCAATGCAACGTTGCACTCTTGGGTTTCTTTTGAGATTCATAAAACTAAATGTTGATTTGCATGCACCATTGTCCATTCAGTGTATCACTTAGCGGAGTAGGTGTCGAAGCCGGGCAACCTCATGATAAGAGTATAGGCCTAGTAAACCAAAAATGATCGGCAGCTGTCAATATTAAGGGAAAGCCAATATGGTTTCCTGGGACATCTGATCTGTGAATAGCCTTTTAAAAGGCAATCAAACTAGAAAGTACTTAAGCTGCGCAGGTCAGGAGGGCTATCAAAGATCCTTGTCATTGTCATCTGACCAGTAATCCCTTGGACACTCACACAAGACACTCTTGATTCAAGTTCAGACTGTGTGTCCAGGTCATTAGGAACATACTCCCAACCATTCTTGGATATTTTGCATTTTTCAATCCTGAGTGAGAGATAGAAAAATGTAAAAAGTTGGAAAACCTACTTATTTGGCATTTGTCTGCAAAGTTTGTGTCATCATTATCCTTTGCGAGTGGTGGTTTAGAATATCATTATTACACACAGGTTGGTGGTAGATATTAACAAAATAAGAGTGACAAGAAAATCAAAATGCTATCAATGATTTCCTAGATATAACTTTGCCCTGAAGGTTCATTGTTACAAAAAAAACTGAAATGAAAAGTTTTTCCCCCTTTTAACTAAAAAGAAGATTAATCAGATAAGTGTGATATGAAACCTGGTAGCACACCAGCTTAATGTGATACAAACTGGCATCAAAGTTTATCAGTCTGATAACTTGATGACGAGATATACATTTTGCAAGCCTCTCATTTTCAAATATTGAGACAATATGAGAACCAAAACGATTTCTGAAACGGGCAATGGACAGACAGAAATAGTCTTGACCAAAACGAAAGCTTGGTCTTTTTATCTCTCCAGGGTGTGGGGGCGAGGTGTCTGAAATTATGACTCAATTTACCATCATCCATATAGCATGCTACTTGAGCCAGGCGCAGAAATGCTGAAACAGAGTGACAGGTCAATCACATGGCCATCATTACATGGACCTTGTCATTTCATGGGTCAACTGCACAGAGGACATCACACACATCCATGTCACTTTCATGTGACCCTCGGCATTCTCTTTCAGCTGACAACGTCCTGTCCTCACCTTTTGACCTAATCCTATGCCTTCCATTAATATTGTCACCCTCAAGCAGTTAGTCGAAGGTCAAGATAATTGCCCCTCAAAGCATAATCAACACCCATCAGAACCTGTTCACATGAGGAGCAAAATCTTTCTTTGAATGCGATATTATATAACGGGCAATCTTTGATATGCTTCCGAAAAATTAGCTTGAGCAGATTTACCATGATAATATACACCTGTGGGTTACAAACAAGCTAATATGTTTTTAAGCACACATGTGACTTTTTTTTTTCACAATCAAACATCATACCAGTTTTGTCAGAACCATCTGACCCGATGTGCTTTTATTGAATGACAGGTAATTTAAACAAAACTTCTGTTCATGCAAGAAGAGTCTTTAAATTGTTCAGTTCCAGCTCAATTTAAAAAGGTTAACCTCATAAACTCTGCATTGGTCTTTTATTGGTAGAAATGATATAATTATGAGTAATATATAATATATACACATATATATATATATATAAATTTCTTTTGTTGTGTCAGTATGTAGCTTTATTTCACATTTTAAAACATATGGGTCTGCATAATATTTAGTTTTCCATTCTCAATGCCTTTCGAGGTATCAGAGGAAGCATCTGCTTCTTTCTGGCAGTTTCTAAAATATAGATACAGAAGCTTCATCAAAGCAGAAGCAAATACTTGAATGTTTTCTGCTGGTGTTATAGTTCTATGCATTGGAAACCATCAAAGGATTCATTCTTGACGAGAATAGTGAAGTATCACTTGCATAAATATAAACTGGTTTTGTGAAAGTTCCACAGAATCTGCGAACCAAGAATCTTGCAACAAGACGAAATGTGGTGACTAAGGCCTACAACCGAATGATCAAAAGTTTTAAATTTACTCAATGTGAAATGAACTGAATAATACAGCTATCTTTGACAGCATAAATCAATGGGGCAGAAAGACAGAAAAAATACTAAAGGCAACATGAAACTTCATAAGATCGCTTCACTCACACATTTTTTGTTTCTGCGTTATATACAGAATGTCACCCTTTTGTAACTCAAGCCCTCATGCCCTACCCTTATACTGTTATAATAATCATAAACAAGAAAGACAAAATGAATTTTCATCTAAATCAGGATAGCAAGAGAAAAACAATGTCTCCCAACATCATAAAATGACAAATAAATGGCTCCGGTGTTATTCATTGTGCTTTCTTTCCACACAATATGGCCATCTATCATTTCATAGTGCCAACAGTCTGCCCTAGGGAAATCATAACACCCATTGTTTGTTCTCCAGACATTGGCACCTTCCATATCTCAGCAAGAAATGTCTGCATATTCAGTTGTTGCTTCACTCATTTATAGATATCTAATAATCGGTACACTTCTTAGTATATTATCCAGTGGATATAGACCAACATTGAATTTTATAGATCTCAAATCTTAAATGGTTTAGACTAGTCAATTTCATCTAAATAAAACTGAAATATTTCATATGTGGTCAACACTATACCTTGACGCCAAGTTGCCAAGTTGTAGTCATATGGCCTGTATTTATAATGAGGAATGTTTTCGGAGTAATTTTCTCTGGCTAAATATCGAAATAAGGTAAAAATCTCTAGTATATTTTGAAGAATTTAAAACTATTTGTTGATTTGCATGAGCCATTGTCCATTCAGTACTTAAAAGTGTTAGATAACCAAAAATTATCAGCAGCTGACAATGATTTCCAAGGAGTCCCCTTATCTGCGATGACACATTGGTTTATTGTACAGGAAATGATCTATTTGAAACAAAGTCAAAATTACAAGGATGCGTTAATGAGATTTCAAACTGGTATAAAAAGAATAATATTGTTATAAATGAAGATAAATGCTGTTCCATGTTAATTGGTCCAAAAAACAAAAAGGATAATGTTGATTTTGATATTATGATTAATGACTGCAGTGTGAAAAATGTGAAATCTATGAATTATCTAGGTATGGAAATAGATGATGCTCTGACATGGAACAACCATGTTAACCGATTATGCAAATCTTTATACCTTAAAACATCAAAATTTGCAAGGTTAAGTAAAAGTCTTCCGAAGGATATTTTAATTAAAATTTACAATTCTACGATACAACCTACTATTGATTATGTAATTTCAGTTTGGGGTTGTACTAGTATCAAAAACATTAATAAGGTGCAGAGACATCAAAATTATTGTGCAAGAATTGTAGAGAATAATTTTGACTTCATAAACTATCGAGGTTTGAAATTAGTTAAACAATTAGGGTGGATTAATGTTATGGAGCGATGTCACTATTTCCAAACCTTACTTATGTTCAAATGTATCCATGGACTGGCTCCTCATTATCTAACAAACAATGTTATTATGGAAATTGAAATCAAGGAGAAAAGAACTAGAAAACACAGTATGGATCTTTATCTACCTGTTCCTGAAAATGAATTTCATAAGAAAATGTTTTTCTATAGAGGAGTCAGATCATGGAATAATTTACCAAATAATTTAAAAGATTGTGATAACTTAGAACAATTCAAGCGTCTTTTGAAACAACATGTAAAAATGCAGCTCATGAGTGATTTTTTATCTTTGATATTTATTTATGTGTTTTTAGTTGTTTATGTATGTTGTTAGTGTCTTATTTTACTATTTTTGACGTATCTGATTTATTTTATTGTTGATAGTTCTTAAAGGACCCAGTTGTAAAACAGCCGAGGCTGATCTGGTCATCCTTTTCAAATATATTTGAAATAAAAAATAAAAAAAATAGCCCAAAGATGAACATACCAGCAACTACCTCAGTGACCAAGCTCAGAGAGGCTATCAGAAACGCTTCATGTCAATATCATGTGACCAGCAATCCGTTGGACCAATAGACAAGTGGTTTTTGATTCAAGTTTAGACTGTGTGTCCAGGGGCTTAGGAAACATTTTCCTGATTGTCAACATTTCTCTGAAGCTATGCCTTTTTTTCTTTAAAAAATGAAAGATAGGAACTCTGAAGAGTGGGCAAAGCATTTGGCATTCGGCCCCAAGGCTGGGGTCACCATCATCATTTATTTCTCTTGTGAGTCTTGGTTCAGAACATCATGTCTACATACAGAATGGAGGTAGATAATAAAAATAAGATTACACCATCATATCAGTGTGATATGAAACCTGGTAAAACTCCAGCACAATCAGACCAAAACAGCATCAAAGTTTCTTACCTGTCAGATAACACCTGATGATATGACCAGCAAGCCTCTCATTTTCGAATGTCAGAACAATGTGAGAACTGACACTATTTCTAAGATGGGCAATGGACACACAAAAAATATATAAATAAAACAAAATGAAAACTTGCTCTTTTCATGAGGTGTCAGAAAATATGACTTAATTTACAATCATCCGCATAACATGCTATTATGCAGAAAGCAGAGCTGCTTAAACTAAGTGACAGGTCAATCACATAGCTATCATCACATGGAACTTGTCATTTCATGGGTCAACTCCGCACAGGACATCACGCACATCCAGTGTCATCCATGTCACTTTCATGTGACCTTCGGCATTCTCTTGCAGCTGACAACCTCAGGCCTCTCCTTTCGACCTAATTCTATGCCTTCCAGTAATATTGTCACCCTCAAGCAGTCTAACGAACATCAAGATCATGACCCCTCAAAGCATAATCAACACCCATCAGAGGATGTTCACATCATGGTCTTCCAGTGAATGTGATCTTCATCAAAATATGATACAACAGGCAGTTTTTATTACCATGATAAAGAACAACTGCGGGTTAAAAACAAGCAAACATATTTTAAAAGAACACATGTGAACTGGCAATTTTATTATCGACAAATAAACACCATACCAATTTTGCTGGAACCATCTGACCCGACGCCAACATCATTCTCTGCTACTGTTGAATGACAGCGAATTTATACAAAAAGAGTCCTAAATTGTTCAGTGCGGATCCATTTAAAAAGGATATATTAGCCTACTTGATCTGTATTGGTCTTTTATTGGTAGAAATTACATATGAGTAATATGTGCATTAAAGCTTCTTAAAACGTCTTCTTTTTCGTGTCAGTGTTTTGCTTCATTTCACAGCTAACATATAGGCCCACGATAAAACGCATAACATTCAGGTGTTGGCCTGAATGACATTCAGTGTTCGGTTCTCAATGCCTTTCCAGGTTTCAGAACAAGTGTCTGTTTCCTTCTGACAGTTCCTTGAATATAGATACTGAACTTTCAGCAAAGCAGAGTGGAAGCAAATACTTAGTTGGCTTCTGCATTACAAATCCATGCATCAGAAACCATCCAAGGATTCATTCCTGACAAGAAGGGTGTCATATCAGTGGCATAAATAGAAATTTGTTTCGTGAAAGTGCCGATGAGGGAATCTGTGAACCAAGAAGCTTGGCAACAAGACTAAATGTGGCGACTATACTGCTGAAAGATTTCAAATTAACTCAAGGTGAAATCAATTATCTAATACAGTTATCATTGACAGCATGAATCAATGGGTTAAAAGACGCAGAAAAAATACCCAAGTGACATGAAATTCATAAGATTGGGCTTACTTCGCTCACACCATTTTTGTTTCCGTGTTATACATAAAAGGTCACCCTTTTGTGCCTTTATACTGTTATAAGAATCATAAAACAGGAAAAATATATTGCATATTCTTCTAAATCAGAATAACAAGAGAAAGACAATGTCTAAAAACATCATAAAATGCCACATAAATGGCTCTGGTGTCATTCATTGTGCATTCTTTACACACAATACGGCAGTTGATGATTTCATAGTGCTAACAGCTATTGTGCCTGAGGGAAATAATAGCACCCATTGTTAGTTCTCCAGACATCAACACCTTCCATATCTCAGTTAGAAATGCCTGCATATTCATTTTTTGCTTACTCAATTACAAATACCCGGATAGCAAGTACATTTCTTGGCATTTTATCCACTAGACATATATCTAAATTGACTTTTATAGATCTCATATCCTATATGGTTTGAAGGAGTCAAATTTATCCAAATAAAGAAAATTAGGAATATTTCATACATAGATAATTTGCAACAATCATAGTCCATTGATTGCATTACTTATCAGCGAAGTAGTTGTCAAAGCTGGGCAACCATACGATAAGAGAATCAATTGCCAGTTACTGTCAAAAACATGGAAAAGCTAAAATGGTTTCCAATGGGACCCCTGATTAGCAAGAAGCAAGCCAAACAAACCAGCAGCTACTTTGGCCATTAGGTTCAGGAAGGCTATCAGAGACCCTTCATGTCAATATCATCGGACCAGCAATCCCTTGGACACACAGCCAACAGACTCTCAATTCACAAGCAAGGTCCTCAGGAAACGTACTCCTGATTGTCAACTATTTTTGGAAGCTTTGCCTTTTTTTTCCTTCTGCGGCGACAGATAGAAAAATCTAAAGAGTGAACAAACCTAAGCATTTGATTACAAAGTTAGTATCATCAATATCCATTCTGTTTTGTTAAAAATATCATATTTTCACACGGATTGTATAGGTAGATATAAAAACAAATTAAAAGCATAGAATCCTAGAAGAAACCTTTGCCCAGAAGGTCCATTATTTCAAAAGGCTGAAAGGAGAAGTTGTTCTCCCTTTTAACTAAAAAGAAGATCATACCATCACATTGGTGTGATATGAAACCTGGTAAAACTCCTGCTCAATGACATATAAACAGCATTAAAGTTTCTTATCTGTCAGATAATTCCTGAAGATGTGCTATGCAGCCTCTCATTTTCACTTTTTCTATGAGGGCAAATGACTGACATGGATCAATTCTGCAGAGGTCATCACACACATCCATGTCACTTTCATGTGACCCTCGGCATCTCGTTCAGCTTACAACATCCTGTCCTTACCTTTTGACCCAATCATATGCCTTCCAGTAATATTGCCACCCTTAACCATTCGATCGAAGGTCAAGATCATGACCCGTCAAAAACATAATTAACACCCATCAGAGCCTGTTGTGGTATTCAACCCGTGATCTTCATTAAAACATTATGCATAGCCAACATTTAGGTCTACATAATATTCAGTTTTCTGAGCATTCTCAACAAATTTCCATGTATCTGAGGAAGTGTCTGTTACTTTGTGGCAGTTTCATAATCACAAAAATTGTTCAAAGCAGAAGCAAATACTTGGATGGCTTCCGCTCGCATTGCAGATCTATGCGTCTGAAACCATCTGAGGATTCTTTCTGGATGAGAATAGTGTCATATCAGTTGCATAGACTGAAATTTGAGTTGCGAAAGTGCCTGACAACTTGTGAACTGAAACCTTGGCTATGACATTATAGATATGGTGACTAAACTACCAAATGATCAACAATTTCAAATGAACTAAAGTTGAAATGAATTGCATATTAATACATTTTTGTAAAGCGAAAAATAATAAGGTAATCTTTGTAAGCATCACGTTCTTTGGCAGAATGATAAGGCTAAAATACAATTACTATAAAGAGTCTTCATAGGTTTAGGATTGTTTGAACTTAACTATTGTTGCTGTTGTGTTATGCATAAAATGTCACCCTTTGTATCTCCATCATGCCCTGCCTTTATACTGGTATAATAATCATAAAACAACAGAGACACAAAGCATGTTATTCTAAATCAAGATAGCAAGAGAAAAACAATGTCTCAAAACATAATAAAATGTCAAATAGATGGCTCCGGTGTCATTCATTGTGCACATTATTTCCACACAATATGGCCATCTATCACTTCATAGTGCTAATGGTGTGCCCCAAGGGAAATCATAGCGCCCTTTGTTAGTTCTCCAGACATCAGCATGTTCCATATCTCAGCAAGAAATGTCTGCATATTCATGGGTTTACTTCCTTTGTTTATAAAAAAAAAAACACATGACTACAGCCACATTTCTCTTGGCATCTTAGCCAGTGGTTATTTATTTTACAGATCTATCTTATACCTTGAATGGCTTTCAGGGATCAATTTGAATGTCTTTTTCTTTTTTTCATATAACTTGAATGTTGAAGTACGGATAACTTCTAATCATTCTTTCGCTAAATAAGAAATAAAAGATGAACCACAGTTACCAGTATTATGCAATCAGGTATTGTGATTTAAATCACAAAGATTAGTTAACAAAGAATGATCTGTAACATGTCCATGTCAAATAGTAATGCCAAAGTGATATCCGATGGGTCAAGGATATGGGCAGAAAGCCTAAATAAACAAACCAGCAACTACTGAAGGCACCAAGCCCAGGAAGGCTATCAAAGACGCTTCATGTCAATATCAGCTGACCAGCAATCCCTCGGACACTCAGACAAGAGACTCTTGATTCACATTCAGACTGTGTCTCCAGGTCCTTAGGAAACATACTCCTGATTGCCAACTATTCTTGGACGTTTTTCTTCTTCTTTTTTCTTTCAGGGCGAGGGACAAAGAATTTTATCTAGAGAGTGGGAAACCTAGTACAGTTTGTCTCATCAACATGCGAACTGGTGTTTGGCCTGATTCCTCAGCACCTGAAAGTCACACAGTAGAAAAACACATACTCACAGGCAGATCGGCAAATATGTAATGTAAACATCACATTTTCGCAATGTTTTAGTGACTTTTTTTGCCATGACGTCATAAAAGTCACCGCAGCGCCACTCACAACTTAATTCCAGACCGGGCAGAGAAAGATGAATTTCGAGACTGAAGATGTTTGAGCGGGAAGCCCAGTCATGCACAGGAAGGAGAGCAGCTAACAACTCCTTGGGTTACCACCTAACCCAAGTGTACATAACAGGTCTACAGGACACAATCCGACACATGGTAATTTATCCAGTAAATATGAAGACACTCAAATCTTGGCTGAGATATAGATAGTGTGAATGTCCAGAGAACCTTAAACATTGGTATCACTTTTCCCTCTGGGCACACTGTTTGTATTTTCAGACGAGAAACAACCAACCTTACTCTCCAGAGAGAATGCACAACGGATGACACCAAAGCTATTATTCAGCATTTTATAACCCTTTGAGTAATTGTCTTTCTCTTGCTTTTGTGATTCACAAAGACAAACAGTTTGTCTTGTCCTTTTTCTTGATACATCACACCAATATAAAGACAATGACATGGGCTGAGTTATCAATAAAGGCAAAACACAGCAGGGTGGAACATGGTGATATATCTTGCGGAAAACTGAGGAATCATTATTATAAAAAGAAAGAATATTGGTCCAGGATCATTAATTTTGTAATACAAATTTACCTTTGTGTTACAGTCGATGAATGACAAGTGCTTATAGAATTGCACTGACATGTTTCTGGTGAGGTCATATCCCTTTCCATGCCATGTTATTCTCTATGACTCATAAGCAATTTGCGAGGTCATATCCTATACTTTCAATGCAATCAAAACATGTCACAAACTGAGGCACAGTACTGATCAGTGAGGTCACAAGGTGCGCAATGACAAACCGACAGTTTACATCAAAGCAATGACATGGCCGATTGCGAGGTCATAGACAGCCAAAAACAGCTGAATGTAAGTGCTTGCCCAAGTTATGCAAAGATGACAGGACCATCAATCACCAAAAAGGGGGAATACGAAAAAAGGAGGGGGGATGTATCTTCTATTGAGGCCTGCCTGAAGTTATTGTTTCCATGGCAACTACAAAATGACCTAAAGATGCCCAAATGGTCCAATATTTTGGGAAGGCATTCCAAAAATTCTACTATTGCCAATACAGATTTTTCTGGCTGCCAGTGCGACTTATCCCCCAGCACCAGCACAGGTTGTTGACAGTGGAGGTCAAGCTGGGATATGTTCTGTCACCAGCACTTCTCAGTCGGGATACTGACAGTCAATGAAAAGCAAAACCATGTTACTTACCTTGAAAGTACTTTGTGTCAACTTGAATCATTCTGTGAGGGCCATCTGGCATAATTTGTCTCTTCTGAAATTGGCATTCGATGCTTGATGGTGTGGAATGAGTATCATCCTTCTAAAAACTCATTTCATTTTGAAAAAGGAGGTTGAAAAAGGGCTAACACTGTTGTAATGAAAGAATGTATACGTGAGAATCATAAGGTTGTTCTTTTTAAAATATAAATATGGATCTTTAGAAGATGATGCCATTTTGCAAATTATTAATCAAAACTGCTACCTGAAAAAAAAATGTTAGAAAAATCTGAACGGAAGCACATAACTTCAAATTCCTTCTATCTTATTTTCCACAAGATTCAGAAAGAAGTTTCCAGCTGAGGCAATGTTTCTTTGAAGTGAAAATTCTGTTAATGGTTACTTTTGAATTCAGGACACCGGGGTAGTGTTTCCCCGTCTCACAAGAACACCCCTTGTGTTGTCATGAGATGGTCTCTCCTGATTGTGCATTCTCGCCATGTGGAGTCCGAACTGCACAAAAATTCCTACTTAATACAGGAGGAAACAGTCACATAAGATATATACCAGAGGGTCTTAAAGGCTTTTGGCTTTTAAGAATTTACTTGGGAAAAGCACTTGCACCTTATCCGAATCATAATTTTAGGTCCCAATATCGGGGCAGACCTAGAATCTACTGTCTTTGGCGACAGTGCAATATTCTGAGAAAAATGTTTCCCCTGCATCATTGAAGTTCAAAAAAACATTTTGGCAAGACAATGTAGAGTGACAGATAAGTGTTGACAGCAGGAGTCACGCTGGGATACATCCTGTCGTCAGCATCTGTCAGTCTCTCATATTACCTGAAAATCTCCTTTCCCCCCACTCTGCCACAAAATCAATCTTTCTCCGGATATAAGCAATGTTTCCTCCATACTTTCAATGACTCATTTTTGACAAAACTCATTCTGTATCAGCATCTGCAGTCCTGTGACATTTCTGGGATCAGAAGCAATGGTGAGACAAATTACTTGACTTAAATTCCTAACCTTTGGAAAGGAGTACCCTTACCACCGTGAAGCATACCTGTGATAATATTTTATGTTTCATTAACGGTCATTTAAGGAAAAATCATGTACTGGTGCTGATTACACAACCAAAAGCAACTGAGCAATGCAACACCAAAAAGACAAAAGGAAAAACCGTGTGACAATGTGTTTAGTGACAAAAGCCATTTCAAGACGTGAAGCAGCAGTAGAACGATCAGTGAATTCACACAATAGCAGAAAATCAGATTTTTACTAATGACTATCAAGAGACACCAAGTTCAGTTTCTGGATTAACATATGCAGTTTTGCAAAATGGTAACATTACGTGTATATTTTGCTTTATTCTTACACAAGTGTAAAGCATTGGACCTTGAGATAGTTCTTATTTCCAATACAGTAAATAGCGAATGTTGGCCAGTCCCTTATGTCAGCAGACTAAACTTTGCAGACTGTAACATCTTCAACAATCCAGCATTAATTGGCTGTGCAATCTTTGCCGATAGAGAAGGAGTAGCTTCCTCTGCGGAAATTGCACCCTCTTTAAGAGCCCTGGAAGTGACCTGCTCATTATTTTCTCCCACTCACTGTCTCCTGATTTGCTTGTCTTTATTCCAACCATCACAAGAAAATGTACACTATCTCTAAATTCTGCTAGCTGTACCTCAAGAAGAAATTTTCAACTTGAATGTCACAGAAAGTTGTACAAATGTAATACTATACTAAAAAAGTTTAGTGCCATCTTGCTGATTTTATTGATAAATATTTTCATGAATAGTATAGCGAAAGGATAAACTTGCAAAAATGTTAACACCCAATGTGTTTCATTCATTAGAGGTTTACACGTTCAATTCAGTGTTTCCTCCCATCCTTCATTATATGATTAGATCTATCCAGAGAAAGCATACCATGTAGTTTCAAAGTAACTTAATATTAAGACAACATTTATCTTCTCTCAGATTATATGCTAACACCGATTTTACACAATTATTAAGTTTTATTGACATATCAAATAAAAATACTCATTTCAATGAAAATGTGGTGCTCTTGTCCTTACACCTCAGACAGCCAAAATTCCTGTGTGTGGTGAATGAATTGCGCAAAGAGAGCCAGACTCCACACTAAAAGAAATTGACCAGTCGGAGTACTTGTCAGACCCTTCACGTCAGTGTCACCTGACTGGCAATCTCTAGGACACACAGACAAGTGACTCTTGATTCTCACCCAGGATTGTGTGTCCAGGTCAGCCAACAAACACACAAGGGACTGTTAGAAAGAATTCATCTGTTGGTGGCAATGCTTTTAGCCACTTTTGGGAGGCTTTTCTGAATTGTTCAAATGTATGGCACCCAATGAAAAACATGTTTTTATGCCTGGAAGTTGAAATCTGCCTGATGTCAAGAATGACACTTGCCTGTCTTCGAAGTTACCAAAATGAGAGAATACGACAGAATTTGGTCAAAAAGGCAGGAAAAGGATGTTGTTATCAGCATCTTGTTTTGAAAGATGTATTGATGTAAAATTTGCCTTCCTATTGATGACATCTTACACCTATATATATCAACTAGAATTACCCAGTGATAAACCAATACAGGAGGAGGACTGGAATTGTAAATATTTTTTGGCGGGGGGGGGGGGAGTCGTTGATGTGGCCAGAATATCCCAAATGGCAACGTTGTGAGAGAGATTGCCAGATTGGAGAAAATGTGATGTGTATATGGCTATGTGTGTATCTGTCTATCTATCTGGGTATCTGTTTATGTATCCGTTTATCTAGATGTTTATCTACCTATGTGTGTGACTGTTTCTATGACTATCTGTCTATGGCTATCTATCTGGCTATCTATATCTATCTTTGACTATCTGGCTATGGCTATGGCTATCTATCTATCTATGTATCTATCTACTGGTATCTATATATGTATGCATGCATGTATATATCAAGAGATTAATCATTCATGTAAAGTCAGAAGTCAGGGAAGATGAAATGGATGATAAAATTGGTAATTTCTGATTGGAGAGTGGATAGGTGTGAAGGTAACTTACATTTGACAAAGTGAGACATTAAGTGCCATTCAGTCAATATATATGCCCTTATTTCAACGCACTTTGCAGGGAAAGGGAAGTGTTATGCAGGCCTACATTTGTATTTACATTAAAAGACAGAGACATAGGGTATCGTGTGTAAGGAATAAAAGTAAGTTGTGTAACAGTAAACTCATAGATACGCAGTAAAATCACACATGAAAGAGTATAAACTTAGAGGAACATAATGTAAAACATCACAAAAATATTCCATAAATTGACTTTAAAGCCTGTCTTAAAAAATTTTGGACAATTGAAAAAAAAAAGCCCTTTCACAAAGGCATTCTAATTTGTTCGAAGTGCAATTTGCTATCAATGTGCATGTAATTGGCTTAAGTGCACTTCAAGTGTCACTAATGAAAACTTCTGTGCTGCAGTGTGTGTACAATTCAATGCAATTGAACAAAGCAGCTATTCAAGGCAGAAAATATATCATAGAGAATTGAAAATGGCCATAATTGATTGACACATCTATATAGGCCTAATTAGACAGAGAATGACTATCTTTTTTTGGGAGTCTGGTTGCCGTGAATTAAATACACAAAACGGCGCGAAATTGTGGATCCTCCTGGATCACAACAGAGCAGACAGTTGAAAAATGACAGCCATCGAGGTGTGAAAGTGAATTGCACTTTAAAGTGTCAGTGTTACCTTTCACAGGATTCAAAGGAATCAAATGATTTTATTTGAATGTAATTACACTTGGAAGGCAAGTGCATACAGCCATACATGTATAGAAGGCGCGAAAATGCAGGCTGCTTGGATCACAACAAAGTCTTCAGACCGGAAGTATAATCACGAAGGAATGGGCTGCTTACTGTGGCATTGCTTGTTCTATCAATCCATGGACATTTGAATCGAAGGGATAGGAGCATCAGGAATTGATTTGCATGTTGATTCATCAGAATGGCATGTTTGAAAAAAGAGGAAATGTGCACATAAGATGTTGTGAGGAGTGGCAGGGCATGTGAAAGTCGTGGACAAAAGTGGACTGTGGAGCCAGGCAGAGGCTGATCCAGATACTGGGGGAGGGGGTAAAAATGAGGTATGTTTCAAATGAGAAATTAGGGTGTTATGGGTGAGTAGGTTATGTGGATATGGGCAATAAAAAATGTTTTGATTCATATGGGGGATGGTGAATGCAAAAGAGGTGCAAATGGGGTGATTTTGATGACGTCAGAGGTGGGACCCCAAGTGTTGAATGTGCCACTGGCGTTACACTTTTATTTAGATAGATATTTATCATCACAATTTGTAACACATATCAAATTATGTTAAATGCATATAAAAATGTATACAATATTTATTTTCACTGATATGGAAGATATTATCCGAATATTTGTGAGGCAGAATTATGAATTCTTCACAAGACGAAATTCAGAATATTGGAATTCATTCCCATGATGTTAGACATTTTAGAGTCATCCTAATGTTGTCATTTGATCTCGCAGCACAGATTATTATTTTATCAAGCAAGGAAGCTTACGAAAAAATCATACCAAGATGACCTCTTCTATGAAAAAAATACCACGCAGTTGTCTCTATCTCTCACATACAGTGTTTAACACATACGGAAGGTTGTTTATTGCCAGAGTTAGTTGAATCATGCACTTGCACAGGATTTCCCTCTGCCATCCATCTTTGTCCGACAAAACCCTTCTATTGAATTTTATTCTTCACTGTTTAAAGTAGCCTTTGATATGTAAAAAAAAATTGGCTCATGAGAAAAATATTGTCCTTACCATTTCATCTGACATAAACATTAACACTCGATCATCTTATACTATGCCAGTAGGGTGTGTCAATTTTTTGTTTTTATGCAAATCAAAAAGCACTAGTGCCTTAAATGTGCGTTTTAACCTGGGAAATCCAAATATGTTCTCGAAAGCATAATACGACAATTCTTACCTACTACAATTTTGGTTCAAAGTTTCAATGTTTTTTGCTTTTTTTTGCATACCAACATCAATGGTCTAGGAGGGTATCTTGACTCCTGTTGGCTCTTCGGTCTGCACTTGTTAGAAATTAAATTGTTGCAGCAGACAGTCTAATCCTGTTAAAAAAAGGCTTTTTAATTTTTTTCACTGATAATTGCTGTGATTTGCATTCTCCAAGTTCCAGAATAAGCAAATGAAATATTTTTTTAAAATTTCTGACCATTGAGAATCCTGCTTTATGAGCTTGGAAGTTTTAATGCTACATTTCGTCAGAACTATTGAAATAAATCAGGGAGGGGCTGTTATATTTCATATTTTAACTTCATACATGATAAATATATCACAATATCACTGGTACCATGAGAATGCTGAGAATATTTTCTTTCATGTGGTGCCAGTGCCACTCATGTTGCCCTGCAATAAATTTTGACGAAGATATGATAAGAAATGCAACAGACCCCATCTCACATTTTACGAGTTTACAACTAACTTTAACACTGAAACTTCATCACTCACAAGCCAGGCACTCCCATGTCGAAAATCAAAAAGTTTTTATATTTGGTCATCCTGGAACTTATAGAATGCAAAATCACAGCAATTATCAGTGAAAAAAATTTAAAAGGCTTTTTTAAACAAGATTAGACTGTCAAAAAACATTGAAACTTTGACCCATAATTGAAGTAGGTAAGAATTGTCGTATCGCCATTGCGAGAACAAATTTGGATTCTCCAGGTCAAAATGCACATTTTAGGCAACATAGTGCTTTTCGAATTTGCATAAAAATTAAAAATTGACTCACCCTACTATACCAGGCTGTTTGCGTGGGCCTGACTATAAAAGCCAGGATGTTATATTTACGGTGGTTATAGTTCTGTCTCTAAAAAAAGGCGGTAGATAGAATTCTGAAGCAAAATCATGATGCCAATATACCATTATACAATGTATAATATGATATAATAAATTAAGTCACACATTCAGCAATAACACTAAACAGATACAGCAATTATCTACTGACAGAAACTCCCTGTGCAATGAAGCAGCAGACTTGTCCTATCTCTCCAGCAGACCTTGGATCATATCGCCACAGGCAGAAGTTTTGATTGCATCCAGTTTCCACATCAGCGATTGTCATTGGCACAATATTCTCCTTTGCTGCCTCAATGTGTGGCCTTTGGCAGCCAGTGATTTTACGGATGTCTCTTCATCATCATCTGTGAGAACAAACCAATTTTCTGCTATTGCTTGTTGGATAGTTCTTCTGTGAGAGAGGTTTAATGGCATGTCATTCCTCTGGCCTTTTCAGACCCACGTGATTCATAATAATTGAAGTTTCTCTTTTCATCTTCTTTTTTTATAATGATGTGTGTTGTCACAAGGAACGGAAGCACTTATTCCAGGCTGCCAAGCATCAAATTTCAATTGCAGCTTGGTACTGCAACAATTTCTTTTTGCTGAAAAGCTTTCATAAGCTAAAGTTAATTGCATCAGATCTATTACATTGAAATACACTACATCTGGTCTATCTACTTGTAGCATTTATGTGCTTGCATAGAGGCATACTTCCTGGGGCTGGTGGTTGTCACTTTCTCAAAGTTCGGAACTAACCAGTCTTACCAATGCCCTAGATCCCAGAATACCAAATGGAAGGTTTCAATATGATCCTGCCACAAAAGACAGGAGAAGTGGCTTACAAAATATCCTGAGAAAAGATTGATTTTTTTTTGGCAGAGTGGCAGGAAGGAGATTTTCATGTAGTATGAGAGACTGACAAATGCTGGTGACAGGAAGAATCTCAGCTTGACTCCTGCTGTCAACACTTGTCTGTCACTCTGCATTGTCCAAGACTAAAGACTCAAGACTGAAACGTTAGGTTACAGTAAAGAGGGAGGAAATCTCTAAGTGTCCAGACATAATGTTTTTGCTGAAATTGCAAAACATTCTTTTTACATCGAAAAGCTCATGGCACTGAAAAATTGATTAGTGCCAAGTTAACTAATATCTCATGATCACCTAGCATTGTTTCCAATTTTCTGCAGTTACAGCAAAATGCTTCTATAATTGTTGATGTCTGTTTACCCAAATAACTTAGGCGTGTAATTTTCTGTAAGAAGTCTCTCTATCATAACCACTCTAAAACATTTTTAAACCTTGCAATTTAGGCAGTTCAGTGAATAAAATAGGTTAAGTGTAAGAAATAAGGCAAAAAACCATGTAAATACCCAAATTCGCAAGAATGTTTCATGTGATTGACGGCACAAAGGCCATTATTGGGCATCTCATGTCTTTCAGGATATTGTATTTTTCCTTGTGAAGATTGTGTGCATCCCTACACTGCCAAATTCCAAATATCTCATTCATCTGTTCATCAAAAATGTACTTGTCGACCAAAAGCTTTTGCTTGTGTTACTGTTTTTATATATGACGTTAAATATATGGTCAGGTCTCCACTCGTGAGGAGGTGGACTCCTGTTACAACCTGTGACACTTCAAGTGATAATATTTCCAAGAAAATTAATATCAGTAATTTCATCAAAAGATGCAATGGACATTAGGAGTTATCTCTCACTTACCTGTTGAGTCAGGTTATGATGTTAGTGAAGCTTTCAAAATACAAGTACAGTGACTTTGAAGAAGGAGTCCATCTGTTTTTTCCACCAAAAATCATGGACTCCAAAGTGTTCAACACCATTCCTTTTCTTTTGTTGCACAGTGCCTCTGCTTCCTACAACATATGTTCATGTACTGAATGCCGGCTTGAAAAGTCAGTTTGAAATCCCCACTAAGTCCAATAATCCTTGGTGACTGGCAACAAAATGAGATAAGCTTTTTTCAAGAACGGCATAAGTGTTGAACATGGACTCCACCTTATGTTCAACCCTTTAACAGTCCATAAAATGTCTTTTACAATCTTATGATCTTTTTAGCATACAGCAGGATGTTTTGCTTTTCCTGAGTTCTTATTGGTTGACTGGTGGTTGAATCCAAAAAGAGGCTGTATTCTGAGAGGCATCTCCACAAAGTGAAACATGATTTTAACTGCAAAATGTTCGACCTATAGATGCATTTTTTGGATTAAAAATGTATGAAACTCGAAGGTTATAAATATGTTCAACCCAATAAACAAAAATGTTCAAGGAAGGATCTGTTCAGGAGGCCACCAAAACATAGACCATCATGGACTGGTCAATGAGAAACACCTTAGCAAGTAGGAGTCCAACCTAATGGACTCCAAATTCAGCTTGTTCAACACCAAAAAGTGGTTATTTTCCCCATTATATGTTGTATTAAATTGCTAATTTAGCATGATTTTACCTATTGGTTGTTGTATCTGCTGTCATGACCACTTACAGACAAATTTTTCTGATAATAGAAAGTTTTTGGAGTTGAGAGGTAATGTTCAACACCATTTTGACTTTTTAGTGTCGAATTTGAGTCTGGGTGGTGAACTCTCGTTCAACACCAATGTTTTTCTCTCATTCTAGCCTTGACTTTACTTTCAAATGTGTCACCAGTCAGTCTAGTTGTTACCACTGGTCAGAAGAACATTTTGACTGATTTTGAAGCCTTTGCCATTAAGCAGAAGAGCTATAAATGACATTTTATGTTGTCAAACAGGAGCCTAAATGTTTTGGTCTCATGTTCAACACCATTTTACTTATAAAGGGTCGATCTTGTTCAACACCAATGTTTTTCTCTCATTCTAGCCTTGTCTTTAGTTTCAAATGTGTCACCAGTCAGTCTAGTTGTTACTAAGTGTCAGAAGAACATTTTGATTGATTTTGAAGGCCTATAAATGACATTTTATGTTGTCGAACAGGAGTCGAAAAGGTTTTGGTCTCATGTTCAACACCATGATATTTGTTTTTTGTTCAACACTACCAGTCTATGGGACTCCGTTTCGCCACCCCTTGAAAGGATTTAATTCAGTCATGAAACCTTTATAGTGATCATAATCAATGTACTTAAGTAATCGAGAGTGAAACATATATATACTATCAGAATCAGTAATAGCTTGATTTTAACACCCATGGGTAGTCACATTTTGGACTCCTTTCCACTCCTGTTCAACACCATCATAGAACAAAATTGTGTGTTCCACAAAAAACTGCTTAGCACAAACAGAATTATGTCCTTAAAAAGTTAAAAAAAAAACATAAATCTAAATGATTTAATGTACAGGAACCAGCGAAATAGCTTTTATCTGAAAGTGTTGAACTGGAGTTGATGGAGACCACACCTCCTCACGAGAGGAGACCTGACCATATCTTATCTTATCTTTTTTTTTAAGTAGAAAAGATAATTCAATACAATCAGAACATTATCCTAACCACATGGCATTGTCTGCCATTGTTTTATTTTGAAACAAATGCAGAATTATGGAGGTAACAAGGGAGGGTTAATGCGATCTTCTCGCAAGATCTGTCACAATGATTTAAATCTCTGCTAATTAAGGTCTCTCAAAAGTGTAATTAATAATTGTGAATGATAACAAACAAGATTGCATTTCAAAATAAAGTTTTCCATGAATTTCTGAAATTTTCTGATTTTGCTTTTTCTATAATGAGATCTGTTGAGAAACTTTAGAGTATCGGTTCATGTGGTTTGTCCTTTTCAGTGTGCAACTGAGGAGCAAAGGACTAGCAAATTGCTTTTAACAATTTATCAGCCATCCTGAAGCATCGAGAAAGAGACATAAAATGCTGCATCATTGTAGAAAAGAGGTACATGTAATTTGTGATACAGTGGTACCTGCGGTGTAAGACCCCCTGTTGTAAGACCAACTTGCCTCGTGTGACCGCATTCCTCCCGCACTAAGTAGTATTTTTAGTGCCCTTTGCAACCCAACCAGAGACCGCACCACCACGAGCAGTGGCGTCCCTATGGGGGGGCACGGGGGGGCACGTGCCCCCCCATATTGGACCTGTGCCCCCCCAGGTGCCCCCCCATATGAACTTTCCAACTCTGGCTAAAATATACAATTAGTATTGTGGGTGCCCCCCCAGAGAATCGCGTGCCCCCCCAGGTGCCCCCCCACTCGAGACCCCCCAGTTACGCCACTGGCCACGAGAGACCACTTCATGACCGCAGAAGGGCAGTTTTATAACACAGTAATGACAGCACTTAGTCACAGTAATAGGATCTTATCTAATAGGATCTTATCTTGCAGCAAAATATTCAAAGTTGGCAATGATTACCACACCATTTTATATGAGCTCCTCTCAGCTTTTATTAAGGTTGTTAAGTACTTTACTCTTTGTTTATTGACAAATGACAATGAGTCGCATGAAGGTCAAGTCAGGATTTTTACCCCATGGACAGCATTTGTCAGTTTGAAAATTGACAGGCAACAAAGAGCAAAAGCGTGTAACCTGTGCAAAGCAATTGTGTCAGCTTGTATCATTCTCGAGGGCCATTCGATGGTAATTTGTCTCAATGTGAGCCGTCCAAGCAGCAATTGAAATTTGACGCTTGGCGTCCTGGAATAAGTGCTCCCTCCGATGATGGCCACTTGGTTTTGAAAAGGGGAGACAAAAACTGAGTGGCCCTTGAGAATTAAAGGACGTGGTGGATGAAACGAAAACATGCCTTGGCAAACTTGTGCTGCTTTTCTTAGAATGATGGCACAAAAAAGGTTTATGGTGGAACTAAACAAGATGCAAATTGAACAGGAACACAAAAGTCAAATTTTCTCCTTCATGACTGATCAGTGATCACCTGTTAGTGACCCATTCATCCTGAAAATCTGTTGTTAGATTGTATTGTGTTTGTGAAAGCTCTGGCTAGTACCAACGCCACATAGATTGTACCAGTGACCATTTCAGCCAAAGACTGTTTTTTTTTTGTTTTTTTTTTGGTGAAATGGTTACATTGCAGTTGTTCAAAAATTTACTACATTTACAGTCAATTTTCTTTCAGTCAATCCCTTATTTAAATTAATAAATATCATATGTGGTGAGGGCAATGAAAACAAGTCATATCTGAGACACTAAAGGAAGGATGTAATCTCAGTTGGACCTTGGTGCCTCGCGCGGTGGTAGTATGATGGCCTGCTAAACTCAGGGACCAGATGGATGTTTCATCTTTTGCCAATTGTGCACCTCGCTTCATTAACATAGTCCCTGCCTGTCAGTGCGTAAATACAGGACGTTAAGCTCAATCATCCACCTACTGAGAATGCTACTTCATCAGTCTCCACAATTATTGCCTGGCCAATATACATGTATTGATTAGAAAAACTGTTATATTGTCTGCTACTATAAGAGACCAATTGATTGCAGATCATTTCCGATGCAACAAAACTGGTTTTATAAAACAGCTGCAGTTGCAGAAAGAAATGCTTAGAAAGTCATATGCATGACCTAATCTTATTGTCCACGGAAAGAATCAAAATCAATTTACTTGCTCCTTTTAAACTCTTTAAGAATATGATTGATGACAAAGGGCTTTTTAATTTTACAGTGCCAGGGGGCATCTCCATGTGAAAAAGACATCTTGCAGACTTGCACTTTCCCTTGATTCAATATTTGGTCAACAAAATTGATAAAAGACCTGCAGGAGTGGGCGTTGAAAGACAATTGATGTTCGTCACCAAAATTAAGGAATTGCCAAATATGTTGCTATAAAATGTGGATTTATAACAAGACATAATCAAATAGTGCCACCCTGATGTCCACATCCAAATTAACAACATAAATATTAACAAAATGCAAAATTAATGATATAAATATTAACAAAATACAGACAAGCTTTCACACTACTTTTGATTATAGGTGTCCTAACACAAAATTATTAGGTTCCATGCTGTGTCTTGTCAGTTCAGCCCCATGTCAATGATTTTATATTCTTATATTATTATCATGAAAAAGGACTATCACTTCATGAATCACAAAAGCAAGAGAAAGGCAATGTCTCAAAGGGTTAGAAAATGCTTAATAATGGCTTTTGTCATCCATTGTGTATCCTAGCCAGGTGCCCAATGGGAAATCATATCTACTATTGTTTGGAATCTCTGGACATCAGCAGACTCTATATCTTATTAGTTGGAACAGTCTTTATACTCAATGTGCTGCATAGAATATGGAAGATGTACCTCGATAACTCTTATATATATACATGTAATAATAATCACTTGCATGACTATCATACTTCCCAGGATTTTGGTATCACTTGAGGTCACCTGAAAGTAATAGGAGGGTGGCATGGGTGCTATGGACATCCCAGTGAAGTGACATGCCTGTAAAATTTTGGAGCCATTATAGCAGATTAATTCGATAATAGGGTTCTTTTAAGATATGAGATATGAAAGCTGAAGACGCCCAATCACATAACAATCTGTACAAAAATAAAGATTATATACTCTTAAACAAGTATAAAAGCCACTGACCTGTGGTCAGATAAACTGCATTCACATTTTGTGACTTAATTGCAGTATCTTGGATATCAAAGTTTCGTTTGTTGATGATTCAAGCCATGGCATCTGATGGTTGAATTATGGATTGATGAAATCTGTCCCCCAGTATGATATTGACCAGTCTGTGAGGAGACCAAATTGACAGGAGGTCATAGAAGTTGGTGCAAGGGCAAAAAGAGGATGTTGTTTTTGGTTGAGGTCATCTAAAGGTCATACCACGGTGACATGGACTTGATTGGTGACACTGTCGAGTGGCATCAAATTATGAGATGCATAAAAGTTCATTAGCTTGATTATATGGGTTCCGTTATGATATATAGGATGTGACGACTGAAGAAGACAATGTACTCGAAATTCAAAACCCACAGAAGTGAATAATCACCTATTTGACGTTAGCTGGAAAATTTTAATAACTCCGAAGCAATTATCATTTGCGTAGCAATTTAAATACCATTTTTGTAACTTTTTAAAATCAGAAGTGTTTAAGTAATTTTCTGAGCATCAGCAAATGGATTGAACCGTTTACACAGATGGGCACATTTAGATGAAGTTACCCAATTGAAAATGGAGTTTGTAATTAGAACGTTATTTGGGGAAACAGTTCATTTTTCAAACGACAGGCCAATTTCTTGCTTGGATGAGGAAATAAATTTGATTTAATTACTGTACAGATGTGTTGCAAAAGTAATCAGTGTTAAATTAAGACTGAATTGATAAGACGCAGTGGCGGATCCAGGCACGATAGTCTAGGGGGGGCCCGAACGTGGTTCGGCATTCACGGGCCGGCGTTACCGCAATTTTTCTTCAAAATGCTACTATTAATCTTGGTGGTCTAGGGGGGGGCCGGGCCCCCTAGGCCCCCCCCTGTATCCGCCACTGAGACGTAAATCACACATTGTCTTTCAGAGAAATGTAGTCTTGACTTTATGCATTGTTGAGTTTTTTTTAGTCACACAGTCCAGGAGCAACCAACGCATGAGTGGTGAAAGTCTGTGTAAAGCTAATTGAAAGCCATGAGCTCATAGTTAAGTGGCTTTATTTTGATGAGTTATTCAGTAATTGCCTTGACATTTTCTGCCAAGATTTTTCTCTTATTGTATTCATACATAGAATTAACCTAAAAACATTAATCATGTTTTCATTGAAACAGGGTGTCTTCAAAGGAATTATTTTGATATAATAATCTGATTTTACACCTGACTTGATATTTCCTCTGCTATCTACACCAACCAACTGCCTTGGATATGATTGCATGCCAAAATACCATAAGCTGTATTTGGCACCATTTTCAATAACTGGTTTCTTACAGTAGCAGACTATACATCTCAGCATTGATTAGCTCTGCAACAGCTTCTTCCGAAGAAATTGTATCCCCTTGAGGAGCTCGAGTATGATCATCTTATTGTCTCAGTGCTTTCATGAAGTATAGTGTTAAAACAGTATTTAATATTATTTAACAGCAAACAATCATGGAGTGATGGCATAAGGAACAGCAAAGATAGAAGGGTCGCAACTGAAATAAGGTTGCCATTGCAACTTTAGGGAATTATTTATTGATTTGTGGATACGTGCAATGTTACTGTTCCAGATCTGTGGATGGAATTTTCATTATTTCCTTTTCAGAACAAACAAGGTCATTGAAAGAAGAGGCATGCTTGTTCAAAGCCACTGAGCATCAGATTCCAATTGGTGCTTGAACAGCTCACATGATGAGACAAATTACACCAGATGGCCCTCAAGAATGGATCAAGCTGACAAAGCGTGTTTTACGAGTTACATATTACATGTCTGTAAATTGTCAGACTGACAAATGTTGACATTGCAGATGGCAAGTTTAGTCCTCTCATGTCATGGGATGATTGGGAGAAAGGCAATATTGCTGCAAGAAGAATCTCTTCCAAGGCAACAAGACGCTTGTTTGGATCATTTATCCGCAGGATTACGATGAGCTGAATAAAATTTTCACAGAACAAATTTCGTGTGACTACTATCAATTCTGAAAATGTTATATTAACCTGTTGGATTGTTGAAAAAAAAACAACAACACTTTTTTACAATGCAAAAAGTCTACTTTGTCAACTTTGACGAAAAAAGCATAATTATGTTTGCACAAAGCTTGATCAATTTTTGAAAAAAAATAAGAAAAAAATGGGGTTACAATACTAATTCATATTTCAGGCAAATTCTAGAAGAAAACAAAAGCCACCAGATGTCAAAAATGAGTTGGGCACTATAACCTGGTGTGACTCCGCAAACAGCAACTACCTAACTATTTCTATTTACTTCATCTAAAAATTATTGTTCCATTCTGTTGCTTCGTTTGAAGTGGGAGGGCTTCTGATTACCACATCTTATCTATCCCAACTGAACTCAAATAACAACTAGAAGGCAAATTGCAATTTGCATATCTGGACGCTGATAATTGACCTAAACATTGTAACATAATATTGGTCTGGTAGCCTGGTTGGCTGAATTATCATAGCAGTAGTCAGAAGTTATCAGGGCATAATGGCCAATGGGCCTTAAGAGAGAGAAATAAATGTATTGCTACATAACGATGCATGAAGTTTTTCGATTGATTCTTGTTCAATTTGGCCAGCATAGAATAACTTTCCATGGATGATTTAGTTATATGTTTAACAACTTGACATAGTTATGTTAAGCTGACAGCTCATCATTGCTTTGGACATCTTAAGCTAAGGTAGATACAGCTCATCTTCATGAAGCAGACACACTTTTACGATTTCAATAAAACCTGAGATGTTCGAGAAAGAAAGCAATAAAGTAATTTAAACAAAGTCAAAGAGCCCTGAGGCTATTGCCCTACTTCATTGCACATTGGCCTAGAAAAATGGACCAAGGGCAGAGTAAATGTATTTACCCCTTTTCACACCTCTTTCAAATGATCCAACAATCTTGCAGTATGTGTATGTGTATATAATTATATAGGCATATGCAGCTTACATTTACCACAATCATTGTGACACCCAACAGTCCCATATATAATAGTTATATATAAATGTAGGCTTTGGGAATGGTGGTTTGTGCAAAATGATTGTGAGGCCTGTGATCTATAAGTTACCCTTGTAACTGTCATGCATTTACTAAAAGTACACTGTATAAAGTTTATAAACTTCAAATTAAAAACATATATATATCATGGGAGAATTCTTTTTATTTTGTTTCTATACATTGTCAAACAAATGGACCAGTGTAGTTTGCTTCCTCAAATAGCCATTCTTTAGGTCAGAAGGAGGTGTGAATGAGGCCATGGTTGTAAAACAGTTCATCCTGTCTGAGCATAAGTCGGTCACAAGTTGGTCAATAGCTTTAGGGCTCTTTAACCCCCTTTTAAATTGTTTCTTTATGACACTTCCAAGATTTTTTTGAAATCGAAATAGTGTGTCTGCTTCATGAAGATGAGCTGTACTATTCTAGAATTCTGTAATCATGTAGAAGATGAATACGTCATTCAATAGCTTTCTAATATGTAATAGCTTTGAGAAATTAAGCATCCAATTTTATTATATAAACTACTATACAAGCTGCTAGGAAAAACTACAACCTGCTGGGAAAAAACTCAGATCAGTGCACTACATCAGTTAGCTGCCACTGTGTGATATAGATATTGTAGGCCTATATCCCAATAATGACTAAATAAAATTATTTCATTTTTCCATGGATCTATAACACAAGCTACACAATCATTGTGACACCCACCAGTCCCATATATAATAGTTATATATAAATGTAGGCTTTGGGAATGGTGGTTTGTGCAGAATGATTGTGAGGCCTGTGATCTATAAGTTAAACTGAAAATTAGACCTGTATGCATGCCAGTTTCAATCTAATGATCTAGTTGTTGAACACCTGCAAATCTATATGGCTCTCTCAACCAATAGCATTAGTGCGTATTTTGCATGCTAGGTGGCTACCATGTGTTGACGACGGGTGTGCGCTGAAGCATATCAGGTTCTGGCAGACTGGTCCCCCCTCCCTGGTGTGCCATAGGGACAGTATATCAGTTATAATTCTAGTACATTGTCCTATTTAGAATCCAGTCCATTTTCCATGATTCCAACACAGATTTCCAGCTATTCTCGGTGTTAAGGACCAATTCACCGGGTGATATCTGTAGATCTATCCACTATCTATTTGCTACATCAGTCTGATCCACTGGGAGCACGTGTGTGGAACATAAAGTAAGTTTGATGAGTTTACTGTGCACATCACTGTGCATTGTCAGATCAATTGTCAAGTACTTTGATGATCGTTGACCAGCTGGGGAAGCTAAAGGATTTTGATTGCCAAAATTTGATTTCCGAGATTGTCGGCAGATTTCCTTCCTTCATCAATGATAGATGGAGGAAACGGGCAGTTGGGGCCAAGATAGACGCGGGTGATTATTTGGGTCTCAATGATATGGTGAAATTCATTGAACGAGAGGTAGAGGTTGCTACAGACCCAGTGTATGGAAACTTCCGGGCCAAAGGTCGTGAAGAAAAGTTTGGCCAAAAGAAGACTTCAGTCGCCTCATCCTCATTTGCAACTGGAACTTTTGTGCGTCCGCCCTGTGTTATGTGCTCTCAGGAGCACAAGTTGATTCACTGTGAACAATTTAAAGGTATGATGTCATCAGAAAGGGTGAAATTTGTGAAAAACAAGGGTCTATGTGAAATTTGTTTGTATGCAAATCATGTTACAGAAAATTGCATAAGTACTTATGTTTGTAATGTCACTGGATGTGGTAAGAAACATTCCAAATTTCTGCATGTTTCTCAATCTAATCATGTACAAAAAGGTGGTGAAGCCAGGAAGGTTACAAATGCAAACATAGATATCAGTGGTAAGCCGCAGGTGTTCATGCCAGTTGTATCTGTTCAGGTCAATACGGGTTACAAAACTAGTGCTCTGTTAGACACTGCCTCTAGCAGTACTTTTTGCTCTCGTGATTTGGTCAAGACGTTAGGAATTAGTGGTGAGGTTATGAAATATACCCTCAACACTTTGAATAAGTCCAATGAAGTTATGAAGTCTGAAGTTGTCAATATCAGTGTTTCTTCCCTTGATGGCAGGGAAACCATCGATCTTGTGAATGTGCTAGTTGTAGATAGGATTCCAGTGAGTTTGCCTTCCGTAAATATTTCTTCATTCCAGCATCTGAAAGGCTTGGCCATTCCTTGTACAGGTGGGAACGTCCAAATTCTCATTGGTCAAGATCATGCTGAAGCTTTAGTTCCGTTGGAGGTAAGAAGGGGCAACAAAGGTGAGCCGTTTGCCGTGCGAAGCATGTTGGGCTGGACCTTGAATGGCCCAAATTGTGTTGTCAATCCGGTGGGGTGTAACGTTATTTCGCATTTCGTTAGTGCAAGAGCTTCTGTCGATTCCGATATCAATGTGTTGTGGAATGTTGAAAATGAAGGCATCACTGACGATACTTCCTGGTCCATTGAGGACAAGAAAGTAATCAAGTTGTGGGATTCTGAGTGTAGATTAGTGGATGGTCGGTATCAAATTCCTATCCCGTGGAAGTCAGGAGTTCAGGTTCCTAACAATTACATCATGGCATTGTCTAGACTGAAGGAAACCAAGAGAAGTCTGGTGAAGCGTAGTCTCTATGCGCAATATGATGGTGAGATGCAGAAGTTGATATCCAAGGGTTATGCAGAGAGAGTTGTTGATGATGACCTGTCTGAGTCAAGAGTTTGGTATTTGCCACATCAAGCAGTAGTTTCGGACAAAAAGCCTGGCAAGATACGCATTGTCTTTGATTGTGCGGCCAAGTTTAATGGTGAATCTTTGAATGAGAAATGTTTTCAAGGGCCAAATCTTAGTAACAGTTTGTTGAATGTTCTTTTGCGTTTCAGAGAGCATTCGTATGCTATGGTTGCCGATGTTGAAGCTATGTACTACCAGGTTGTGATTCCAAAGGAGGATAGGGATGCTTTGCGTTTCCTGTGGTTTGATGATTCAGGTGAACTCGTATGTTACAGGATGACACGCCATGTCTTTGGCGGTATATGGTGTTCTTCTAGTTCCACGTACGCTTTGCGACGTGTGTTGTTTGACAATGACAATGTAGATCCTTTGGTCTCTGATGTTATTAGGAGGAGTTTTTATGTAGATGACTGCTTGAAATCCCTTCCTTGTCGGGAGCAAGTTCTAGATGTTGTACGTGGTACAATTGATGTCCTTTCTCAGGGAGGTTTTCATCTCACAAAATTTGTGATCAATGATGAGGAGTTATTGAATTCAATTCCTATTAGTGAGCGAGCTAGTGATGTTGAATTTCTCAAGGATTTGAAAGGCAAAGTTCTGGGCATAGGTTGGAATGTCGAAAGCGACGAGTTCTGTTTTCAGGTCAATCTTGATCCAGGTTGTGAAGTTGCATTGACTCGACGGAAGATGTTGAGTATGTTGGCATCGATTTATGATCCACTTGGATTGGTGAGTCCTGTCATTATTTGTGGGAAGTTGCTGTTACAAGAAGCAACTACTCGGAAGTTGTCATGGGATGAGAGGATCCCAGATGACTTACTTGGAAAGTGGTTGCAGTGGTGTCAATCTCTCAGTGGTCTGGAAGGATTTGGTATTCCTAGATGTATCAAACCCTTCATGTTTAATGATGCAGTTTTAGAGTTGCATCATTTCTCAGATGCCAGTCAGGTGGCATATGGCTGTTCTAGTTATTTGAGGAGTATTAACAAAGACGGCCAAATTTGTGTGGCTCTTATCATCAGCAAGTCTAAAGTGGCTCCTATCAAGTCTCTGACAATTCCTCGATTGGAGCTGCAGGCTGCGGTATTAGCCGCGAAGATGGATGCCACATTGCGATGGGAATTAGATCTTGATCTTGGTCCCTCACATTTTTGGACAGATAGTGAGATTGTCTTGAGGTACATAGTAAATGAGTCACGTCGTTTCCATGTATTTGTTGGTAACAGGATTAGTGTAATTCAGCAGCATTCGCAGCCCGATCAGTGGCACTTTGTAGCAGGGGTTGAAAATCCTGCTGATCTCTTGACAAGGGGAGAATCTCCAGAAAGTCTTCAAAGCAGTAGGTGGTTAATAGGTCCACAGTTTCTTCATTGTTACAAGGCCGATTGGAAGTCAAAGCAGGTTGACGCTTCCTTTGTTCCCTTGAATTCGGAGGATCCAGAAGTCCGTACAGACACTTGTCTCTTGACAAGCGATGACAGTGATCCAATGGATAAACTCGTTGCGCATCATTCTAGTTGGTACTCCTTGAAACGGGCTGTTGCTTGGCTTTTGAAGTTCAAGTCTTACCTCAGAAATGGTAGAAATAAGATCCAGAAGGGTTTGAATGTAGAATTGCTTCGAGATGCTGAGATTTCAATTTTGAGACATGCACAAAGTTGTCATTATCAGAGTGACATCAAGTTGTTATCTAAGGGTCAGAGTGTGTCCAAATCTAGTGCATTGTGTTCTTTAGATCCAGTTCTGGATAATGATGGCATAGTGAGGATTGGCGGTAGGTTGAAACATGCAAGAATGGTTGAAAATAGTAGGTGTCCTTACTTAGTTCCTCATGATCATTCTATTGCCAAGCTCATTGTGGCCGATTTCCATAATGTTGCTCATTGTGGCACAGAATGGGTTCTTAGTGAGACTAGAAAAAGGTATTGGATTACTCGTGCTCGCAGACTTGTCAAGTCAGTTTCTCATGGTTGCATGTTCTGCAAAAAGATGTTTGCTCAACCTTGTTCACAAAAGATGGCTGATTTACCTCCAGAAAGAGTGGAGGACGGTAACCGACCATTCACGTATACTGGAATGGACTGCTTTGGGCCATTTTTGGTGAAACAGGGTCGAGCTGAAGTTAAGAGATATGGTTGTCTCTTCACATGCATGAATACTCGTGCAGTGCATATTGAGAAGTTGAATACGTTAGAGACAGACAGTTTCTTGAATGCTTTCAGAAGATTTGTGTCTAGGAGAGGTGTACCAAAGAAGGTCTGGTCCGATAATGGTACTAATTTTACTGGTGGTCGTGCGGAAATTCTTAGGAATTTGAAGGAAGTCAATCAACAGGTTCTTCATGAATTTGGGCTACGTTTGGATTTGCAATGGCATTTCAATCCTCCTACAGCTTCGCACATGGGCGGAGCATGGGAGCGTTTAATTCGCACTGTTCGCAAAGTTCTGTTAGGATTGCTTGGCAAGGATTGCCGCCTCTCGGATGAGGGTTTGGAAACTCTTTTCTGTGAGGTTGAGTTCATCGTGAATGGCAGGCCTATAACCAAGGTCAGTGATAGTGTGCTTGATGCTCCTCCTTTGACTCCAAATCACTTGCTTATGTTGTCCGAGGGTATCTCATTGCCTCCAGGTGTTTTCATTGAGAATGATTTGTATCGACGCAGGTGGAGACAAGTTCAGCATCTCGCCAATACTTTTTGGAGACGCTGGCTGAGGGAATATTTGCCAGAGTTGCAGGTGCGAGCAAAATGGCATCAAACCAAAGCCAATCTCAAGGCTGGAGATCTAGTCTTAGTTTTCGGAGAGAACACTCCACGGGGTCTGTGGCCCATGGGTGTTGTTGAGGAAGTTTATGAGAGTGATGACGGAAATGTTCGTTTTGCTAGTGTTCGTACAAAATCATCTTGTCTGACGAGACCAGTTACTAAATTAGTACTTCTTGAAGGTTCGATTTAGAGTCATTGTAGATATTTCCATAATTTTTGTATTTAGAGTAGAATTAGACTTTTTAGTGTTGAATCAAATTGATTCAAGGTGGGGTGTGTTGCACATGGCCGATTCCATGTGCTCTGTTTCCAATTTGTGATGCTTCAGTGTTGTGGTCACCACATGTGTTTCTTTGTTTATTTGGTCACTCTTCAGTGAGCCCAACAGCTGATCAGCTGGGCCATTAATTGGGTCTCACTGACCTAGTTGTTCTGAGCATGTGCAGAGGTGATTGTGCAAAATTTGAGTAGCAGAAAATTTTCCATTCACTCTGCAGTGGCACTTGAAGGAGTCAACTACATTTTTGTGTATTGGTGTCACAATGTATTCAGCTAAACTGGCTGATACAAATTTTATGCCTTGGCGGATTTTATAAGGTGAGGGCAATTCATTATTCTATGTTTGAATGCATTTGTAGCGGTTTCTATCTTCATGAGTTATTTATTTTAGTGGAGATTTCCAAACCAAAATATTCAGTGGAATTTTCCACACAAAATTTTTCAGTGGAATTTTCCACACAAAAAAAAAAGTTGTTCAAATTTGGAATGCTTTCATACTAGTTTGCGTTTTTTATATTATGGTGACAAATTACAAATCTATAAGTATAATTATGGTTTCTAGTGGAATTTGTAAAAATACAGTATTGCTTGTAGCAAGTCAGTGTAAAATGTGTATTGAAAATTCCAGATGTCCTACTGACCATGTGATTGTCGAATTGTGGAATTTGTGGTTAAAAATTCAGAAGTCGCATATGCTTGTAAGTTGATTGTTTATATTACATAACGCAATTATTGCAGATGGTTGATGCTTGGTTTCAATTGATTTTTTATGCCTCTAAATGGCCCACTCTGGTGCTGAGGTGGTGTAAAACATAAACTCAACTCAACTGATTTTTTATGTTAAATATTTCTGAATCATTCTTGTATTTGATTCTTTTAACTATTAATTTAGATATCCACTGTTATAATGGTCAAAAAATGAATTTCCATAATTAATGGACAAAAATACAAAAACAAAAGTTTAAATGTTTGTTTTTAAAAACTTTAGCTTAAAATGTAATGTTCTTTATTACTTAGACGCTTATTTGATATATTTACTCTTGATTTTATAATTTATTTGTGCATTATATTTATACTTGATTTATTTCTTATTTGTAGATTTACCTATCTGTGATGGTGTAAATAAAGATACTTCTACAATCTACATATTCAAGTTTTATATTCAACCGCAAGTCCGCAACATACATGTTCAGAGACGCATTGCAAATAAGTAAATTTTAAAACAATAGATGGATATTCTTTCCTTTTTGCAGCAAATATTCTACATGCTTCTCTCGGATAACCCAGTCCGTCAGACCGTTGGTACACATTACATGACACAAAATGCATGCATGCATGTGGCTCTGAGGTGTTGGGCTCCAAGAGGTCAGAAGTTAACAACTGGAATTTTGACACATTTTTCTATGCTTTGTTAAAGACTAAATAATCAGTCACTGTATATGTACTTGATTATTATTGCACTATTGCATAATTCTCTCTTCATAGATTTAGTTACTATGTCCTTTTGTACTTGCTCATCTCCTTTTATCAACTTTATTGTACTTTATATATATGGGACATATATATCTTGATATGTTGTTCTCAAATAAAAGTCTATATCAGCATTATTAGCAGCAAATTGCGACTCAGATTGAGCCTCAGTGTTATTATCAAAAGGAAAATTGTGGGAAGAGCATGTCGGTCGGCACTTCTATGTATGCCAAACAATACATCTTCAGGATAGCTCTATAAACACAATGTCAAAGCATCCAATGAGTATTAAAACACTTCTGGCTGAGATGCTTGCATCCAGGTGCACTAAAGAGTGGTGCTATGATTTCCGTCTTGGCACACTGTTGGTACTATTAAATGACAAAATACCATATTGTGTAGAAAGAGCGCACATCGTGTGACACCTAAGCTTTAATATGCCATTTTATAACCCTTTGAGACATACTTTTCTCTTGCTTTTGTGATGCATTAAGTGAAAACTTTGTAGGCATATCGTCCTTATAGCACCAAAGGCAGATTATTTTTTGGTAATCTGCCTTTAATAACACTTATAAAACGGGGCCGAGACATTAACAACTGCTGATTAGAACATTCTATATTCCTCTGTTGAAAATAAAACCAGGGTGTGTCGTTGACTACATAATATAGTTTCTTGTTGAACTCAAACAGCTGAAACTTTTCGTAATAGCATGTCTCAACTCTTTCAAGTCTTTTTGTGAGAGCAAATTTCAACACAAGTGAATATTGAGTGTCATCTATCATACGGTATCAACACATACATGTATGTATGTATTTTGATTGCTTGCTAATAGCAAAAACAAATTTTGTCTCCCAGCAGTCCCATTTATTAAAAAATTGTGTACTTCATACAGTCGAGACCTTGTTGTGAGGCTGTAAAATAGAGGAAGGAGACTATAGACCTGATGGATGCCATTACTATACCAAAATATGCTGAGTCAATAAGGCCAACAATTTATGGGAGCACCATCGTACTTGAGATTGCTGCGGCCTTAGCTAAGCAGACCTGAAGTTCTTTCCTTTATACTCCGCATACACACAGTAAATTTGAGATTTAGAGTCAGTTCAAATGATTGAATGAGATGGCCGCACAATTTGTTTGAGCTAACACAGCTTGATGTTTTGAGTTATGATAATATTTTCGTTGTTATAACTTAAAACAACAAGCTATGATAGCTCAAAGGAATTGTGCTCACCCAATCATTTAAGCTGACTCACAATTCAAATTTCACAGTGAATAAAGGATTCTCCTGAGAAGCATAAGTCTGTTGAAATGTATAGTCAGTGATTGTCCAGCCAGTAAAGGTTTTTAAAAAGATGGCCTCCCAGGAGGACACAGTTAGTATTGGGCTGCATGACAAAGCTGCTGGAGACACCTACTACCCGAAGTTCCATGTGGTAAATCCTCATATTTATTGTAACTTGTGCAGAAAAGTTGCACATCTCAGGTCAAGAATAATATTTATCTTCTGCACCCCTGTCCATGTGGATATTTCATGAATTTGGTTGCCCAAAAATTGAATCAAGAGAACCAGCACAGCTGTAAGATGCATTTTTCTCATGGAAGATGCCCGCGCACCTCCAACCGACCCAGTGGATCAATTAGGGAAAATGGCTATCTTTGGGTGATCAAAAAGAGAAAAAGTCCATAAGATCTTTTACACTTTCATAACTTTATAATTGGGTGAGAAGCTATCCGAAACAGAAGCACAAAATATTCATTATCTAATTTATTCATAGCCACTCATTCTGCTGAACAGGGAGAAATTGGTAATCAGGGATAATATGGCAAATATTTAGGCCTTACCCAATCAATTCATTATCAATCCCTGAGCAAAAAAGCTGTTGACAATGATTCTTAGCCAAAATCAATAAGAGTTACAATGAATAATAATGAGTGATATGGAGTCATAATGCCCAGAGGCCCTTAATTTCCTCAAATTCCCCATAATTTACCAAACGTATTGGTCTGGTATCCATACTTTAAAATAGGCCAAAATCATACCTCATGGGCTGTTCCTCAAGAATTTTCAATTAGGATCACTGCCTCTGTGGGATATCATAATAAGGCCAAATGGGTATGGTGGTATTTTGAGATGTTCTTCACGAGTTGGATATATCCATTGCTTTTTCATGGGTATAGTAAACATTATGTCAGAAACTCATAAGAAACTCATGGAAATTTGTAGGTGTCTTGTGTGGTGCTCAATGTAACAGTGAAAGCTGTCCATCAAATGAATCGTGAATAAACCACAACACGTTTCAATGACAACTTATTTCGGTGGCTACCTGTTAGGCCTACGACTGCCCATACTCTGTCATGCAATCACACCATGAAACTCCCTGATTGATAGCTCATGGAGATAAATCTGTTTGCAGTCTGAAATGCTTCCACACACAATAATGTTGCCTAGCCTTTCACAGGATTGGTTTGTGCGCTTCCATACCTTTATGTGGAAAATACATTTCACAATACATGTATGCCGACTACTGCAACAACCCAAACAAATGTATTATAACCATTTTTTTCTGTATAATTGTATGTGGTTAAACAAAATAAATAAACATTGTCATAAATTATAGATGTATATGCAAATTTAGTAAAAATAAAAAAATAAACACAATTTTCAAAAAAGAATTTAGCGATTCCATTTATCAATGTCCATACTATTGTAACACATTGCTTATCATATTATCATTCTCAAAGATCTCTTTTGAATCAAATGACAATTTTTCAAAGTGTACAAGACAAATAGATGAAACCACTACAAAGCCATTAGATTACTAAATTCATGAAATTAGCATATATAGAATAGGATTAGGAAGATAAATGCGAGTCTTGACCAAAGATGTTAGCAGTTTTGCCTCACAGGTTGCTATAAATATGAGGATTTACTACACGGCGTAATCAGGTAGCATGGCCCTGGTGTCTCGAAACTGGTTTGTCATGCTTCCAAATACACACCATGTCCTCCAGGGAGGCCATCTTTTAACCTTTACTGGCCGAACAATCAGGACACTGAATACCTCAACAGACTTATGCACCTCCAGAGAAATGAAACAAATTGATGGACCGCTGCTGAGAGAACTTAGCTGAGGCTTCAACAATCACAAGTTCAGTGTTGCTCGCATAAATTGTTGGCCCTTATTGACTCAGCGTCCAGCAGGTCTACAATCCCCTTGCTCTATTTCACAGCTACACAAAACTTGTTAAAAAGTTTGATGATACACAAAATATACTGCATGTAGTTTATGAGGTCGTGTAGTCCTGGTTTAACTTTCATATCTATCATAATATAAGGGGAATAAATCTAGCGTCCAAAGGAAAAACCATGTAAATCACGCCGTACAGTATGTAATTTACTACATGTATGCCAGCAGACTACATTTTGTAGACTGCAACATCTTCCCAATCCAGCATTTAAAATTGGCTCTGCAATCTTTGCCGAGAGAAGGAGTAGCTTCCTCTGCAGAAATTGCACCCTCTTTAAGAGCCCTGGAGGTGATCTGCTCATTATTTTCTCCCACTCACTGTCTCCTGATTTGCTTGTCTTTATTCCAACCATCACAAGAAAATGTACACTATCTCTAAATTCTGCTAGCTGTACCTCAAGAAGAAATTTTCAACTTGAATGTCACAGAAAGTTGTACAAATGTATGCTAAAAAGTTTAGTGCCATCTTGCTGATTTTGCGGATAAATATTATCATGAATTGTATAGCAAAAGGGTATACTTGTGGAAATGTTAACAGCCAATGTGTTTCATTCATTAGAGGTTTACACCTTCAATTCAGCGTTTCCTCCTATCCTACATTAAATGATTAGATCTATCCAGAGAAGGCAGGCCATGTAAGTTACTGTCAAAGTAAGTTAATTAATATTAATACACATTTATCTTATCTCAGATTATATGCTAACACAAATTTATTCAACATTGACATATCAAATAAAAATACTCATTTCAATGAAAATGTGGTGCTCTTGTCCTTACATTTCAGACAGCCAAAATTCCTGTGTGTGGTGAATGAATTGCGAAAAGAGAGTCAGACTCCACACTAAAAGAAATTGACCAGTCAGAGTACTTGTCAGACCCTTCACGTCAGTGTCACCTGACTGGCAATCTCTACGACACACAGACAAGTGACTCTTGATTCTCACCTGGGATTGTGTGTCCAGGTCAGCCAACAAACACACAAGGGACTGTTAGAAAGAATTCATCTGTTGGTGGCAATGCTTTCAGCCACTTTTGGGAAGCTATTCTGAGCCATGTGTCTGGTATAACTAACTTTATATGTTTGCCCCGGTTTATACATGACAGCATGAGGCTCTTATGATGCTAACCATATAATGTGATGTGGCAGATTGTTCAATTGTATGGCAGCCAATGAAAAACATGTTTTTATGCTGGAAGTTGAAATCTGCCAGATGTCCAGAATGATACTTGCCTGTCTCCCAATGAGGGGCCTTGTTGGAAAACAGTTTTGTACTGAATTGAGTTACCCTGCATAAATAAAAGTATTTTGACCGCACTTGACTTGAATACCACAGAATTTGCTCAAAGGGTAAGAAGAGGATGTTTTTATCAGCATCTTGTTTTGAAAAATGTATTGCTGTAAAATTTGCCTTCCTGTTGATGACATAGATCTTACACCAATATTAAATATCACCATTTCGTGACATATAAAGCTATGTTAAATGCATATAAAAATGTACACAACGTTTGTTTACACTGACATGGTAAATAACATCCAAATATTTGTGATGCAAAATTAACAATTGTTTAGAGGACAGAATTCAGAAATTTTGGAATGCATTTCCGTGATGTTGGACATTTTTAAATTGGTTCATCCTGTTTTTGTCATTCGATCTTGCAGCGCAGGTCATAATTTTATCAAGGAAGCTTGTGAAAAAAATATACCAAGATGACCTCTTCATGCTAAAAGTACCACGCAGTTATCAAACGAAAGAGAGAGTTGAATCATGGATTTGCACAGAATCTCCCCCTGTCATCCATGTTTATATTTTATTCTCCACTGTTTAATGTAGATGTTGATATAATATAAAATTGGCTCATCTGAAAAATAATGCCTTTGCCTCTCATTACACATATAAATATTAATTTTGCCAGGATGTTTCTGTGGGCCTGACTATATAAGCCAGGATATATATAAATGGTGGTTATAGCTCTGCTCTTAAAATGGCAGGAGATAAAATTCTGATATAAAACCATTTGGAATATATTTTGAAAGGGTAAAAACCGGATCAGCAAAGCTGTTTTTCAACTGGGCCCTTTTGAATCATGATGCCAATATACCATTATACAATATATAGTATGATATGATAAATTAAGTTACACATTCAGCAATAACACTGAACAGATACAGCAATTATCTACCATACAGTATGACAGAAACTCCCTGAGCAATGAAGCAGCAGACTTGTTTCTATCTCTCCCTCAGACCTTGGATCATATCGCCACAGGCAGAAGTTTTGATTGCATCCAGTTTCCACATCAGCGATTGTCATTGGCACAATATTCTCCTTTGCTGCCTCAATGTGTGGCCTTTGGCAGCCAGTGATTCTACGGATGCCTCTTCATCGTCATCTGTGAGAACAAACCAATTTTCTGCTATTGCTTAGTGGCTGTGGTTCTTCTGTGAAGGTGGTATAATGTCATGTCATTCCTGGCTTTTTCAGACCCATTTGGTTCAGAATGATTGGGGTTTCTCTTTTCGTCTTCTTCTTTTTGTTATAATGATGTTATCCGAAGGAAAGGAAGAACTTATTCCAGGCTGCCAAGCACCAAATTTCAATTGGCTCGGCATCAATTTTCTTTTTGCTGGAAAGCTTTCATTAGCTAAATTTAATTGCATCAGACCTATTACATTGAGATACACTACATCTGGTTTTGTCTACTTGTTGCATTATGTGCATGCATAGAAGCATCCTTCCTTGGGCTGGTCGTTGTCACTTTCTCAAAGTTCTGAGCTGACCAGTCTGAGCAATGCTCTAGATCCCAGGTCACTAGCGGCAGAAAGGAAATTTTCAGGTTGTACGACAGACTGACAGAATGCTGGTGACAGGATGGATCCCAGCTTGACTGCTGCTGTCAACACTTGTCTGTCACTCCATATCCTCCTGTAATAATCTTTTCCTGAAATTGCACTTTTTTTAATCGAAAAACCCATGGCAATGCAAAATTCATTAGTTAATTCATTAGTAAATTAGTGTCTCATGATAACCTGGTATTGTTTCCATTTTTTTTGTAGTCATAGCATAATGCCTCTTTAATTGTTGAAAATTTTTTACCAAAATAACTTTGACACGTCATTATCTTGATAGTTTCTATCCACTGGAACATCTTTACACCTTGTAATTTAGGCAGTTTAGAGACGAAATAGGTGTTGTGCAAGAAAAACATGCAAAATAAAATGCAACTATCCCCAAATTCACAAGAAACGATTCCTGGTGTTTGCGCATCTAAGAAACAACACAACTTGAACCGGCAATTTTTTTTTTAATTTCATGGACAATACAATAAATTTGTTCTGTGCTTCCTCACAGACAGCCGTTTCGATTGCATCCTGTTCTCACATTAGTGGCTGACACACAATAGTAGGCACAATGGCATCCTTTGCTGCTTTAATTTATGGTATTAGTCTGGTGGATGCCTAAAAATCCATACTTTATAGTTTGTAAGAACAACCTTCTGATTCTGCAGAAATGTGAGGTCAACAAATGCCTCCACATCTCTTCAACCTTTTATTCCCGCAGAGTAACACCTCTCTTCATCCTCCCAAATTGAAATGAAATAATATGCTGTCACAGGGAAAGAGTAGGCTACACTTATTCTACACCACCTGATATTCTGAGCATCAAATATCAATTGTTGTTGTAGCGAAAATTGCAACAGACCGCCCTGAAAGAATGATTCAAGCTGGCACGAAGTATTTTCAAGGTAAGTTACATGGTTTTGCTTTTCATTGTTTGTCATTTCCTCAATGGACCAATGCTTAATTGTGATAGATGAGATCCCAGCTTAACCTAGCACTTTACATTATACACTGAAGATTAAGCTTGAAGAAAAGGAAAAGAGCTGCACTTACAGGCACACCAAAATCATTAATTTGACATTTTATGATCTCAACTTCTTTAAGTATACTTTCCTTCTGTCAGTGATGTCCCTATGTGCCCCCCCCCCCGTGCCCCCTCATATGAAATTGTTAACCTATAATATGCAATAAGTTTTGCGGGTGTTACGAACCAACTGTTGTAATATTATGGGGCTGGCTGCCTACCGTCTGTATACCTTGTATTTTTACATTAAAACTGCATGTCGAATGAGACTATGATGCAGTACACTTAAATTTCTTCCTGCACCTGCATATTCTGCAATAGAGACTGCAGAATTCTGCAGTTCTGCTAAAAAATTCTGCAATTCTGTAGGAAACTGCAGAATTCTGCAGAAAACTGCAGAAAACTGCAGAATTCTGCAGCTCTGCAGAATTCTGAAGGAAACTGCAGAATTCTGCAGGAAGCTGCAGAATTCTGCAGGAAGCTGCAGAATTCTGCAGTTCTGCAATAAATTCTGCAGTTCTGTAGGAAACTGCAGAATTCTGCAGTTCCATGAATACCTATACAAGAATGAGGACTGTGAAGAAACAAGTGGGATCGCAAAAATGTAATTTTACAAACTGCTGTATCAAAATTAACTTCCATGGACATTTTGCCTCTCTGCTCGGTCAATTCTCAACCAAATTTCATTCAGAAAAATGTTTCAGGTACCCAACAACCAGGTCTATTGACTACACTAGTCAGTCTTTGTCCGTCGTTGTTTTTTTTCGCCGTACGACCCTTTTTTCAGCGATTGGTCAGGTCGCAAAAACGTCATTTTTTTATAAACTGCTGACAGTGCTCTATCAAAATAAACTTCCATGGGCGTTTTGCCTCTCTGCTCGATCAATTCTCAACCAAATTTCATTCAGAAAAATGTATCATGCAGATACTCTGCAACCAGGTCTATTTAATACAATAGTCAGTCTGTGTCCGTCGTTGTTTCTTTTTGCCGTACGGCACTTTTTTCGGTGATCTGTGTGCTCGCAAAAATGTCATTCCACAAACTGCTACCTGGTAGAACTGCAGAATTCTGCAGTTTTTTGCAGAACTGCATAAAACCTCCCAGGCTGCATATCTCCTACAGGATTACAGATTTTGCTGCAGAAACTTTTCAGAAACACTGCAATGACAGAGGACTACCAAAACCCCGACCCCCAAACCACAACCCCCCAAACCAACCCCCCAAATCAATGTTTCCTTGGTAGCGGCAAGCCCAATGTCAAAGAGGTCTGAACCGTACAGATGCAATACACTGGAGGAAGTAACAGAAGTTCAGAAATCATGCAGTTAGCTGCAGAACTGCAGAATTCTGCAGCTTCCTGCAGAGTTTTTTTTTGAAACTGCAGAATTCTGCAGTTTTTTGCAGAACTGCATAAAACCTCCCAGGCTGCATATCTCCTACAGGATTACAGATTTTGCTGCAGAAACTTTTCAGAAATGCTGCAATGAAAGATTGCATTTCAAAATAAAGTTTTCCATGAATTACTGAAATTTTCTGATTTTGCTTTTTCTAATAATGAGATCTGTTGAGAAACTTTAGAGTATCGGTTCATGTGGTTTGTCCTTTCAAGCGTGCAACTGAGCAGCTCAGGAATGGCAAATTGTTTTTAACAATTTATCAGCCATCCTGAAGCATCGCGAGAGGGACATAAAATGCTGCATCATTGTAGAGAAGAGATACATTTAATTTGTGATACAGTGGTACCTGCGGTGTAAGACCCCCTATTGTAAGACCGACTTGCCTCATATGACCGCATTCCTCCCGCACTAAGTAGTAATTTTAGTGCACATTTCACCCGACCAGAGACCGCACCGCCACGAGAGACCACTTCATGACCGCAGAAGGGGTAGTCTTATAACACAGGGGACCACTGTAATGACAGCACTTTGTCACAGAAATAGGATCTTATCTCGCAGCAAATTATTCAAGGTTGGCAATAATTATCATGCCATTTCATATGAGCTCCCCTCAGCTTTTATTGAGGTTGTTATAAATGTACTTTACTCTTTGTTTATTGACAAATGACAATGAGTCGCATGAAAGTCAAGTCAGGATTTTTACCCCATGGACGGCATTTGTCATTTTGAAAATTGACAGACAACAAAAAGCAAAGCCGTGTAACCTGTGCAAAGCATTTGTGTCAGCTTGTATCATTCTGGAGGGCCATTCGATGGTAATTTGTCTCAATGTGAGCCGTCCAAGCAGCAATTGAAATTTGACGCTTGGTGTCCTGGAATAAGTGTCCCCTTCAATGATGCCACTTGGTTTTGAAAAGGGAGACAAAAACTGACAGGCCCTTGGGATGAAAGGACGTGGTGGATGAAACGAAAACATGCCTGGGCAAACTTGTGCTGCTTTTCTTAGAATAATGGCATAAAAAGGGATGTCTGCCACGGTAAGAGACCAGCCATTTGAAGATTTTTTCCAATGCAACAATTGTCTTTTAAAATAATCAGTGAATATAGTATACTATGCTGTGAGACACAACTCATACAATGATTAAAGCTGTGTGAAAACTGTACGGTTTTATAAAAAAACCTGCAGTTGCCGAAAGAAATGCTCTGAAAGTCATCTGCATGACCTGATCTCATTACTCGTATTCACAGGAAGAATGAAAATTAATTCACTTGTTTTTTTTTTAATCTTTAAAAGTACTTTTGATGAGAAAGGGATTTTTAATTTACAAGTGCCAGGGACATTTCCATGTGAAGAAGACATCTTGGAGACTTGCACTTTCCCTTGATTCAATATTTGGACAACATAATTCATAAAATACATGCAGGAGTGGGCATTAGAAGATAAACCCATGTGCTTGACCAATATTGAGGAATTGCCAAATGTGTTGCTGTAAAATGTGGATTTATAACATTACATAATCAAATAGCGATGCCCTGGTAACTGAAACCAAATAAATATATATAAATTAGGCCAATATATAAAACAGAATGCGGACAAGCATTGACACTTCTTTTGATTATTGGTGTTTCAACTTATGAGACTCGTTATAATTCATTAGTTGAATAGGATTCTTTTGAGATACACAAATTGTATGAGATATAAAAGCTGGAAATGCCCAATCACATCACTGGGATGTTCAAACATAAAGATAATTTACTCCTAAATTTGTATAAAACCACAGACCTGTGGTTAGATTCTGTGTCAACATTTTGTGACTTAATTTTATTATCATTGATATCAAAATTTCGTTTGCTAATGGATCAAGCAATGGCATCGGATGGTCTAATAATGGATTGATGAAATCTGTCCCCCAGTATGACATTGGCCAGTCTGTGAGGAGACCAAATTGACAGGAGGTCATAGGAGTTGGTGTGAGGGCAAGAAGAGGATGTTGTTATTGGTTGGGGTCATCTGAAGGCCATACGAAGGTGGCATGGACGTGATGTTGAGTGACACGTCAAATGATGAGATGCATAAGAGTTCATTAGCTGGATTATATGAGTTTGGTTACAACATATAGCATGAGACAACTGGAGAAGACCAATCTTAAATACACAAAAGGCACAGAAGTTAATGATCACCTCTTGATGTAAGCTGGCAAATTAAAATAACTCCAAAACAATTATCATTTGCATAGCAATTTAAATACCATTATTTGTAACTTTTTAGAATCAGAAGTGTTTAAGTAATTATCTGAGCATCAGCAAATGGATTGAAGTGTTCACACAGATGGGCATATTTAGATGTAGTTGCCCAATTGAAAATGGAGTTTGTAATTAGGACTTTATTTTGGGAAACAGTTCATTTTCCAATGGACAGACCAATTTCTTGCTGGGATGAGGAAATAAATTTGAATTAATTACTGTACTGATGTGTTGAAAAAGTAATCAGTGTTAAATTAAGACTGAATTGATAAGAAGTAAATCACACATTGTCTTTCATATAAAATCTTCAAAAAGGCCAGAGAAATATAGTCTTGACTTAATGCACTGCTAAGTTGAGTTTTTTTTAGTTACACAGTCCAGGAACAACCAACACAAGAGTGGTGGGAGTCTGTGTAAAGCCAATCGAAAACAATGAGCTCATAGTTAAGTGGCTTTATTTTGAGGAGTTATTCATTTAATTGCCTTGACATTTTCTGTCAAGATTTCTCTCTTAATCATACATAGCATCACCTGATACCATTAATCATGTTTTTATCGATATAGGGTGTATTCAGTGTGATTATTATGATCCAATAATCTGATTCTACAGCTAACTGGATATTTCCTCTGCTATCTACATCAACCAAGTGTCTTGGAGATGATTGCATGCCAAAATACAATAAGCAATATTTGGCACCATTTTCAATAACTGGCACCTTACAGTAGCAGACAATATATCTCAGCATTGTTCTCCTTATCCAGTATTGATTAGCTCTGCAACAGCTTCTTCCGAAGAAATTGTATCCCCTTGAAGAGCTATGGTATGATCACCTTATTATCTCATATCAGTGTTTTCACGAAGGAAAATTGTGGGAAGGACATGTTGGTCAGCACTTCTATGTATGCCAAACAATACATCTTCATGATAGCTCTATAAACACAATGTCAAAGCATCCAATGAGTATTAAAACACTTCTGGCTGAGATGCTTGCATCCAGGTGCACTAAACAGTGATGCTATGATTTCCCTCTGGGCACACTGTTTGTACTATTAAATGACAAAATACCATATTGTGTGGAAAGAATGGACATTGTGTGACACCTACGCTATAATCTGGCATTTTATAACCCTTTGAGACATTACTTTTCTCTTGCTTTTGTGATACATTAAGTGAAAACTTTGTAGGTCTATTGTCCTTATGACACTTATAAAATGAGGCCGAGAGATTAATAACTGCTGATTAGAACTTTCTATATTCCTCTGTTGAAAATAAAACCAGGGTGTGTCGTTAACTACATCATATAGTTTCTTGCTGAACTCAAACAGCTGAAACATTTTGCATAGCATGTCTCAACTCTTTCAAGTCTTTTTGTAGTGGGAGCAACACAAGTGAATATTGAATGTCATCTCTCAAATGCTATCAACAAATTCTACATACATGTATTTTGATTGCTTGCTAATACCAAAAAACAAATTTGTCTTCCAGAATGCAGTGCCATTATTAATCTATAGATATTACTTCCCTGAAAATTACAGAGCTTCATGTGAACGAAGACTTCGCCACATGATTAAATACTGTGTATGTTGTACACGAGCAAACAGCCTAAAATTTGTTGTTAGGCTGTAAAATAGAGGAAGGAGAATATACACCTAATGGATGCCATTACTATACCAAAATATGCTGAGTCAATAAGGCCAACAATTTATGGGAGCACCATCGTACTTGAGATTGCTGCAGCCTTAGCTAAGCAGACCTGAAGTTCTTTCCTTTATACTCCGCATTCACTGAGGATTCATTTCTCCTGAGATGCATAAGTCTGTTGAAAGGTATAGTCAGTGATTGTCCTGCCAGTAAAGGTTAAAAGATGGCCTCCCAGAAGGACACGGTTTGCATTGGGCTGCTGTTGATTCAGAGCTTCTTAGACTTCATAACTTGATAACACAGTTCTAACGCACAAAATCCTTTATTGCTTGCATGTGTACATGTGTGTGGTGTGGTTAGCTACAATGAAGAAACAAAGACAATGGTTTAGATTCTAAGAAGAACTAACATACAAATATTCCATAAATATATGATACAACAATCATCACCATAGAAATTAATAACCTCAAATAATTAGCTACATATTGAAACCTTGATCTTTATGATGAACCATATAACAAAGACTATAGATAAATATTTATATAAAATAAATTAATAGTACTTACAATTACTTGTGTTTTGCCTTGGATAAATACATCTTGCTTTTTGGAAAGTTAGCTTCTGAAATGAACAATATTATTGAAAGAGGAAATCTATTGAATTTAACCTGTGAATAACTGTGAAGGCGTTGAAGGAAGACAATAAAACTATGAAATGAACACAACACATGGGAGAAATGACATTTACTCAAACTGTGAAAATCTAACAAATTGTGAAGTTTTAATACAAGAGCTTTTCATTAGAATCACAGAAAGCAATGAAGAAACAACTTTAATAATCAAAAAAGAGACATTTGAGAGAAACATAAAGTTTATACAATCACAATAATTATACATATGTACAATACCATATTCAACAGCTGCGATAATGATTCTATCTTTATATCACAGAGTTAAAAGAAACCCTTGGAATTCTGTGGGTACTGGTGTGTAGGTATCTTGTGTGGTGCTCAATGTAATTATAGTGAAAGCTATCCAACAAATAAATGATTGATAAAACTGCAACAAGTTTCCATGACAGGCTCACTTCTGTGACTACCTATCACTGCTGCCCATTCTTTGTCATGCAACCTCACCATGGAACAACCTGATTGATTGCTCACTGAGATAATCCATTTTCAGCCTGCAATGCTTCTATACATAATTATATTGCCTAGCCTTTCCTATCGGTTTGTGCACTTTTGTCATTTTACGTGGAAAATAGGCCTACATTTCATAAAACATGTAGGCCTGATACTTCAACAACCCAAACAAATGCATTATAACTATCTTATCTGAATAAGTGTATGTGTGTAAAAAAATAAATTAACACACCATAATTTTTAGATGTCTAGTTGTCTACATCAATTTAGTATAAAAAGAAATTAATAAAAATTTCAAAAACCAGCTAGCAACTGCTTTTGTCAATGTCTGTGCTATTGTAACACATTGCTTGTTATATTATAGTTCTCAAAGATATCTTTTGAATCAAATACCAAATTTTTCAAGTGTACCAGACAAATAGATGAAACTACTGCACTACTGCAGAGCCATATATATACACAACTAAATTTATGAAATCGGCACGGAGCAGGATTTGGAAGATAAATGCTAGTCTTGACCAGAGATGTTTGCAGTTTTGCCTCACAGGTTGCTATAAATATGAGGATTTACTACATGGCGTAATCAGGTAGCATGGCCCTGGTGTCTCGAAACAGGTTTGTCATGCTTCCTAATACACACCGTGTCCTCCAGGGAGGCCATCTTTCAACCTTTACTGGCTGAACAATCAGGACACTGAATACCTCAACAGACTTATGCACCTCTAGAGAAATGAAACAAATTGATGGACCGCTGCTGAGAGAACTTGAGGCCTGCTTAACTGAGGCTTCAACAATCACAAGTTCAGTGTTGCTCGCATAAATTGTTGGCCCTTATTGACTCAGCACCCAGCAGGTCTACAATCCCCTTGCTATATTTCACAGCTACGCAAAACTTGTTAAAAAGTTTGATGATACACAAAATATACCTAATGGTAGTTTATGAGGTGATGTTGTACTGGTTTAAGTATCATATTTATCATATAAGGGGAATAAATCTAGCCTCCAAGGGCAAAACCAAGTAAATCACACTGTACAGTATGTAATTTACTACATGTATGCCAGCAGACTACATTTTGTAGACTGCAACATCTTCCCAATCCAGCATTTAAAATTGGCTCTGCAATCTTTGTCGAGAGAGAATGAGTAGCTTCCTCTGCAGAAATTGCACCCTCTTTAAGAGCCCTGGAGGTGATCTGCTCATTATTTTCTCCCACTCACTGTCTCCTGATTTGCTTGTCTTTATTCCAACCATCACAAGAAAATGTACACTATCTCTAAATTCTGCTAGCTGTACCTCAAGAAGAAATTTTCAACTTGAATGTCACAGAAAGTTGTACAAATGTATACTAAAAAAGTTTAGTGCCATCTTGCTGATTTTGCGGATAAATATTATCATGAATTGTATAGCAAAAGGGTATACTTGTGGAAATGTTAACAGCCAATGTGTTTCATTCATTAGAGGTTTACACCTTCAATTCAGCGTTTCCTCCTATCCTACATTAAATGATTAGATCTATCCAGAGAAGGCAGGCCATGTAAGTTATTGTCAAAGTAAGTTAATTAATATTAATACACATTTATCTTATCTCAGATTATATGCTAACACAAATTTATTCAACATTGACATATCAAATAAAAATACTCATTTCAATGAAAATGTGGTGCTCTTGTCCTTACATTTCAGACAGCCAAAATTCCTGTGTGTGGTGAATGAATTGCGAAAAGAGAGCCAGACTCCACACTAAAAGAAATTGACCAGTCGGAGTACTTGTCAGACCCTTCACGTCAGTGTCACCTGACTGGCAATCTCTACGACACACAGACAAGTGACTCTTGATTCTCACCCGGGATTTTGTGTCCAGGTCAGCCAACAAACACACAAGGGACTGTTAGAAAGAATTCATCTGTTGGTGGCAATGCTTTCAGCCACTTTTGGGAGGCTATTCTGAGCCATGTGTCTGGTATAAAGGTAACATTATATTGTAGCCCCGGTTTACATGTGACATCATGAGGCTCTTATGATGCTAACCATATAATGTGATGTGGCAGATTGTTCAATTGTATGGCAGCCAATGAAAAACATGTTTTTACCCTCGGCAATGTATACATTGCCGACGGGTATTGTAGTTACTTTGGGAAAATTTGTCCGTCCGGCCGGCGGGCGGGCGGGCGGGCGGGTGGGCGGGCGTCCGGATAACGGGCGTCCCACTTGTGTATTGGCAGTAATGCAAAAACTATGGCATGTACATATTTTATTTTTTGGATATTATTGTATCTATCATCCTTGTTTTGCCTTTTAGGGGTCTTATCCACATGACATTAATACTTTTCTCACAGTTATTGAAAAATGTGAAAAATTATTTTTTTGTGTATTGGGCGTCATGCCAAAACTATGGCACGTATATTTTTTTTTTTTTACATTATTGTATCTCTTATCCTAGTAGTGTCTTTTAGGGGTGTTATCCTTCAAACATTAATACTTGTGTCACAATAATTGAAAAATGTGAAAAAATAATTTTTTATTATTTTCCGGATTGACTCAAATACTGTTGTACTTATGTCACTGAAATTTGCATGTGGTATGTATTAAATACCCAAGATGTGTCTTTTGGGGGTCTAAATACTCTAACAAAAACTGACTGACGGACATTCATTAAAAATGTGATAAATTACAAATTTTTTAAACCTGCATGATTCAGTCAATTTTGCTGCTACATCTATGAAATAATCCAGTTAGGTGTCTAAATTATAGCTCTTTAAACATCTCAACTCAGTTGGAATGTTAATCATATGAATGTTTTATTAAAAACAAAATCCAGAAAAAATCAGGATTTTTGCCAATTTTCCAACATTTCTGTCTGAAACGCAAAGATAATAATGATTGAATTTAAAGTATATTATAGCATACTATAAAAGAATATTCACAGCTCCTGAATGAGTTATTGAAAATTTTTACATGGAAATTCAGGATTTAAAATGCAAAAAAAAAAATTCTCCAATGTCTATTTCCCCCTCAATTTCATTTCTGATATCATACTACGCTTTGGAATATTTAGCAAAATAAACATGACAGTGTATCACATCATCATGATGCTAATTTTGAGCTATATGAATCTTTTTAATTCAGACCAGAGGTCAAAATTTGCAAAATTTAATAAATATTGTAGATTCTTAGATGATCACATATCAATCAATTTTTGCATGGTAAGTCAAAATTTCTACAAACATGTCAACATTTTACTTTTTACTGTTCTTTATCAAATATCATATATAGACAAATATGCTTAATGCACATATATATAGTTCTGAGTCAGGGAGCCTTACCATTCTAATATAAACTTTTCACAAGAAATCTCGAAACCCCCACTTGTTGCCCTTTTGCTCAAATCTAACCTCAGTCATGTAAATTAAAAGAAAGAAATTAAATTAATATCCGCCTGCTTTTATTTATAAAATTGCATACATTTAAAAACTAAATGTGATCAAATCATGATTGCAGAAATGGCTATTTAGAAGTTTACTTGGCATGTAACAAAACATTATTTCTATGAATTTCAATATTTCATTTTATATCCAAAGATATTTAATGTTGGATAAATCTGAATTTAATTAATAACAAAACTCATCCCAAGTATATTTTAGCAACTTGAAGGCAATAAGTGTCACTGCTTTGTTGGCAAAGAGGGTGCAGCTTTTGTTGAATGGGCATTATGTAACATGATGTCACTAATCCTCTCCAATGACCAAACCCAAGAACAAAGGGGTGGGTACAGGAGCAGTTGAATAGCATCCTATCTTTTAATAAAATTCCCTTTTTTCTTAGAAAATGTCCAAACTGCATTGATAACTAGTTTTTTTTTAATCTTAAAACATTATAATGAAATTTCCAATTTAAATCATAAATATAGGCCAGGTAGAAGTTGAGATATACTTCTTGTATCTCATGCAGGTTTCTTTTTTCTTTTTCTTTATTTTTTGCTTCTTCAGCTATTGTTGTACTTATACAGTCAAGTTTGGACAGCATTTAACCTTTTCGGTGTTAACTAGTAAATATATTAGTCGTATTAAAACATATCTGTAGACCGCTCATTGTTTTTAGTTTAATATTTAAAATAGATAGATTGGATAGATAGACAACCTATCTATTATTTCTGTTTTAGGCAGGCCTTTGTTCTATTCATACTTTACGATAAGATGATAAACGTAGAATAGATAGATAGATAGATAGATAGATAGATAGATAGATGGATAGATGGATAGATGGATAGATGGATAGATGGATAGATAGATGGATAGATAGATAGATAGATTAGGTGTTTTAGATTAGGTGTTTAAATGACTGAAGATTGCTTGACAGATTGGACTGATTGAATGAATGATTAATTAATTTATCCAAGCAAATAGATTTTCATATTGCACTATTGATTAGTTGTTTGATAGATAGATAGATAGATAGATAGATAGATAGATAGATAGATAGATAGATAGATAGATAGTTTGATAATCTATTATTATAAAATCTAATACACCCAGAGAATCATGGATGGATGGATGGATGGATGGATGGATGATTGGGGCTTTACATCTGCACTTTATAATGCACTTGGTATTCTAATTAGGACAGGAGGAGGACATAGCAATGAGGTGACCCTTTTATTTCATTGCAACATCTCTTTTCGGTACCTTGACTCGGTTGAATGCTAAGGCTGGGAATTTCTCAAAATTAAATACAATAAAACATCATATAAAATAGAGAAATTGACGTTTCATTCATCTAAAAACACTTTCCCTCAGCCAGAAAGAGTGAGGAAGCTTGAGAGAGTTGGGCCAAGTTTTACGTTCTTGCACCAGTGCACCTCCAGCTGACCATTATGATTATACAAACATGCTTGATACATTGATTGCATCTAGAAATAGTCAAGAACCAATCTGTAGGGGTCATTGATATATATATATGTGCATGAACATATCAGCTAAAGCCATATGAAAATTGTATAAATTTTGGCCCAGCTCTCCCCATCAAGTGGGAGACTTGGGCCATACAAAGTGAGACTGGGCCATCTAGATATGACTGGGTTGGTAAAACTGTCTTTCAGCTTTGAAAATCTGTGAAATTGTGATTTTTGTGGCCGAGGGACGAGGTCCCCTTTGTCGTCATCAATGGCTTCTTATGTCAACAGGAAATGGAAATAATAAATTGTTGTGGGGACAAAAACGTTTTATGGATAAAATGACAAACCAAAGCGATGCTTCCAATTGATTACATAACTGTTTAACATTTGCACTCTGTGACTGTATCCACCAGCTCTGTATTAATTACACTGTAATCAATGAAATACCTAAATGCTACGTAGCAACGTTCCTCACTTACCTCGCCAAAAACGACTTCACGCGCATGCGCAGGTGAGCACGCTGTAAACAACGTCATGGCAGCGGCAGGCAAGCACACTGTAAAACATGTACATGACCAAAGGCAAATCTGCTATATATGCTGCACTCACTTGCTCGTTTGTGGTCACGAAAGGTGCATAGTTTGGGTTACTAGATTAACTAATATATTTGTATATTCATACAGTTCTTCGTGTCAGTGTACAAAACAGACATTTTCCCACGTCTTTATATTTCTTTGGTAAGCTTAGATCGTTTCTAATACACAAAAAATATAGAAAACATAATGTCTTGTGCTCATGTATGTTATAGATGGCGCTGCATGTTCATTCCCTGGCAGATCCATGCACAATAGTAATAGTGCATTTTATCTTCATATATTGACCTAACAATTCACTTTCTTTTCTTTGGTATGCTAGGCCTACATCCTCCCATTGCTGACAAGCAACAACCTTTATTGATTGTTTTGCAATGTGCATGTTAACATTTTTGTTCTAGCACATTATATAGTAGGCCTATAATGCATAATGCCCCCTTTTTCCATAGATCTGTACATCCATTGATATATACGGATACATACATTTAGATGTAGATAGATGTGTGAATTTAAGGGGTCATTAAATTGCCCGAGGCCACTGTGCATGCATCGCATGCTATTTTTCCAACTGTGATGTCCTTTATCTCTGGAACTAACCATTGCATATGACCAGTACTTAGCCTTGCTATCTCAGCTAATATAGCAGATTATAAATCCAAGATTAGAAGCTTGTAGATCTATAGTTTTTGAGTTTTAGCTTTTTGAAAAAGATGCATCAAGCTTATGCACAAAATGGAAAGGTATTTTTAAATGCCTGTAGAAATAACCCAAGATGAAAGATTGGCCTTAATACTATTCCAAGCCACTTTCTGGAACCCAGGTATCATGTCTAGAAACAACCAAGGTAGTATCTTTCACGAAATCCAAAATATTAACATTTGAAAAGTGACTTTCATACGGACAAAAATGACTCAAAATTGTTTTATAAATTTTCCAGACAAACCTAGGATCAGTAGAAGATGAGATATGACTTTTATTGCCCATGCAGGCTTATGGGCCATGTAACATGCACAACCATGCAGAGCTGTATACACATTTATATAATTTATATATAATTTAAATTGTAATATCTTGATAACCATTGATTTTCAGTGATGTTTCATATTTGACCCCCTCCCCCTCTCATCACTGTCATACACATCTGAGGTGTGAAGTAATGCACCCTCCATTGTTTACTCAGATTACATCATGTTACATAAGGTGATTGGGGTGCAGAAGACAATAGCCAATTCATGCCTATAGGGGAGAGGGTTGAGCAGCTGGGAAGGGGGAGAGTAGGCCTACAGGTGCCTTTAAGAAGAATAATTTATATAGGTGCTCATACAAACAGTTGTAATTTTCCAAAGTTATCATAACATGTATAGGGTAAGTTTCCTTGAGTCTGACACTTAGGAAAGGTTACCTTGAGTCGGGACACTTTTTGTTAATCTCCACAGGCTCATTAAGAGCTCGTATAATAGTATATTTGGCAGCAATTTGTAGCCCAAATTGTCCTTTATCTATGCCAAAAATATCAGCATGATATGAACAACAAAAGTGTGTTTTTTACAGCTATAAAGATGGGGCCCCGTTTTTCTGATAATTTTTTGTAATTTTAGTAGAATTTCATGATTTTTCAGGCATCTTTTGCTTGCCCATGGTATTAATCTGAGTTATGTTTCTTTGTAATTCAGTTAGGAGTAAGCTTAATCCATTCTGTGCTATAATATGGCCTTTTTTAATTGAAGAGGAGACTCTAAAGCACCTGTGTCTTTGATTTCATGTTTTTAGAAGACAACTGTCCGAGTCAAAGATACCCTATGTCATTTTTTATTTCAGAAATTTAGTGACTAATAGGCCTATAGATCTTGTGTTGTCCCAATTGCCAATTTTCTGTTAGATTAAGTAAAAAAAGTCTAATTTGAAGCCCTGGTCGACAATCAATAACCCATAGGCCAAGCAAAACATCACTTTTTAAAAATGTACAGAATATAAGTGTTTGACTCAACGAATTTTACCCTCAATACAATGATTTATCCACATTTCATTTCACATTTTCCCAAATACTGCATTAAACAGTATTTTCAAAAATTGTCATACATATAATTATATATACATTTTTGAGAAATTCCAGGTCTGTTTTGGACCTCTCATTTCAAGCATGAGGCTTCTTCATTTTTCCTCTCAGGTGCCTCAGACTTTTGATGTGAACTGAAAAATGGCCATTCTAATGCATGTGCTTATTCCATATCGTCTAATCCCCGTGTCTCAACCCTAATTAATGACTGAAATCACGATTTCGTACGGCCGCTTCGCTTTTTACCCCGTTTTGGACCTCCTATTCCACATCTGAGGCTTCTTCATTTTTCCCCTCAGGTACCTGAGATTTCCCAGGTAAACTAAAAAACGGCCATTCTAATGCATGAGCCTATTTCCATGGATCTTTTTCCTTCCTGCCAACCATGATAAACGATTGAAATTGCGATTTTATATAGCTGCTTCTGCTCAATTTTCCCCAAAATTTTTTGTAAATTAACAAAATTTTAATTTTTTTTGTAAATTAACAAAATTTAATGAAAACAATGCTCATAAGTTACCTGGACGTTCCTCAGGTTGTCAAGGTGTGAGAGCCACTTTATAGGCTGTTAGCATAATTATTACTGTAAACTATATTTTCAGTTGATATGATTTTGATGTTAATTTGATTATCTGCCAAAATTTTTTTTTGGTCCTGCCCCCAGTAGGCCAATGTATCCGACTGACTGCAGAATAGCCGCTGAATAGCCGAGGGTATGCTGCCGCGCAGCCTATGTTTATGCTGGAAGTTGAAATCTGCCAGATGTCCAGAATGATACTTGCCTGTCTCCCAATGAGGGGCCTTGTTGGAAAACAGTTTTGTACTGAATTGAGTTACCCTGCATAAATAAAAGAATTTTGACCGCACTTGACTTGAATGCCACAGAATTTGCTCAAAGGGTAAGAAGAGGATGTTTTTATCAGCATCTTGTTTTGAAAAATGTATTGCTGTAAAATTTGCCTTCCTGTTGATGACATAGATCTTACACCAATATTAAATATCACCATTTCGTGACATATAAAGCTATGTTAAATGCATATAAAAATGTAAACAATGTTTGTTTACACTGACATGGTAAATAACATCCAAATATTTGTGATGCAAAATTAACAATTGTTTAGAGGACAGAATTCAGAAATTTTGGAATGCATTTCCGTGATGTTGGACATTTTTAAATTGGTTCATCCTGTTTTTGTCATTCGATCTTGCAGCGCAGGTCATAATTTTATCAAGGAAGCTTGTGAAAAAAATATACCAAGATGACCTCTTCATGCTAAAAGTACCACGCAGTTATCAAACGAAAGAGAGAGTTGAATCATGGATTTGCACAGAATCTCCCCCTGTCATCCATGTTTATATTTTATTCTCCACTGTTTAATGTAGATGTTGATATAATATAAAATTGGCTCATCTGAAAAATAATGCCTTTGCCTCTCATTACACATATAAATATTAATTATGCCAGGATGTTTCTGTGGGCCTGACTATATAAGCCAGGATATATATAAATGGTGGTTATAGCTCTGCTCTTAAAATGGCAGGAGATAAAATTCTGATATAAAACCATTTGGAATATATTTTGAAAGGGTAAAAACCGGATCAGCAAAGCTGTTTTTCAACTGGGCCCTTTTGAATCATGATGCCAATATACCATTATACAATATATAGTATGATATGATAAATTAAGTTACACATTCAGCAATAACACTGAACAGATACAGCAATTATCTACCATACAGTATGACAGAAACTCCCTGAGCAATGAAGCAGCAGACTTGTTTCTATCTCTCCCTCAGACCTTGGATCATATCGCCACAGGCAGAAGTTTTGATTGCATCCAGTTTCCACATCAGCGATTGTCATTGGCACAATATTCTCCTTTGCTGCCTCAGTGTGTGGCGTTTGGCAGCCAGTGATTCTACGGATGCCTCTTCATCGTCATCTGTGAGAACAAACCAATTTTCTGCTATTGCTTAGTGGCTGTGGTTCTTCTGTGAAGGTGGTATAATGTCATGTCATTCCTGGCTTTTTCAGACCCATTTGGTTCAGAATGATTGGGGTTTCTCTTTTCGTCTTCTTCTTTTTGTTATAATGATGTTATCCGAAGGAAAGGAAGAACTTATTCCAGGCTGCCAAGCACCAAATTTCAATTGGCTCGGCATCAATATTCTTTTTGCTGAAAAGCTTTCATTGGCTAAAATTAATTGCATGTGATCTATTACATTTAGATACTCTAAATCTGGTCCTATATACTTGTCGCATTATGTGCATGCATAGAAGCATCCTTCCTTGGGCTGGTCGTTGTCACTTTCTCAAAGTTCTGAGCTGACCAGTCTGAGCAATGCTCTAGATCCCAGGTCACTAGCGGCAGAAAGGAAATTTTCAGGTTGTACGACAGACTGACAGAATGCTGGTGACAGGATGGATCCCAGCTTGACTGCTGCTGTCAACACTTGTCTGTCACTCCATATCCTCCTGTAATAATCTTTTCCTGAAATTGCACTTTTTTTAATCGAAAAACCCATGGCAATGCAAAATTCATTAGTTAATTCATTAGTAAATTAGTGTCTCATGATAACCTGGTATTGTTTCCATTTTTTTTGTAGTCATAGCATAATGCCTCTTTAATTGTTGAAAATTTTTTACCAAAATAACTTTGACACATCATTATCTTGATAGTTTCTATCCACTGGAACATCTTTACACCTTGTAATTTAGGCAGTTTAGAGACGAAATAGGTGTTGTGCAAGAAAAACATGCAAAATAAAATGCAACCATCCCCAAATTCACAAGAAACGATTCCTGGTGTTTGCGCATCTAAGAAACAACACAACTTGAACCGGCAATTTTTTTTTGAATTTCATGGACAATACAATAAATTTGTTCTGTGCTTCCTCACAGACAGCCGTTTCGATTGCATCCTGTTCTCACATTAGTGGCTGACACACAATAGTAGGCACAATGGCATCCTTTGCTGCTTTAATTTATGGTATTAGTCTGGTGGATGCCTAAAAATCCATACTTTATAGTTTGTAAGAACAACCTTCTGATTCTGCTGAAATGTGAGGTCAACAAATGCCTCCACATCTCTTCAACCTTTTATTCCCGCAGAGTAACACCTCTTTTCATCCTCCCAAATTGAAATGAAATAATATGCTGTCACAGGGAAAGAGTAGGCTACACTTATTTTACACCACCTGATATTCTGAGCATCAAATATCAATTGTTGTTGTAGCGAAAATTGCAACAGACCGCCCTGAAAGAATGATTCAAGCTGACACAAAGTATTTTCAAGGTAAGTTACATGGTTTTGCTTTTCATTGACTGTCATTTCCTCAATGGACCAATGCTTAATTGTGATAGATGAGATCCCAGCTTAACCTAGCACTTTACATTATACACTGAAGATTAAGCTTGAAGAAAAGGAAAAGAGCTGCACTTACAGGCACACCAAAATCATTAATTTGACATTTCATGATCTCCACTTCTTTAAGTATACTTTCCTTCTGTCAGTGATGTCCCTATGTGCCTCCCCCCGTGCCCCCTCATATGAAATTGTTAACCTATAATATGCAATAAGTTTTGCGGGTGTTACGAACCAACTGTTGTAATATTATGGGGCTGGCTGCCTACCGTCTGTATACCTTGTATTTTTACATTAAAACTGCATGTCGAATGAGACTATGACGCAGCACACTTAAATTTCTTCCTGCACCTGCATATTCTGCAATAGAAACTGCAGAATTCTGCAGTTCAGCAAAAAAATTCTGCAGTTCTGTAGGAAACTGCAGAATTCTGCAGAAAACTGCAGAAAACTGCAGAATTCTGCAGTTCTGCAAAACATTCTGCAGTTCTGAAGGAAACTGCAGAATTCTGCAGGAAGCTGCAGAATTCTGCAGTTCTGCAATAAATTCTGCAGTTCTGTGGGGAAACTGCAGAATTCTGCAGTTCCATGAATACCTTTACAAGAATGAGGACAGTGAAGAAACAAGTGGGATCGCAAAAATGTAATTTTACAAACTGCTGTATCAAAATAAACTTCCATGGACGTTTTGCCTCTCTGCTCGGTCAATTCTCAACCAAATTTCATTCAGAAAAATGTTTCAGGTACCCAACAACCAGGTCTATTGAATACACTAGTCAGTCTTTGTCCGTCGTTGTTTTTTTTTGCCGTACGACCCTTTTTTCGGCAATCTGTCAGCTCGCAAAAAACGTCATTTTTTTATAAACTGCTGACAGTGCTCTATCAAAATAAACTTCCATGGGCGTTTTGCCTCTCTGCTCGATCAATTCTCAACCAAATTTCATTCAGAAAAATGTATCATGCAGATACTCTGCAACCAGGTCTATTTAATACAATAGTCAGTCTGTGTCCGTCGTTGTTTCTTTTTGCCGTACGGCACTTTTTTCGGTGATCTGTGTGCTCGCAAAAATGTCATTCCACAAACTGCTACCTGGTAGAACTGCAGAATTCTGCAGTTTTTTGCAGAACTGCATAAAACCTCCCAGGCTGCATATCTCCTACAGGATTACAGATTTTGCTGCAGAAACTTTTCAGAAACACTGCAATGACAGAGGACTACCAAAACCCCGACCCCCAAACCACAACCCCCCAAACCAACCCCCCAAATCAATGTTTCCTTGGTAGCGGCATGCCCAATGTCAAAGAGGTCTGAACTGTACAGATGCAATACACTGGAGGAAGTAACAGAGGTTCAGAAATCATGCAGTTAGCTGCAGAACTGCAGAATTCTGCAGCTTCCTGCAGAGTTTTTTTTTGAAACTGCAGAATTCTGCAGTTTTTTGCAGAACTGCATAAAACCTCCCAGGCTGCATATCTCCTACAGGATTACAGATTTTGCTGCAGAAACTTTTCAGAAATGCTGCAGTGACAGATTGCATTTCAAAATGAAGTTTTCCATGAATTACTGAAATTTTATGATTTGCTTTTTCTAATAATGAGATCTGTTGAGAAACTTTAGAGTATCGGTTCATGTGGTTTGTCCTTTCAAGCATGCAACTGAGCAGCTCAGGACTGGCAAATTGTTTTTAACAATTTATCAGCCATCCTGAAGCATCGCGAGAGGGACATAAAATGCTGCATCATTGTAGAGAAGAGATACATTTAATTTGTGATACAGTGGTACCTGCGGTGTAAGACCCCCTATTGTAAGACCGACTTGCCTCATATGACCGCATTCCTCCCGCACTAAGTAGTAATTTTAGTGCACATTGCACCCGACCAGAGACCGCACCGCCACGAGAGACCACTTCATGACCGCAGAAGGGGTAGTCTTATAACACAGGGGACCACTGTAATGACAGCACTTTGTCACAGAAATAGGATCTTATCTCGCAGCAAATTATTCAAGGTTGGCAATAATTACCATGCCATTTTATATGAGCTCCCCTCAGCTTTTATTGAGGTTGTTATGTACTTTACTCTTTGTTTTATTGACAAATGACAATGAGTCGCATGAAAGTCAAGTCAGGATTTTTACTCCATGGACAGCATTTGTCAGTGAGAAAATTGACAGACAACAAAAAGGAAAGCCGTGTAACCTGTGCAAAGCATTTGTGTCAGCTTGTATCATTCTGGAGGGCCATTCGATGGTAATTTGTCTCAATGTGAGCCGTCCAAGCAGCAATTGAAATTTGACGCTTGGTGTCCTGGAATAAGTGTCCCCTTCAATGATGCCACTTGGTTTTGAAAAGGGAGACAAAAACTGACAGGCCCTTGGGATGAAAGGACGTGGTGGATGAAACGAAAACATGCCTGGGCAAACTTGTGCTGCTTTTCTTAGATGGTGGCATAAAAAGGGATGTCTGCCACGGTAAGAGACCAGCCATTTGAAGATTTTTTCCAATGCAACAATTGTCTTTTAAAATAATCAGTGAATATAGTATACTATGCTGTGAGACACAACTCATACAATGATTGAAGCTGTGTGAAAACTGTACGGTTTTATAAAAAAACATGCAGTTGCCGAAAGAAATGCTCTGAATGTCATCTGCATGACCTGATCTCATTACTCGTATTCACAGGAAGAATGAAAATTAATTCACTTGTTTTTTTTTTAATCTTTAAAAGTACTTTTGATGAGAAAGGGATTTTTAATTTACAAGTGCCAGGGACATTTCCATGTGAAGAAGACATCTTGGAGACTTGCACTTTCCCTTGATTCAATATTTGGACAACATAATTCATAAAATACATGCAGGAGTGGGCATTAGAAGATAAACCCATGTGCTTGACCAATATTGAGGAATTGCCAAATGCGTTGCTGTAAAATGTGGATTTATAACATTACATAATCAAATAGCGATGCCCTGGTAACTGAAACCAAATAAATAAATATAAATTAGGCCAATATATAAAACAGAATGCGGACAAGCATTGACACTTCTTTTGATTATTGGTGTTTCAACTTATGAGACTCGTTATAATTCATTAGTTGAATAGGATTCTTTTGAGATACACAAATTGTATGAGATATAAAAGCTGGAAATGCCCAATCACATCACTGGGATGTTCAAACATAAAGATAATTTACTCCTAAATTTGTATAAAACCACTGACCTGTGGTTAGATTCTGTGTCAACATTTTGTGACTTAATTGTAGTATCTTTGATATCAAAGTTTCGTTTGTTGATGGTTCAAGCAATGACATCGGATGGTAATAATGGATTGATGAAATCTGTCCCCCAGTATGACATTGGCCAGTCTGTGAGGAGACCAAATTGACAGGAGGTCATAGGAGTTGGTGTGAGGGCAAGAAGAGGATGTTGTTATCGGTTGAGGTCATCTGAAGGCCATACGAAGGTGGCATGGACGTGATGTTGAGTGACACGTCAAATGATGAGATGCATAAGAGTTCATTAGCTGGATTATATGAGTTTGGTTACAACATATAGCATGAGACAACTGGAGAAGACCATCCTTAAATACACAAAAGGCACAGAAGTTAATGATCACCTCTTGATGTAAGCTGGCAAATTAAAATAACTCCAAAACAATTATCATTTGCATAGCAAATTAAATACCATTATTTGTAACTTTTTAGAATCAGAAGTGTTTAAGTAATTATCTGAGCATCAGCAAATGGATTGAACCATTCACACAGATGGGCACATTTAGATGAAGTTGCCCAATTGAAAATGGAGTTTGTAATTAGGACTTTATTTGGGGAAACAGTTCATTTTCCAATGGACAGACCAATTTCTTGCTGGGATGAGGAAATAAATTTGATTTAATTACTGTACTGATGTGTTGCAAAAGTAATCAGTGTTAAATTAAGACTGAATTGATAAGAAGTAAATCACACATTGTCTTTCATATAAAATCTTCAAAAAGGCCAGAGAAATATAGTCTTGACTTAATGCACTGCTAAGTTGAGTTTTTTTTAGTTACACAGTCCAGGAACAACCAACACAAGAGTGGTGGGAGTCTGTGTAAAGCCAATCGAAAACAATGAGCTCATAGTTAAGTGGCTTTATTTTGAGGAGTTATTCATTTAATTGCCTTGACATTTTCTGTCAAGATTTCTCTCTTAATCATACATAGCATCACCTGATACCATTAATCATGTTTTTATCGATATAGGGTGTATTCAGTGTGATTATTATGATCCAATAATCTGATTCTACAGCTAACTAGATATTTCCTCTGCTATCTACATCAACCAAGTGTCTTGGAGATGATTGCATGCCAAAATACAATAAGCAATATTTGGCACCATTTTCAATAACTGGCACCTTACAGTAGCAGGCAATATATCTCAGCTTTGTTCTCCTTATCCAGTATTGATTAGCTCTGCAACAGCTTCTTCCGAAGAAATTGTATCCCCTTGAAGAGCTCGAGTATGATCACCTTATTATCTCATATCAGTGTTTTCACGAAGGAAAATTGTGGGAAGGACATGTTGGTCAGCACTTCTATGTATGCCAAACAATACATCTTCATGATAGCTCTATAAACACAATGTCAAAGCATCCAATGAGTATTAAAACACTTCTGGCTGAGATGCTTGCATCCAGGTGCACTAAACAGTGATGCTATGATTTCCCTCTGGGCACACTGTTTGTACTATTAAATGACAAAATACCATATTGTGTGGAAAGAATGGACATTGTGTGACACCTACGCTATAATCTGGCATTTTATAACCCTTTGAGACATTACTTTTCTCTTGCTTTTGTGATACATTAAGTGAAAACTTTGTAGGTCTATTGTCCTTATGACACTTATAAAATGAGGCCGAGAGATTAATAACTGCTGATTAGAACTTTCTATATTCCTCTGTTGAAAATAAAACCAGGGTGTGTCGTTAACTACATAATATAGTTTCTTGTTGAACTCAAACAGCTGAAACATTTTGCAATAGCGTGTATCAACTCTTTCAAGTCTTTTTGTAGTGGGAGCAACACAAGTGAATATTGAATGTCATCTCTCAAATGCTATCAACAAATTCTACATACATGTATTTTGATTGCTTGCTAATACCAAAAAACAAATTTGTCTTCCAGAATGCAGTGCCATTATTAATCTATAGATATTACTTCCCTGAAAATTACAGAGCTTCATGTGAACGAAGACTTCGCCACATGATTAAATACTGTGTATGTTGTACACGAGCAAACAGCCTAAAATTTGTTGTTAGGCTGTAAAATAGAGGAAGGAGAATATACACCTAATGGATGCCATTACTATACCAAAATATGCTGAGTCAATAAGGCCAACAATTTATGGGAGCACCATCGTACTTGAGATTGCTGCAGCCTTAGCTAAGCAGACCTGAAGTTCTTTCCTTTATACTCCGCATTCACTGAGGATTCATTTCTCCTGAGATGCATAAGTCTGTTGAAAGGTATAGTCAGTGATTGTCCTGCCAGTAAAGGTTAAAAGATGGCCTCCCAGAAGGACACGGTTTGCATTGGGCTGCGATAATGATTCTATCTTTATATCACAGAGTTAAAAGAAACCCTTGGAATTCTGTGGGTACTGGTGTGTAGGTATCTTGTGTGGTGCTCAATGTAATTATAGTGAAAGCTATCCAACAAATAAATGATTGATAAAACTGCAACAAGTTTCCATGACAGGCTCACTTCTGTGACTACCTATCACTGCTGCCCATTCTTTGTCATGCAATCTCACCATGAAACTCCCTGACTGATTGCTCATGGAGATAATCCATTTTCAGCCTGCAATGCTTCTATACATAATTATATTGCCTAGCCTTTCCTATCGGTTTGTGCACTTTTGTCATTTTACGTGGAAAATAGGCCTACATTTCACAAAACATGTAGGCCTGATACTTCAACAACCCAAACAAATGCATTATAACTATCTTATCTGAATAAGTGTATGTGTGTAAAAAAATAAATTAACACACCATAATTTTTAGATGTCTACATCACTGAAGTATAAAAATAAATTAATAAAAATTTCAAAAAAACAGCTAGCAACTGCTTTTGTCAATGTCTGTGCTATTGTAACACATTGCTTGTTATATTATAGTTCTCAAAGATATCTTTTGAATCAAATACCAAATTTTTCAAGTGTACCAGACAAATAGATGAAACTACTGCACTACTGCAGAGCCATATATATACACAACTAAATTTATGAAATCGGCACGGAGCAGGATTTGGAAGATAAATGCTAGTCTTGACCAGAGATGTTTGCAGTTTTGCCTCACAGGTTGCTATAAATATGAGGATTTACTACCAGGCGTAATCAGGTAGCATGGCCCTGGTGTCTCGAAACAGGTTTGTCATGCTTCCTAATACACACCGTGTCCTCCAGGGAGGCCATCTTTTAACCTTTACTGGCTGAACAATCAGGACACTGAATACCTCAACAGACTTATGCACCTCTAGAGAAATGAAACAAATTGATGGACCGCTGCTGAGAGAACTTAGCTGAGACTCCAACAATCACAAGTTCAGTGTTGCTCGCATAAATTGTTAGCCCTTATTGACTCAGTATCCAGCAGGTCTACAATCCCCTTGCTCTATTTCACAGCTACACAAAACTTGTTAAAAAGTTTGATGATACACAAAATATACTGCATGCAGTTTATCAGGTGGTGTAGTCCTGGTTTAACTTTCATATCTATCATAATATAAGGGGAATAAATCTAGCGTCCAAAGGAAAAACCATGTAAATCACGCCGTACAGTATGTGATTTACTAGGTTTTGCCTTTGGACGCTAGAAAAAAAAGATTAAGAAGTTGCAATGCACCTCCAGAGACAAATGTGTTTACTGAAAGTCAGATAAAATATAAATGATAGCATTAATCATTCCATGAGACATCTTCGGTTGGAAATTTGCCGTTAATTTAAAAAGACTTGAGACATATTCTTTTGTAATATTTCTGCAAGAAATTATGTTATGTTGTTAATTACTACCACATTTACAGATGATGAGTTGCGAATGCTCAAATTCATCATTATTAGTATATCCCAGACCCTATTATATTGATAAAGGGACCAGCAGAGAATCTCTTAGAGCTATTTGCGGATTTGTAACAATTGTAAATACTCTCAGTCAAGCGTTGCAATGCAGGCACGAAATTCGTGGTGAGCCTTCCACAATGATACAGCTCAGGGCAGCCATAGAACAGCGCCCATGGGCAGAGACTAGAGGAACATTGCCCAAGGTTCCCATGCCGTAGCATTCTCCAGTTGGTGACCGCCGTATGATGATGATTGATGAGAAGACTAGGAGTCTGGCGCACACCCTATTAATTCAGGGATGCCCAGGGATTTCCAGTTGCCCCAGCACAGAACACTGGATACAACCCGCCTCCATTTAATGTAAAGGATAAGCGGTCCAAACAGTTTCAAACATATCTTTAAACTTGGTCTTGTGATGTCACAGGCTTAAAAATGTTCTGCTTGTGTTAGTTATGCTTAATTTATTTATTTAAGAAAATATTTACAAGCTTGATAAACACAATCTGCACAGATAAAACAGTTTTTCATGTGGTCCAGCCAACAATGAATATGTAAAAATAGTAAAATTGATAACATAAAATCATTTAAAAACATTTCGAACATTTGTCTTAAAAGCTTCAACTGACAATGACTCTTGTATTTGACCAGGTAAACCATTCCATACAGTAGAACCCCTATATATAAAAGATTTCTTGAAAACATTAGTTCTACAAAATGGAATTTGAACATTCATTGTGTTATTACTTCTTGTATTTAAGTTATTGGTTTCACACGCCATGACAATCGCATTACATAAGTTATCAGGTGCGTTACCATATATACAGTTATACATCTGTGTCGCTAGAAAATAGTTAATTCGCTGAGAAACACTTTGCCATTTAAGTTGCTTGACAAGATCTTCACCTCTTACATTTATAATATCAAAATTGCCACAAATGATCCTGGCTGCTCTGTTTTGTAACCTTTGTATTGTATTAATATTGACATTACTGCACCCCATACTGTACAAGCATAATCAAATATGGGCTGAACGTAGGACTTATAAGTTAAGATTAGAACAGATTTTGGTACAATATGTCTGAGTCTACATAACCATGACAACTTTACAGATATTCTTTTTACTAATTCATTTACGTGTACATCAAACGTCAACCGATCGTCTACCATAACGCCGAGATACTTTGTACATTTAACATTTTGTAACCTAGCACCATTGAGATTTATAATAAAGTCATCATTGAGTTGAGAATTTGTAATTAACATAGCATTGGATTTATTGACATTGAGAACTAACTTGTTTGCTTTATACCACTGACTAACATGAATTAGAATATCATTTAGTTCATCATTTACATTGGCAACATTATCACTACTGGTGTGGATAACTGTATCGTCTGCATACATTGTACAGTGACCATTATTAATATGCATTGGCAAGTCATTAACAAAAAGAACAAATAAGAGGGGTCCTAAGGTAGAACCCTGCGGTACCCCAATAGTAATATCTAGAAATTGTGATAGCTTATTGTTATAATTAACACACTGGCTCCTGTCACTAAGATAGGAGTTAAACCATAATATTTCTAAATCTGATAGACCGTATTTATTAAGTTTTTTAAGTAACAATTCATGATTAATAGTGTCAAAGCAATATCTAGAAAAGCAACACCTGTATATAATTTGTCATCAATATTTTGCAAGCAATCGTCAATAGTGGAATGTAAACAATTAGATGTTGAATGGAATTTTCTATATGCAAATTGATCTAATGATATAAAATGATGATATATTAAGTTAGAATTGCCAAAACCTTGGAAAGCTTCAAGAAGAAACTAAAAACCCATTTGTTTCAGAATTCCTATAAGTGATTTAATCCTAAAAGCGCTGATGAGCAGTTTACTGAAATTAGCGCTATATAAATCCATATTATTATTATTATTATTAAAAATGACATCAGTTGACACTGAACCTCTTTTTCTACAATTTTGGCAATATGACCCAAAACAGATATTGGCCTATAATTAACTGGGTCATCATGACTTCCAGAACCTTTGTAAACAGGTGTAATACAACCGATTTTCCAATCATGTGGCACAATACCAGAACTAAGTGAGGCATTAATAATATGTTGATTCAGTGCTCATCATATCAAACAGCTTAGGTGACAATAAACAAACTAATTTAATCAGTTAAGGCACTCATCAAAATAAGAAGATTAGGAGACCAACAGAAAACTGATAGTGATATGTCAAAGCCAGTTTGGAACATGTGTAGGTAAGGTGGCACTGTTGTTCCACTTCCTGTTTGATCATAACAATGTCTTGTGAAAAGCACATGTTTGAAAAAAAGTCAAATTACTATGAATCTAATTGTTGTCAGCAACATAAAACCATGCAGAACTGTCTATGTAATCATTGTTGGTTATATCTATGCTAAAGTACACATTCAGACTTCTTTGATACTGAATTAAATGGCTTCAAAGTTGCCAGGTAAGTTGGCAAAAGTTTTCTGTGTTGACATGGTTTTAGGAGAATTTTGATCTCTTACCTTGCATATTGTCGTCTACAGGGCAATAGGTTAACTTTGCCCTCTCCAGGTATATCTCTTGCAATGAAGGTTTAGTAAATAGATAATTCCATGTTGACAAATAGACTTGAAAATGTCTCAATTGAGATATCTTTGGCAAAAAGCCCATGGCTCAGCTCTGATATCTTCTGCTTTGACAGTGTTCATGAGGCTCTTTCAAGAAAGAGGTGACAAGATTTTAATCTTATTGTATTGTTTTGCACTGATTGCTGGCTATAATCCCCTGTCTTGAGCCTCAGGTCAATAGACTCTGAACTTGACACCCATTTAAATGTGATTAAAACTGGATTCTCATTCAAAGGGTTGTGTGACCATGTTGGAAGTTGAAAATAAGAAAATTTATTTTTCCAGTGGACCGCCAATCTGCAAATAGCTCTAATGAATTGCAAGAGCAAAAGAAAGGCACGCTCTTTAAAATTGGATGACTGGGTGTCTGGAATGTAGTTATCGACATTCGGGATAGGTTGGAGGTGCTACTATAGGCATCTCCATGTGAAAAACACATCTTGCAGTCATGCTGGTTCTTCTTTTGATTCAATATTTGGAAAACAAAATTCATGAAACATCCAAATGGAGTGGGTTGCAGAAGATAAATACTATTCTTGACCAGAGATGTGCAACTTTTTTGCTCAAGTTACAATAAATATGAAGATTTACCCATGTATGGTGTAATAAGGTAGTGTGGCCATGGCGTCTCAAACAGCTTTGTCATGCAGCCCAATGCTAACTGTGTCCTCCTGGGAGGCCATCTTTTAACCTTTACTGGCTGGACAATCACTGACTATACATTTCAACAGACTTATGCTTCTCAGGATAAATGAATCCTCAGTGAATGCGGAGTATAAAGGAAAGACCTTCAGGTCTGCTTAGCTAAGGCTGCAGCAATCTCAAGTACGATGGTGCTCCCATAAATTGTTGGCCTTATTGACTCAGCATATTTTTGTATAGTAATGGCATCCATCAGGTCTATAGTCTCCTTCCACTATTTAATTTTACAGCCTCACAAAACAAATTTTGGATGGTGTGATGGTGCACAATATACTACACAGTATTTAATAATGTAGGGTAGTCTTGGTTAAAGCTCTGCAATTTTTTAAAAGTAATATTTAGATTAACAAATGGCACTGCATTCTGGGAGACAAATTTGTTTCTTGCTGTTAGCAAACAGATTAATTTAGAAAGTTTTAATCAGCAGTTATTAATTTCTCAGTCCCAATTTATTTTTATAAGGGCCAGATAACATTTTCGCCTAATGTATCACAAAAGTTGTTGTCTCAAGGGGTTATAAAATGCAATTATAGGTATCACAAATTGTGCATTCTTTCCACACAATAAGGTAGTTTGTCATTTAATAGTACCAACAGTGTGCCCAGAGGGAAATCATAGCACCATTGTTTAGTGCCTCTGGACACCAGCACCATCTATATCTCAGCCACGAGTGTCTTGATACTCATTGGATGCTTTGACATTGTGTTTATAGAGCTATCCCGAAGATGTATTGTTCACCTCAGAAGTTGGCTGAAAGACATGCTCTTACCACTATTTTTCCTTTGATGATAAAATTGAGCCTCAATTGTCTGCAAACAATAGGTTACATTTATAAACATGTATACATATATACTTTAATCTAACATTGAAATATCATAAAGATACAGGTGTAATACATAAATAACAAAAAAAAGGTAAATACAAGATGAGATATGAACTACATATTCGATGATACACACAGAGCATGATGAGAAAAAGGTAAATAAAAGATGAGATATGAACTACATATTCGATGATACACACAGAGCATGATGATTGTATACTATGAGGTTATATCATGGGTAGGTGCAGTACATCCCTAGTATACTCCCAGAGACCCCAGTATATTCCCGAGACCCGAAGGGTCGAGGGAATATACTGGGGTCGAGGGGAGTATACTGGGATGTACTGCACCTACCCATGGTATGACCTTTTTATCCCATGTCTAGGCACATTTTTCTATTTAATTGAAATTAGTAACACTGCGAGATCAACAGTCATCCATCTGTCTTTCAAAATGCCTTGAACCAGCCTGTGACTTACATGTATACATCTTATATATAGCAACTCCATAGCCTATATATAATATATATTAATAAATCAACCAATCATCAATTAATCTATCTATCTAGCTATCTAGCTATCTAGCTATCTATCTATCTATCTAACTGTCTATCTATCTATCTATCTATCTATCTATCTATCTATCTATCTATCTATCTATCTAGCTGTCCAGCTATACTGTTAGCATTAATATTCAAAAATAGGATTGGCTGTTTCACAGGTTCAGAAGTTGATTGCTGATTGAATTATGTAAAGCTTCTAATAGTATAAAATAAAGTGCTGCTGAACTGCCCACTATTTTTAACATGACATTAAAATTGTATTAAAAAATTAGCCTAATATCTATTACCGATTCTATGTAAAATTCAACTTTCAATAAAATATCAGAAGTTGATAAATTAAAGTATATTATACACTTCCAAACAACAGAACTGTTCAGAATTAAGAGAGTTTGAAACTGATTTTATAACTTTTAAAAATAATACAGTAAGAGAGCCTGCTTCATTTTAAAATTAACTCTATCTATACATTTTTTATTCATATTGGTGACTCTAGTTGCTTTAACTAAATTATACAATGTTACCACACTCCAAGAAGTCTAATCCCAACAATGAAAACACCGGTAAACTCTGTGCACAGTGGTGGAGTGGTGAAGTAGTGGATTATTGATTTTTTTCTTCTGTGCAGTCATGCATGAACTCTGGCTTGTCTGGCTCAGCTGAAAGTGGGTGTGCCACATTGCTGCACTGTGATTGGTTAATGAATCTAAAGTCAGTATACTCCCTGGCAAATACTGGTCAGCTGACCATATACTGGTTTTTCTCCCCGATACTGACTTTTTCCCTCCTGTATTGGCCTAGTAAAAAACACAGTATCAGGGAGAAAATGTGCCTAGACATGGGATAAATATGTATATCATTTGACAGAACCAAGAGAAGTCTGTCAAAATACGAGTTGCAAATTTCAGACCTCGGGGGGATTGTGAGCCCAACACTTAAAAGCCAGATATGAATTTAATTTTATCTAACAGACACCATAATGTGATAAGTGCTTGCAGCATCCAATAGAAAAATAACCTCATTTGCTGAAATTATGATGAAATCTTTTTCATCAACTATGACACTGGCCAGTATCCGAGGTGACCAGGATGACAAGATGTCATGGAGGTTGGTCAAAGGGCAAGAAGAGGATGTTGTTATCGGTTGAGGTCATCTGAAGGTCATTTGAAGGTGACAAGGACATGATGTGTGATGCTGTTAAGTGACATGTCAAATGATGAGACCCATAATAGTTCTTAGGCGGATTATACGAGTTCGGTTGGGACATATTAGATATGGTAAGATGGAGAAGTCCTTTTACAATGGACATCACACAAAAGATGCAGAATAGAACAATGACATCTTGATGAAGTAAATATTACTAGATTGACAGTTGCCATCTGTGGAGTCACCCCAGGTTACAGTACTTAACTCATTTTTGACTTAAGAACAAGGGCGACAGACATCTGGTAGCATTTTGTTGAAGTTCCAGCTAGAATTTGCCCAAAATATGAATACATTTTCTTTGTCACGTTTTCGTCTTTGAAAACACTGTTTTTTTAATTAAAATAATCTAATCCATATGGCATGGTCTACTGTCAGCTTGATCCATTCTTGAGGGCCATCTACAAATCAATTTATATTAGCTGAAGATGCAATGGCAGACTTACTTCAGTTTTTACCAATACCTTTTTGCTATTCTTCAGCACGCTGTTGCAGAGCCGATCAGTACTGGATTAGGAGGACAATGCCGAAGATGTATTGTCTGCTAATGTAAGGCCCTAGTTATTGAAAATGGCGCCAAATATAACTTATGGTATTGTGACATACAATCATCTCCAAGATACTTGGTTAATGTAGATTGCAGAGAATATCCAGTCAGGCATAAAATCGGAATATTAGATCCTAATATTCAATCTCTCCAAATACATCTTTTCTTGTTGAAGGCATGATTAACATTAATAGAATAAGATTAATTCTATATTCTATATTAATACATTTCAAGAAAAAAAACTCGACAGAAAATGTCAGGGCAATTAAATTTAAAACTCAGTGAAGACTATGAGCTCAGGCCTTAGTGTAAATCATCAGCTTTAAAATATCACCACTCCTATAACTTGGCTTACTCCCGCATGGACGCATTCTCACGTGGTCATCGGATCACTTCGAGCTGGCTCTGCCAGTGAGCCTCTGACTCTGTTGACAGTTTTTCCTGTGGTTTTAGTCAAGTTAAGAACTGTCATGCTTGGGTTGTCCAGCCAACCAGGATGAATCTTCCAAAATAATTTTGGGATTAATCTATGACTATGACTGAACACAACTGAACTTGTAACAAACAACAGTTCTGATGTAGAACAATGAAACAAAACATACAGACAGAAAATAAGAAACTGTCATCTTAAAGTTACATAAACTGTGAAATGAGTGATGAGTATTAAAGACAAACACAAAACTGTGAACAGTTCAAGTGCCAATCATCATCAGCCATGCATTTAAATTCTGATCTGATTGGTTGCTGGGTTGGAGTTAACTTCATGGACAGTGATTGACTTGGTCCAAGATTGATATATTCAGAACGCATTTCTGAGCAAACACTAAAGTGCTGCAGTTTTTGGGTGCAACTGACCTTTGAGGACTGACATATACAGTTAATCTATACTTTTAATTTTGCAAAATAGATATTAGCCTATTTCCTTTCTATGCCGCATATTCAGGGGGGGGGACATAGACACATAGAGATAGATAAATAGGCAGATAGACAAACAGGTAGGTAGACAGATAGACAGATAGATAGATTAGACAGATAGATATATAGATAGATAAAATACATAGATAGATAAAATGAGTGCACAATGCTAGTTGGCCACAGAATTGCTTAATTCAATGGAAAGTGGAGCAGATCCACCAATGCTGTATAAGCCTGAATTTAATAACCATAGCTTCAATCAGAAAGGTTGATGTCAAACATGAAGAAACTTACAACAACAAACGGATCAACAGACAACGGCAATCAACAGTATGCAATGTCTGAGATGACATAATCTTCCTCCAACTGTAACAGCCTCTCTGATTGTGCGACGATTTTCCTTCGCAACCAATCAGCTTGAAACTCTAAAACCACACTTTCTGTGGCCATCCAAGTCAGAGGCTCACTGGCAGAGCCAGCTCGAGAAGTGAGCCGATGACCACGGGAGAATGGCACGGACGTATAACTGAAGAAACAAATTAACTTCATTTAATACTGATTACTTTTGTAACGCTTTTGGTAATAACTAATTCAAATTTATTTCCTAATTTCAGCAAGAAATTGGTTCGTCCTTTGGAAAATTAATTGTTTCCCCCAATGAAGTTGCCCAAATTAAGAGCTCCTTTTTTCAATTTGGGCAACGTACTTCATCTAAATGTGCCCATCCGGGTAAATGGTTTAATCCGTTTGCTGTTGCTCAAGTAATTTATGGAACATTTCCGATTGAAAGAGGTTACATATAATGGTAATTAAACAGCCACATAAATGGTAATTGCTTCGGAGTTATTAAAATTTTCCAGCTTACGTCAAATAGGTGATTATTCACTTCAGTGGTTTTGTCACTCCTATATAACTTAACCAGACCTATATAATCAAGCTAATGAACTTTTATGCATCTCATAATATTATGTCACTCGACAGTGTCACCCATCATGTCCATGTCACCTTGGTATGACCTTCAGATGACCTCAGCCGATAACAACATCCTCTTCTTGCCCTGGTACCAACTTCTATGACCTCCTGTCAATTTGGTCTCCTCACAGACTGGCCAATGTCATACTGGGGGGCAGATTTCATCAATCCATAATTCATCCATCAGAAGCCACGGATTGAACCATAAACATACCAAACTTTGATAACCAAGATATTACAATTAAGTCACAAAGTATGGACACAGAGAATCTTTAGAACCAAAGGTCAGTCGTTACTAAAATACTAATTTAAGAGTGAATAATCTTTCAATCAACAACCTGAGTAAATAATGTTTTCTACAACCTTGTGATGCGATGGGCACATCTCCAGCTTTCATATCTCATATCTGAAAAGAACGCTATTATCCAACTAATCTACTACATAATTTGAGAGGCATATCACTTCACTGGGATGTCCATCACATCCGTGCTACCCTCCTATGACTTTCAGGTGACCTGAACAGATACCAACATCCTGGAGATAGTCATGCAGGTGATTATTATTATACATAAACTGGTTATCAAGGTATTTCTTCCATATAATATTCAATGCAGCACTATAAAGCAGCAGGTGAGTAAAAGGCTGTCATGACTACGATATAAAGTCTGCTGACATCGGGAGATTCCATACAACAGTAGATATCTGAATGGTGGGATACATTGTGAATGTGGAATGAATGTACAAAATCTATTATTAATCATAAATTTGAGACATTGCCTTTATCTCGCTTTTGTGATTCATGAAATGATAGTCCTTTTTCATGACAATATATAAGAATATAAAACAAGGGACATGAACTGATAAAACAAGACACAGCATGGCATCTAATAATTCTGAGTCAAAATACCAATAATCATAGGCAATGTGAATGACTGTCTGCATTTTGTTTATATTTATATTTATGAATTTGGTTTTAGACTCCAGAGCAACACTATTTGATTGTGCCATGTTGCAAATCCAGTTTGTTACCAACTCATAGCGCAATTCCTTAATTTTGGTCAAGAACATCATTTATCTTCCAACGCCCACTCTTTGCAAGATCTTTTATGAATTTGTTGTCCAAATATCGAATCAAGGCAAAGTGCAAGTCTGCAAGATGTCTTTTTCACATGGAGATTCCCCTTGGCACTTGTAAATCAAAAAGCCCTTTGTCATCAAAAGTATTCTTTAAAGATTAAAAAGAGCAAGTAAATTGATTTGATTCTTTCCATTGACAATGAGATCAGATCATGCAGATGACTTTCTGAGCATTTCTTTCTGCAACCACTGCTCTTTTAGGGGCTATGGATTTGTGGTGGAAAAAAAGTTGGTATTCCACATGACACTGAAAAAAAAGTTTATTTCCATCTTCAGCTGGGACACGGTAATGTTAAAAACATGGAAAAAATATTGTTGCTCCTCAGCACATGAATAAACTTGCTTGTCATCGCTTTGCGAGTGAAATAATAAGTTCATCCTGGGGTAAAATCCCTAACTACACCCCTTCCAACTGGATTACCAGTGTCTCACCACAGATGCTATATTCACTGATTATTGAGACAATTGTTGCATAGGTATATGTCGGCAATTATGTGATCTCTTGTAGTAGCACTAAATAGAACATGTTTCTAATCAGCATAATGTTGGGGAGAGTCCCCGCGATCGGACCACCTAACTTCAGGGGCTCAGTGGGGAGAGCACATTGGTCATATGATATTACAATCTAGGTAGACCGATGGAGAGTGAGTTAAAATACGTTATGATTCATTGCTACAGTCAAAACTTGATCCATTGCAACACTAGAAAATTTTGAAAATAAGTCTTCAAATTCTCAAATCACTGACTTGGTGTCCTCGATCGGACCACTAAGTTGCCTCAATTGGACCACTGCATAAAATCATGATTTAGGTAATTCAAACTCATTCAATCATCTGACATTGAATAATCGCAGTTCCTGTGGTTGTTTACAAAAAAAAATTGGCTTCATAAATTTCAATGACAAAGATTCTTTTGTCATTTTCTTATTTTTCAATATTATTCCAAAAACAGCCAATAGGGGGCATCTTTGCATTGGAGTTAAATTTGCAAAAGGGATTCGACTTTACCCTGGACCAGAATTTCTCATTTTTAGGGATTTATGTTCATCATTTGTCATGTCTGCAAATTGTATTTTCAATATACATTGATCTGCGGGGTGGTCAGATCGAGGACACTCTAGTGGTCCAGTCGAGGAAATAACTGTCATTTACAAAATTTAAATCAGTGCTTTGATATTTTACAGATAAGTACATTTTCATTGTTCGCATTGGGAGACAAGTAGTTGAGGGTCACTGGAACAGATTTTGAAAGATTTTCCACCAGAAGATTAGGTATGGGGGTCTAGAACCTGTACCCCTATTTTAGATCAGACACTGCCATTTCATACTTGTTATTCAAACTTCAAATAGGGATTAATTCTCATGTCAATAATGCATGACCATCAGCAAATTATCCAAAAGGAACCACTTAAGGCCAATCTCAAAATTAATGAAGCCACACAGCTGGTTTTCACTGAGGGTCACAAATTTTGATAACAGCTGTATGAAACAACTTCATATTACAGTATTGCCTTAAATACATTCTTATGCCAAAATCCTGAAAATTTCGTGGGAATTCGTCAAATGGTTATTGAGATAGAGATGAAAGTATATCAGAAAACATGCATTTTTTCACTTATTTAGCGTGACATAGACTTTTTCACCTGATGAATTCTTTCAATATTACAAAGTTTGACATGTTCCATTGCTATTTCCTTTTATTTTTTGGAATCTCCACATCCCCAGGCTTCATAAATCCATTGAAACAAGCACTTCCATCCACTTGCTTTGACACGATTGAGTTATTTGGGTTCAAAGGTTGACTTTGTAAAATTGAGTCAAATTTGAATGTTCCTGATCAGAAATGCTCTAGTTTCCCTTTAGCATATTTCAGTTGAATCTTTTAGCCATTGAGATCTAGTATTACATCTACTTAGTTGTTTTGGAGCTTTTTATGATTCTGGAAAATCTAGTTCACGGAAAAATTCCAATGAATAGCTGGAAAGGTGAATGTGTCGCACGCGTAACGCTGAGAGTACTTTCAAATGTTACAGAGCTATGAAGGCTCTGTTTTTAATCTGGATTGGCTCAAAATATAGTACATCTATGAAGTTTTATTAATCTATGAACTAACCCAAGTTTTTGGCTGGTTTGTGGTGATTAAATTCAAAAGTTATGTTCGACGTTGTTCGTCGCACGCGTAACGCTCTGAAAATTTTTGATCGTATTCAATTTGTTTTCTGACAAACAGTGAAGCGATCATTCTAATATTATTTGGAGTGAAAATTAACAATGAATTTCAATAGTTGGAATACGTTTCATTGCCTAATTACATAAATTTTAACATTTATGGAGCATTCTTTAAAATTTGGGGCCAAATTGTCTAAAAAGGCAATAAACAGTAACAAAATATTTTTTATTTTGTAAATGGTTGTATTTTACCCCTAGTTATGATTGATAATTAATATAAAATCGATTTGAGTCAAAACCAGAACATTTTCTGAAGATTCATATCACACCAGTACTTAAAATCAGCTTTTTATGTCGAAAAAGGGGCAAAAAATCACACTTCTATCATCATTTGCTGAGCAGACATTCACTTCGGTGGCACTTATTTGGTATCAATTTGAAGCCCACATATAGACGCATAACATAGGACAGTTAAAATCATTTTAAACGAAAAAATATGCTTCTGGGGTTAATATATGCAAGTTTTGATAAGAAATTTCCGAAAAAATTCGAAAAATTGGGTGTTTCTCAAAATATATTTGGTGCATTTGAATGAAAATCGTCCAGAAGACTTTTAAAAATGTGCCAGTTGTTGTCAAATAAAGAAAACGGATTTAAGTTCATGACAAATTACCATTCAGCCCAGTTATGTTTCACTGCCATAAAAAACAAACTCTAAAAATTCTGTAATATTCAGCTGTTATCAATTATTTCCACTCATCAAAGCACCATGGCCAATATAGTTTCTGGAACTTAAATATGTTCTTTACAATATGCTTAGGTAATTTCATACAAAAGTACATTTTAAAATTTTGATGGTCATGTCACACTTTGGCTTCATTATTTTTGAGATAGGCCTTAAGATAGGTCTTGTACTCATAGCTTTCATGGTTATGTAATGATCGAAGTGTTCCGATCGAGGCACTGGTCCAATCGAGGCACCGGTCCGATCGAGGGGACTCTCCCCTATATTGATTGTGTAGACTGATGAAGTAGCATTCTCAGTTGGTGGGTGATAGGGCTTTACGTTCTGTATTTACACAGTGACTAGGCTCAGGACAGGCAGAGATCATGGTAATAAAGCGAGGTACACCATTGGCACAACATACATCTTACTTTGATACCTCGAAATTCCACTCCTTCTTAAGAGCCTTGGAGGCTAGATGTTCACTGTCCCATTGCCTTTTCCTTGCCACTATTAATTTTGAAGTGAAGCACCATGATCCACCAAACTCTTCAATTCCCCAAGGGGTTCCAGTTTTTGTGTCCTCTTTTCAAAAGAAATAGGTCATCAAAGGAGAGAATTCTTACTGCAGGACAACGAGCATCAAATTTCAATTGTTTATGAGACAAATTACTTTTGAATGGCCGCCAATAACGATTCGAGCTAACAGTCACACAATATGTTTTGCACAGGTTACACGGTTTTCCCCTTTGTTGACTGTCAATTTTCCAACTGACAAATGATGTCCATGGGGTAAAATCCTGACTGGACCTTCATATGACTAATTGTCACTTGTCAGCAACAAGAGTAAAATACAGCTGGGAGGAGCTAAATAAAATGGAATAGTGATTATTGCCACAATAGATCTTTTGGTGTCCGATAAGATCCTTTTTCTGTGACAAAGCACTATCAAAATATCGGCCTACAGTGTACCGCTTTTCTATAATGATATGGCATTTAATTTCCTTCTCTTGATGCCTCAGGATAGCTCATGAATTCAGTAAAAACAATGTGCCATTCCTGATCTTCTGAGATATTTCTTAGCATTCGATGTCTGTCCATTTTTTAATTTCCTCTCCTTCTTGTTTAGAATAAACAGAAGATTGCTGTGCCACTGGGACAAACAGAAGTCAGAACTCCTAAATTGTTCTCTGTTGCAAATTTTACAGGACAAACCACAAGCAATAATTTCATTTTTTAAAATTTGAATCAGAATATTCCAACAATTCATGGAAATCTTAATGCAATATTGTTATTTATCATTGCCAATTATTAATTAAACTTTCAAGAGACCTTAATTAGCAGAGATTTAAATCAGTGTGACAGATCTTGTGAGAAGATCGCATTAAACCTCCCTTGTGACCTCCATAATTCTGCATTTGTTCTGAAATAAAAGACAGCAGACAATGTCATCTGGTTAGGATAATGTTCTGTTTGTATCTCTTTTGAATTATCTTTTCTATTCGTACATTTTTGATCAAGCAGATGCATACTTATCAGATGTTTGGAATTGGCAGGGATGTACACCATCTTCACAAGGAGCAATGAAGTTTTAATCTGAGATAATAGACATATTTTGGACAGAAGAAGGCAGTCACAAACACACGTTGGTATCATGAGAAGGGGTCTCATAATAGAGGGACAAAAATAAAAAATCATCTTGAAATATTCTCTGAGGGCCAACTGGTCTGAGAAGTTGTTGCCTTTGTGGCCAGGATCACCTCTCACTGTAACAACTCATTTTGAAAAGTAAGAATGATAAAAGGGCTTACTCTGTGGAAATGAAAGGTTGAAGAGATGGGTTGCAGCCTCCTCTGTTGACTTCAAACTTCAGCAGAATCCTGAGGTTGTTCTTACAAAATCTGAAAATATTTATCTTTACAAACGCACCAGGCAAATACCATCCATTGAAGCAGCAAAGGATGCCATTGTGCCTACTATTGTACAGCAGCCATGAAGTGAAAATGGGAAGCAATTGAAACGGCAGCCTGAAAAGAAGCACAGAACAAATTTCTCATATTGTCCCTGATATTCAGAAAAACATTTCCGGTTCTGAAAATGTTGTTTCTTAGAAGCGCAAACATCATGAATGCTTTTCCTGGAATTTTGGAAATTACAAGGTTTGACAACTTTTTTAGACAGGTTGAGACTTCTCGCAAAAAAATTATGCATGTCGAAGTTATTTACGTACCTAGGTAAAAAAAACTCACCAACTACAGAGGCATTTTGTTATAATCACACAATAAGGGAAAGAATGCCAGGTTATCAAGAGAATTTCCTTTACACCAGTGAATTTTTTTGTGACATGGGCCTTTCTGTGTAAAAAGATACATTGCAATTTCAGCAAAAACAGGAGAGCAGGAATATGTCGAGTGACAGACAAGTGTTGAAAGTGCTCAGGAGTCAAGCTGGGACCCATCCTGTCACCCGCATCTTTCAGTCTCTCATACAACCAGAAAATCTCCTTCCTGCCACTCTGCCAAAAACTCTTTTCTCCGGAGATTTGTAAGCCGTTTCTCCTCACTTTGGTGGTGGAACCATTCACAAAAAGTTCCAGCTGGTGCTATGGGATCAAAGGGCATTTCTTGAACTGTTTAGTCACATACCTGGGAAAGCGACAACTACCAGCCGCAGGAAGAATGCATGCACATAATGCAACAAGCAGACAAGACCAGATGTAGTGTATCTCAATGTAATAGATCTGATGCAATTAAATTTTAGCTAATGAAAGCTTTTCAGCAAAAAGAAATTGCTGCAGTACCGAGCTGCAATTGAAATTTGGTGCTTGGCAGCCTGGAATAAGTGCTTCCGTTCCTTATGATAACATGCATCATTATAAAAAAGGAAGATGACTAAAAAGGAAACCTCAATTTCATCGAGTGAATCTGAATAAGCCAAAGGAATGACATGACATTAAACCACTCTCACAGAAGAACTATTGAGCAAGCAATAGTAGAAAATTGGTTTGTTCTCACAGATGATGATGAAGAGGCATCCGTAAAATCACTGGCTGCCAAAGGCCACACATTGAGGCAGCAAAGGAGAATATTGTGCCAATGACAATCGCTGATGTGGAAAATGGATGATATCAAAACTCCTGCCTGTGGCGATACGATCCAAGGTCTACTGGAGAGATAGAAACAAGTCTGCTGCTTCATTGCACAGGGAGTTTCTCTCAGACTGTTTGGCATATCAGTTGAGTGTTATTGTTGAATTTGTGACTTAATTTATTATTTTGCATCATATTGGTATAACCGTTTATTGGCATCATTGATTCAGCATCAGACCACTTTGTCTAAACAGCTCGACAAAAATAAGTCCACCTTGGATAAACTTGAATATCTCAAAGATTCCTTAGCTGATTTTTATGACAGTTGGCTGAATTATAGCCCCGTATATAAACCTTACATGTGTGTATTTATAGCTCAGTGACATTATTCCTGGCTGAGCCAGCAGCCTTCAAGTGAGCTTTCTCCTGTTTGAAAAAAATCTATGGCTTTTTCCAATGGATATGAACGATTTCACCATGCGAGGGAGCCACCAGCTCGATAAACTTCATCATGCGTTTGGAGAAAATTCGTTTTTCAATCATATTTAGAAGATAACTAAGGACTTCTTTCGTAACAGTTTATAGTTTATGTTCCTTGGATGCAATAACAAATCATTTGAGTTGAGTTTTAACACCTTTCGCCAACAGTTTTTTGGAAAAGCCAAAACTTTTTTTTTTTTTCTTTGGGTTTTGGATTTTGAGTATGGTCTTCTCCAATATAATCAAGCTAATGAACTTTTTTGCATCTCATAATTTGATGCCACTCGACAGTGTCACCAATCAAGTCCATGTCACCGTGGTATGACCTTTAGATGACCTCAACCAAAAACAACATCCTCTTTTTGCCCTTGCACCAACTTCCATGCCGTCCTGTCAATTTGGTCAGACTGGCTAATGTCATACAGGATGACAGATTTCATCAATCCATAATTCAACAATCAGAAGCATGGCTTGAACCATCAACATACCAATCTTTGGTATCAAAGAGGTTAAAATTAATTCCAAAAATATAGATTCGGACGACCTAACCTCAGGTTAGTGGCTTTTGAAACACTTGTTTATTGTTTAAGAGTGAATAATCTTTATGTGCTCCAACCTGAGTAAATAGATATGATGGGGGCATCTCCAGCTTTCATATCTCATATATCTCAAAAGAACCCTATGATCCAACTAATCTACTACATAATTTGAGAGGCGTGTCACTTCACAGGGATGTCCATCACATCCGTGCTACCCTCCTATGACCTTCAGGTGACCTCAACAGATACCAACATCCTGGAGACAGTCATGCAGGTGATTATTATTATACATAAGCTGGTTATCAAGGTATTTCTTCCATATAATATTCTATGCAGCACTATAAAGCAGCAAGTAAGCATATAGGCTGTCATAACTAAGAGACAGAGTCTGCTGACGTCCGGAGATTCCATACAATAGTAGATATCTGATTTCTATTTGAGCACAATGGCGGGATGCATTGTGAATGTGGAATGAATGCACAAAATATATTATTAATCACTATACAACCCTTGAGACATTCCTTTTCTGTTGTTTTTGCGATTCATGAAGTGATAGCCCCTTTAATGATAATATATATAAGAATATATAAGAATATAAAATCAGTGACATGGGGCTGAACAGATAAAAGCAAGACACAGCATGGCACCTAATAATTCTGTGTTAAAATACCAATAATCATACAATGTGAATGACTGTCTGCATTTTGTTAATATTTATATTCATGAATTTGGTTTAAGACTCCAGAGCAACACTATTTGATTATGCCATGCTGCAAATCCACAGTTCGCTACTAACTCATAGCACAATACCTTAATTTTGGTCGAGAGCATCATTCATCTTTCAACGCCCATTCCTAAAAAGATCTTTTATGAATTCGTCGTCCAAATATTGAACCAAGGCAAAGTGCAAGTCAGCAAGATGTCTTTTTCACATGGGATTCCCCCTGGCAATGTAAAATAAAAAAGCCCTTTGTCATCATAAGTATTCTTGAAGATTTAAAAAGAGCAAGAAAATTGATTTGATTCTTTCCATTTACAATGAGATCAGGTCATGCAGATGACTCTATGAGCATTATTATCAACAACCACCGCTCTTTTTTCCTATGGTACTTACTCTTTCCTCTCCTTCTTGTTTAGAATAAACAGAAGATTGCTGTGCTACTGGGACAAACACAAGTCAGAACTCCCAAATTGTGCTCAGTTGCACATTTGACAGGACAAACCACATGCAATAATTTCATTTTTTTTAAAGTTAAATCAGAATATTCCAACAATTCATGGAAATCTTAATGCAATCTTATTATTAATTAAACTTTCAAGAGACCTTAATTAGCAGAGATTTAAATCAGTGTGACAGATCTTGTGAGAAGATCGCATTAAACCTCCCTTGTGACCTCCATAATTCTGCATTTGTTCTGAAATAAATGACAGCAGACAATGTCATCTGGTTAGGATAATGTTCTGTTTGTATCTCTTTTGAATTATCTTTTCTACGTAAATTTTTGATCAAGCAGATGCATACTTATCAGATGTTTGGAATTGGCTGCGTTGTACACCATCTTCACAGGAGCAATGAAGTTTTAATCTGAGATAATACGAGTAGACATATTTTGGACAAAAGGAAGGTAAACACACATTCGTATCACGAGAAGGGGTCTCATAATAGATGGACAAAAATGAAAAATCATCTTGAAATATTCTCTGAGGGTCCACTGGTCCGAGAAGTTGTTGCCTCTGCAGTCATGTCTCACGGTAACAACTCATCCCATTTTGAAAAGTGAGGAAGAAAAAATGGTTTACTCTGTGGAAATGAAAGGTTGAAGAGATGGGTTGCAACCTCCTCTGTTGACTTCAAACTTCAGCAGAATCGTGAGGTTGTTCTTACAAAATGAGAAAATATTTATCTTTACAAATCCACCAGGCAAATACCATCCATTGAAGTAGCAAAGGATGCCATTGTGCCTTCTATTATGCAGCATCCATGAAGTGAAAATGGGAAGCAATCGAAATGGCTGCCTGAAAAGAAGCACAGAACAAATTTCTCGTATTGTCCCTGAGATTCAGAAAAAACATTTCCGGTTCAGATGATGTTGTTTCTTAGAAGCGCAAACACCATGAATGGTTTTTCATGAATTTTGGAAATTACAAGGTGTGACAACTTTTTTAGACTGGTAGAGACTTCTCACAAGAAAATTATACATGTCAAAGTTATTTAGGTTTAAAAAAAACTCAACAACTACAGAGGCAATCTGCTATAATTACAAAATATTTGAAACAATGCCAGATTAGTAAGAAAAATCAATGAATTTTTAGTGCCAAGGGTCTTTCTCTGTGAAAAGATATTGCAATTTCAGCAAAAACATAATAGCAAAAAAATGTGGAGTTAGAGACCAAGTTTTGATAGTGCCCAAGAGTCAAGGTGGGACCCATCCTGTCACAAGCATCTGTCAGTCTCTCATTCAACTTGCCACTCTGCCAAAAAACTCGATCTTTTCTCCGGAGATTTGTAAGCCGTTTCTCCTCACTTTGGTGATGTTGCCATTTACAAAGAGTTCCAACTGGTGTTATGGGATCAAAGGGTGTTGCTTTAACTGTTTGGTTACCTACTTTGGAAAGTTACAACAGCCACCCCCTGAGAGAGTGCTTCTATGCATGCACATTAGGGTGTGGCTGGTGCCCCTCAAAAAAGAAAAAATTGGAGGAGACCCCTGTACCTCTTTTTGGTATTGTGGTTTGACCTAAGGGACATGCCTGAGAAATTTCATGAGAATTAATAAATGTTTACCTTGAGCACAATTCAGTTGAAGTTTCTTCGTGGTTTGCTACGATCGGAAGTCGCGGTATTGTATAACTTTGTCAATTTACATTTCACAACAATTAAACTTGTATGACTGGACAGGCCTCACTTAGAGCTTCATTTTGAATACCAACTTCAATTGTTTTGGATAATTTTATGCAGTACCAATTTTTTATTTTATTGCTTCTGGCGACCTTTCTCTTCTTGCCTATCAGATACCTGCAAAGCTGGGTCAATTTCAGGATATTTTACATCATAACTTATGAGAGTAAGACCCTGATCTTGATAGACATAAATAAAACTCATTTGATAACCTGGCATGAATTTACAGGTCTATGTGGTGCTTGTTGTGTATTTAAAAAATGCCGATGAACAAGATCACATTTTGAATATTGAAATTTTTGACATCTGTCCATATTAATGGCTGACTTTGGTACACTAAGTACAATATTTAATCAAATGTTATGTAGGCTAATGAGGTAACTAATGCTTATTTTTGTTCAATTGCTTTGTCAATCAACCATATTCTATAAGTGTAGTCTTTATTGTCTGTGCAACGTCAAGGACAGGAAATTAAAGGAGACTCCTCTTGCAAGCGTCAAGATGAGGATAGATCATTACTCAATTTCAAAAGTATTGCTGATCCTGTGCACACAGTTAACGAATTAATACTGTGGTGTATCTAAAAGTGCACCAGCTTATCATTAGGGAATATTGATAAATGACTGTCTTATATATAATGAACATCTTAACATTGGCTGGCTACCTAGGACTCAAATAAAACACAGGCTGTTACACAACAATGAGGTGAAAAATGTTTGAAACTGCTGTCCAACAATTATAAATCCAGTGATCCTATTCCCATTAGAGCTGGAATCAAACCCGGAGCCCAGCAAAAAGGAGACCCAGAGGATTCACTCCCCCTCAGCTTACCATATACATTGTGATGCCCGGTGTCATCTTCCTGGTATACCAACGCCATGATCTGTTATTTTGTAAAGTAATTCATGTTTTTAATTGTTTGTTATTTTGAATATTTATTTATGTGCCATGGTGTGTAAAAATAATCAGATTAGCAACAAAAGTTTTGGTTTTTTTAAATATGCAAGGTATTTCCCAAACGAGCACAGGATTATTAATTTTTTGTACTTTGTATCGAAGTTGGTACTCAAAATGAAGCTCTAATTAAGACAAGTTCAACCATGCAACTTTTATCATTGTAAGATCAATACTGACAAAGTTATACAATACCGCGGTTTGCGTTTATAAACAAAAACAAGAAAATTATAACTGCATTGTGCTCAAGGTAAGCATGTTCCCATTTCCCTTAAACTTTTCACACATATTATTTTGACCAAAACACAGTACCAAAATAAGGTACAGCTTGATCTGACAACCTTGGGGCATTGGCCACACCCTAATGCACATAATGCAACAAGTAGATAAGATAAAGCATAGGGGCATACACGGGTCCTTAATTATATATGTAGTGTCAAGTGTCGGGATTGAAAGGAAAAACAGATGTCCCTTGTCACTTTTTATGTAAACATAAATGATAAGGATTTAACTTTAAGATGTCACTTTTTATGGGTAAATCTGTTAGTGTCGGTCGTTTTTTGAGAGGGTCAGTGTCCCTGTGTCACTTTTTAACAAGGGCAGTGTCGCCATGTCGATTGTGTCGATTTTTACCCTTGTACATAATGTAATATATCTATGACAAATTTACTGAATGCCAGTGATAGCTATTCTGCAAGAGATATTGCTGCAGCACCAAGCTGCAATTGAAATTTGGTGCTTGGCAGCCTGGAATAAGTGCTTCCGTTCCTTGAGATAAAGCACATCATTATAAAAAAGGAAGATGATGAAAAGAGAAACCTCGATTATTCAGAATCAAATTGGTCTGAAAAAGCCAGAGGAATGACATGGCATTAAACCACTGTTACAGAGGAAAGTAATAGCATAAAATTGGTTTGTTCTCACAGATGATGATGAAGAGGCTTCTGTAAAATCACTGGCTGCCAAAGGCCACACATTGAGGCAGCAAAGGAGAATATTGTGCCAATGACAATCGCTGATGTGGAAACTGGATGCAATCAAAACTTCTGCCTGTGGCGATATGATCCAAGGTCTGCTGGAGAGATAGAAACAAGTCTGCCGCGTCATTGCTCAAGGAGTTTATGTCAGACTGTATGGCATATCTGTTCAGTGTTATTGCTGAATGAGTGACTAAATATAATTATCGTGTCAGAGCTAAGATATAGAGTCTGCTGACATATGGAGATTCCATACAGTAGTAGATATCTGATTTACATTTGGGCACAATGGTGGGATGCAATGTAAATGTGGAATGAATGCACAAATTCCATTATTAATCATTATAAACAAACCTTTGAGACATCGCCTTTCTCTTGCTTTTGTGATTCATGAAGTGATAGTCATTTTTCGTGATAATATATAAGAACTGATAAAAGCAAGACACAGCATGGCACCTAATAATTCTGTATTAAAATATAATCATGAGCAATGAGAATGACGATCTGCATTTTGTTAATATTTATATTCATGAATTTGGTTTCAGACACCAGAGCAATACTATTTGATTATGCCATGTTGCAAATCCACAGTTTGTTACCAACTAATAGCGCAATTCCTTAATTTTGGTCAAGAACATCATTTATCTTCCAACGCCCACTCTTTGCAATATCTTTTATGAATTTGTTGTCCAAATATCGAATCAAGGCAAAGTGCAAGTCTGCAAGATGTCTTTTTCACATGGAGATTCCCCCTGGCACTTGTAATTTAAAAATCCCTTTGTCATCAAAAGTATTCTTAAAGATTTAAAAAGAGCAAGTAAATTGATCTTTCCATTGACAATGAGATCAGGTCATGCAGATGCCTTTCTGAGCATTTCTATCTGCAACCACTGCTCTTTTAGGGGCTATGGATTTGAAAAAAAGATGGTATTCCACTTGACTCTGAAAAAAGTTTATTTTCATCTTCAGCTGGGAAACGGTAATGTTAAAAAAAGATTGTTGCTCCGCTGCACATGAATAAACTTGCTTGTCATAGCTTTGCAAGTGAAATAATAAGTGTGTGTGTGTGTGTTTGTTCTTTACGTCTCATCAGCACCTTGTTGGGCTATTTAGAGACATCCTTGGTTTGTAGCAAGGGAGTTAATAATTCAGTTGGATTGGTGTTTGGTAATTATTTTGTTTTTCCTGTCTTTGTCTTTGTGTTTGGTTGTCTTTCTATTTGTTCTTGTATCACTTTCGTAGCAACAAACAAAAAATCATGTTGAATCAAAACAATAAGAGCTCCATAAAAATCGTCAGTGAAATCATACTGAGTGACTAGATCAAGTACGTCTTTTTTTGTTGCAAAGGTGTCTGGTGGCCAACTGTACATCTTTTCTTTAGTTCGCTCCTTCAGTTTGGCACACATTTTGTCAAAGCCAGGCATTGGTAGAAGATATGCAACTGCCAGATTCAGGTATTTTTGTACAAACATTGGTCGTTGAATGTCTCCATTTGGTACTCTTCCTTGAAGGAAGCGGAGGGGATATTCTTTATAAGTGATCTGCTCTGGAGGTGGCTTGTCTTTTCTTTCGTCAACGGGTTGTCGTGCCTTTTCGTTAGTTTCTTTCTTTTGTTCTGCTTCCTTGTCTGGTGAATGGTCTTCCCTTACTTCCTCTTGACTCTCGGCTGTTTCTTCCTCCTGTGGATTCTCTGGACCCTCTTCTTTTTCTGCTTCCTGTGGAACCTCCGGAACCTGTTCCTTTTCTGCCTCTTCATCTTCTGCTTCCATGGATTCATTGTCGGGTGTTGTGCTTCTGTCATCATCTGAGTCTTCATTGTCCTCTTTTGTGTCTGTTTTAGTTGTGTGTTCTTCTTCCATTGCTACCTCATGAGGAGCTGTGGTGCCAGCTGATGGGTGTGGTTGTTCAAGGTCTGCCTGGGAAGTAGGCCGTTGTGTGGTGGAGGTTGTCTGTGGAGTGGATAAGTGTCTGTTTGTGTCTTCTGTGTTCTCTGTGTGTTGTTGGTGTGATCTGTTGATGCTGTGTTCTTCGAGTTGTAGCCGTCGTCTTGGGGTCGCATGATGTTGAGGTTGTGGATAACCCGCCATGTCCGCATAGCTGGGGATTCCTGCGTGCTGGTCCACAATCCTTCTCGCCTCTGGAAAAGATATCGCGTGGGTTGCCTTCAATGTGAGGATTTCTTTTTCTTTCGTCCATTGTTTACACGTTTTGCTGTAAGAGGGATGATCTTCCTTACAATTGACACAAAGAGGAGGGGATGAGCAAGGTTGGTCTTTGGATTGGATGTGGTCCTGGGATCCACAGTGGCCACACACTTCTTGTCGTTGGCACCACTTGCTCAGATGACCAAAACGTTGACATTTGTAGCATCTTCTTGGATTGGGTATATAAGGTCGAACCTTACATTGCTCCCAAATAACTTTAATGCTTTCAGGAAGAGTTGTGTCGGAAAAAGTCAAGATGAGCAGCTCTCGATTATCTCTCTGGGGGATTCTATGAAAATGAATAACATCAGTGAAAGTTTCAAACCATTCCTGTAAATCTTCGTCCGAGTTCAAGTAGCTAAGGGAGGAGAAAACCACTCCCTTTGAAGTATTCAAAGTCCGATGTGGCTCGATTATTGCCGGCGTACCTGCAATATCTTTCAGCCTGAGGAGTTTCCTAGTCTGGTCGTCGTTTCTGGTCTTAAATAGAACAGTTCCATCTCTCTGCAAGGTTGTCTCTGCAGGCTCACCAACTTCTTGAAGTATGGTCTTGTAGATGGCGAAGGGAGATAGCCTGGTTGATGGTTTGAACACTATGTATCTGTGTCGGTACTCTGACTTCCGTGTTGTCGTTTGTCGATTTAGAAGTTCCGGGTCGATGCAGTCATCCGAGGATGACCGCTGCCGTTTCAGTCTGGACTGTGAATTTGAAAGAGAATAGGCCATAGGATATTTGGTGTTTCATCCCCCATGCTCCCCACCCACCAAGGAGCCCAACAAGGGGAGACCAATATGGGTAGGGCTGAGCCCAGTACCCTAGTCCCAGGGATACATGGGGGATATACTCGTAGAAGGCTAGGTAAGAAACACAGCTGCAATCATATTTAAAAACATGGCCAGCATGTAGACTTGGTCAGAACCTTCTTTGATTGACCCATCAGCCATGGCCAAGTAGGACCGAAGTCCTAATGGCAACACGACAAGCCGATTGACTGGACCGGGCCAATCCAGCCTCCCGTCTAGGAGAAATCCAGGCCAAAGTAGTGTATTGTGTGGGAGGGACCAACTTAGGCCCACCCAACTCAACTACCAGGACCCCTTCATCCTCCGACACGGGTCGCAACCCACGGCAAACAGGTTGCCCCATTTCCGTCGGGGAGACGTGTGCTTGCGCACTGTCTCGTGTTGGCCACTAAGGATACAGGTCTTCACCTTAGTGTTACCACCCACCGCCACGGGGAGGCCCGAGACCTGCGGGGGCGAAATAATAAGTTCATTATTGGGTAAAATCCATAACTACACCCCTTCCAACTGGATTACCAGTGTCTCACCAGATGCTATATTCACTGATTAAACATTGAGACAATTGTTGCATTGGTATATGTTGGCAATTATGTGATCTCTTGTAGCACTAAATAGAACATATTTCTAATCAGCATATGTATATTGGCCCTGCAATGATTGTGGAGACTGACAAGTAGCATTCTCAGTTGGTAGGGCTTTACGTCCTGTATTTACACAGTGACTAGGCTTGGAAGGACAGGCAGAGACCACCGTAATGAGTTATTTTTAGACTATTGGCGTAAGATACGTCTTACATGGGTAATCCAAAATTCCACCCAGATATGACTTTCTCATTGCCTCACCACATTTTAAGTAAAGCACCATGGCATGATGAGTCTGCTCTTGCATTTCCTATCATCCATCCAGCCCTTCAATCCCCAAGGGGCTCAACTTTTTGTGTCCCCTTTTCAAAACAAAGTGGCGATCATGGGAGGGAACACTTATTCCAGGACACCAAGCGTCAAATTTCAATTGCTGCTTGGACAGTTCACATTATGAGACAAATTACCATCGAATGGCCCTCCAGAATGACTCAAGCTGACACAATATTATGTTTTACACAAGTTACATGGCTTTGCTTTTTGATGCCTGTCAATTTTCTAACGGACAAATGTCGTCCTTTGGTAAATGCTGACTTGACCTTCATATGACAAATCTTTCATTTGTCAGCACAAATAAGAGTAAAATACGGCTGGGAGGAGCTAACATAAAATGAAATGGTGACTATTGCCAACTTTGGATATTTTGCTGTAAAATAAGATCCTATTTGTATGACGAAGTACTGTCATTATCCTAATACTCCTCTTTTCCATAGTGATGCAGCGTTTTTTGTCCCTCAATCTCTCGGTGCCTGAGGATGGCTCATAAATTGGTAAAACCAATGTGCCGCACTGAGTTTGTTGACAGCATTTGATGCCTGTCCATTTAGTATTGTCTGACAATTCTCCTGCCATTGTCATGGCCTCAGTATCCACCTTCCTATGGTACTTACTCTTTCCTCTCCTTCTTGTTTAGAATAAACAGAAGATTGCTGTGCTACTGGGACAAACACAAGTCAGAACTCCCAAATTGTGCTCAGTTGCACATTTGACAGGACAAACCACATGCAATATTTATCATTGCCAATTATTAATTAAACTTTTAGCAGGGATTTAAATCAGTGTGACAGATCTTGCGAGAAGATCGCATTAACCCTCCCTTGTGACCTCCTTAATTCTGCATTTGTTCTGAAATAAAAGACAGCAGACAATGTCATCTGGTTAGAATAATGTTCTGTTGGTATCTCTTTTGAATTATCTTTTCTATTCGTACATTTTTGATCAAGCAACTTATCAGATGTTTGGAATTGGCAGGGATGTACACCATGCATCTTCACAAGGAGCAATGAAGTTTTAATCTGAGATAATAGACATACAATTGGACAGAACGAAGGCAAACACACGTTGGTATCACGACAAGGGGTTTCATAATAGAGGTAAAAAAATTAAAAATCATCTTGAAATATCCTCTGAGGGCCAACTGGTCTGAGAAGTTGTTGCCTTTGTGGCCAGGATCATCTCTCACTGTTACAACTCATTTTGAAAGTAAGAATGATAAAAGGGTTTATTCTGCGGAAATGAAAGGTTGAAGAGATGGGTTGCAGCCTCCTCTGTTGACTTCAAACTTCAGCAGAATCGTGAGGTTGTTCTTACAAAATCAGAAAATATTTATCTTTACAAACCCACCAGGCAAATACCATCCATTGAAGCAGCGAAGGATGCCATTGTGCCTTCTATTATGCAGCATCCATGAAGTGAAAATTGGAAGCAATCGAAATGGCTGCCTGAAAAGAAGCACAGAACAAATTTCTTGTATTGTCCCTGAGATTCAGAAAAACGTTTCCGGTTCAGATGATGTTGTTTCTTAGAAGCGCAAACACCATGAATGCTTTTTATTGAATTTTGGAAATTACAAGGTGTGACAACTTTTTTAGACAGGTTGAGACTTTTCACAAAAAATTATGCATGTCGAAGTTATTCACGTACCTAGGTTAAAAAAAAAACTCACCAACTGAGAGAGAGAGAGAGAGAGAAATTCTTTATTTACGTGAAATGGGCTCACATTCTAGCCCCCAGCCCTCTTGGGCTTACAATTCACTTCAAAAACAATAATACATCAAAATAACAGAATTTTCGTTGAATAATACAAATTTGAATTAAATTTGAAATGATTTGTTGATATACATATATACACATTAGTCCAATATGTAATAGCAATCCCAAAAAATATAAACTTTGTTCGAGTTATACTATTAGATATATAATTCAAACTCTTGAAATGTTAATTTTCATTAGGCCTATTTACATATTTACAAATATCATATTGTTAATTTGATGTCGACATATATAATTACAAGTATCGTATTGTTATTGGCAAGTATCGACAATTACGTAAATTAAACTATGTATACAAAGCACTTTGTCTTTTTTCAAAAGCGTTACATATAAAATTAGCTGTTTCTTTAATACAATCATCTTTCATCAGGAATTCAATTTTTCTGTCATCATTTAATAAGTCAAAAAAGAAATTAATTTGTCTTATCCTGTTGAAGAACTCAAATCTAATATCATTATAAAAGGGACAATGAAAGATAAAGTGCATTTCAGATTCAATGTAGTTGAAGTTACAAAAAAGACAATATCTGTATTCTATTGGAGTGTCTTGAAAACGTCCAGTTTCTATTCTTAATGGTAGAATACCGTACCTAAATTGTGATAAAAGGGCACGCTTTCTCCTATTTTGAATATTAATTACAAAATTTTCTACATTATAGCTCTTTTTAAAAATACTATAAAAGCGTAATTTTGGTACAACAGTGATTTCACTTCGCCATCTTTCACAATAATTTCTCTGTAGAATTTCTTTGGCATTCTTTATATTGATAAAAGTGTTATTTTCAAAATTTGTCAACATATTGATTTCTTCACAAATTAATTTGATTTCTTTACTCCAATTTTTGCATATTGACTTATCCCATACAAATATTTTCTTAACTATTCTATCATTCTCAATGTTCAATAATCTGTTCCATAATCGCAACATTTCTAACTTATGACGTGTAATACAAGAAATCCATCCCATGTCCCCATTAATAGCTAAATTTGGTGCAGATCTGTGAACTCCTAAAAAGAATCTTATGGCTCTGTTCTGGACAATTTCACTTCTTTTAGAAACATTAAAACCCCAAACTCCAGCTGCATAATCTAAAATTGGAACAATTCCTGAATCATATAATTTAGTATAAGTCTTATATCCAAAACCATTGTTTGCTTTGAATTTTGTACATAAACTTCCTAGTGCTCTGTTAGCTGAATTTGCCAGTGAATCAGCTGTTAATTCGAAGTTTAGATGGGTATCTAGAATTGTGCCTAAATACTTGTATTTTTCCACGTCACAAACTTCATCATCACCATAAACAAATTTGTAGTCTGATTTAGTTTGAGTCTTATTTCTGAAATGCATTATTTTTGATTTATCAATGTTAACTTTCATTTTCCATTTGCAACACCAGTTTTCAAGTTTACATATCATATTCTGTAAATCAGTCTCAGTCTCACTTATTAACACAATATCATCAGCATATAACAAACATTTCAAATTTGTGTCTCCAATTTTAACACCAATGCAATCATTGAACTCGTCCACAATATCATTTATAAATAAACCAAACAGAGTTGCTGACAAAGAATCACCTTGTCTTACTCCTTGATTAACTTCAAACCAATTGCTAATATATCCATTAACACAAACACCTGCATTTGCATCAGTATAAATACATTTCAATATATCAAGAAATTTACCAGATACACCATAATTCAGTAATTTGTGAAATAGCAAATTTCTATTTACTCTGTCAAAAGCTTTTTCAAAATCAACAAAACAAACAAATGTAGGTAATTTTTTAATTTTCCTATTTCTAATAATGGATGTTATACTGAAAATATGTTCTAAACATGACCTTTTCCTTCTGAAACCATTTTGTTCGTCTTTATACACCTTTTCATTCTCTGCAACATTTATAAGTCGATTGTTCAATACACCAGTAAAAATCTTATAAATTGTTGATAAGAGTGTAATGCCACGGTATTGAAGGGGAATTCTAGGATCAGAAAGCGAAGACTTGGGTATAGGCATAATGATTCCAAATTTCCAATATTCGGGGATGATGCATAAATAAAAGATTTTATTAAATAAAGAGGTTAAAGTTTGAATGGATATCATATTTTTTAGAATTTCATATGGTATACTATCAAGACCTACGGCCTTATCATTTTCTGTATTCATGACAATTTTGTGAACCTCGTATTCAGAAAATTCATGATTCAAACCGTCTAAACCAATTGTAACATTTCTTAAATATGACAGATTATCAGTTACTTCTTGATAAAAGTTCTCATCAAAATTACAATTAACCAAATTATCATTATATAATCTATGATAATCATTTTTCCATTTGTTCATTACAGCATGATGTGAATTAACTACATTTCCATTTTCATCATAAATTTCAAAAGGAATACAAAATTTCTTTTTAGGACCAAGATTTTTCAATAGTTTCCAAAATTCATTTGGATCTTTGACAGAAATATTTTCAATTTTTTCCAAGTTTTCCTTTTTAAATTTCCTCTCTAGTTTTCTATACGTTCGATCAAAATTATTTTGAGCATCATAAAAATCAAGTCTTTCCTCCCTTCTGTTATTTTTTTGTTCTTTTAAGAAAACATCTTCTTTTTCTCGCAAGATATTCCATAAAGATTGCAGTTCATCACACCAAAAAGGTTTACAACATTTTTTTAAACCTTTTTTCTGATTTGGTAATATCTTCTTTTTTTTAAAACACTTGTCCATTTCTTGATAGTAAATTTCACATAGATTAGCATACACACTATCTATATCATTGAGATTTGAACATTGTTCAATTTTTACTAAAATATAATGAAAATCAAAATTTACTTGGTTTGATGAAAGAAATTGTTCAGGAATATCAGTTATTTGAAATCGCTTAAAGTAAGTATATGGTACGTGATTAAAAATATCATCACTTGTTATATCAATGGAATCAGGAGTGTGTATTGTTGACAGATCTATTACTGGTATTCTAACAGTTATGTTTAGTAATGAGTGGTCAGGAATACAACCAGATATATCAGCATTTTGGATATTACATACATCTTCAAATATATTTTTAGAATTAAGTACTTTAAAAGCTACACAAGTATTAAAGCTGTCAATGGATGTAATAAAATAATCTACAACAGATTTCCCTCTGGTAGAAATAAAAGTATAATTATCATTTTCATTATTCAAACGTCCATTTATAACACACAATTTGTTTTCCAACAAAAATTCAATCAAAGCTTCACCGTGTTTGTTTGATATTTTGTCTAGATTTTTCCTTTCTGGTACATTGTCTAACACTGATATAATATCTTGCTTGGATCCAATTCTAGCATTAAAATCACCACACAAGTACACAGAATCACATTCATCAGCATTTTGGTAAATCACATTTGTAATAAATTCAAAGAATTCTTCCGCATTTCTACCCCATGGGGAATTTTCAGGTGGTAAATATACAGCAACAAATAAAAATTTATAAGAAGTATCCTCATGTGAAATTATAAATACTGAGATACCTTCAAGAATACCTTTGCATTCTATCTTGAATTTGTTTAAAAAATGACAGCAATTCCACCAAAGTTACGTCTTGAATTGACATGTCTATGAGTTCTATTATTACAATATGTTTCATATCCAGAAATTTCAATTTTATCATTTGGTTTCAGATGTTTTTCAATTAAAACTAATATATCAAAATTCAATTCATTAATAATGATAATAAAATTGTCACTCTTTCTATCTGTCCATCCATTTATATTCCATGATGCAAAATTTAAATCACAAAAAGAGGGCTGGGGATTGTCCTAATGTCTTTGGTTCCAAAAGTTGTTTCTAAGGGGGCGATCATCTTGACGGTAGGGCATGTGGTGTTGGTGTAGATTGTTCTGGAATGGGCGATCGTTTTGGAGAGGGCGCATGTGCTCGCGATTTGTTTCGTTTTCTAGAAATTGTTGGCCATGTTCTTCTTTTTCAAGCGTTGCGTTGTTGGGCATGGGGGGTGCTGATGGTGGGACATAATTGTTGTATCTGGGCCAGTTGTTTTTCACGAGTCTTCCGTTTCCAGTAATGAAGTATTCGTTTCCGTCGGGCAGTATGTCAAGTATCGTTCTCAAATTTTGCTCCATCAGTCTCTCTGCATGCGGTTTTGATGATCTGATGAATACTTTACTAAATTCGGGCGAATTTTTGATGTTCTGCTTCTGCCTCAATATTTGTACTTTATCTTCCACCGAGTTCAATTGAACTTTGACTAGTCCAGGTTTTTTCAACATACCAAATCTGGTCACTTTCGGGGGTCCTTCCTTCATTCTCAACACACGGACAATTGGCACATTCACTGCGAGGTCACGTCTTATCATTCGTGTAACTTTGTCTTTCAAAATGTCAATTGTTTTGTTTTCATCATAGGGAACGTTGTCAGCGATGATAGTGTTCACAGGATCGAATTCTAAGCTTTTCATTTGGAAATTGTCAATTTTGTTCACTTTTTCTTCGACACTATTTAATCGTTGAGCAACTGCTCCTACTTCTTTGTCTACGTAGTCCATGGCTTCTTTAAATTTGTTCTCAAAATGAATTTTCAATTGTTCAATTTCTGAGGCATTTTGCTATAATCACACAATATGGGAAGGAATGCCAGGTTATCAAGAGAAATCAATTTCCTTGACACCAGTGAATTTTTTAGTGACATGGGCCTTTCTGTGTAAAAAGATACATTGCAATTTCAGCAAAAACTTGACAGAAATTGTGGAGTGAGAGACCAAGTATTGACAGTGCTCAGGAGTCAAAGCTGGGACCCATCCTGTCACCAGCATCTGTCAGTCTCTCATACAACCTGAAAATCTCCTTCCTGCCACTCTGCCAAAAAATCAATCTTTTCTACGGAGATATGAAAGCCATATCTCCTCACTTTGGTGATGTTACCATTTTGAAACCATCCAACTGGTGTTCCGGATCAAGGTCATTGCTGGGAATGGTTAGTTCCCAACTTTGGAAAAGTGACAACCACCAGCCCCAGAGAGATTGCTTCTATGCATGCACATAATGCAACAATTAGATAAGATGAAGCATAATTTAATGTATCTATGACAAGTTTACTGAATGCCAATGATAGCTATTCTGCAAGAGATATTGCTGCAGCACCAAGCTGCAATTGAAATTTGGTGCTTGGCAGCCTGGAATAAGTGCTTCCGTTCCTTGAGATAACGCACATCATTATAAAAAAGGAAGATGATGAAAATGGAAACCCCAATTATTCTGAACCAAATTGGTCTGAAAAAGCCAGAGGAATGACATTAAACCACTCTTACAGAAGAACTATCCAGCAAGTAATAGCAGAAAATTGGTTTGTTCTCACAGATGATGATGAAGAGGCATCCGTAAAATCACTGGCTGCCAAAGGCCACACATTGAGGCAGCAAAGGAGAATATTGTGCCAATGACAATCGCTGATGTGGAAACTGGATGCAATCAAAACTTCTGCCTGTGGCGATATGATCCAAGGTCTGCTGGAGAGATAGAAACAAGTCTGCTGCTTCATTGCTCAGGGAGATTCTGTCAGACTGTACGGCAGATAATTTCTGTATCTGTTCAGGGTAATTGCTGAATGTGTGACTTATTTTATCATATCATATCATATATTGTATAATGCTATATTGGCATCAGGATTCAGCATCAGAGTATTAGTTGGTGGTTCACAAACTCAGAAGATTTAATTTATGTTAGTTGGTGGTTCACAAACTCAGAAGATTTAATTTATATGAAGTGTCAAGAAAATGAAATAGGGATGAGAATGAGAAGAACAACCTCAAGAAAAATTACGTAACATCTTAAAACTGTTGCTAGATCACGCATAATAACAAATATAAAAGTAAAAATACAAAGGTGAAAATGATACAGTTTATGGAGCACAGTGTACAGCTTTATACCAGAAAATGGCAGAATAGCATATCAAAAGTGGCTGAAAGCATTGCCACCAACAGATGAAGTCTTTCTGACAGTCCCTTGCGTGTTTTCATGGCTGACCTAGACTCACAATCCTTGGTGAGAATCAAGAGTCACTTGTTTGTGTGTCCAAGAGATTGCCAGTCAGGTGAGACTGACGTGAAGGCTCTGACAAGTACTCCGGCCGGTAATTTTTTTGCTTTGGTGTCTGGCTTACTTTTCTCAATTCATTAACCACATGCAGGAATTGTGACTGTCTTGCAGACATGACATTTGTAAGGACACAAGCACCACATTTTCGCTGACAAGTGTATTTGTATCAGATAGATGATTTTAAGTTTATTTGAGTCTCACATCACCAGTACAAGAAAATACACATAAAAAGATTTCGATGATCCATTCTCGGAGAATTGAGAGGCTATTTAAAGGCTTATTAAAATTTTGTTATTCTTTAATTATTGAATAAAAACATGTTATTCTCATTGATTAAAAAAAACATTCCATTTTTTTTATATGAGTGTGTTAAAAAAATTCATTCTTTTGATATGAAGATGTTATATATCAAATTGGTGTTATATTAGGGTATAAGTTAATATAAGCTGCGGGAAGATGGAGCTTGTGTTAGGATGAAAGCGATTTTGACATTTTGAGAACAACATGCAACAGCTAATTTATGCCAATGCTGTGTTGATCTAAAACATTAAACGAAGGATTGGAGGTTTCGAAACACTGGATTAAATATGTAAAACCTATAGTAAATGAAGCACAATGGGTGATAATATTTCCCCAAGTATATCCTCTTCCTGTACTACTCATGATGGCATATATCAGTAAAATTGGCATGACGACATACAGACACAACAATGCCTTATTACATTTAAACAACTTTCTGTGAAATACAAGTAGAACTTTCTTCTTAAAGTATAGCTAGGAGAATGTTGAGGTCGTGTACATTTTCTCATGATGGCTGGAATAAAGACAAGCAAATAAGGAGACTGAGTGGGAGAAAATAATGAGCAGGTCACCTCCAGGGCTCTTAAAGAGGGTGCAATTTCCGCAGAGGAAGCTACTCCTTCTCTCTCGGCAAAGATTGCAGAGCCAATTAATGCTGGATTGGGAAGATGTTGCAGTCTGCCGAGTCTAGTCTTCTGACATAAGGGACTGGCTTACTACCACAGCATTTAACACATTAGAAAAAGGGCCATCCTCAGGTCAAAGGTTTACACTTTGATACATGTATAGGTTTACACTTTGATACTTGTATAAGAATACAAGCAAAAGAGTCCCTTAAAATATAATACACAAAAAGTCACAATTTTGTAAAACTGCATGAAAAATCCAGTTATTACACTTAATTTCTCTTGCCTGATTTTCTGCTTTTGTGCGATTTCACAGAAAGTTAACTGCTGCTCAATCTCTTGCCATAACTTCTGTCATTAAATTCCTATTGTGTTCTCCTTTCTGTTGTTCAATAACTATCAATGAAACAAAAATGCATTTTTGCAGGTGTACAGTGTACACGCTGGCCTGCTTCAAGGTGATTACAGGTATTAATTCCAAAAGATAGAAACTTTTTTCAAGTAACTCGTCCAACCAGAAGTGCCGGAGGACTGCTGACACAGAATGAGTTTTGTCACAAATGGCTCAATACAAGTATGGAGGAAACATGGCTTACAAAATTTCCGGAGAAAGATTGATTTTTTGGCAGAGTGGCAGGAAGGAGATTTTCAGGTAATATGGGAGACTGGCAGATGCTGGTGACAGGATGGATCCCAGCTTGACTCCTGCTGTCAACACTTATCTGTCACTCTGCATTGTCTTGCCAAAATGTTTTGTTGAACTTCGATAATGCAGAGGAAACATTTTTCTCAGAACATTGCACTGTTTCCAATGACAGTGGATTCTTGGTTGGTCCTAATTTTGGGACGGCAGCAAAAAAAAACTCAGACAAGATGTCCTTTTCCCGTGAAAATAACTCTAAACTCTGCTTCAGAAGAATTAGAAGTCATGTAGGCAGAAGTTTTGATTAATACCTTTTTTCACCAAAAAAGCCTTTACACCCTGTAACACAGGTAGCTCAGGTGAGAAATACGAATGGCCCATCAAAGAAAATGGCTCAGCCAAACTCACGAGAAATCAGTATTCGTGCCTCAACGAAATGTTTATACCTCAGTTGGAAACTTCTTCTGAATCTTGTTGAGAATAAAATAGGAGAAATTTGATGTTTTGCGCTTTCTTTCTGACTATGCTAACATTTATCTTGCAGACAGCAGTTTTGAACTATACCTCTTCTATATATACCAGCTGTGTCCCATAAATAGGCACAGACCAAAGCCTAACTGAGTTGTGTGAACTTGTGTCTTTACTTGTCTCTAGTAAATTCAAAGGTGCCACATTCTGACTAAGCCTGCTAGCATAAATTGCATAATCACTTTTGAATTTGGCTAATAAGAGAAGTTCTAACAAAGGTCACATTTGTGAGAACTTCTCTGATAGGCTGGGTGCAAAAGGGGCCTACTTTCTGTTCAGATGAAATTATTAGGATCAGTCTGAGGGTGTTACCTTTGAGTTAACTAAAGACAAATAAAGACAGGATTCTCTTAGGTTTGGGCTTGTTCACAATGGTTTTCTGCCAGATGCCTAAAGATCCATATTTGGTTTAAACATATTTATTCATTTACTGTACCGACGAGCCATATTTTGAAAGAACAACCTCATGATTCTGCTTTGAGTTCAACTGAGGCTTAAAACCATCCATCCAACCTTTCATTACCACAGACTTAACCCTTTTTCAACCTCCTTTTTCACAATCAATGAGTTGAACAGGGAAAGAGGATGCTTATTCCTCACCATCAAGCATCAAATGCCAATTTCAGCGACAAATTACACCAGATGGCCCTCACAGATGATCCAAATTGACACAAAGTATTTTCAAGGTAAGTTACATGGTTTTGCTTTTCATTGACTGTCAGTTTCCTGACTGAGACGTGCTGGTGACAGAACAGATCCCAGCTTGACCTCTTCTGTCAACAGACTCAACACTCTGCACTGATGGTTAAGCTGCATGGCTAAAACAGTAATGAGTCACACTGACAGCCAGAAAAATCTGTAATGGAAACATGAGAACTTTATGAGCTCTGTTTTCTTGTCAGTTGTCAATAGGCCCATACAGCCATGGCTGTAAATTAGCAATATTTGAGATATGCCACTATGGGACTATCGGTATGTCATAAAAATAGAGCAAATACCAGTTCAATCTTCAACAATATGTGATATGACAGTCAGAACACAGTACTATGTGTTCCCAAACAAATTGTTTCTACTCAATACCCCAAACTTGTGTCAGTATCAAAACTTATGTATCTTTAGAAGTAGCCAAATTTTCTTGGAAATATTCTGTTACCTCATATCAATGCAAGGTATTGTTAATAAGCACATATAATGGCACAGCATCGCCCATGCCCCGCATGTTTTATCCTATGTTTATCCAGAACCATTGACCTAGATTTCCACCTGACAGCTGCTTGAATTTTGTGCTCTTGAATTTTGTAAAATACCACAAAATTGGATTATTGTTTGAGGATTACAATAACCAAGGAGTTCTGTGAACATTCTATGGACAGTTCTACAGTGAAGTTTTGTTGAAAATTGTTCAGGAAAGTGACTTTATTTCTGTTTTTTGCTTCGATTTGCCCCATTCCCTTGATTATCACCCAGGGTAAGGGAGGGGGGGAGTCATTGAAGCAAAACAGAGACATTCTTGAATTCCTGAGTCCAGAGGTGTGAAACACTGTGAACAACATCACCCCTCACAGGGTGTTAGAACTGTTTCAATGGACAACAAAGAGGGCATTGACCTAGGTGAGAAGGTTGGGAAATCCCCTATGGAAGATCCAGAACACAAAGAAAAGGATCCACAGTACAACATTGATGGTTCTCTTGTCTTTGTTGATGATGAGACTCTAAGTGAGGAAGGCCTTACTAGTCAAGGAGATGGCTCCGGTGTTGCTCATAGTCCCAAAGATGCAACTCAGCTTGGTGATGCTGATGCAGCAAATCTTGGTGGAACTGATAATCCAAGTGGATCCAATCCCGGTGAAGCAGGTCATGCAACAACTGCAGAAGAACAAGCCAAGGAGGAAACACCAAATGAGTCATCCAATGTGAAGGAGGATGAAGATGAAGATGCCCGCATAGATGAGTCACATGATGAGGAGACCATCTGCCACTCGAAATGCCTCCATAAAACAACAGAAGGTGTCAACTTAAAGTTCATTCAGTGTGCTCTTTGTACAATATGGTTCCATATTGACTGTGTTGGCATCCCTCAAAAGGACCTCAAAAAGACGAAATTTTGGCCTTGTCCAGACTGCAGAAAAGTGTCCCGAAATATACATCAACTGCAAGTCTCCATTGCAAGTTTGTCAACCCTCCTGGGTGGATTGTGCAATTCAGTTTTGGAATTGTCTGCGAAAAGCAGCTCAAATGGAGACAGTGAGAGGTCCCACACACTTGAAATGTTGGCAGCTAAGGTCGAAGAGTGTGAAAAACTCAAGGCTGCAAATGAGAGACTAAAGCAAGCTATCAGTTCATCTAATATGTCTGATTGTGTTTCGGAAAGTGATCCAGAAAGCGATGCAGAACCCAGTGAAGGTGCTGAAGTCCCAGATGTCCAGGAAGTGAAGGGTCATCTCTTGATTGGAGATTCGCTTATTCGAGATGTGAGTCCTACTGGCGATGACATTACAGTGATGTGCATGCGAGGCGCAAAATATACGGACATTCTGGCGAAACTGAAACAAACAAAAGTACACTACAATAGCATAGCTATTGTATGTGGTACCAATGATATCGCTACAAAAATGGATATCGAAAGGATCACAGAAAACTTACAAAGTCTGTTAAATGTAGCGAAATGCAAGTCAAACTCTGTGAGCATCAGCAGTATTCCTCCAAGACTTGACCAGAAAGTTACAGCGCAGAAGCTGAACAGAATGAACGAAAGACTTGCCATTCTCTCTGAGGCCGCAGGTGTAGACTTTATTAATAATGATATGAACTTCAAGTTCATGAATGAAATACCAGATGAGACATTACTACTTGCTGATGGAATTCACTTGACTTCCACCGGTGTTACCCGTCTGCTACAGAATTTGAAACTTCAAAACTGCACAAAGTGCGATATCCCAAGTCATGAAAGCCATGAGAAAAACAGTCAAAATAAGGTTAAAGTAACAATTCCTGAAAAAAGAAAGAAGCTGCACACTAAGTCGAAAAATGGAGTTACTTTATTTTTCGGAAAGGATTCCATCTTCAGCAATTTACACACTGAGACTCCGATTTGCATTGATGGAAAAAATTTTCAATGCAACGAACAGTATTATACTTACCTGATGGCCAAATTCTTCAAGGATGATGATGCTGCCCGCAGATCCCTGATGATCGAAGATCCATACGAGTTAGTGAAGTTGCAGAAGGAAATTAAAAACGTTGATCGTACAGCATGGCTCCCGGAAGCAGAACGTATCTTGTACTTGGCTAACCTGACCAAGTACTCGCAGAATTCCAAGGCGAGGGAAGCGCTCCTAAACACCGGAAATGACTTGATTGGCGAAGCCTCATACAGTCGAACTTGGGGTATCGGCGCCTCCATACATGATCCACGATCCATGAACTCGAACTGGTCCGGTAGAAATATCATGGGAAAGATTTTAATGAGCATTCGGGATGCTCTTTATGACAATCAGAATGATCGAAAGGAAGAAAGAATTTCATTGAAGATCACGAATCCGAGATCATCCCAGTCCACTCACAACAGATCATGCTGGTTTTGTGGCGAAACCAACCATATATCCAGAAACTGTAGACACGGTCAGGCAATTCAGTGTAACACTTGTTTGTCAGTGGGGCACAAAGCCAAGTTCTGCTCCTACTGTTAGGTAGTGGGCCATGATGGAAGAGCCGACTTTGTTGAAACGCAAGGTGATGCTCAAAATACAAAGACTTTTATTGATAAAAATGAACAATTGAATAATCAAATTTTGCACTGTGAACATATTTTAGAAAATGATTTTAACATGCTAAATTGCTCAATTGAAAAATGTGAGACATTTGAAGCTGAATGTGATTTAGTTAACTCTGTAAATGAGAATGATGTTAGCAGTAAAACTGTTATTTGTGATACTCCTGGTGGTGTAACTTGTGATGCTCCTGAAAGTATAACTTGTGTTACTCAATGTGTAAACACTAAATTCTGTACTTGTAAAAAATGTAAATTCTGTGTTACAAATGAAAATCATACTACTGACTCCATGAAAAATGTACATTGTGGTGTAACTGAAAATGATGATAATGTGACAAGTAAACTTAAATTAGGAAACCTTAATGTGAGAAGTTTGTGTAACAAGATAGAACAATTTTCTTTATTTCTCAGAGATAATCACTTTGATGTCATAGGTGTGAATGAAACATGGTTGGATAGTTCTATTGATGATTCTGAAATTAAAATACCAGGTTTTTCAGTTGTAAGGAAAGATCGAAATAGACATGGTGGTGGAGTATGCTTTTATATAAATGATAGGATTCAATACAAGGTACAGGATAACATTGGTAATGGAATTGAAAGTTTATGGCTGTCAATCAAACAGAAAAACCAACAAGATCTTTTAATAGGTACTATTTATAGACCACCAAATTCTGCGAAGGTTTATTATGAAAACATCTCAAATGAAATACAGAGGGCAAAAGATCTATATGATAATATTGTTGTAATGGGTGATATGAATTTCGATTATATTTTGGGTCCTAATTTATCTCAAAACCCGATTTTTAATTTGGAATCAATGTTTGATTTGACACAGCTGATCAAAGTGCCAACCAGAATCACTTTGAAAACAAAGTCATTACTTGATGTTATTCTGACCTCAAACTGTGAACGACACTCTAATACTTGTGTTATTGATGTTTCTATAAGTGATCATTGTTGTGTTTATACGGAGTATAACACAACAATCAATTTAAGAAGAAACTGTCATAATGAAATCACTTTCAAAGACTATAAACACTTCAATGCAGATGCTTTCAACAAAGAACTCAGTAATTCTCGGTTTATCACTGACACAGTTTTTGAAAATAATGAACTTGAAGATCGATGGAATTTATTTATGACAACCTTCCTTGAAATAAGTTCAAAGCATGTTCCATGTAAGACTGTTAGACTAAAAGACAGGTACAGTCCTTGGATTTCGAATGAAACTCTTAAAATGATCTACAGAAGAGATTACCTTAAACGCACAGCTGTTAAAAACAATGACAACTTGTTATGGAAACAATATAGAAGTTTGAGAAATTCTATAACTAAGAAAATTAAGTATGATAAGAAGGAATACTATAAAAATAAATTAGATGAATGTGGAAATAATCCAAACAAAGTATGGAAAATTATTAACAAAATTACAAATAGCAGAAATAGTGACAATCCCCCTAATGAATTAAATGCTGATATCTTCAATGAATATTTCAGCACTATTGGAGAGAATATTATAGGGGAAAACAGTAGTAAACCAGAAGATCTCCCTTGGAAAAACCCGCCTTGTCAATTTAACTTCAAATTTGTACCTGTGAATGAAGAATGGGTAAATAAAGCTCTGATGAAGTTGGGTACTGAATCTAATACAGATGTTTTAGGCTTTGATTGTAAGCTGCTCAGACTCAGTCATGTTGTCATATCTCCTATATTATGTAAATTTTTCAATGCTTCTCTGATGACTTCGAAAGTAGTTAATGATTGGAAGATGGCTAGGGTCACCCCTGTTTTCAAAAGAAAGGGAGACACAGCAGATAAGAGCAATTATAGGCCAATATCTGTCATAGGTCATATTGCTAAAATATTTGAAATGGTTATACATAGTCAGCTTTTAGAATATTTTCACAAAAATAACTTAATTAGCATTGATCAATCTGCTTATCTAAAAAACCATAATACACAAACGGCCTTACACAGAGTAATAGATGATTGGACTGACAATGTTTGTAATAACACTCTTACTGGAATTTGTTCTTTTGACATTAAAAAATGCTTTGACACGATAGATCATCAATTGTTATTGAAAAAACTCTGTCATTATGGAATTTTGGAAAATGAGTTAGCTTGGTTTAGATCTTATTTAACTGATAGAAGTCAAGTTGTTAAGTGTAATAATAAGCTGTCAGATAAAAGAAACATACCAGTAGGCGTTCCCCAGGGGTCCACCTTAGGGCCACTTTTGTTCATTATTTTCATTAATGATATAAGTCAGAATGTCGGTATAGGTACAGCAAATCTGTTTGCAGATGATACGTTAATCTATTGTGATGCTTCTAATATACCTGAACTTAATGAAAATTTGCAAAACTGTGTTAATGAAGTTGTCGGTTGGTACAAGCAAAATAATATCGTTATTAATGCTGAAAAGTCCTGTTGTATGGTTGTACGATCAAAAAAGAAACCTGTTAAAAATGATTTTAAGATTTTTGTAGATAATTGTGAAATTGCTCTGGTTGAATCAATGAACTATTTGGGTTTGGAATTAGAAGAAACTCTTACTTGGAACATATATTTACGTAAGTTGTGCAAGAAACTCTCATTTAAGATTTCTAAGCTATGCAGGTTAAGTAATTCTTTACCAAAGGATTTACTTCTGAAAATTTATAATTCCATGATACAGCCAAATATTGATTATGCCATCTCAGTTTGGGGCTGTACAAGTCAAACAAATCTCGATCAAGTACAAAGATTACAAAATTATGCTGCAAGAATCATTGAAAGAAATTTTGATTATATTAACTTTCGAGGTTTACAACTAGTTCATAAATTAGGATGGATGAATGTAAGAGAACGTTTCTTCTATTTTCAAATCCTTCTCATATTTAAGTGCATACATGGATTGGCACCTGATTATTTAATGAATAATCTGATTATGGATATTGATGTTAATAATGTAGAAACCAGAAAGCATTCAATGAATTTGTATTTACCCTTACCGAATAACGAATTTCATAAAAGTATGTTGTTTTATAGAGGAGCATCAGACTGGAACAAGTTACCACCCCATCTGAAAGATTGTTATAATATTGATATTTTTAAAAGACTGTTAAAGAAATACATAAAAGACAAAAGAGTTAATTCATGATTGTTTTCGTATCATGTATTGTTAGTGATTGTTTTTAAATAATTGTGTGTTAACAGATTTTACCAATGTTTTATTTTCGTCACCTTTAAGTGAATGGTTAGTGTTTTTTTATATATATTTATGAGACTGTGATTTTATTATTGTTGTGAATATTTATTATACATTTTAAGGGCTTTGTTGAAAAACAGTTTTTAGATACTGAACAAACTACCCTTGTAAAATATTTTTGAAATAAATAAAATAAAATAAAATCCTATCCGTTAGCCAGTTTATCCCGTTCGTTTATCCTATCCATTTATCCTATCCATTTATCCTCTCCGTTTATCATATCTGTTTATCCTATCCGTTTATCCTATCCGTGTATCCTACCCGTTATCCTGTTTATCCCGTTTATCCTATCTATTTATCCTATCTATTTATCCTATCTGTTTATCCTATCTGTTTATCCTATCCGTTTATCCAGTACCCCATAAGCACTGGTTCATCCCATTTATCCTGTTTATCTTATTTATTTATCCTATTTGTTTATCTATCTGTTTATCCTATCAGTTTATCATATCAGTTTATCCTATCCGTTTATCCTATCCATTTATCCTATCCGTTACCCTATCCATTGACCCTATCCATTTAACATATCCATTTATCCTATCCGTTATCCCGTTTATCCCATTTATCCCGTTTATCCTATCCATTTATCCTACCCATATATCCTATCCGTTTATCCTATCTGTTTATCCTATCCATTCATCCTATCCGTTTATCCTATCCGTTTATCCCATCCGTTTATCCTATCCATTTATCCCATCCGTTTATCCTATCGGTTTATCCTATCCGTTATCCTGTTTATCCCGTTTATCCTATCCATTAATCCTATCCGTTATTCTATCCGTTTATCCTATCCGTTTATCCAGTAACCCATAAGCATTGGTTCATCCCATTTATCCTGTTTATCCTATCTGTTTATCCTATCTGTTTATCCTATCCGTTTATCCTATCTGTTTATCCTATCCGTTTATCCTATCTGTTATCCTATCCGTTTATCCTATCCGTTTAACATATCCGTTTATCCTATCCGTTTATCCTACCCGTTTATCCTACCCGTTATCCTATCTGTTTATCCTATCCGTTTATCCTATCCGTTATCCCATTTATCCCGTTTATCCTATCCGTTTATCCTATCCGTTTATCCTATCTGTGTATCCTATCCATTTATCCTATCCGTTTATCCCATTTGTTTATCCCAGCCGTTTATCCAATTCGTTTATCCTATACGTTTATCCCGTTTATCCTACCTGTTTATCCTACCTGTTTATCCTATCTGTTTATCCTATCTGTTTATCCTATCCATTTATCCTATCCGTCTGTCAACCCATCTATCCATTAAGCCATCCGTCAATCCATTCCTCCATCTATCTATCTATCTATCCTGTCTGTTTATCCTATCCGTTTATACTATCCATCTATCCTATCTGTTTATCCCAGCCATCTATCCTATCCATCTATCCTATCTGTCTGTCAATCTGTCTATCCATCCGTCTATCTATCATTCAATCCATCCGTCAATCCATTCATTCATCTATCTATTTAAGTTTCTATTTATCCTATCCGTTTATCCTATCCGTTTATCTCGTTCGTTTATCCCATCCGTTTATCCTATCCGTTTATCCCATCCGTATATCCTATCCGTTTATCCCGTTTATCCTACCTGTTTATCCCATCTGTTTATCCTATCCGTTTATCCTATCTGTTTATCCCATCCGTCTATCTTGTCCGTCTGTCAACCCATATATCCATCAATCCATCTGTCAATCCATTCCTCCATCTATCTATCTATCTATCCTGTCTGTTTATCCTATCCGTTTATACTATCCATCTATCCTACCCTACTGTATATCCCATCCATCTATCCTATCTGTCAGCCAATCCGTCTATCCATGCATCTATCTATCTCACAGGCATTACAATCATTTTGAGAAAAACAGCTTGTCACTGCACTTATTGAATTTATATACAAGGTTGGCAACTCCTGGTTTGAGAATTCATGCTCTTGCTTGAGACAGCATTACAGCAGGAATTCTCAAACCAGGAATCTTGAGGGAGTTGCCAACCTTGTATGTATTGTATACAGGATACGTTTAGCAATGTCAGCTTTTTGTAAGAAATTGTAATGCCTGTGATCTATCTATCTATCTATCTATCTATCTATCTATCTATCTATCTATATGTCTATCTTTTGTTAACATGAGTGTATATTATAACCAGTATCTTATTTACATAAATATAAAACAGATTTATATAATATATAGTAAGTTGCCCATAGATTGGAGGGAAGAGAATAGAATAATATGAAATAGATACAATATAAGCCCGTGCTACCTGTATAATTAGTTGGAAAGATGCATGAACTATACTCAGATGCAGGAATTGCTGAGTTTCCCAGAAATAGAATGTGGTGCAAAGGGAGCAACTGGCAAAGGACTTGCAGGTGCTGCCCTCTTGTGTAATTTATGTGAATGAGTTGCTGCTTGCAGTGGCCATTCTGTGTACTAAAACTCACCCTGTGGAAGGGAAAATGGCCACCACAATGCAGGCTTTGTGGACCTTGATAGCCTCTAAAACTGATAATAGTAAATTTTCTAATATTGAATTAAACTGAAAATACCAACCGTTGTGCACATCTACAATGGTATCAATGTCTTATGCATATGATAAGAACTTCCAGAGTGGGCTGGTTGAGGCCACAGCATTGGTTGTTTCACCCCTTCAGTAGATTTCAGCACTAAAGCATAATCGCCCTATGCATAGCATAGCATGGGCGATAATTAACTTCAATCGAGAGAGTATACTGCAGATAATGGAGCTATAACATCAGTGCATGATCATAGGAAAATCTACGACCCTTTTCATACCTTCATATCGGATTAGTTAAATGATTACCAGAACTGATCACCATCAGCTCTTTTAACTGCAAGATAAGTATCTAACAATTTATAGTACATTGATAAAATTGGTAACAATAATTAATCTATTGAAAACACATTGGTTAAATGGTTGCAGCTAGCACATTCTTAGTCCATTAATTTAGAATGTAAGTCTGCTATTTTGGGTGTTCCTGAAATTTTCGTGGACACTTCTATAAAGAGGTCCCACCTGTGGAACCTAATTACTGGTAATTCCCAAACACTTGCAGCTGCCACCCGATGAGTGATGGATGCAACCACGGCAAGTAGCAATGACATAATATGACCACTTTGTCCCATTTCATGTAATCCGCTCATCAACACCTAATGGACTATACATTTCTTCAACTGATATGAAATATAGCCTTGAAAGTTTCTGCAGCAAGAGCATCAGCTCAATGCTATTTCCTGACTCCTCCACAATATACATAGCACTTTTAAAATCATATTTTATTGAGACAATTAAACTTGTTTCCCATACGTTTACTCATATCAGTTCGGTTAATACGATCTTATTATATAGTGCACCAGAGTTCTCCATTGCCTAATGGTTAAAGGTGCTTTGTTTGTGCCATCAGTATCGCTGAATGACAAGGGTATGTGCCAAACTTACATCATTCATCATCACATGGTTGTCACCAACACTGGAGTATGCTATGTCATGGGAAACCCGGGAAATGTTCCCCTTGTCTCTGCCCATAGGCGCTCTTTTATGGCTGCCCTGAGTTGTATCATTATGGAAGACTCAGCACACCTTTTGTTCCTGTATTGTGGTGCAAGACCATAGAAATACATAGAACGGACATGAGGCTCTGGCAGATGAAGCAACCAAATCCACCATCTTGGAACTGCCCTGTATCTTGACACAATGGTACTGTGACGTCACCAATAACTGTGATGTCACTTATAACAATGGCATGACGTCACATCACAATTTGTCTATTGTGACGTCATGTCTCAGGGCAGTTCCAATATGGCGGATTTGGTGACCTCATCTTGAGGTGGCTTCATACAGCCTCATGTCCCTTCTATGTATTTCTATGTGCAAGACTGATAGTAAAAACAATACAACAATACGTTTATTACAACCCTGAGATGTCAAATTCAGCAACATTGTCAAATTATACAACTGCATAATGTAATGTCGCTATGTATCATAATATGCAACCTGTAACGTTTTGTATGTTACTCACACAATGCACAGGATCTATAACTCACATAATCGGTTATGGCTGCAATGGAAAGAAACTCAAAGCATGGTGAGTTGTAGAAGATGATGAGCAGGTCACCTCCACGGCTCATAAAAGAGCTTGGGTGCAATTTCCGTACAGGAAGCTACTCTCTCTCTTTCCGCAAGATTGCAGAGCCAATTAATGCTGGATTAGGACAATTATGCTGGTGTAAGGGACTAAACTGAATTAAGTGGGATAGTAGGAGAAAGTAGAAAGTGATTTGGATTGCTCAAATCAAAATACTTTTTGCTAACCAAACAAAAAACTGGTCAAATGCCGCAAGACATTCTAAGCATTTCAAAATCACGAAAAAAATAGAAGCCAGCCACAGCGTTGTAACAAATAGTTCAGGTGATGAATTTCAATTTAAAACACTAAAAATAAATCATATAGATTACGATTTCAAGGGGGAATGCCTTGCATGGCTCAGTGTATCTCGAGGAGCATATTCGCAGAAATTAATGTGAGGAAATATCATCTTTTTTGTTAGAAATAGCTTAAATACTGGTTTTAAGAGCTCACACAGGTCTGAGTGACGCTAATCATCTTCATTCAACAACAAATGATGTTGGTTTATTGTACTTCATTTGCCACATGGTCTCTCATCCACCTGTTCTGCAGCTATCGAAATTTGACGCTCGGTGGCCATGCAGAAATAATAATTTCATTCACCACAAGCAAAAACAATTTGACTCGGCACGGTGAAAAAGAGGGAACTCCGTGTGTGGGAATTACTGGATAACAAGCAGTGGCAAAACTATCAGAAGTACTTTATTTTGAGCATACAACAGTCACAATGCAGAAACAAGGGTCAAGAAAGCTGTCTTGGTTAAACGGTCCAAGCCATCTCATAAGGATTATTCTATCAGCTAAAGTAGTTTATCTGTCATACCTCATGTCATTGACTCTACAGCCTCAGTTGCTCAATGTCTTTCCATCCCTCTGTCTTTTCTGAATTTCACATCAGTTCAGTCAATCAGTGTATTGCCCCATGTAGCCGGTGACCCATATGTGCCCAAAAAACCTTGTTTGTGAGGATAATCACAACTGATGATTGTGATTGACAAAGGTTTGCCTTTTTTTGATTCTGAACCATCTCTTGAGCCTCTCATTCCCACTGAGATCCCTTTTTTCCACTTCAATTTTGAAAATGAAGTAAGTTGTCACAAGGAGAGAGGATGCTCATTCCGGGCCACCGAGCATCAGATTTCAATTGCTGCTTGGCCAGTTTTAACATGAATGAGGAGACAAATCACTCCAGATGGCCCTCATCAACCCTCAAGAATGATTCAAGAGCTCTGACACATTGTATTTCCAAAGCTAACATTTGCTGTTCTTTTCACTTGCAGTACAACCAAATTCAAAGGAAGACCAAAGCTGAAGGAATCAGCGTCCGCTTTACCCTTTCACACCTTAGGGCTGCCCCAGAACGCCTTCCAAACTTTTAAATTATCCACTTACAATAAAATATTGCTGACAGCCAAAGATAAATACCTTGTTTGGCACATCCATGCACATATTTTGTAGAATATAACATTTCCTGTGATGGCTGAAAAAAAAAGAAAATAAATAGACGGTAAGTTGGAGAAGATAATGAGCAGGGCACCTCCAGGGCTCTTGAAGAGGGTGCAATTACGAGAGGAAGCAAATGTAAAACCTAGCTTAGGAAACTACACTGTCACCTACCTGTGTAAAGACTAATTGAAAACCACAACACTTCACTATATTTTGCTTCAAAATTCCTCGATGAGCTATTATAATTGTGTGACTTATGTTTTTAAAAATATACATGTCAACATTTGCAGCATGGCATAATCAGGCAGTATGGCTTTAGGTTGCTCCAAGCAACTTTGTCATGCAGCCTGATAGACACCGTGTCCTCCAGGGCGGCCATCTTTTAACCTTTACTGGCAGAAGAGACTAAACAGAGGGTCCTGATATGATCAAGAAAATTCATGCCTCGAAAAACTTGGGCTGTTTGGCGCGTCCTTGGGACAAATGGAACAAATTGATGCATCAAATTCATTAACTTGCCCAGCATAAAATTGGAGAACTTTGGACTTCTATAGCCAAGGGCCAGATGACAACAATCACATTATGAAGTAGTATTGTGCTCCCATTTATGAGAGCATACAATACTTCTCTTGACAATGCTATATTTTCTAAAACATTTTTCGGACAATAAAATGGTCTGCCTAAAAAAAGAACTATAATATGTGTAGACAAATAAACTTTATTTATTTGGGAGACCATACAGGCCAGTGTTACAAGCAGAATCCCCTTGTGCCAATCACATTTACTCCATGGAAAAATGATGTCCGGTTATTTTATTTCATTTACTGAAGTAACAATTAGTGCAACATTGCCTCTCATCAATGTGTTCCAGCAGCAATTGAAATTTGATGCTTGGCGGCCTGGAATAAGCATTTCCTTTCCTTTTAACAACTCCGCGGGAATTAATGACAGGTCCATTAATGGTTCTTTCTTATGTTGATTGTAAGAAAGCAAGAGGCAGCTCAAACCTTCATTTGCCAATATCTTATTTTTTCTGGTTATTCATGTGGGCTTCCAAGACCAAGTCCTCAAATGAACAAATAGAGCCAAAAATAAAGGAGTAATTCATATTTCATGGCACACCGCATATATGAGTTCTCAGTTTCAAGGGGCGGTGAGGACTTTGCTTTGCCCTCCCAACCACAGTCACAAAATACAGGTATACATTATGGTTCATTAGCTGGATTGTAATAAATTGCTGCTGGCATTACATAGGACAAGACCTGAAAACCATTTTTATATATTATTCAAGAACTGTTTGTGATTGACTTCAGCTTTGTTATTAAGTCCAGAAGCACCCCGTTTAAAGTTATGAATCTTAACATTGCGGGTCAACCTTAGAAGCATCATATCAGATTCTGTAAGTTGCTACCCATAATATATCTCCCTATTGCTGCTGAATATATTACTTGATAGCACTTGGTCATTATTATAGAGTTGGGGTGAAGTGCCACTACACTTGCAGGCCACCTCATCAATATTTTGTGTGACAGGTCAACATCCTGAAGCTGGCTCATATCTATCTGGTCAACAGACACTGATACCAGACCCTTGACCAGTTTTCACATCTTATGGCTTTGCACAGATACACACTTGTCCGCAAGGAAAACCTTTCAAAGGCAGTAACTACTGTGGCTGCTGGCAGTGTTTATGCTGGTTTTATGTTTCAAAATTGACATTTGCAAAGCAGGCGCTATATACTTTTCAGAAAAATGATATCAAAAACACTTCCAACTACAGCAAATGATGGACAAACTCATCCACGGTAACCTGCAATAACAGAATCGACACTTCCTCCCACTCCTTTTGTACAAGGGGCAATCCTGCAATTTAATGCCTCCAAGCCATGCAATGACCACACATGGAAAACAGTCATGCATACTTTTAAGATATTCTGAAAATAACTTGCAAGGTTTTCTTAATGAAATAATATAACTTGTTTGGCATTATTCATATATGTTAAAGAGTGTGCACTTTCAAATGAGGAAGCAGCTCCTGTCTCCACAAGCATAGCAGGACCAAACCAGTCAAAAACTAAATTTTACAATGATGTATTTGGTTTCACATGCCAGCCACACCGAAACTGTGTCATGACACATAAGCAGAAAAAATGTTAAATCTTTTGTATTTGAAACTTCCCGGAAACATACACATTTCCATAATGTTTACACCTATGTCCAAGGATTTAGTTAAATTTACTGCAGAATATTTGTTTAAAGCTTTCCATAGAAGAAGAAGTTTGTTGTTTAAATAATGTAAATATGTGATTGTAAATGTTTTAATATTGTAAATATGTGATTGTAAATGTTTTAATATTGTAGTTTCCAGAAAATTTGTTGTTAAAGTTACTTTTGAATTATTTTGATGACTTGTAAGCCCATATAGGGCTGGGTGTATATTTTTTACACAGGTCAATAAAGAATTTGTCTGTCTGTCTGTCTGTCTGTATTCATATTGGTTTTACAAACAATGGTTGAGGTCCCGGGAAAAATGTCAGACGCAGCAACCAGATGAATCTACTTTCCACTGCGGTATAAGTCAACTGCAACGGATAAGTTTTTAAAGAATCTCCATCATCTTGCCACAATTTACAATGAAGCAGCAGTAATATTGGGTCAGACTTAGAGAAATAGTGAACAATTTCAGAAACAATCAATTGTGGAAATCAAACGTTTGATATATTCTAGCCAGTATTACAATGGATGCTTTAAAAAGATGGATTGTATGGTAAACAGTCACGTACCATAATTGTGTGACTTCAGTTCAGTAAAATAAAATAATTATGGGGATTTACTGCAAGGCATAATCAGGATTAGGTTGCTCAAAGCAAGTTTGTCATGCAGCCTAATACACACTATGTCCTACAGGGTGGCAATCTTTTAACCTCTACTAGCAAAAGAGATTAAACAGAGTCTCGATACAATCACGACAACAAATACAAACCTGTGCTCCGCAGGAGAAATCAAACAAATTGATGCATCTGTTTCATTAATTTGCTAAGCATAAAATTGGGAGCCTAGGACCTGTATAGCTTAAGGGTCAAGCTGCAAAAGCAAAATAACAACATTGTCTTCACATATGTTTAACAAATGCTATCTTTAAAAATGTTTTTTGGAAAATATTCAGCTTTGCCTGAAAATATCTGCACTGGTGTTTGATTATGTGGACTATTGTTCTCTCTGTGCAATATTGGAGCTCACACAGTCCAGATGATCTGAAAAACCCATTGTGTAAATCATCTTCATTCCATGGCAAAAAGATGTCCGGTTATTGTATTCCATTTGGCATGATTTGCCGCAGTACCATTTAGTGCAACATTACCTCCCGTCAACGTGTTCCAGCTGCAATTGAAATTTGATGCTTGGTGTCTGAAATAAGCAATTCCTTTCCTTTTAACAAATGCATGGGAATTAATGCTTGTAATAAAGCAACAGGCAGCTCAAATTTTCATTTGAAAATATCTTAATTTTCTTACTTATTTCATGTGGGCTTCCAAGACCAAGGCCTCTTTCAATGAAGCGGCAGAGCCGATAATAAGAAAGTAATTGACATTTTATGGCAAATGGCATATCGTTAATGATAGAAAAGTGCCAAACAATGTTTCGAAATTCAAACAGTCAGAGGTGCAATTTTCTTATACTTTTTCACATGCATGCACAACATCAAATTATTTAAGGAACTAATAAGTTTCACATACATTTTGAAACAGCTAGACAGGATTAGCAAATTACACTTCCCCGATGACTTTCGTTGTTGTGAATTGTCTTGAAATTGAAATATTTATTAGTCAGGTGAAGTTGGCTCCCTGGATTTGGCTCCCTGGCAGCTCCCTGGTAGCTCCCTGAGAAAGTGAAGATAGCTCCCTGAACTAGCTCCCTGGCAGCTCCCTAGGAGCTCCCTGGAAATTGTGAACCTGGCTCCCTGAACTAGCTCCCTGATGGCTCCCTCACAGCTCCCTGGAATTTTTAACTGAAAATAACCCCAGTATGGGGGCTACTCACTTGATGCTGATTATCGTAAAAGCTCATCCATACAGTGAGAAGTGCCACCAAACCAGTCATTGTCGGTGACAGCATTTCGAATTGGCTAAAAACCTTACTTGGCCATGTTAATGATAATGACTAGTAAATGACTAAATTGTTTTTACAGGGTACCTGCTTTTTTAATGCATTTTTGTGAAATAAGCCTAAAATATCATGTATCTCTTCATTTTCGAAGGTAAGTCACAGCAAAAATGATCATGAACAAATAATTAAAATAAAGTGCAATTTTGATTTCTAATCTACATTTCTTTAATCAATGTACCTGATGGTACATGGATAAATAATGAGAGAATGTAGACTCAAAAGCAGTTGAAGAAGAGAAAGAAGTGAATTTGGAAAGGAAGGAAGGATGGGTTCGCAGGAGAGAAAAACTTTTCTTGATGCAACCAAACTACATATATTATATTTCCTTCAATTTCTTTGTGCTTGAAAAAGTTCCCTCAGCTTTTTAAACAAACTTTTCAGTTCTAACCAGGAATCAGGTTCTTGTGCACTTCTTTATTGTTTAAAAGAACTATACAATTTCCATAAATGTCCTATAAAATTTGGTTAACAGTTTAAGAAATTTACTCTGCTTTCAAATAAATATTAAATATTTCCTCTTTGGGTGAGATTCAGAATCCAGAGAAATCCATCATCACAGCTCCTTCAAGTCCTTCAGCGACTAGGCCTAACTTAAGGTCTTCTACATAAATTGTATTTGGCTTCTCATTTTGTATCACCATGTAATTTATCAAGTGTCAGCATGTATATTGATCAGAAAATGTTGCTATTCAGGGAGCAGGTTCAGGGAGCCAGCTTCCCCAGGGCCCACCTATGTGAAGTTGGCTCCCTGGATCTGGCTCCCTGGCAGCTCCCTGGCAGCTCCCTGAACAAGAGGTCATGAACAAATTGAAATTACACAAGAATGAACTGCAAAATGATTCACATGGAGACAATACATGACTTAACTTATGACTTTCTTTAGACCAATTTAAATGTCCATAATTATGCACACATAAAATTACATCTATTTATATATGACGGGGACAGATCCAGAAAGTGTTGGGGGGGCCTGGAGGGGTTTAAACCGAGAGATGGCTTTGTGAACATTCTTAAAACCGTACTTGTTCATTTTAATGATAATGAGCATAGGTGTAGAAACCGGGGGGAGGGGAGCGGGGGGCGGCAGGGGCGCTGCCCCCCTAAAAATCCGGTAACCTTCAAAATTGACAAATGTTGAATTAAGGCAAAGAATTGAAAAATTCGGGCAGAAAGCTCCATTGGGCCAATTGTGAATTGCCCCCCTAAAAGACCACCTCTCTAATGCCTTATAATGACCAGCATGTAACTAAACTTCTTTAACGGTGATATGTCGGTGAACTTGCTTTCTTAACGCATTTGTATACAATGACTTTTTAAATCTACCTTGATTTTAAGACTTCATACCTTGCTGTTTTAAAGTGATTTTAGGCCACACCTAATAAATTTTATGGGTGAGAGAATTGCCTCTTTTAAAACAATCAAATTGATATTAAAATAAATTTCTAAAATTATTTACCGCCCACATGCATCACAAAAGTCTGTTGAAAAAATTAAATTCCCCATCATGAAAAGATAACCAGAATTTTTACAATTTACTTTACTTGCTCATATATTTCCCCATTGACAGGTAGGCTATTTAGAATCCAGAGAACTTAATCTTCACAACTCTTTTGATGAACATGCCTAATTAGATGCGGCTTTCAGTTTCGTATCACATTGTGGAAGTGTAAATTTATTCAAATTCTCCTATCTGAATTAACACTTTCCCAAATTCATCTGAAAAACTTGCTGTTCAGGGAGCTGGTTCAGGGAGCCAGCTTCCCCAGGGCCCACCAATGTGAAGTTGGCTCCCTGGATCTGGCTCCCTGGCAGCTCCCTGGCAGCTCCCTGAACGATCTGTCACCAGTGTTGGGCAAGTTATCAACAATGTTAACTGAGTTAACAAGAACAACTAAAAAAAAAAAAGGGTGGATAAACAGCACAATAAGTTCATATTTTATTGATATAGATAGACAGATAGATAGATAGATAGATAGATAGATAAATAGATAGATAGATAGATAGATAGATAGATAGATAGATAGATAGATAGATAGATAGATAGATAGATAGATAGATAGATAGGTTACACTGCTGTGAGGCTCTTTGATTGAAGACTTATTGACAATTTTTTTTCCAACATTTAATCCATTGTACGGATTTTTACTGTTTTACTTTTTAGACTGAAAGGTCATGATTTTGTTGCTTTAAGACTGAAAAAATATGAATTTGGACTTTCATATATTTTGGATTTGGACACTTTTTTTACTCTGTCTCTATTTTTTTTTCTCTCTATCTTCATCTTCTTCTCTTATTGCACTGTATAGTCATACAGAAGTTTAACACTTGCATCTCCAATTGTATTTGATGGTATACGACTTTAAATAAAAAAATACATACAATGTAGATTAAACATAATTGTATACAAATGCATTAAAAAAGCAGGTACAATGTAAAAACAATTTAGTCACTTACTGGTCATTATCATTAACATGGCCAAGTAAGGTTTTTAGACTATCAGAAACGACATCAGCGACAATGACTGGTTTGGTGGCACTTCTCACTGTATGGATGAGCTTTTACGATAATCAGCATCAAGTGAGTAGCCCCCATACTGGGGTTATTTTCAGTTAAAAATTCCAGGGAGCTGTGAGGGAGCCATCAGGGAGCTACTTCAGGGAGCCAGGTTCACAATTTCCAGGGAGCTGCCAGGGAGCTAGTTCAGGGAGCTATCTTCACTTTCTCAGGGAGCTACCAGGGAGCTGCCAGGGAGCCAAATCCAGGGAGCCAACTTCACCTGACTATATCTATTACAGATGCGATTCAGACAAGCTGCTCTGGTGGGTGGCAAACTTCGGTCACCATAAAGATTGTGATCAAATGGACAATGGTCAAATCTGTCATCCACCATGGCACAGGTCAGTCTTTGGGGTGACCAAATTGACAATATGTCACAAAATTATAGTGAAAGGGCAAGGAGAGGACGTTGTTATCGGTTGAGGTCATTTGACCTTCACAATGAAGGTGACTGCAGAATGAAAACGTCAAACGATACCTATCATTATAGTTTATCATCAGCTGGATTATAATAAAGAGCAACTGGAATATAATAAGACATGATGATTTGGTGAATTCCAACTTTTCTGTAAGCTGTGGGCCAATGTAATCGCAGTCCATGCATACAGTAATACAGTAATTTCAGTAATTATCTGTGCAGCTGAAAAATCAAATGACAAGATTGACACAATTAGTGGCCCATGTTGAACAGCAGCATTGGAAAAATAAAATGGTTAACAACATGAAAAAAGTCATCTGTCTTTATCTGCGAAATGAGGAGGCCAATTTCTTGCTCAGATAAATTTTATATTCTTATATACTAGAGCAATCCATGACAATGTCAACAATTTCAAACATAGGTTTACAATGACAGCTTGATTTTCGATAAGTTACGAACACAAGAAGCTCTCTGTGAGGAGTCACAGTGTGGGTCAACCTTGACAGCATTATACATGCCACCTGATCATAGATCTGTCAGTTGCTACCCCCAAGACATCTCCCTAACTGCAGCTGAATATCTTACTGGATAGTACTTGCCCATATTCTAGAGTGGCGTGAAGTGTCAGCACACTTGCAGACCACCTCATCAATATTTTGTGTGACAGGTCAACATCCTGATGCTAGCTCATATCTGTCTGGTCAACAGACACTCGATAAGGTTTCACATCTTATGGTGCTGCACTGATAGTCAGGCCTACACTTAGCATGAAAAACTTCTGATGTCAGAAATTGCTCTGGCTTCAGGCTGTGCTTATGCTGTTGCAATGATCTGTTTTCTACATATCATCCTCTTTTTTCATCTGTTCTTGTAAATTTTTTTAAAGGCAAGCTGCAAGAGTTGACCAATAATTTTCCCAACATACATGAATTGGCTGATCACAAGTTTTTGAACAAATAAAAAAGTTGCATTTGTTACAATATAGGATGAATACGGACACCATTTAATAAACGTATCAGGAGTGCAATGTTTCCAGCACGGTGCATTACCATGTCTTTACCAATATTGAGACTTTCAGCCCATCTTCAGGAATACGGAAACTTAACATGTAATGTCACGTGCAAAGTTTCACAGTAAAAATTTTATTTTGAGTGAGCTTAAAAGATTGAGTGAGATGGTTGCACAATACCTTTGAGCTGTCATAGCTTGTTGTTTTAAGTTATAACAATGAAAAGATTATCATAACTCAAAACATCAAGCTATGACAGCTCAAACAAATTGTGCAACTATCTCACTCAATCATTTGACCTCACTCAAAATTTCAAATTTTACAGTGTTGGATTGGTTTCTGGTTGTATGAAGTCTACTTCATTGTGAACAGAAGATTTAGAAAGCAGACTGAAGACTTCATACTATCTCCCCTTGACTTAAGTACTAAGAAAAATAGGCTGAAGGCAAAGAGAGGCAGTTAATGAGCTGGCCACCTCCAGGGCTCTTAAAGAGGGTGCAATTTCCGCAGAGGAAGCTGCTCCTTTTCTCTCCACAAAGATTGCCAAGTCAATTAATGCTGGATTAGGTGGACCACACTATAGTGTTCTGATGTACGGAACCAGCATACCACATACCAGAAAAGGGCTATCCACAGATGTGGCTAAATATTAGAGCCCTGTGCGGGCCGGGTTTTGGCCCGAACCGGCCCGAAGCCCATTGGCCGGGTCGGGCCGGGTAGTTGACTTTCATGCCGGGCCGGGCCGGGCTTGGGCCTGGTGGTATGCGGGCCGGGCCGGGCCTTGGCTTTACAATTTTATGTCAGCCGGGCTTGGGCCGGGCTTGGGCCTGAAGCTATCGGGTATGGGCCGGGCCCGGGCCTGACACACTCACAGAGGTACATGCTGCTGAAAGAGCATAGATGGAGCCACTAAAAGTGTGGCATACCTCAAAAATAATTTAATTATACACAGTACCTCATTATGTTATATAAATTATATAAATAAAATTAATTATATATCTAGATAGCCAGATATATAACTATATATAATATAGATGGATAGATAGCCAGATAGATAGGTGGATTTATATTCATCTCATACTAATAGTTCTTGATACATTACAATATTTGAATTATTCTACATTATAAAACTTATAATTTGTAAAATTCTAGATTTAATTTAATGATAAAACACTAGAATGTATTATAATTATGATTCGACCTATTGGGAGAATCATATTGTTTTCTTTGATTTTATTATTATTAGCATTCACCATCACTATGGTGAATGCTATTATTTTTGTAGATTTTTTTATTAGCATTCACCATCACTATGGTGAATGCTATTATTTTTGTAGATTTTTTTATTTTTATTATTTTTATTTTTCCGTCATTTTCGGTTGAGTTCAGGGTTGTCCTTTTGTGGATGGATAGTACTAGGTGAGATATTATGATCCCCAAAATTTTTTTGACCTTGACCTATTTTTCAAGGTCAGAGGTCACTTCAAAGTTGGCATTTTTGGAGTGCTAACTTCTAAACTAATAAAGATAGAAATGTCTGGATTTCAATGTTATGTCACTTATCACTAGTACAAACAATATCAGCCATCAAATTTGAAATTTTCGAAAAGGGGTAATTACCCCAACCCATTTAGTAGTTTACCCTTTGCCATTCTTCTTCTCAGAAACCAGAAATGGTAGGAGGATTCTGACAACTGAATTGTGTTGCTAAAAGATAGTTCTAGGTCTGCAGCAACTTTCATATTGATCACTGTAGGGGTTTTTGAGATAATGAACTTTCAAATTTCAATAATTTTACCAAAAATTAAAAATGTTGAAAATTTTGAGTTTGATTGAAAGGAAATTCTTGAAACTTTATATGGAAATAGCCTAATACATAAAAAAGTATGTTGCAAAAAATGAATGACCTTGACCTTGATTTCAGAATTGTCATTTTTATAAATTTGGTCAATTTGCTGCAGATGAGGTTCCAGTTAACTTCTAAACTAATAAAGATAGAAATGTCTGGATTGCAATGTATCATTACTTATCATAAGCATAGGCAATATCAATCATCAAGTTTGTCATTTTCGAAAAGGGGTAATTACCCCAACCCATTTAGTAGTTTACCCTTTGCCGTTCTTCTTCTCAGAAACCGGAAATGGTAGGATGATTCTGACAACTGAGTTGTGTTGCTAAAAGATAGTTCTAGTGCTGCAGCAACTTTCATATTTGATCACTCTATGGGTTTTTGAGATATTGAACTTTCAAATTTTGATAATTTCACCAAAAATTTAAAATGTTGAAAATTTTGAGTTTGAATGAAGCGAAATTCTTGAAACTTTACATAGTAATAGCCTAATGCCTAAAAGAGGATGTTATGAGAAATGAATGACCTTGACCTTGATTTCAAAATTGTCATTTTTATAAATTTGGCCAATTTGCTTCAGATGTGGTTCCAGCAAACTTCTAAACTAATAAAGATAGAAATGTCTGGATTTCAATGTATCATTACTCATCATAAGGATAAGCAATATCAATCATCAAGTTTGTCATGGTCCAGCAGTATTTCATTTGTGGATAACGGTCTTTGTTTTGGAGATATTCGACTTTCAATTTCCATAGATTTTCAATTTTTTGGTATCCGTTGCTGGTGGCAAAATAAAGCACTGCTAGCACTGTGACAGGTAAGTGTCACAATTGCTGTTAGATGTATCACATGTATGAAGTCAATATGAAGTCAATATGAAGTCAATATGAAGTCAATATGAAGTCAATATGAAGTCAATATGAAGTCAATATGAAGTCAATATGAAGTCAATATGAAGTCAATGTAAAGTCAATGTAAAGTCAATGTAAAGTCAATATGAAGTCAATATGAAGTCAATATAAAGTCAATTTCAAGTCATTTCATTATAATTTCATTTCATTTCATTATAATTTCATTTCATTACAATTTCATTTCATTGATCATTTCATTATAATTTCATTTCATTGATCATTTCATTGATCATTTCATTGATCATTTCATTTGAGTGATAAAATGGTGAATGCTCATTCCCAGTTGTACTGGGAATATCTAATGTCTAGTTTTTATTATTTTTATTTTTCCGTCATTTTCGGTTGAGTTCAGGGTTGTCCTTTTGTGGATGGATAGTACTAGGTGAGATATTATGATCCCCAAAATTTTTTTGACCTTGACCTATTTTTCAAGGTCAGAGGTCACTTCAAAGTTGGCATTTTTGGAGTGCTAACTTCTAAACTAATAAAGATAGAAATGTCTGGATTTCAATGTTATGTCACTTATCACTAGTACAAACAATATCAGCCATCAAATTTGAAATTTTCGAAAAGGGGTAATTACCCCAACCCATTTAGTAGTTTACCCTTTGCCATTCTTCTTCTCAGAAACCAGAAATGGTAGGAGGATTCTGACAACTGAATTGTGTTGCTAAAAGATAGTTCTAGGTCTGCAGCAACTTTCATATTGATCACTGTAGGGGTTTTTGAGATAATGATCTTTCAAATTTCAATAATTTTACCAAAAATTAAAAATGTTGAAAATTTTGAGTTTGATTGAAAGGAAATTCTTGAAACTTTATATGGAAATAGCCTAATACATAAAAAAGTATGTTGCAAAAAATGAATGACCTTGACCTTGATTTCAGAATTGTCATTTTTATAAATTTGGTCAATTTGCTGCAGATGAGGTTCCAGTTAACTTCTAAACTAATAAAGATAGAAATGTCTGGATTGCAATGTATCATTACTTATCATAAGCATAGGCAATATCAATCATCAAGTTTGTCATTTTCGAAAAGGGGTAATTACCCCAACCCATTTAGTAGTTTACCCTTTGCCGTTCTTCTTCTCAGAAACCGGAAATGGTAGGATGATTCTGACAACTGAGTTGTGTTGCTAAAAGATAGTTCTAGTGCTGCAGCAACTTTCATATTTGATCACTCAAGGGGTTTTTGAGATATTGAACTTTCAAATTTTGATAATTTCACCAAAAATTTAAAATGTTGAAAATTTTGAGTTTGAATGAAGGGAAATTCTTGAAACTTTACATAGTAATAGCCTAATGCCTAAAAGAGGATGTTATGAGAAATGAATGACCTTGACCTTGATTTCAAAATTGTCATTTTTATAAATTTGGCCAATTTGCTTCAGATGTGGTTCCAGCAAACTTCTAAACTAATAAAGATAGAAATGTCTGGATTTCAATGTATCATTACTCATCATAAGGATAAGCAATATCAATCATCAAGTTTGTCATGGTCCAGCAGTATTTCATTTGTGGATAACGGTCTTTGTTTTGGAGATATTCGACTTTCAATTTCCATAGATTTTCAATTTTTTGGTATCCGTTGCTGGTGGCAAAATAAAGCACTGCTAGCACTGTGACAGGTAAGTGTCACAATTGCTGTTAGATGTATCACATGTATGAAGTCAATATGAAGTCAATATGAAGTCAATATGAAGTCAATATGAAGTCAATATGAAGTCAATATGAAGTCAATATGAAGTCAATGTAAAGTCAATGTAAAGTCAATGTAAAGTCAATATGAAGTCAATATGAAGTCAATATAAAGTCAATTTCAAGTCATTTCATTATAATTTCATTTCATTTCATTATAATTTCATTTCATTACAATTTCATTTCATTGATCATTTCATTATAATTTCATTTCATTGATCATTTCATTGATCATTTCATTGATCATTTCATTTGAGTGATAAAATGGTGAATGCTCATTCCCAGTTGTACTGGGAATATCTAATGTCTAGTTATTATTATTATTATTATTATTATTATTATTATAAAGTCGACCGAATCAATAATATAGATAGAGAGAATCAGACTTGGTGATGGAAAACGGAGCATATCTCAGCTTCTGTTCAACCAATCTTTATGATCTAAACGCCGTTGGAATCTGCATAAAAGACCCAATTATAAAAAATAAGCACAAATCGATTATCTGAAGTAAAAAATTTGACAAATTGTAGCTAGATTATAGCACTAAGGTCAAAATTTAGCACCCTGAAAAGCTTTACGGATTGAACTGACGGCTCATCAATGGGAGCTTTTTGGTAAAAAAAAAGTGCTATCTAGCTCCAAGTGTCGACAAAAAAAAAAAAAATTTGGTTGAGCCCGGTCCAGGCACTGTGACACATCTTTCACTCGGGGCATGAAATTCACACAAAAGTTATTCAAAGGCCTAAAATGGAATGAAAATTTGACCATCAAACCTCAATAATTCACAATTAAGAAATGGATGGATTATTGGCGCTTTACGCCCGGTATTTGTGCACTTGGTAGCCTAATTAGAACAGGAGTAGGACACAGCAATGAGGCGACGGACGATTGACAGACGCGCCCAGCAATAGTCCGGTTAACCCTGCAAGAGCTGGTTTCGAACCCTGGACCCAGCGATTGGCATCCCCAGCATGCAACCACTGAGCTAGACCCCCCCCCCCCCCCCATCAAAACTAACATACCTTGAAGGTGACATTGTTGCGGCTGCCAAAAGAGATTAATTCTAAGTACAATGCAAGCTAAATGTCACGGATGCAAAGTAAGGAGGCAAAAAAAAAGTTTACATGGAATTACTTTGATTGAAAAAAGATGGTGAGGTGATTGCTGGTTACAAAGAGTGAACAGTGAGAGTAATTGGGGGGGGGGGGGTAACATAACAGCAATACATGGAATTATCTTTTTGTTTCAAAAAAAAAAAAAAAAAAAAAAAAATAGAGTCCAACACTTTTTGCAAAAATTTTGCTCGAAAACGCAAATATCTCATAAAGTAGAAGAGATATCAGCATCTGGTTTTAACCACTCATATGACACTTTGTTTCTTCATCTTTTTGTGCCATAAATTTTGCAAATTTCTCAAAGAGCAATACATGCCAATGACTTAAAAAAGTTTTTTCAAAAAAAATTTATTGGAAAAAGTTTTGAAGGAAACCCTTTGATATTGCATAAACCTGGTCCCAGAACAAAACGACTGGGTGAAAAAAAATATGGTTTGCGAAACTTGAACGATTCCCCTACTTATGCATTTTGCCACCCAAAAAATGTCAAAAATGAGGGGTAAAAAAATTTTAAACTTTCTTTGGAATTTAAAAGGTACCTGAACATGAAAGTTCATTACAATCGAAGCATAGCTGCACTTTTTCCACGCCGGTACTATAATCGACTGCGACGCTATGAGGAAAAGAGTGAAAAACGTGCATTTCGCAATTTCTTCAATAACTTAAAAACCGCAACGGGGATTTTGACGAAAATTTGTCAGAAAAGACTTCAAATGTGTCATGTTGTCTCTGTCAGATTTGGAAATTTTAGCTTTAGTAGTTACCGAGTTACTGATTTTTAAATATGGTATGTTGAAGAGCCCCCTAGTGGCCAAAATCTACATGGAGACTCCGAGGTAAAATGTTTCACTACATTAGTAAAGAAGACCAATAGACCAATCACTCACAAGAAGAACAGCTAAGTCAATGCATTTTGTAATTAAAAAAAATAGATAAAACCTCCTTTTTTGAATTTTCTATGAAATATTCTAACATCTTTAGGAAACTGGTTAGAAGCCTGGAAATGGCAGCAAAAGATGCACTGTAGTTGGATTCATATGTCTATAAAAAAAAATTCATACCCTAAGAGGGAAAGATTTTGAATTGTGACCATTTTTCCAAAAGTAGCGTTCTACCAAAGGCCCGTCTAAGCGTGCAACTCCTGGTACTTGTTACATGTTATAGGTGGCGCTGTGGCATGGTTGGTAAATTTTATGCCTCCATCCCCCCTCCCAAATTTCTGCATAGATGGACTGAGCAATTTCTGTTCTTTATGTTACTGTCATTTTTAAACAACTCAAACATTTCCAATTGCCTAATTATGAGAGTCATCTCAGAATTGGGCACAATAGCTTGCTGGACTGGGGGGGGGGGGGGTTTCCCAGACTTGGAGCCACAGAATTCCTTGGTTACCTTTATGAATAAGGTCTAAATAATTATTCAAAGCAGTCAACATCATAAAACTTGTTCTACAGGTCCAGTTGCTAGGGATTCACAAGGGAATTCCCGTTTATTGACATTTGAATTTTGAAAGCAGCAATCTGATTGGCTGATAAATAAAACCCCTGAATTCAACAATTCATAATTGTCCAATGTAATAATTTTTTGTAGAATTTTTGTCTTTGAGCACCACTCAATTTTCCCTGAAAATTTTGTGAAGATAAACACAGTGCATCACCCTTTATTATTGCAATTATTATTAATATAACTATATTATTGGTAATTATTTTCTTGGCCAGTAGGTTTTTGTGCTAGAGACTTGAAACTTGGTACATATATAGTCCATGGTTAGTACTTCATTTTGGGAGAAGATGGTTGACCTTGACCTTGAACTCAAGGTCACAGGTCATCTCAAAGTCGAAAATTGGAAAACTTAAAAGTGGAATAACTTTTTTAATATTACAAGAATCAATTTGAAACTTTGGAATATATATATAAACATGTATCCCAACATTTGTAACCCATAATTGTTTTTGTGCAATGAGGGTAAGGGGGTAATTACCCCCATTTGACTAAAACAGGTTTGCACAGGTTTCCAGAAAAACTAAGCAAGCTAGAAACTCAGTTCTTTCACAGATAGGTAGCCTGACTAACCATTCAAGGTAAGTGATATTTTATATTTTGATTATGTGAAGGGGTAACTATGTAATGGGGTGTTGAAAATAGGGTGTTTTGCCCCAAGAGTGAAAACATTGTAAAACTTTGGTTTTAATGAAAGGATTTCAATGATAGTCTGGTAATATATTAATGGTTTCTGTATTATGTAATCCTTGTTGCCCGAAGCTTGGTAATTACCCCCCAAAAAGGGGTAAATGTCTATAACTTGTGATTGACCTGGACGATTTTCTTCAAATTTTGCACACGTTTGGGATATTGACTCAGGCACATATTAAACGAATAATTTTAACAGTATTGCCAACATAGGGTATTTACCCTCGTAATCAATGCCAAAAGGGGTGAATATATATTTTGAGGAGTTATGTTGTTCAAAATGGAATATCAGCTGTATATTTGGTCTACGGGTATCCGGTTGGATTTTACTGGATGAAAAGTTTCTGTTTTGGGTAATTACCCCCAAAAAGGGGTAAATGTCTATAACTTGTGATTGACATGGACGATTTACTTCAAATTTTGCACACGTTTGGGATATTGACTCAGGCACATATTAAACAAATAATTTTAACAGTATTGCCAACATAGGGTATTTACCCTCGTAATCAATGCCAAAAGGGGTGAATATATATTTTGAGGAGTTATGTTGTTCAAAATGGAATATCAGCTGTATGTTTGGTCTACGGGTATCCGGTTGGATTTTACTGGATGAAAACTTTCTGTTTTGGGTAATTACCCCCAAAAGGGGTAAATGACTATAACTGGTGATTGACATGGACGATTTACTTCAAATTTTGCACACGTTTGTGACATTGACTCAGACACATGCTAAAAGGAAAAAATTCACAGAATAGGGTGATTTACCCTCGTAATCAAGTTCTAAGGGGGTAAATACATATTTTGAAGAACTTGGTTGTTTAAAATGGAATATTAGTTGCACGTTTGGTCTAGGTTATTCGTATGGATGTTACTGGATGAAAAGTTTCGGTTTTTAATAATTACCCCCAAAAGGGGTAAATGACTATAACTTGTGACTGACATGGACGATTTACTTCAAATTTTGCACACGTATGGGATATTGACTCAGGCACATGTTAAAAGAGAAAACGTTACAGTATAGGATAATTTACCCTCGTAATCAAGGTCAAAGGGGGTAAATACGTATTTTGAGGAATTTGGTTGTTTAAAATGGAATGTCAAGTTTATGTTGGATCTAGGCTTGTACTTAATGGATGTTACTGGATGACAGTTTCGGTTTTAGGTAGTAACCCCCAAAAGGGGTAAATGGCTATATCTTGTGATTGACATGGACAAGTTTCTTCAAATTTTGCATGGGCTAAGTGTGTCTACTTTACGACATAATATAAGTAGAAACTTCAGCTTACAGGGTCTCTACCATAATAGTCCGACATAGTCTCATATAATTTGTTTTACTCATATATTTGAGGTCGAATCATTGCCTAACCTTTTTAAAGGTTGAATACTAGTATGATGTTTACAAAGTTTTGCATGTTACCTAACTTATTGTCTGATGTCATTTGATACCCCTGTCTTCTTGCTGAGCTTCAAATCTTGTATACAATCATAGGGGTGAGAGACAATGGTCAGATTATGCAAAGTTGTAAACCCAAACTAGCATTGAACAAATTAACCAGAAATAAGGCAAACTATGTAATACCAGATGTTTCATCACTAATGTTTAAAAGTCATAACTGTCATATTGTGCCATAAGACCACATACATATATATTAGATGTCATTAAAATTTCAGAGCAATTATGATTGGTGTTTGCAAATTGCGAAGGAGGGCTGTTTAAAATGTTTAAATTAACAATAAGACAGTCTTCTGTTTAATCTACATTTCTCTTCAGTTGGTATGTAGTCCGGGCGGGTTTCGGGTTTACCCAAACCCGGCCCGTGGGCTTGGGCCGGGCTTGGGCTGCAAGTTGTTTAAATTTCCCGGGTATGGGCAGGGCCCAGGCCTAAGAAATCCGGGTTTGGGCCGGGCTTGGGCTCAGGAAAAAGTGACTGGGCTTGGGCCAGGCTTACATTCTCTTCTACATTCCGGGCCGGACCGAGTACGGCCTTGACTATGAAAAGTCAGGCCGGGCTTGGCCCAAGCTTTTAGGCCCGCCCAGGGCTCTACTAAATATGATGACCAAAATTTCATACATAAATTTCATAGCATCATCTCTGATTAGCATACTTGCAATCTGTTTCCGTAGTTTTTAAGTGACATACTCAAAAATATTACCCATAGGAACAGGCAATAGTACATGGTGTGCTGAAACAATGTCATTTTAATAGCAGCATTCACACATCTCAAATGTTCAGATGCTGACAAATACAAGCTGTGAATGCTTTGCAAGTGCCAGGGGCATTGCCATTTCAAAAGAAATTTTGCAATGTTGCAGTTTCTCTTCATTCAATATTTGCACAGCTAAATTTTCAAAATCTGTGAAGATGAGATTGTAGTGCCTTCCAACTCCCAGGTCATGCAGCCTGATGTCCTCCAGTGAAGCTACCATTTTGCCTTCACCTAAGGAATCAAGATAAAGGTCCATGAAATACACCCAGAGAATCTGTTGAAGTGATGAAATAATACATTTTGCAGTAATACAGATTCCCTTTATTCAATACTCCTTTAGATATCACCAAGACACTTAAACCATTGGAAAAAAACGGTATCTAACTGACAATTTTGCATGTTAGCGCCCTAAGGATTAATATTGTTAACAACAGCAAACAAACAATCAGATTATTGTTTATTTTGCAAAAATCATAGATTAAAAGGTATAAGAGAAGAAGCATATGATGTCTAAGTCAGTTAGACACAATATTATAAAGAGGATTGTCCTGGTATCAATTTGGGACATTTTCGATGGCCATACACAAAGGAAACAACATATTATAAAACGTTTGTAGAATTTTCAGGTAATTTATAAATTCAACACCAGGCCTCTCTGTGTTACGTTTTACAGATATCTCACCAGAAATATGTTTAAGACAGCCATGCAGTAAATCACGTGCGATGTATCAGACTGCATCTGGTTGATGTCTGTCAAAATTTTGCTCCTGCTGATCGTATGTAGATAAAAACCAATTTTATCCTGCATCTTTCAAGAACCCCATCCCTGTTTGACATTGTTCAACATTACACCTCCAAGCCAGCCAGCTGCAGAAATCAGCTTTTTATCACAAAATTGATTTATCACATCCGGGTAAAACTTTGCAAAGTCTTCTTGTCACTTCGATTTCCCAGAATTTATTGTAGCATCAGGCTCAGCACCAAGAAATACGGACCTTGTGTTATAATTAGACCAAAGACTGGTCAACTTAATGGAACGTAATACAGTGATGAGCATCAGGAGTCAGGGTCTCTCTGTCTCCAGATGATAAAAATGTCAACCAACCAACTTGAATGCATTGTTTTTAGTAACAACAAAATCTAAGAAACCCAATTTAATGTTCACTATCTTTGCTCAGAATGTTGATGTTGCCAATATGGCCTTTCCATGCGAAACAGAATGATATCTTGCAATCAATCAGATTATTGTTTATTTTGCAAAAATCATAACTTAAAACGTATAATAGAAGAAGCATATGATGTCTAAGTCAGTTAGACACAATATTATAAAGAGGATTGTCCTGGTATCAATTTGGGACATTTTCGATGGCCATACACAAAGGAAACAACATATTATAAAACGTTTGTAGAATTTTCAGGTAATTTATAAATTCAACACCAGGCCTCTCTGTGTTACGTTTTACAGATATCTCACCAGAAATATGTTTAAGACAGCCATGCAGTAAATCATGTGCGATGTATCAGACTGCATCTGGTTGATGTCTGTCATGCCAAGGATTTTCTCCTACTGATCGTATGTAGATAAAACCAATTTCATCCTGCATCTTTCAAGAACCTCATCCCTTTTTGACATTTCTCAACATTACACCTCCAAGCCAGCCAGCTGCAGAAATCAGCCTTTTATCACAAAATTGATTTATCACCCCCGCGTATAACTTTGAAAAATCTTCTTGCCACTAGGAATTTCCCAGCATTTATTGTAATATCATGCTCAGCATCAAGAAATATTGGACCTTGTGTTATAATTAGACCAAAGATTGGAATGTAATACAGTGATGAGCTGCATGAGTCAGGGTCTCTCTGTCTCTAAGTGATAGAAATGTCAACCAGCCAACTGGAATGCATGGTTTATAGAAACAACAAAATCTAAGAAACCCAATTTAGAATTCACTATCTTTGCTTCCTCAGAATGTTGATGTTGCCAAGGGCCCTTCCATGTGAAACGGACATCTTGCCATTTCCGTTACTTGCACATCTACAATTCTACATTCATGAGAAATTTGGTGTCGTTGGCTGAAGATGAATGTCTTGCTTGAGCAAACACTGACTAGAAATGTGCAGCTTAGCCACACAAGGTGCTGTAAATGTGAGGATTTACAGCAACGCATAATCAGATTGTGTGGCCTGGTTGGTCCAAATGCTTTCTCATGCAGCAAAATACAACCATGTTTTCCAGGGCGACAGAATCTGGACCTTAAATACCGGCAAAGCAACTAAGCAAAGATCTACACCAACAGTTGGTCTCATTGGAATGAAATAAGAGTAGCCCCAGAATGTAGGCTCTACATGATAAAATGTCATGAAACATTACCTATGCCCCGGTATGAAGGAGAAAAAAGATACCTAAACCCAAATTTAGAGTTGTTTCTTCTAACAAGTATGGCTGTAATTCTATCATGCAAATTGTTTAGTTGAATTTTCAGGGTTTTTTTTTTTGGTTTACCCTTTCACTCCTGCCGACTTCTTTAGCAAATTCTACACAATGACATCCAAGTAGTTTCTAAAGAGAGTGTAAGTGAGGAACAAGTGTTGACTGCAGGAGTCAAGCTGGGTTCCATGTTTTCTCCAACATCTGCCCGTCTCTCATATTACCTTTACCACTTTTGCAAAAAAAGGAAGAATCTATTTCATGCTGAGCTATTTTTCATATCATAGCTCCTCCATACATTGGAGGGATCTCTTCACACAATTGTGGCAGCACTCAGCATGCTTCCAACCCCAGTGAACATGTTCAATTTTAAGTGATACATGGGCACCTCACTTAAGTGACTTTTACACAAGGCAATATCTGCATAAGTACATAAGAACTTCCTTTCTGAAAAGCCCTTGCCTTTATGGTATGGGCAGGACAATGAATACCTCAACCAAAGATGCATGATGCTCTTATCCGGCCCTATTAACCTTAGTCTGTAACAAGAACGCATTGTGTGTCATGAGTACGAACACTGTGTCAACATGGAATTCACTCCAGAGGAATATCAGTCTCCAACACAATTTTTTCCAAGACCTTCATTCCAAGACAACCAGATGGCAACACCAGTTTAAGAGAGAGGTCAGCACTGAAGTTGAGCCGACAAGTTCCAGAGCCGAGAAGCAACAGCAGCTTTCACTACACGGTACGACCACAGTCTACTGGAACTGGTCATGAAAATAGACACAAGCAGCATGCAAATGAATATGATATGGCAGAACAAAATTGTTTTCTTTCATACTGTGGGAATCTTAGATTAATAACAATAACATTGGATAACAAAATGAATGTTTATACTTTTAAGTTATCAGCACCTCTGCAAGTTATACAGTAACAATGGGAGGAACAGAACAAAGTGACATAACTGGTATTGATAAGTAGTCACAAAAGATATAAACAAAAATTGATGTTTATGGAAAGTGACCTAACCAATCAGTTAGAATTATTTGGCAATGACCAATGTTTATAAAAACATTATGAAACCAATCAGTTAACATTTTCGGAGAATCCAAACAATCCAATTCAAGGAGTCCCTCTGACACTTCGTGTCATCGGCAAAAATAGGGACTCATGGAGTCTGGTACGACCAAGTTGGCAAGACCCAACAAGCACCAAACAGGCGGACAACAGTAAATCACACTGCACAGAAAGATCACTTTCTCAAAACCAAACATTTTATGAACTTCACATGCCAGTTAGTTCATAATGGTTGCAACTATAAACTTTGGCAATTTAAACTGTTTTCCAACGAAAGACAGCTTTCTCAAAACAAATCATTTGATGAAACTCACATGCCAATTAGGTACCTTAAAGTTTGCTAATTTACAATTTGGAACTTTTAAATTTTCTTGATGAAGCCCATTTATTGTCCAAAATGTGAGACTGCCTGAGGGCCTTTCTGTAGATGTGACAATGACCTCAAGTCAAGTTTATTAAATCCGCATAGGATAACTTTGCAGAGTTCATATTGACTCAATATTTGGACATCCAAATTCAATGACAAATCTACAATGTCATTACCTGACACAAAAAGATAAATGCCGTTTCCAGAGTGAGTGAGTGAGTTTGTGTTTTACGCCCCATCAGCACCGGTGTGGGCTATTTAGAGGCAAGCCGCGAGCCAATGCCGTTTCCAAAAACACTAGCCAGGACTATGATTATGTCTAAGCAAATCAGAATGCCATACACAGCTTAAGGCAGATTTACAGTATGGCATAATCAGGTAATGTGGCCTTGTTGGCTGCCAACTGCTTTATAATACAGGCTCATACAAATTGTGTCCTCTGGGTGGCTGTCCTTTTAACCTCTGCCAGCGAATGAGAATGAACAGGAGTCCAAAAATGGTCAGAGCAAGGAGCTCAAACTTACACACCTCAGGAGATATGAACCAAATTGATACATCTATTTGATTCACTTAGACACCATAAACCATGAAACCAGCCGTACAAACGGTCTCGCAGCATGCAACCACCACACGAAAGTGAGAGCATACCGGCTATAAACTATTTGTTAATGTTCTTTTAAATTATTTCATATCTAAGCGCAAAAGCCTGATTTCACCAACTGAACTTAGACAAGGTTTATGTGGCTGTCACACCTTGACGTCCCGAGGAACGTCCAGATAACTTACAAGCACCGTTTTTGAATAGCTTATATGGAGCTTTTTACCTGCTTGAACCGAGTAGAAAACGTGTATAAAACGAGTAGAAAACGTGTGCAAAACGAGTGGAAACCGTATATGAAACGTGCATAAAACTTATGCAAACCTTATAGATAACTTATGCCACCCTTGTCAGTACAAAACAGTGCTTCTGTGCCAATAACATAGAACAAAATTAGACGTATGAGAAACGACTGAGAAACGTGAATAACTTATGAAAAACGAATGAAAAACGTGGAAGACGAATGAGAAACGATCAGGAAACGATGACAACTTATCCATAACGATCCTCTAACTTACTGATTCCTTATTTCTAACGAACCAGGCTGTACTTAGCACACGTTGGTGTACGCCAATGATTTTTGAACATGCTTAAAAGTTCTCCGTTCTGTGGACGAATGACAACCTTTTTCAACGTGTATCTGCGTGTTTCTAACGTTTGAGAAACTTATCTATAACTTATTCAACTTACAAGAAACGTTCACTAGCGTGTTAAGCACGTTATACACACGCATTCTAGAACGGCAAGGTGTGACAGGGCCTTTTAGGGCCTACACAGGTTTCAATGCAGTTCCTAAATTTATTATTTCAGTCTTCCCAAACTTCTCAACTGCAACTTTTCAGCATTTTGAAAAGGTATTGCTAAATATGTTTGACCATCTTGCATCTTCAGGATAATAAAAGTTTTTGCCATTTCAAATGGTTAATTGAGCCATGTCAACACTCGCCTCAAAAACCTTTCCACAAATGCAGCATGAAAAATTACAAATTACACGCCATTGTAATATTCGAAGTGCTTAATAAATATCATAATGGGAGTGTAACTTGATTTCCTGCTTGTCTGCATGTTCGACCATTTATGTTTACGCTTAATGCACATTACGCACATTAAGCCCATTCGACACAAGATTTCATAATTTCACCCCAAAAACATTCATAATCGTCAATTCTATCAGTAATGAAGGCTTCCTTAATCGGACAGCAAACCCATAAGACAGGAAACGACATTTCATGGCAGCAAGAATATTTGCAATTAGTGCATTAATTGACACAAGCTTTTAAGGGAATCATATTAAATACAGCAATCTTAAAATCCATGAAAATCGAATTCTGGAAACAGGCAATTTTGTCAACCAAATAATCAGTATTCCACTATTCTATCACGCCATCCAAACAGTTTCCACAAATAACTGTTGCACCTCTTTGTTTGGGATACACACCTTTTAAATAGTGCAAATTGCACAACAGCACAGAATTTTACAAATCAATAATATTCCTTGTTTTAATATTGCTACTAAACTTTACAGTGCAAGATATAAGTCATAGAACTGTCATTATGACTATAACCAATTTTGGTATTAGACATTCAATTCTGCCAATACCCTACAAAAAGATGGCATTCCAAGGCCTCCGACAAAAACTTTGCTCACCACAGACCTTCACTCTGAAATAACCAGATGGCAACACCAGTTTAAGAGAGAGGTCAGCACTGCAGCCAAGCCTGCAGGTTCTAGAGCCGAGAAGCAACAGCAGCCTTCACTGCACAGACCGACCAAGACTCAACAAACACCAAACTACGCAGACAAGCAGGAAATCACACTTCAAAGATATTTCTCTCAAACCAAAACATTAAAATTTTTGATGAGATTCACATGCAAATCAGCTATCTTTAACAGTTGATGCCATAAAATTTGTCAATTTGAACTTTCTTAAAAGATAGTTTCCTTAAACAAATCATTTGATGAAATTCACATGCCAATTGAGTATCTTAAATAGTTGCTACTATAAAATATGGCAATTTAAATTTTCATAAATTTTTTATCACATTCACACGCCAATTACTTATTTTGACATTTGGCGATTTTAAATATTCCTGCAGCACTGTACAAGTAGCTTACATTCATAAAACAAACTATCAAAGTGAGCAAATAAAATTTATTAATACAAAATCATAAACATTCATAACAGTATCAAACATTTTCCACTTCGTCTAATTCTTGTATAAGTTGCCGACATTTAGACATCAAGACTTTTATAGCTTCTACCACTAAAATGTCTGGAGAAAGAGCTCCTGTTGACTCAATGGAAACTGAAACAAAAAATATACAAAATATTATCAGCAAACCATTAATATCAATAAGGAACGTAAATACAAATCAATACCACAAATTTACAACAATTCTCATAAAATGTATTTATCAGCAACAATCAATATCAACAAGGAACATACCTATTAAGCAATACTAAAAAATAATTTTTCATCAAATTCATTTAAATTTTAACAATTTCTCTAGTTCAATTCAATACTTACAAATAAAGTGATCCCTTATTCTGGACAGCTGGACTTTGTCTTTTAAATCGTCATATCTCAACACCTCCCTGGAGCATGTGTCTAGTCTGGGATTTACTACTACTGCCGTTGGAATTCCTGGAAGAAAGGAAACAAAAGTCTTACATGGTAAATGGTATCATGTACTTATAATTTTAATTCTGTTTTAAAAGCAGTCAGCTCCGGAGACATTTCCTTGACCTTATTTCAAATTTCAAATACCAAAAACTTTCCCAGCAGGGAATTCATTTCAACCATTTGTCCAATTTTTCCCATCTGTATATTATATGTCATTCTAGAATAAGAAAATTAGCGAACCTTTAACATCTTTCACCTCCACAACACCAGGTGGGAAGCATTTTTTCACTTTCTCAGCTAAATCATTTTGGATGGGTTTTGTGAACTTGACATCGGGAAGTAATCTGTAGGAGGCAGTTGCTGAAAAGTAAAGATACATCTCTTTCATATAGCTGTAATGAGAACATATTATTCGAAACAAGTTAAAACACCTCAGGAGAAGATGCGCACACATGCCACACACTAGTCTCATGCTAGCGCCCTCTCTAGTGTAAGGACTCCAATTGTACACAAAGATCTAAACCAGAGGCCTGATATTGTTGTTTCTCATTCGAATTATTAAAAGCACTATTAAACAACTTTTCATCCCCTCTAATTAGTAATTACCATTAATACGAGGGGTTTTCCAAAAGTTCTGTCCAACTTTTCCTAAATTCAGCAATATTTCATGCAGGCTATTGATATTTTGGTCAGTTAAAACTGAGGTAATTTTCAATTGATCCACGAAAAATCAGATCAAAGAAATAAAAATAATTGCTGATTTTGTTTCCATGGAAACCAGAAGTCTTGAAATGCGGCCCAGAGCATGAAAACAGACAGAAACGAAGATATCTTTACAAAAACATTTAATTATTTTTAGAGTTTTTCGACTGAAAACAAGTAGAAAACGGGCATCATTATTTCACAACTTCTGTAAGCGGTCAATTTGGTACATAATGTGTTTTTTCATACATTCAATCCATTTGAAAGGCATGTCTTTAAGTCATCAGATTGTGGACAATGTTGGCATTATGCAGTTTTCTGGTTCTTGGATTTCCTTATGTGTCTTATTATCCTTCAAAAAAGCCTTTATTAAGTTCAGATGGTTCTATTACTCGTGCTATCTTCTTTGTATCTATATCCAAGAAGTTTCTTTCTCTGTCAGATTTTGAAAGCAAATTGTATTAAATTCATAGATGTCTGTAATCTCACTGACCAATCATAAAAGTTGCTCATCTCTCTACGGAATCATGAATAGTTAAGTGACTAAATATGTTTAATAACATTGCTTCAATTGTTATTTGTTGCTTCACAATAAGGCCATTGCTTGTTATGTGAAAAAAATCATTGATGTTCTTCGATTCAGTGAGTGGAGCCAATTACATAGGACAGGTGCTAAACTAACTGCAAGAAATTACTACAAAATCTGGGCCGCATTCCATGCCTTCAGGTTTCTATGGCAACCAAAAAGCCATTTAATTTTATTTCCAAAATCTGATATTTTGCAAATCAATTGCATATTACATAAATATTAACTGACCCAAATTTCATGTGTTTCTATAATATATATCAAAAGTTATGATAACTTGGACAGAACTTATGGAAAACCCCTCGTAAGCAGTATTTCAACAACAGACTTGTATTCATAATTAGTAGGACACAAAAATTTGATGCCCACACAACAATAAAATATGCAAGAATTCACTGACAAGTGGCCAAATAAAGCCTCCTTACCAACAGGGGAAAATTTAGCATGGTCTTTTCCAATCCCCTTCACACAATGAACTTTCAGATCCATTTCCTGAAAGAAAAAAAAGGTACATTTTGATATTAGTAATTTAAACTCAACAAACGCATTCTAGAGATCCCATTGCAGTAAAAAATCAGTGGCAATGTACATAAATCATGAATCAAAATAAAACATAAACAAATGATGATGTGAAATATCACCTGGCCTGGTCGAAGCTTGGCAATTAAGATATCATCAAACACTGGCCGTACATCTTCTTCCTTGAACTGAAAAACAAAATTATGAATACTAAAATTATCAAACTTAAATAAAAGGACTGACATCACCTTCCCCCACATGAAAATTCAAAATTTCCAAATATTTAAGAACAGTTTATTTGGAAAACGGATAGATTAAATTCATTTATCCACAATAGATTTTCTCCATACAATCACTTCATTAAGGGTATAATTCAGGCTGAAGAAGAAACCAATTCTACACAATACAAAGAGGTAGTCATAGTTTGACAAATTTATTATGAAAAGTAAATGAAAAACTTGACAAATTCCCAGCTGCTAATCAACTTCTTTTTTTTACTTATCCTTACCAAATCTGCCTGGTTCCCTATTGGTATCCATTTCATGTGAGATGTGGTGACTGAAAAGAATATTAAGAAGAGATGCTCAGTGGATTAAAATTTTCTGCACACAATCAACTAAAGTCAGACTGAACAGTGGCCACGAAAGTCAGTTAATTGGTTGCTTGGTATTTGATGACTGCCGAACAGAACTTTCAAATTACTCAAAAGGTACAGATCGCAGTCTTTATAAATCAAAGTACTTATCAGTTAGTACTCCGTCACCTGATCCACGAAAACACACGTTACACTACATCTATCAATCTTACGATGAATTCAATACCTTTATGATCCATGTAGAGTTCATTTGGGTCTGTGGCGTCCTTGGGGGCATTTGGATTTTTCTTACATTTGACTTTCAGTTCAAATTCCAATGTGTCTTCTGCTGAACCTTCACCATCATCTGTGAACAAAGAATGACTCATTCTTGTGATAATCTCGAAGCAATGTGAGCCAATGTCAGAAAAACACTTAAGTTCCAATAGAGTAACTAGTATACATCACTTAACAATGCATGTCTACAAACCTGCTTGTCTGTATTCAAAGAGCCTAGGGTCAGCCTTAATTGGAATCAAGCCAAGTCTGTGAGCGAGCACTTCATCTTGGATAATAGATGTGTTGTTGTGCAGGAAAACCTTCTCAATAGCCATGGTTGGCACCTGAAAGATACACTTACAATCAACACCCAGACTAACAACCTAAATAAAGGGCAAAGCATGTCCGACATATATTGAAAAGCGTAAATAATATTTTACCCACCTCAGCCAGTAATATCCGTCTGAATGCATTGGCAATCGAAGCATCGATCCCCACCATGTCGAATTCCATCTCATTTGGCGTTATTTTCACAATATCAATCTTGAATTTCTGTAGATACAAAAAATAATCACAACAAAATAGTCTTTTAATGTTAGACAATTAGAATATTTTTCTAAATATGTACGCTGAAGACTTCAATAATCACTTAAGTTATTGATAATTTCAAAAAATAATGAAGAAGCTTTCACCTTTTCAAACTTCTTCTGGTCCCAGGCATCATCATATCCCGCATGTGTTCCTGGAAAATCTGTACTATTGACCTGAAAACAAAAAACTCAAGTCTGTCAGTAGTACTCTAACAATGCCTGTTTATCAAAAAAATTATCAGATCAGTCTACTCGAGATCCAAATTTGTTCTTCTATAAAATTTCATTGAGACACTAAATTTATAAATTTGTTACGCATACTACCACAGCTTTGAAAATCTGTTTTCATAAATATTCCAAAAAATGACGAAAAAAGCCATATCTCAGCAACCAATGCAGCTAGAGACCTAATCTTGTACCAAAATTTCCGTAGTACCCAATTTTAAATTCACATATAAATATAGGCCTACATTAATTGGTAGCCTACTGATATTTATAACATTCCAATTTTCAACTTGGACCAATTACACCACTTTTTGACTGGTTAGATTCAGTTACTGTGACATAGACATATCTTGAGGATTAATCTATAGCTGCACAGAAGAAAAACATGGTCAAATTTTTGATTGTTTTTGAAAAAAATCTAACGCTGTGCCTTGATCATCTGTTTGTTTGTTTGCTACAGTTTTTTTTTCAAATCTGCTTGTTGCTGTTCTTAATCTTTGGGGCTGGATTTTCCCACCTTATATATAAATTTTCTGGGGACGGGTTAGATTTTGGGACCCAGCGATTGGCAGCCCAGCACGCTAGCTACCACTGGACCAGGGCCGTAGGCTGAGCTAAGCAGAATCCTTAGGGGGGGGGGGGGGCGGAGACCAGTACCGAAGCATATTCGCCCCGGTAGAACCCAGAAAATTTGAAATTTTTACATGTAAAAAAACCTAACTTTGAGAAATTTTTGGGGGGGGGCAGCCGGCCCCCCCTGCAGGCTACGGCCCTGTAGACCCCCCCCCCCCCCCCCACAGTTCTTCTTGGGAATGTGGACCGGTGAGTATGGGAATATTTTGTTTTCGACGAGCCAGTTATCATGGTTATGTTTCATACCAACTTTGATGAATGAATGTCATCATCCAGTGACATACACATACTGACAGTGACAAAGTGACAGGCTGACATCCCATTTTGAAATGTAATGGAAGTGACAGGTCTGAGAAGGCAGTGGTCAACAATTAAGAATCAATTGCCTTTCGGGGAATGACAATGCCATCATTAACTATGGTGGCTGATTCGGGCCATTTCGCCCGGCGGACTTATTTCGGCGCTCGGCGGCTTCTTGTCTTCGCCCGGCGCCTTCTTATCTTCGCCCGGCGACTTCGCCCCGCTCACGGCTACTTCAAGAATTCGCCTGGCTACTTTGCCCGGCTTGCACTTTCTTCGTCCGGCGACTTCTTTCTTCGCCCGGCTCATTTCTTTCGGCGCTCGGCGGATTCTTATCTTCGCCCGGCGCTTTCTTGTTTTCGCCCGGCGACTTCGCCCGGCTCACGGCTACTTCATATATTCGCCTGGCTACTTCGCTCGGCGATTTATTTCTTCGCCTGGCGCCTTCTCACCTTCAGGATATTTCGCTCGGCTACTTATTTCGGCGCTCGGCGGCCTCTCATCTTCGCCCGGCGGTTTCCTATCTTCGCCCGGCTACTTCGTCCGGCGCCTTTCTTCACCTAATTTCGCTCGGCGCTTTTCTGACTGTTTGGCTTATTTCGGCGGTTTAGGGGGGGATATATAAACAGAAATGGCCAGATACTGTCATTTGAAGGTGGGTGATGGTTGGGGTAACATCTCTGCTGCATTTCTTGAACAATGGCAGGTCAATAAGAGTGAGAGAAAATGGACATGATCGATGATGGGAGTCCCAGGTCTGGGCAATGGCCCATGGCCATACTCTTGATACCACTGGGCAGGTAAGTGTGTGTTTGTCTATCTGGCATTACTGCAGGTTGTCTGGCTATGTAATTAATTTATTGAGAATTCCTGAGGCTCGAGGCTCTGGATCATGGAGTGTTGTGTCTCCCTTTCCCTGGGGCCATTTTACTCTAGAATTCCCAGTCCCCATGCAATACTCACTATATCAGTGTATATATACAGCTGCTATACTGGCAAAAGGATTGGCAGAATAGCATAGTATACCGCAAGGTCTCGGCCATTTGTTGATGTCTCGAATGACATTATTATGATTATAGGCCTACAGACAGACATATCGATAGATAGATATGGTAAGTGCAGCCCTCTAAGCCCAGTTCTGGACGCTAACGAGGGTCAATTGATGAGATGGGAGAGAGAACGGGAGTTCTCAACATGTTATACATTTACCCCATGTGAGGGATCTTTTACTTGCCCAGCATGGACACTGATACAAGGGGCCTCCAATTTAACATCTCATCTGAACGACATCCAGCTGGGATGTTACTCATGAATGTACAACGAAAATTTTGAGATGGACAGACAACGGCAGAGGATAGATACTCCATCTAGACAGACTGTAGTCCAGAATATTTAGTCTATTTGTATATTAAGTTATATAGTACACCAAGTAATTAGTATGGTTGGAGTCTTTGTGCAATACCCCCTCCCCGAGTACCCCGTGGCCCGTACTACCCCAAATCCAGAGTCTCTTGCCTACAGTTTCATATAACAGTAATATCTGACTATTTAGTACATAATGTACATTGCATGCTCGAAATAATAACATTCTGCACTTAGAACTGTGATAAATAAAGAATTTCCCATCAACATGATCAAGGAAAACTCCCAAGCTCAATCCTATCTAAAGCTGGTTCGCCCTCGAAAATATAGGACAAGAAATACTCCCATCGCCCTCTCGATTACCTCCATTAGCATTGGTCAATAAAAATTATATAAAAGATTATTGAGGTTTTTTTTCCTTTACAAATTGCAGGACTTAACAGTGCTTCTTGATGAATCTTTTCAGGGCTGATGGCTGCAAAACTGATTGACATTCAATGTTAATGCTGATCAGCTCCATATGATATTTGGGATGATTAAATCAATACTTGGATAGCTTCTGGTTCTCTCTGTCATCGATGTGACTCTTTGTGACACAAAGTAAGTTTAACCTTTTTTTAAAGGGCCACAGATGGTCTGTCTGCAAATTTGCATCCAACATAGTATTTTCTCAAATGCCTTTCTTAACTCATTTACCTTTTTGATAACTTAAAAATAATAGTGAATATCTTTGGACGTTTTAGTATATATATGGCCCACGATAACAATATGTGCATATCAGCTCAAGCCAGGGTTTCTGTTGGGGTGGCCAAAAGTAGTGAGTTCTTCATGAACAGAAAAACAGGGCTAGAAAATTGTGAATTTCTACTGCAATTTGATATGGACGGCATTGACAGAAACCCTGGCTCAAGCATGTTAAGTTAAAATATATATTTCTATATGTCGTTATACCAAATTTTATGACAACCCGAAAACCAAGATGGAAGGAAAAGTTTCTGTACATGTATTATTCTGCATGTTTTATTAATATATAATTAGTAGGCCTAAGTGCAGGGCTAGAAAATATGTGAATTTCCAGGTAATTTGATTCAAAGTATGACAAAATTTCCCATGGTCACGAATCCATCGACTACTTCTAAGTCAGATATTCAATATTTGGATCTTTCTTCAAAATTTCCAGTGGGATTTATAGATTTCCAGGCATGACATGCCCCAATTCCATACTTTTTCCAGTCATGCCTAAGTGTTAGAATTTAGATTTTTTTAGAATTACAATTTATTAGTCAAAAGAATACAATAAAATTTAATAATACACGTTCAATCAGACAGTCAGCATTCAATCATGTAATTATTATGGGAACAGACGCATGAAATTGTAAACAAATGCCCTCATTTTCAGGACCATGGATACAATCTCCAGGAATCAATCTGTATTGCTCAACAACTTCCAAGTTCAAGCTGTCACAGTTTCAGTTGTGATTGGTACTGGTCAGCTTTAGTACTGGCAAGAGTCTCTATGAAGATTTCCTAATTTCACAAAAAGGTAAAAGAGAAATTGCTACCAATTATCTTGATCTGATACGAGGGGTGTTCACTAAGAATAAGTTTCACAATTCGAAAGAAGTTTCTTACATTTGTGTGAAAAAAAATCCTGAACGTTCATAATACATCTTTCAAACAAGTGTTTGGCCCTATCTGATGGAAAAAATTGTCTACTTTCCTATGAAGGCATCAAAATGGTCATATCTGGGTCATTCCATGTCAAATCACCCAGGGCTCCCCAGGTGACCCCTTCAAAAAATTTTGAAAAATTCAGTTGTTCACTTAGGGCTATTCCATTTAAAAACCTGGGAGGTGGGGGGTGGTCAGGTTGATTAATTTTTTCGTAAGATGGATGTAGGGATCGGCGGAAATTCGCTTCAGAAGTATGGTGGGATGCAAAAGAAATTGATTTTGATGCATTTTTTGCATGAGGGGGGGGAGTCTTAAATAATTCACTTTAGATGCATGGGGGGGGGGGGGTCAAAAAGGTAACCTGACCACCCCACCCCCTGGTTTTTAAATGGACTAGCCCTTACAAGATATATGCAAATTTGCAAAATTGTAGGTCTGTGACTCAAAAACTCACTGAGATAGGAGCCCTTGAAATTTAAGGCTATTTTTCATTTTTTTCGAAATTGTGGTTTCAGCCAACATCAGAGGTGCATACACTACCCTCCAAAAGTTTGAATACACCTGGAAAAGTGAGGTTTCTTTCAAAAAGACTTCATTTTGAATGAAATTATTGTTTTATATTTACATCAAACAATAGCAGAAGTCACATTGAAGTCATAAGTTGTCTTTATTTTGTCATTTTATGTCATTCTAGGTCATTCTAATTGAAATTTATGGCCTTTCTCGATATCCTAAATTGTAGAATTTTATAAACAATTGTCACAGCCCAGTTATCTATTTAAGTGTTTCTAGAGTTTTAACATGATCGTAACAGTAGTTTTTAGCCCCAAAAATACATTTTAAAAATTGGACATTGACCACTCAAAAATACCAAATTTAGATAATTTCGGGTCTCAATGAAGTATAATCATAGAATGTATCTTTTCAAGCGAAAATTATTTTATTTGAGCTCTTTCAGCATTGTTTTGACCGGAAACTAGCCAAAATCAGTATTTTTGTCAGATTTTCAAAGGCCATTTTCTGGTCTGAAATGACTAGTAAAATCACAAACCAGTGAAAATGTGTAAAATATGATAAAATTTCATAAATATGAAAGGTAAGTGTTTTTATAGCTTTTCATTAGAAGGTTAAACGAACTTACTTGTTAAGTGAAGTTTGACCGGGATTCCATCGATGATCTGAAGGCGGCAGCAGAGTTCATACGAGAGAGAGGGCGCTTCGAGCATTAAACTTCAATCTTTAAAGTAGGCATTGGCGTCAGAGTACCGAAAGAAAAAGGGTAGGGAGAGGAGGGCGTATGAACTCTGCTGCCGCCTTCAGATCATCGATGGAATCCCGGTCAAACTTCACTTAACAAGTAAGTTCGTTTAACCTTCTAATTCCATCTCAGATCTTCGGCGGCAGCAGATTTCCTACGAGAATTTTAAAGCACTCTGATGCCAAAGCCATAAAATGAGGAGATCCAAGAACCGGCAGATTAAATCTGTTCAAGAGATTTAAAGCCCAGAATCAACTGAAAGTGATAGGCCGGTGTGCTGGCAAGAGGCCCCTATATATATATATATTATATGAGTGTAGGGCTGTCCAGGTATCTCATCAGTGACTGCCCCCCCCCCTTTTTTGCCATAGTTAAGGCAAAAGGGAGTGAGGTACAGGGAGAACTGGATGTTGCAATAATTATCAGCAATATTGTCCATCCAAGTTGTTTGAATAATAATTTTGAGCACATCCCAAGATGACACAAGTTCAGGGAGTTAATTTGATAATTCCCGAGTGTGTGTTGTGTCGTGAGTGAAGCTTGTAGATGAAAGTGCCAGGCATATTATGAGAGTAAAAGAACTGACATACAATATATGCGTGGAAACAATGGAGTCTTTGTTGCCATAGACTTCCTGACTAGATATAAAGCAATTGGAATTATTGTGGTAGAGCATGTCTTCAGTTGCAGTATTATTTTTGGGTATTATTGCCCTTAATAATTGGCGCAAGTGGCGATGTGAAATTGGAAGTGCATAACTGCAGAACCCTGTTTTGGTTACCCTGTTTTGGGTACCTACGATACAGAAGGTCTATTGATCCTGAAGAGTCACAGAAGGTCTATTGATCCTGAAGAGTCACGCTTATACGAAAAACTACTTTGCAGAATGTCGAGAAAAATAATGAGGAGCCTTAATGCTTGGCATATGATTGTTCCTTATGATGTTAATGTTGTGAGTCTCTGTAGTTGTAGTATTATGACAGAAGTTCGGTGGAAGTCAGTCGATGACTGCATTGACTCAGCGTAGCGGTGAGGTCCAGCTTATGAGGCTGATGCCAAGTTCTATTGTAAGATGCCAAGTTCTATTGTAAAATGACAAGAAATGGTAAAGTTGACGTTCAGCCATGTTGCATAAGCTTCACTCATAAATTCCACTGTATAGAGCAAGCCAGTTCCGCATTTGCGTGGCAAGTGGGCCATTGAAATTAAGTACTATTCTGAAGAAAGCTGAGAGTGAAGAAGACCTTGTCTTTTTGAAGTGTCTGAGGGTTAATGAATTCCCTTACACCTCGCCATAGCAATGTCATGCCTTTTCTGCCATGGACAGACAGGATCGCAATTATTGCCAACTAGTTAAATCCCCCGGATTATCGATGGTTAAATGTATCAAAATGTGCGTCTGCATAATGCTCAGTAACCACAGTTATCTGATAGTTCTGATAGTTACGTGATGGTTACGCATCTGTTGTCCTCCGTAAGTAACATTGCTGACAGGTACATTAGTCCTGCCAATTAGAATTTTCGTTTTCGGTCATAGAAGGAAGGAGCCTGGTGGTACATAATAATTATTGATGGTGACTGATGATAAGCAGTAGCTTTAAATCTCCGGGGAGGTTATTACTGTGCCAGATTAGCTCAGAACTATGCAAATGAAGGACAACCCTAAGCTGTTATATGAATTAATATAAGCTATTTGTTGTTAGAAATAGCTGTGAAAGGTTAGGCCTATGACAGGGTGTATCCTTCAAATCTCTTCAGACATTGTGTCTGTGCAAGTAGCCCAGCTATACAAATCAACTTGAAAAAGCGTATTATACTATGAGCTTGCTCCGGAATATATGCTATTCCCAGGTTTGACTCCCTCACCCAAGAGAAAAGTCTTTGCCTAAGAAATGTCCGACTCAGTTTCATGCTTGAAGATTTTATTCTGTTACCTATGCAAGGTCCGGGAATATGACGTTGCACACACTTTGAGATTTTAAAGTGGTCGGTATATGTGCAGTTGTTGCAGTCTGAGATTTTCAGTTCAATTTTATTTCTGGTATGGTCAGACAATCCAAGTCGTACAGGTTAAGCCTATAAAGAGAGATGGATCTCACTATGTTAGGCACTGGGCGGGAACGTGTGTCAAACTGTTCAAGAAGCCCTGATGCTACCCAAGAGCATGCCACTGTTTTGATAGTGTTGTGGAAACTGTTTGCTCGGTCAGCAATGAGCAACTAAGCATTATGTGTAAATGAAATGTATGGATCAAGGAATCCTTGGTCAATATATTAATTTTGTTATTATTGAAATGTACTGGACATCCTCATTGTACTTTGATGACAGTCCTGACATTGTTAGGCACTAGGCAGTGATCCTGTGTTAGAACTGTTTTAGAAAAAGACCTCGCCTAATGTAACCCAAGAGCATACTTCTGCTTGGTCGAATGTGTCACTTTGGAAACCATATTCTCAGACAGAAATGAGCGCATAAGCGTCCTACAAATTAGAGTTGTATTGGCAAGGACATCTGCTCTGTGGAAGTCTACTACACTATGTATGTACATAATGTACTCTTGAAGTTGCCTGCAATGGAACTGACTAGGCTAACACCTGTATATTTGTTTGTGGTTCTGTATTATTGTTGTAGATATTTGTTGGCCACAAATGTGAAATCATTGTCTTTGTGGACCTGGCAATAACTGATGTTACAACATGCAGTCACAATTAAATGTTGTCTAACTTGAGGGTTGTTTACTTAGTTCCTGTCACTGGAAATGAAGTAAATGTACTGACAACCGTGAAGTGAACTTGAGATATGTTGACAGACAAGACACGTCTGGACTTCGGATAAACCAGTCCTGCGTAGTCTGTGTAAAGTTAAAGCGTATCGCATTGTGAGCAGCAAGTGCACTTTATGGGAAGTTGTTGTAAATTTGTTTTGAAAGTGCATAGCAGTTGGAACATGCTGTTAATGTTAGGCCTTTTGGCAAAGTTGACTGCCGTCTGGTCGGTGTGATGAAGCGTAATATGTAACAGCTGTAACAGTGGAGTTGTTCCAATGACTCAATATTGTCGAAATGTGTCAAAGTGACAAGAGCAATGAAAATGTCTAATGGCCAGAAGGTGCGAGTAAGGTAAACGATAGTTGTTTACTTTGCTTCTGAAGAGCAAACTTTTAAGTGTCTCTATGTGATTCGAATGAACGCATGCGTGACCAGCATGAACGCATGTATACTGATTTCCTCAGTCAGTTAAACAAAGTATGCTGTTTGATAGTCACCAAAGAACAAAAGCGTTCAAATGTGAAGATAGCGAACAGGCTTTGAATAGCTACTGCTGTTATTGCGTTGGGAGAACGGTGGTTGTTATATTGCCCTTTGGTTGCCTGAAAGGTCTGTCCCCATTGTGAGAAAGACTGTGAAGGAGTAAACCACTGTAATTATGTAGTTAAGCTTGGAGGCTGACCAATGTTGCAATAACATGTATATGTGACCTGGCTTTAAAGTAATTGTATGTTACAATAACATGTACCTGAGCAGTATCACATAAGCTGCAATAACATGTATATGTGTACTGGCTTTAAAGTATTTGTACCTTACAATAACATGTACCTGAGCAGTATCACATAAGCTGCTTTATACCTTCTAATGTCACATAGGTGACGACACCAGTGAAGGCTTGTGAAGCTGTACTCAGGCTTGAGTTGGCTGTCAGCTTGTTAATTGCTTTGGCCTAGCTATCACCATGTTGTAATTAATTACTTTGGCCGAGCTGTGACCTGCTTCTCGGTCAATACGCAGACACTAAATTTTGGAAAGGTTTGTACAGTACAAGACACCTGATGATCAGCATCAGGCTAATGTCCTAAATTGCGACTAGTACAGTACAGCACGTGTACCTGATCAGGCTAATGTCCTAACTTGAGACACGTATGGTACAACACACCTGATCATCAGGCTTATGTCAGAAATTGCATCATAGCTCACCATGAGGGTATGAACCGTGAGGCAGGGAAAGTAACCCAGCTACCTGTATTTTGTACCATTTGGCAACACAGGCCATGAAATGTATGGAACTGTCAAAAGTTTTATAGTTGAGCTGTCAAGCCTAAACTGAGCTGTCAATTGACATGAATGTTGAGTGACTTGAGTGATGTCAACCGTGTATAGATTGCAGTTTAGAAGACTAGAAGTCTTGGGACATTAATTGGGCTGTGCAATACTGCCAGTGCCAATTTCCAGTTGTCAATTTCACTTGTTGCCAGTGGCAATTTTCAGTTGGCAATTTTCACTTGATCAACTTGTTCTGGATGCATGTCACAGAAGCAGGAAAGCCTTTCAATTCTCATACTGTGCTGCCCCCTGCTGGTAAAAAGTTTTGGTGGGAAACAATTCTTGACCCAGAACTTCTTGACCTAGAATGCTGTAATCTAATTGGCCAAATCTCGGCAATTAAGAAGTGACTTTGAGCATTCATTTTAGCATTGTTATGACAATATATACTGCCAGCTGCTTATCAAGGTCAGATTTGTCAGTTGTTGAGTGTTTTCCGCACTGTGCAATGACCATACAACATGTGAAGAACCCTCAGTGGGCCCGAATCACGTCCACACTTGTGACTTGATATCAGCAGAAATGCCTTGCGAGTCATTGAGTTGCTCAATAACAGGGACTGACAGACGTCTCATTTGACATATTCCCAACTAATGGGGAGCCTTATTGGCGGTCTGAGACTCAGGGAAGTACTCCTGTAATGTCTGTGTTCAACTGTTGACTTGCTTTCCGCCATTTGTATTGACGCCGTGAGGCTGGCGGGAGCTGTGGCTGTTGACCAATGAGAGCCCAGGAAGGGTCGTAAGACGAGACGCTATTGGTCGAGGGCCTAGCGGTCGTTTGTAACGAGCGCTGTGATTGGTCGAGCCCTGTCTGCATGCTTCGTGAGCAATGGCGGTTTCGCCAAGCAGAAAACGCCCGGTTTACAATGAATTACGGGCCGCCGCTCCATCCAGGAGTAGAGAAGATAAATCTCTGGCATTTGTCCAACTAATGGGACCCCGCTGGACAGTGTAGTGTTCAAGATGATTGCAAAAAACCACCCGCTCGCCCGTCAAGATGACATGACGTAATGGAGAGCCTAGGAATCACCAGCTGCCAGGGGCACGCTAATTAAAACGTGAAATTGGCAAAGAGAAGATGACATCTCTTGCCAAGAATGGCATGCCCATATCCCTGGGACTTATAGCCATAAGATTGAAATATAATGAGCTTGTAGGCCTAGTTCTTACTCGAACAACTCATTTTCAATGCTTTTTGACCTGCTGATCCAGCAAGATGCCATGCTGTTCAGCAGGCGCGCACGCATTGAAGTTTAATGCTCGAAGCGCCCTCTCTCTCGTAGGAAATCTGCTGCCGCCGAAGATCTGAGATGGAATTGAAAATAATAAAATGGGATATCGAGAAAATTTCATAAATTTACACCAAAATGATCTAAAACCATGAAATATGGACACCTTATGGCCTGAATGTGAATTTCCATATCGTTTGATCTTAGTATAAAACGAAAATAGTGTTGAAGATGAGATATTTTTGAAAGAAATCTAACCTTTTCTGGTGTATTCAAACTTTTGGAGGGTAGTGTAACTCCCCTAATAACAATACCACATATTTTATATTGTCACACTGGAACAACTTCCACCTAAAATTTTCATATTTGGCATCAAAACTGATGTTTCTGGCTCAGGTGTGTTTCTACAGGGGCTCAAAAATGGACGAAAGTGCAAAATCGCCAATAAAGTGCCGTTACTTATTAAATTTTGTCAATTTAGAGGAAATGGTTAATGACTCCACCATGTACATTTCTGGCTGGTAATAGGTCAAATTGTCGCTGTGAGTTAATTTTGAAAAATAAAAAATTTTGTAATATTTACAAAAAATGCATGTTATTCAAAACCTCAAAATGACCTTGTTGACAGTTAACCTAAATGTTCAAACTTACTCCATAGATTTATGTATATCTTGAGGTGGTATTCACAAAGTTTCAGTTCCAGGATAGGACTCATTCTATTCTTAATATTTTATTTAAAATAATTCAAATTTAGCAGTGTTTAGTTCAATTTTTTCGAAATTGTGTTTCGGCCAACTTCAGAGATGTATAACTCTCCAAATAACAATTCCAAACATTTTATATTCTCGCACTGGACCAACCTCCACCCAAATTTTTCATTTTTGGCATCAAAACTTCAGCAGGGGCTCAAAAATGGACGAAAATTCAAAATCGCTAAAAAGGTACTTTACTTATTTGTCAATGTAGAGAAAATGGTTAGTGACTCAACCATGTACATTTTTTTCTGCCTTTAGCAGGACCAAATAAGTACTACCAATTTATCAGATGAGTTCTACCTCTCGATCTGTTGCTGTGAGGTAATTAAACAAAATAAAAATTTTGCAGTATTCACAAAAAATGCATGTTATTCAAACCTCAAAATGACCTGGTTGACAGTTAAATGCCAAAATGTTCAAAACTGACAACATTGATTTATGTATTTTTAAAAGGTGGTATTCAGTGCTATTCACAAAGTTTCAGTTCTGAGGTTGGACTCCTTCCTTTTTAATATTTTATTACAAATCTGGCGTTTTTACAAAAATCGCACATTGGAAAACATTATAAATTATAGTTAGTATGCCTGGACAATTGGACATATATGCAAATCTATGACAATAGCCACTCGACTGATGCACTGTTCTTGTGACATTCTCATTGTATCTGCAATTTCTGCATTAAATTCTGCATGCGCCAAGTGAGAAAGACCGAGGAGATCGTCGGTTCAATTCATACCCAAGGTACCGTAAAAAATGTTGGATTCTCTTCAAAAGTTCCTTCTCGTTCCTTGAAATACCAACCTTTGATGTGTAGACCTGGCAGTGAGGTATTCAAATTAATTAAAGCATTCTCTGCAAAATTTTGAAAAAATATTTACCTTAAAATACTATCTTTTTCTGTGTGCAATTTTTGTAACAGTGCCTGATCTTAAATAAAATATTAAAAATAAAAGGATTCTGTATCCGGAACTGAAGTTTGTGAATACCACCTTAAAATATACATAAACCAATGTTGTAAGTTTTGAAAATTTTGGAAGTACTCATTTGGTCCTTTTAAAGCCAGAAAAAAAAATTTACATGGTGGAGTCACTAACTATTTTCTCTAAATTGACAAATAAGTAATGGCACCTTTTGGCTGAAACCGCAATTTAAAAAAATATTAAAAATAGCCTTAAATTTCAAGGGCTGCTATCTCGGTGAGTTTTTGAGTCACAGACCTACAATTTTGCAAATTTTTGTTATATCTGGTCAGTGAACAACTGAATTTTTTCAATTTTTTCTGAAGGGGTCACCGAAGGCCGGTTATTAGAGGAGGGCTTAAACTAATTTTTGGTGAAATGGAATTCTTGTCCATGTGTCAAGGTGTCCATGTCTACTTGTCCACTTTTCTTGTTGCCATCTTATGAATCGCCCATTGCGACTTTAGTATTTCACTTGGATTTATGAAATTTGGTATTGGGATTCACTTTGGGGTAACCCTTAGAAATTTTTGGAAAAATTCAAGATGGCTGCCAAAATGGCCGCCATATTTTGAATTGCCCACTGTGACCTTAGTATTTCACTTAGATTTATGAGATTTGGTACAGGGATTCACTTTGGGGTCTCCCTCAGAGATTTTTGGAAAAATTCAAGATGGCTGCCAAAATAGCCGCCATATTTTGAATTGCCCATTGTGACTTTACTATTTCACTTAGATTTATGAAATTTGGTACAGGGATATTCACTTAGGGCTTCCCATCCAAAATTTTTGGAAAAAAACAAGATGGCTGCCAAAATGGCCGCCATATTTTGAATTTCCAACTGTGACCTCAGTATTTCCCCTAGATTTATGAAATTTGGTACAGGGATTCACTCACAGGCATTATAATTTCTTACAAAAAGCTCACGTTGCTAAACATATCCTGTATACAATACATGCAAGGTTGGCAACTCCCTCAAGATTCCTGGTTTGAGAATCCCTGCTGTAATGCTGTCTCAAGCAAGAGCATGAATTCTCAAACCAGGAGTTGCCAACCTTGGAGTTGCCAACCTTGTATATAAATTCAATAAGTGCATGCAGTGACAAGCTCTTTTCTCAAAATGATTGTAATGCCTGTGGATTCACTTAGGGGTTCCCCTCATTTTTTTTTTGGAAAAATCAAAGATGGCTGCCAAAATGGCCACCATTTTTTAAAAATATCCACTGTGAGTCTGTGACTTTAGTATTTTACTTGGATTTATGAAATTTGGTTTTGGGATTCACTTAGGGATTCCCCTCAGAAAATTTGTAAAAATCCATGATGGTTGCCAAAATGGCCACCATATTTTGAATTGCCCACTGTGACTTTAGTATTTCACTTAGATTTATGCAATTTGGTATAGGGGTTCACTTAGGGGTTCCCATCAGAAATTTTTAGAAAAACCCAAGATGGCTGCCAAAATTTCTCGTATATTTATGAAATTTGGTTTGGGGATTTGCTTAGGGGTTCCCTCATAAATTAAGAGGAAATTTCCAAGATGGCTGCCAAAATGGACACCATATTTTGAATTGCCCACTGTGACTTTAGTATTTCACTTGCAGTTCTGAAATTTGGTATAGGCATTTGCTAAGGGGTTCCGCTCAAAGTTTTTAAGCATCAGCTACTACTAGCTGATCGCTTCTTACAATCGTCGTTTTCGTCGCAGGCAGGCTGTTACCACACAACGTCCATGATTTCTCTATTAATCTGACGAGTGAACCAACCAAATTACTCCTGGACCTTTATTAGCACCTAACCACGAGACAGTGTTATATTCCGGACATACGAGCGCATATATCCTCTTATTCAAGCCATTTTATTACTCTCCCCATCCCGCACAACCTTCTCCGTCCGCCATTTTTTCTTGACTGGAAGCGGGTGACGTCGGCCAACTTCGGCATCTCACGAAAACACCCGAAGTATCAAATGCTATTTTTTCCGGGTCTCATTCGGTGATTTTAAATATTTCCTCACTATTTACACTCCTGTTTTCATAAAAATTTGCAGTTACTTATTAAAAAAAAAAAAAATCCTAATATTTCGGTCGGCCAATCAGATCAGGGGGTTTCTATGACGTCATTACCAAGCGTCCGGAATTCCAATATGGAGGATGAGGGAAGTGAGAAGGTGTTTTTGCTGACAAATTTTCAACTGAACTGATCAAATACGGCCTTGCACATGACTGTCAGGTATTCCACATTATCAAATTAGGCGTTGCTGACATTGTAGACTCAATTTTTTATCTTTTAAAACATTTTTGGTGACAGTTTTACCCGAAATTCTGTATTATCGCCCAGAAAAATATCGTAGTACTGTTGCGGTTGCGGTAAACAGTGCGTAAATCACGTAGAAATACAATTTGTGCTGTTCAATGGACATTATTCTACAGCTATTTGGCGTACCGAAATGGCTAGCCCCATTTTTGAAAGCTTAGATGATTTTGTGTTCCCTCATGATAATAAAAGGATTTTGACAGTGCATGAAACTGAAGTTACTTCAACTTGTTCAAGAGTATCCTGCCATATAATGTATAGTTGATACTCCTATCATTTTGTTGAACATTTCAGATCATTCACATTTTAAGCAATTAATATGTTTATTTCTACAGCTGATGCTTTACATGCTTTGCATGGTATTTTTATGGCTTGCAGCAAACACTATTAGTCTCGCAATCACTGCTTAATACAAACCAATCCATGTAGTAATATATAAATCACCCTCTTCATGATTTCAATCACGAATATACAATTGCCAAAGGCCAGTTTTGAATCCATGGATTCTTGTTCTAATTCTGGGTGATTTGACATGGAATGACCCATCTTGATATTTTCTGGTGTTTTTTGGACATAATGTCCAAAGACATGCAAATATTTGCATTTTTGGGTGACAAAAATTTTTGTGGTGTCGAGTATAGGCCTATTAAAGGGGTTATTAGTTGTAAAGTGACACGGTTATGTAATTTATTTTTCATTTTGCCATAATTCCCTATATCGTTTTCCTATAAATACGTAAATTTTTAGTGCTTTTCCCAGGACCAAATTTCAATTATCCACAAAGGCCAATTTTAAGTGAAATGCATGGATGTGTGGCTAATTTTCATTCAAAGTACGCAATTTTCATTAGCCGCATGGAAGATGCATTAGCCAATGCTAATGTGGCTAATGGCTAGGAAAAGCACTGAATTTTTTCGGGTATTGTAGTTACTTTGGGAAAATTTGTCCGTCCGGTGGGCGGGCGGGCGTCGGGATAACGGACGTCCCACTTGTGTATTGGGAGTATTGCCAAAACTATGGGATGTATACTTTTTAATGGAGGTGTGAACACACCTCCATTTATGCAGTTGAGGAATGGAAGTTTTGGCGGGAAATTCAAAATTTGAGCATTTTCAGAATGTCTTTTGAACATAAATTAACTTGGCCATTTTGTTTGGAATTGTTTTGGGTCAAGCGAGCTATCTAACATGATAATAGAGCTTGCTTCTGGTATAGGAATGAAGTGCAGGCATGTTGTAATTTGGACGTGACTTTAGCTAGAATGCATAATGTGTGTCCTGTTCGTGTATTGGGCAGTAATGCCAGAACTATAGCTTGTATGTTATTTTTGGCACATTATCGTATCTTTTATCCTAGTTATGCCTTTTTGGGGTCCAGTCCACATGACATTATTTCTTTTCTCGAAATTATTGAAAAATGTGAAAAAATATTTTTTCTTTTTTTTTTCCAGAACTAAACTCAAAAGCTGCTGTGCTTATGTCATTGAAATTTCAATATATAGTATGTATTAAATACCCGACATGTGCCTTTTGACGGTCTAAATGTTCGAGAATGACTGATGAAAATTCCTCAAAAATGTGAAAAAAATATTTTTTTAACTATGTGATTCAGTCAATCTTGCAGTTACATCTATGAAATTTTCTAGTTATCTTTCTTTTAACATCTCTAGTTGGAGTGTTAACCCTACGTGATTTTTTTAAAATGAAAATCAAAAACTATAAAAAAATAATGCTTTTTGCAAATATTCTGACATTTCTGTGTGAAATGCCAAAATAATAATGGTTAAGTTGTTTGAATTAAAGCACACAAATCCACACTGGATGGATCATGGCTCCCTCAGTACAAATGTTGGTATTGTTCCTGTGCAATACCTGATGTGGAACAGTAGGCCTACCCGGTACCAACATTTGTACTAATATAATCAAATGGAATATCCAGAAGGTTGTTCAGTAAGATGGCTCAGCTGCAGCCTGCCAATGACAGCTTTCAGCCAGCCAATTTTGGACTGACTGGCTGACAGGGCTTAACATGTGAATCTGGAGATTACTGTGTGAAATTCTGTAAATCTCATAAAGATGGTTGGTTAAATGTTGTTAAACTTTCCTTTTGAGTTTTCCTTATTTATTTTGGCGAAGATCTAGGTTTTTTTTTAAGGTTTGTTAATTGATAATCACTTAAAAGTCAGTTGAAGTCAGTTGAAATGACTTCAGTCAGTTGCAGTTGAAAAGTTATCAACTAGTCAAGTCAGTCAGTTGAAATGAAGGAAGTCAGTTGATTCATTAAAACAACTGACTCCTGGGTCTAAATTGGCTGATAGATTTCCCGACCTTGCCTCTGATTGGTCCAGCCAAGAGACAATCTGGAGTATGTTTGGTGAATTATCAATGTAACTTAAAGGCTTCACAACTTGGTCATTCCTTTAGGTTAAATTTTGAAAGTTGTGTTTTTAGAATCAAAGTGCTTTGTCTGCTTCATGTGGAAAAGCAAATTAAGAATCACTGTTTTAACAAAAAGTCGTTTGGGGCCAATGTTCTAGCCACTCAGTGAAATGGGACACTTGTGCATTGTCCATCTATCTATATATATATATCTATTATATCTATCTATCTATATATCTATCTATCTATCTATCTGAATAGTTATAGCAGTGCAGGACAAATGATCTGCTGGACAGGGGTGCCGGAAGAAATCACGGGCGGCAGGGGCAGTCAGACGAGAAGGGGCAATTTTCGCGCCAATTTCACATAGCAAAATTTGAATAGAGTAAATAATAATTTTGAATATTTACATAATAATTTGTACCTAAAATTGATAAATTAAGGTCTGATAATAATTTTTCTTTAACATCAAAATGGCACCCTTGCCCCCCCCACCCCCCTTGGCCAGTGGCAGGAGGGGCAATTGCCCGGCCTGCCCCCCCCCTGTTCCGGCAACCCCTGCTGCTGGATTCATGGTATGTGAACTTAGACACTATATCATCTCCATTTTGAACCCCCTGGGTTCTTGTTAAGGTATTTCAGCATAACATTTGTCATACTCTCACTGACAGGTCATTCAACTAAATTGGAGAATTTTGTAACTCCAGGTAACATGACTAACTTTGATTGCTGTCGAAAATATGTTTAATCATTTCTTTTTAACTTTCTTTTTTCAGGCAAAGAAAACATTTGCACATGGAGTTACCCATCTACAAGTTCCCACTTATAAACTGCTTGACAGGCAAATCAAAGTGAAACAATTCAAATTTGGATTTCCGCCTTGTGAAGTTCACTGGATTACATGATATTTGCCGCAGATAGTAGAGTTCTTCCCAACAGGAACAAATTAAGTGGCACTCAGCTGTTTGTACATCAAGACATCCATTAAAATAATTTTTTTAAACGTATGTTTCCCTCCTCCTTGGAGTATGTACAGTGTGTTGAGATCATCTGATGGAATGCACCTGAAATAAATATTTTTGAATATCAGCCATAACTGTTATAACACATAAATGTGATAGTGTATTCCCTGAATTTTCTGGCCTTTGCAGTTCATTAGCAGGAGACAATTTGCACCACATAAGAAAAAGAAGTATTCACTACTCAAGTACATACAAAAATATTTGTCAATTTCTTCGTGCACATGGCCTACTCCAGCAACATCTCGAATGACCAACAACTTCAGCCAGATGTCTCTATAAATCGATTACTCCTCACAGTCTTCAGCCTTCAACACTCAATTTCCGAAATGCCAATGGGCCGCTGCTGGACCGATCTGGTAACAAAATAAGACCACCTCGCCCTGGACTGCACCACTTTTGCAAATACCGGATCACTCTCTTAAAAGCGGTCCAGTCTGCATCACTACCAGTTTTTGGAATTAATTTCCCCCAACTTGATGCATTTGATTATTTAATAACTTTTGTAAGAGTTACTTTGCATTATAATGGTATTACTTTCATGTCTCAAGATGTTTTTGGAATAAAACTTAATTTTGTTTAATTGGTTGGAACCATAAATTTTATTGTAAGAAATCAATTGATTATATTTTTGAACTTGTTCATAAAATTGGTTGAACATTTTATAAGACTTCTATTTTTAAAATTTTTTTTTTTTTAATTAATTGATTTTCGTAAATTTGTCAGGAATGATATGGTGATATTATTCTATGAAATTTTAAATTAATAAAAAAGTTTCATAGAATAATATGTATTTAGATAAAATGTGTTTAATTTTTAACAACCCTATCTGAATGACATTTTAATATCAATAATATTTGTAAATTCAATGTAATTTCATTCATTTCATGTAAATTTCTGATGGTTTACCATTCTGTTATTGTTTTGTATTTATTTTTCCTATATTTTGTGTTTTAACAAATGTGTCATATCATATGTGTCCTTTTTATTGTTTAATAGAAAAAATCTATTTCATATTTATGTAAAATTTGTGAATTTACCGCACTACACAACAGATTCCAGAATTTAGAGGGCCATAAATGATGCCCCAATCTAATCTGATCTATATATTTAGAGAATGCTATATAAATTTACATGTGAGTGTCTTTAAATGTGCATTAATTGAAAATTGCATACATGTTGTACTAAGGTATTCATTTCTTGAAAACATTAAATTAGGCAAAGAATATGTTTCTGTTAACATGGTTAATGTTAATATGAATTGCAGTCGCTTACTTAAAGACCCAACCACGACTATAAAAGGAGACAGAGCCTACAAGATGGCAGTCTGAATCTGACCCCCCAAGAGTGAACATCTCTCCAATTCTCTCACTTTTTCCCAATTTCCCTAGTCATAAAGCAACTTAAAGTATGAATTTTATATGTGCAGATAGATTATTTGATACTGAAAACGAAAAAGTAATCTTTAACACAAAAGCTCTTATTTGAATTAAGATATTTGCTAAATTATGAAAAATATCAGAATTTTCATGAGAGTTTGATTGACAGCTCCTAATGACATTTCTGTCATTGTCACTTATTGATCTGAAGTTTATAAGACCAATCACTGTTCACTCATTTGCATAAAATTTGGAAATGGCAGTGGCCAGTGGTGCATTTATGAGGGGTCAATTACATGTAATCTTAGCCAAGAGTGATTAATAAAGGACAATTAGGTGGGGGAGAATTATATTTCAAGAAAAGTTGAAAGACTTTCAATTACTCTAATGTGATAGCAAAATTGATAAGCATACAAATACATCAATTTACTTAATTTATAAATTGGTGTTTCAAATTCCAAAGAGAAAGTGAATTTTAGAGAGAGAAAGTTCATTTTTGGACCCCTCTCTCATGTTAATTAATCAGGTGTGGCCTAATAACCACTATCCAATGAGATTCCAGTGAAAGTTTTATGGCTTTGTGGCCATAATTTCGTTGCTGTGTTATTGGGTCTTTAAATATTGTATCGCTGGTTGGAATTTAATTTTGTTCAATGAGCTATTTTGTTGGTAATTTGCTACATTTTGAAAGGTATGATGTCATTGATTTGTAATTTTGTATACTGCAAGCCAAAAGTTTGGAAACAGTATGTTGCTCAATCAGTGCTACATAAATCAGCCTGTGGACACAAAGTGTGGATTTTTCTCCGATCGAAAGAAAATAAATCCAAATTGGAAGTGGGATTGTGTTGCAGTTTCAGTATGAGAGGCACCCAATTTCCTTCATTGCTCTCAAAAATACAGATGGGTCCAAACAAGTGGACACACATCTCAATTAAATAACAATGGCTAAGGCTTGCTCATTTTGACACATCCCTATTTTGCTGAGGGGCCAGTGTCAGAACAACCTTCCTAATTTTATTTTAAGCAATTTTCACAAATTTACTCCTAATAATCCTCTTCACGCTAATGTAGGTCTATTTTAACATGATAAAATAACTTTTTATTGTTTAACACTAATGCAATAGCGAGCACCAAGCGTTTCCAAACTTTTGGCCGGCAGTGTATAATAAGCCTAGAATATCTGTCAGAACTCTTGAAACATGGGGTATACAGAGCTGCAGTATAGCATGACATGCGCTCAATGGTGCGGTGGAATTTGTTGATGTTTGAGATCTCCTACAAAGAGTTACATGCATTAGGCCTATGAGATATAATATTTAAAATTTTAGAGAGGTTTTGCTACAGGTATATGTGTCCCGTGAATGTGGGGGTTGCCATGTCGACAATATTATCTCTTCTATGCGTACAGGACTCGTCATACATAATGCGCAGCAAAACCTCTCTATTAATATTGTATAAATTTGACTGAAAGGGCCTTTACGGCCCGGGGCAGCCATTAAATATTCGGTGGGGGGGAGGGGGGCTTTTCCTAGATGGTATCCCCCCGGATATCTAATTGGTCACCTTCTTTTTTGTAAAATTTTGATTCAAATTGATTGGGCATTAAATTTACAGAGCTAGCTGCCAGGCTTCGAAACCAGAAAGTGTACTGCCCGTTTTGCTTACAAATGAAATAGTCAATTAATTAGAATTTTCTGATTTTGATTCCTCGTTTGTATGATACAGATATATATGCTTATATAAATGAGCTTTTATGAATGTTTAATTGCGCTATATATGTGTGCTTCTGTCTGTGATCTGTTAAAAAGAATTAATTCACTTAGGTAACCAGATTTGTACCTGTGGTCAAAGCCCCTGGAATGGGCTAGGATATGTTCGGGTCTGCCATTGTGATTTATTAAAGTTTTACTTAGATGTATTATGTTGTTGTAGTTGTGATTAATATGTTTTTTTTTAATAAAGAGAAGATGAATAATCTTATAGTTTTCTCAATGCTATGCTTCTTTTGGGTGAATCTTATTTAAAATTTATTTTGAAGCCTAACTGTGAATCTATTTATAGGACAATGGCTGCTTACTTATGGTGGTTTTGGGTGCAGGCATGCAACTTATTTTTAGGACTGATACAAGTTTCAGGGCTCGATATGAGGGCTAATATATATTTGACAAGATTCTATAGTGTTAAAAAAGACTTGGTCCAGTGGTTAAGACTTGTCTTGGTCATGCTCACCCAAAGAGCAATATATCTATGCTGGACAGAAAAGCCCCAGTGCTCTACATTGGCGTAGGAGGTCAATAAATTCTGAAGGGGCTGCCCAAAACCACTCAGGGAGAGTAACTTGATTCTCAAGAGTGCCCAAAACAAATTGCCCCGAAAAAACTTAAAGTAGAAGAAATGTTCGGCCCGAAGCTCCCAGAAAAATTGCTTTCCCCAAATTTTTGGGAACATGCAGTCTTCGCCTATATATGGTGCTAAAGTAAAGTTTAGATCTGTCTTATTTAGTACAATCGGTAAATATTGTTAAAGAGACACACAAATTTTGCTGTCTAGGCCAATAGTCGCATCAAAACCTGAGCAACAACAATTTCAGAGTCACCGAACGGTCAGTTCACTATGGAGATGAGACTGAAAGTGTTCCTAATGTCCACCCCGACATCTGGATAGATCCATTTTAATTTTAAAACGGCGATGCTGACCTTAGAAACTGACTACTGGCAAAGAAATCTCCTCCATGGTCAACCATGCAGTATCTTGACTGATATTTTAATGCTTTAATCTTGGCTTTCTAAATTGATGATCAGTATGGTTTTCTCATTGAACTGACCAAAGTAGCTCTACAACTAAACTGCTGTGTTAAAGTTGCGTCTCCCTTTTAAAAGTACACTTTTTTTTTTACATGGGTGACATGATTAGATTGCTGCAGTGGTGTCGGAACAGGAGGTGGCAGGGTGGAATCGCTCCTCTTGCCCATGGAATTCCTTCAGCTGTAAAGGCACCCTTGGATTGCTATGTCTGGAGAGACTAGAAAACTTTAAAAATAAGACCACTTCACATTTTGGAAAAGTCCTATAGAATAGATGTCAGACTCTGATCAGGCCAGTTCAGTCAAGTCAAAAAGTCTTATCTGGGCTTGGTTGCTTGTTCTCAATACTTATATATTTGCTCTTATCAAGTAATTATTCGGTAACTAATTGGCCTATGAACCAGTGATGGAAATGGAAAATTTTCGTCGGGGGGGGCTCTCGGCTTTGCGACAGTGGCTCGCCATTTAAGATTTTTAAAAGGGAAAGAATTCTTCCACAAGAGCATAATTTTGGCTAAAAATATGATGAGGACTGAAAAAGTAACATGATAATTATAATTTCACCACTAATCATCAAGGGAGGTGTAGCAGGGTACAGCTCCCATCAGGGGAGCTCACCCCCGAGCTCCCCCCCATTTCCACCTCTGCTATGAAGTGTAAAACTACAGGAAATAAACTCAAGGTCCTGCAAAACGAATGTACCCTATGTTAGAGTAGATCCAATCGAATATGCCCTAGTAAGAAGGCGAGTTAGTTAAGCGCCGTGCGAGGAAATAAAGCCATGTAGCGAAGAAAATAAGTAGCCAAACGAAGTAAATAAGTAGCAGGGCGAAGAAAATAAGTAGCCGGGCGCTGAACGAAGTCGCCGGGCCGACGAAAGCCAGGTAAAGGGTCCGGGCGAAGTCGCGGGCGAAGTTAGTAACCGCCGGGCGAAGTCGCCGGGCGCCGAGGGAAGGCGCCGGTCGAAGATAAGAAGGCTCCAGGCGAAGATAAGCAGTCGCCGAGCGAAGATAATAAGTCGCCGGGCGAAGATAAGAAGTAGCCGTAAGCCGGGCGAAGTCGCCGGGCGAAAATAAGAAGGCGCCGGGCGAAGATAAGAATCCGCCGAGCGCCGAGAGAAATGAGCCGGGCGAAATGGCCCGAATCAGCCACCATAATTAACAATTCAATGATTGCCCCTTATAACTGGCACCGTAATTACACATTCTCAGCTTCTAAGACATACTCACATTGATGACTTCATGCTCTTTTAGTCCAACACGTGTTCTGATGTTTTCAATCACGTCCATTTTTACCGGAAGTTATGTTCATGAACGGCGCCTGCGCACTCAAAGGGGGTGTGTATTCGCCATTTTCCGCTCAAGAAAACTGAGGAAGCCACTTGTCTCAGAAGAAAAGGCCTTCTTAAGATGGTATGGTTAATTTTGCTGAAGTGGTAGTCGGAGATTATTGAAAGAAATGTTTGTTTTCTATTTCCCAAGTAAAACAGCAGTTCCACAATCCTAGTGGGCCAAGAAAACACAATGCTGCCAAATTTGAATTCTGACAGATGAAATTTGTAGGAAAATTTGTGACAGTTCTGCTAAATAGAATCCTGTCAGCTGTAAAGAAGTGGGTGGCTGTGGTGTAGACAATGTGATGATGCAGACCAGTGCCAGCCTGTGTTGGACCGGTCTGGGATAGAGTCCACCCCTGGGCCGCAAAGATACCGGACTGTCTGAAAATTAACTTAATTTCTAAAGTGAAAAAGATAAAATTAACCGGGTCATTCTCTGCTGCAGACGCCTGCAGTGATTAATTGTTCACTCATGCTAATTTAATAAATTGTTTTTATTTCAGATACGGTTCATCCTAATTCAGAATAGGGCTGGTAAAACCCGACTGGCCAAATGGTACATGCATTTCGATGACGACGAGAAACAGAAACTGATTGAAGAGGTCCATGCTGTTGTCACAGTGCGAGATGCCAAACACACTAATTTTGTTGAGGTATAACAAGTCGATTACACAAAATATTCAATTAATTGACAATCAATTAAAAAAGATTTCTAAAATATGTAACACTACTGCAGTCTGTAGATCTGTGTAGTAGTAGTTAATATGTAGCTCTGTATTTGTTGTTGCAGTAATGACATGTAGGTCAATATAATAATTGACCTTTTTTTTTCTTCTGTCAATAAAATATATTCATTCATTCACCTATGCTTAATTGTGGATGACATAAATTAAAGTGACCATGTATAAATTGCAATGAACTCGTTCTTTGTATGGACATATGAGAACCAGTTCTGGCAGTTCAGGTTGTAATTTCTAACAATGCCCATTGTGCAAGCTAAAAGTTGTAATCTATTAAACTGGTTATTATTTTTCTATTTCAGTTCCGTAACTTCAAAATAGTCTACAGAAGATACGCTGGTCTGTACTTCTGTATATGTGTGGACGTCAGCGATAATAACCTGGCCTACCTGGAGGCAATTCACAATTTTGTTGAAGTCCTCAACGAATACTTCCACAATGTTTGTGAACTGGATTTAGTATTCAATTTTTACAAGGTAAACAATAACAAGCTTATAACAGTTACATTCTTAATTCTAGCTATATTGTGTTGTCTGGTCATGTACAATCAAGGTAAACATGGACGTCACATGAACTTAATTTTGAGGTTCTAAGACTCCCTTTTGAGGTTCTAGACTCCCTTTTGATCACCTTATCTCTCTTCTATTCACAATATAATCATAAAGATATGAATAACCTGTACATGTATACTAAACTTGTCTAAACTATTATTTCTGAGGTAAAGTTTTTGAAAGGAGATCTAAAATCTGACTATAATTTCCAATTATTAAAATATGTTCTTTTGTTTTCTAGGTATACAGTGTGGTGGATGAAATGTTCCTCGCAGGAGAAATTCGAGAAACAAGTCAAACCAAAGTACTCAAACAGTTGTTGATGTTGTCGTCATTAGAGTAGCATGGATGAGAATGAGCAATTATTAGGTTGATTATTTTGTATATATTGTTATTACGTTTGAATGTATTGTGCAATAGAAATACACCGTTATAGATGAACTGTATCGAGTATAGAATATGTACAGTTTAAAATTGATATAAATATTCTTCATTAAGTAATATAAACTGTTTAGGATCTGAATGGTTAGGTCTGTGGCTGATGTTGCCAATAAAATAATTAAGTAACAGTAGATACCAGAGTTAATTGGTGAAAATCAAGAATTTTTTTAATTTTGTATAGATCACTGAATATTATAAGGCTTAATTTACCACATTTATCATGATTTTGATTTATACATAGCGAATGGTGATTTCAGTTATATTTACAAGATTTTACACTCATTTACAGGAATGCACCGTTCAATAATTTATAGTCCTGGAGCTTTCTTCTATAGCATTCCCGAAATGTATAAATTTATTTGTAAATGTGCACTGCAACATGAAAAGATATTGAAATGAATTCTGGTGTTTTTTAAAGTCATGTTACAAATTCTGCATGAAGTGAACAAGGACTAATCAATTTCCCTCTTATTACATTATTGGACTGCAAACATTTCAGAGACTTGTGACACTCAATGTTTGTACCGGTACTCCGTTAGATATATTATAGACCAATATTATGCATGAAATGTCCAATGGCTAGGACCTCTTCATATCAGGGTAATACTTTTGACTGGTCATTAGAGGAAAGCCGCTAGCACTGGGAACTCTGTGAGGTTCTCCAACCTAATGGGTTCCACAAAGGCCATATTTCAGCCAGGCTACATTTCAGTGGTGGTGCTGCCCCTAAAGACCGCACTCTCGTGCATTTTTGACACTTCCCAACAAAGTTCTGATGGGTTCTGCTGAGTGATAGGCAGCAGTCCCACTGACATAGAAGCCAATTCGACACCCAGTTCGATGTGAATTTTGTCAGTCTGCAGCCTCGCTAGCTTGCCTGCCTCTACAGCAGATTGTTGTCAGTCAGCAATCAACATAAAAATCTGGAAGGCCAGGTGTCAAGACAGAGTAGATTCCGAAGTCGACTAGTCAAGTCATGGTTAACTTTCCGAGCAGCAAGCTGAAGTTCAATCAAGTCAACTCAGACTTGACTCAGCTAAAGTCAAGTCATTGTAGCATAACTTAACCAATTTTTACCTCACAGAAATTGTTTTGGTATCATTTTAAACAGCATAAAGAGCACAGCACATATTTCATACTCTTTAAAACTTTTTAAAGTTTATAAGCCTACAACATAAAAACTCCCTAAAAATCTCTCACATTTGCTAAAGTTCTGCACAATTCTGCAAGTGCACAAATTTTGAAAATTACGAAATTATAATGTACCGTTAACCCCTGTAGCCGCAAAGGGGGCCTCGGAGGCCCCCCTGGGACTTAACGCTTTAATATCTTGCACAATATTTGGTCAATGACGTTGCAGATTTCATGTAATCCTAGTCCAACTAATTGTAAACAACATCCAGATGTAAAATTGATAGATATTGAACATGGTCACTGACGATAGTTTGAGCATTTTTCTGTCACAAAGCCGCAATGGGGGCCTCGTAGGCCCCCACCCTTGTGTATGTCATATGAGTTTTAGAAAAATACTGCAACTGTGCTGCCACTTATTACAGATCAGATCATGATCAATAGTCACTTTTGTGTTTGGAGAGCTGATATTTGTCTATCAGTCCATTTCAACACAATTAAAATTATATATAGCATTTCGAGTAAAACTCCTACAGTGATGATTTTGTAAATGTAGCTGGTATGATAGAAGTGCAGGCCATTCATACTCAGAAAAAAACTGACCCGAAATTGACACCGAAAGGGGTGGATCTTGCAGAGCAAATGCCAAAATGGCCATTTTTAGTGCTTCTTTTCTCATCTTTGGACATTTTTGAGGCACAAAATGGTTTATAATGAAATCAAAAGACAGTCCCAATACTTTACAGAATAATTTGGTCTCAAAAAAACGTGAAAAATACTGAATATTCCAAAAATGTACCAAAATTGCGAAAATTAATGAAATATGATATTGTATTTTTATCAATAAGATTTAATTTTTTTCCAATTTCGCTGCCACTATCCTCCATTTTCACTTAATTTAATATACTTATACTATTTTTGAAGTGAATTTTTTATACCACTGTATATTTGAGGCTTGAGAAAGGGAGGGGGGCTCAGAGGCCCCATTGCGGCTTTGCGTACTCAAAATTGGTTGCGGCTACAAGGGTTAAAGAATATCTAACAAAAGCACCTAATAAAAATATTAAAATGTTGAAGTAAGCCAAAGTTAATTGAAGTCAAGTGAAGTCAGAGTAGAACAACTTAGCTGACTAGTCAGTTGAAGTTCTTGCCAAACAAGTCAAGAGTTTTAACCGACTTCAGGGTCAAAGACAGAGGCCTAATGAAATTGTTGCTACAAAGTGTTTGATGCACTACTGACTATATATAGTGCAGCATTTTCTTGGGTTCTTTGTTGACTTCAGTCCCTTGCCGGAAAAACATTGTCATGAAACATGAAACCAAATGGCATGTCGGGCTACTCAGAGTTGGAAGCATGTGATGGATTAGGACAGCTCAAAGAGACCTTCAAAGACTTAAATACCTTGACAAAAGAAGTGAAATATAACTACGATGGGAGTATTTAAGGTCAAAACCAACCAAAAAAGCGGAACACAACATCAGCATCTAAGTTCTTAACCACCAGAAAACATGCTGACCATCTTTTGAAAATCTGTAGGTGGACTAGTCCTTCAGCAAAACCAATAATATCTGTTGGGAAATAATTTACGAATGAATCTTTGGAAATTGAATACTCAAATAATACTTATATTTATGTGTATTTACTTCAAAGTTTGCTTGCAAACCCATTGTCAAAAAGTATTGACTTGTGCATTATTATATTGGTACCATATATTTATTTGTACATGATAATAATAAAAGACTTAACATGAAGTGAAATACTTCAAATTCATACTGTTACTTCTTCCCAGAAAAACAGTACACAAATTGAAATTGTTACGCCAATTAACATTTTGGAAATTAAACATTTGTAGAATTATAAAGCGTAGTAATTTAGACAGGTCACATTGAATACACATTACGTCTAGATAGTTCTACAAAACGAGGTTATATAAAATAAGAATATATAAATATATACATGAAGCTGTACAGTACAGTGTGAGCGTGTGAGATCAGTTTGATCACTTTGTTTGCAGATGTTAAAATAATATTATATGTTTTGTTTAAGAAGTGGTAATGTATAGTATATACATCATTTATATACAGATGTGCACCCATGCACAATTATTACTACAGAGACAAGGAGAACATGTCCCAGCATAACATTCATACAATCCAATAAAACTTAACATTCTAATATATTTACAACAATTGTATTCACCACAGTTTACATCTCTTGCAGGTTAACATGGAAGTTACGAGTATTAGATCATGATCTAGGAAGTTAGACTACGCCATTTTACAATTCTTTGCCTGAATATTAGGGACTACCAGATTAACCAAAGCACCATATAAAATTACAGCTAATTTGGAAGTCGTACAACAAAGAATAGATTTTCAATAAAATGCAGACTAAAGAAAGCGATATATTATAGAAATGCAAATTGTTGTTAAGTCTAGCGCCACTACATTTTAATGCATCAGATAATTAATCACCCCCATTTAAATAAAAGTATGTCCAGATTAACAGTCAGATTTCACTACGAAAGTGGACTTTCATTCATTTCATTGCATTGGAACATAGGTTACACAACAATTAGTCACAAAGATCATAATTAATACAGTTCGCACCAATAGAAGACCATAAACATCAGAAGTTCCAGTCACTAACATGGCTTGGGAGGGGACTAATACTGTGTTTGTTGGAGACCTTGGTGGGCGACTTGTGCGGAGATCGGGGTGAAGAGGGCGACCCTTGTAAACGTTTCACGGGCTTAACAGGAGAGCGACACTTGCGCATTGAAACAGTCTTTCCTTCGAGAGAACCCCTCGGGGTATTGAGTCCCTTGGTTAATATTTTAGCCGTTAATGAGGTTGACAGCATGCATGGCTTGATCTTTGGAGTCATGACCATCAAGTCGTCAACATTAGAAGAGTCTTTAAAGGGGTGTTTTGGGATCTTCTCACTCTTGGGGGTGCATACGTCATTGATTGTCTCCATCAATGATTCGCTCATATCAATAGGGGGCAGCACTGAAGTGCCTGAGGAGGACATCTCGGGGGTTTTCTGTTCCTGTTTATCTTCTTGCTCGGGATCATTGGGGTTCAGTTTTAACTTTGCTTTCTTGACAGACGACGTTCGCAAGAGGTTTGTAGAGATGGGAAGGGCAGGTCTGGCGCCTGACTTTGGAGTTGGCGACCTTCCTCTGGTCACTTTCTCCTTGTACTTCATGACCTCCTGGTCTGCTTTCACGAAGATGGTAGGGATCCGCAGAGGAGATGTCCCCCTGCGAGCTACTGAGTTGTGAAAGCGCAGAGGCTCGGCTTTTCTCTCCGCCACTTCGAGAACACCTTGCTTGGAATAATCAAACTGCTTGACACTCTCGGCCACTTTCCCCACATTGCTCTCTCTCAGATCAACCACACTCTGTTTTGGTTGTGGATGACCTTTCTCAGACTCCTGGGGAATGACTCCAGCTCTTGACAACATATGCTGCACATCAGCTGACATGTGCAAGTTTGGTTCATGGCTGCGTCTCCTCACAGTCTGGTTATCTCGCTTATTTCTCTGCAGCAGAGCGGAGTCTGAACTCTCATGTGTGATCTTCCTGTCTTCAAACTGAGACATGAATGCTGCTTTCCTGTCCTCGGTTTCGTCTTTCTCTATAGCACTGTCAGTGCTCGTTAGACTGTTCTTGCTTGCTGACTTGGCCATTCTGCCGGATAGGGAAACCAGAGACTCCTGGGACTCATGACCAAGACCTGAATCTATGCTTCCTGCGCTCAGTTGTGTTCGGAGTGGTTTTGTGTGTTCTGTTTTGTGTGTCATGGGGAGGTGGCAGGACTTTGGCCGGGGGAGTGATGCAGAGGGTAAGGGTGGCTTATTTCGAGAAGGAACAGGCTGACCATTGAACAGGACTGTGATGACGCTGGTGTTGGAGGCATCACTGCTGACTGACGCATCCAACTTGTCAGAATCACAAGTTGAATCAATGTCTTTTTTCTTAGGAGGGACTACAGCTGGTTTCTTAAAGCCATCGGGGGGTTCAGCCAGCTTCTCCATTTGATCTGTGCAAACAGTCATCTCATGGATGAAAGCTTGATCATGTTCGTGAATGGCTTGGTCGTGAATGGCTTGGTCATGTGGGGCTGGCTCCGTGCATGAGCTGGTCGTTGACTCATCAAGATCTTCTCCACCTGCTTGGTCAACGCACTTCTCCAAGACGCTCTCATCATCCTCAAAATCATCGAACGTCACTCTCGGAATATCATCAACATCCAGAGGATCAGCTTTGATTGGACTTGTGTCAATGACCGCCGTGTCGCAGTCCATTGGGATGTTACGTTCGGGGGAGGCAAAGATATCTCGTTGACTGCTGTGTCTTGGGGGAAGATCCATAGACCGTCGACTGCGGTTGCCGCCGGACATCTTTTCAGCAGGCAAGCCCACTGAAACAGTGTTGGGACGCCCTCGTCTGATTGCCACTGAAGTTGGAGTGCCGTCAGCCGAGTAACCCCTCCGCCGCTGCCGTAGCATTGGTGATGAATCAATTTCAAATCCACCTTCCGTCTTAGATCCATTGGCAGTCGTGTTACAAGAGCTGTCGAGATCATCATGAACGGCAACGGCTCGTCCTTCTTTCATAACTAGCCGAGCAGGTAAGCTTGGGGTCTTTCGATGTTTTCGGGAGCTGAAGAAACCTTTCTTCTTTCCTGAGCTTGGTTTGATTATTGTAACATGATCAGGGGGTCCACTGATGTCCGCTAACCTGGCAGCAGTATCCCCATTGTTCGGCTAAAAATAGAAATACAAATTGTACAATTCTTAGATTTATAACCAGAAAGCAAGCGATTGCCACCAATTTTGTCTTACAACATACTTTCTCATGTGTTTAGGTTATTTATCATTTATTATGAAGCGGAAAACATGAATTAAACGCAGAGGTAATCTCAACAAGACTACTCTCATTACGCTGATTGCAGAGAGTAGCATCTATATATAGGTAAGATAATCCAGGAAGCTCATAGTTACAGAAGGGAGAAAATGTAATGTTATTTCAATTACAACTTTACTTACTCAGTCATGTTATGCTATAAAGTAAAACTTCTAATGTAACTGCTTTGATCAGCATTGTAAAATATTCAGGGCAAACCCCAGAACTTCCAGTCACAAACAAAATTTCATGGCTAAAAACATAATAATTACCATCATCTCTTTTCCACCACTTAATTTCCTCAGGAATCCTCTTACGGAACGTCTCTTAGACTTTGGTGTCTTTTGATTAAAACAGGACGACTTACTGGAATTGTGCCTGAAAAGTAACAAGAACCAAGATAAATAATTTCAAAATTTCTTCCAAGTCGAGAAATCAGCATTACACATTTAGAATGAAAGTCTGAACGACTTAAAAGGGCCTTCAGAAAACGTTAATCAGTTTAACTACAATAGGCCTATTGAAGTATCAATAAACTTCTTCCCTCTTATTTATTAAAATGAATTCCCCTCTTGTTATTATTATAATTATGAACCTTTTGATTTTAGTGGTTGAGGGTGGAAGAAGATGCATGGAATTGTTCGTGGGAGTGTGAGTAGAGGCACTGAATAATAACCTGGATGAGTCTTCTGTGAATTTTATGTGTGGTGTGTCGAGGTGGAAATCGTGGCCGTGACCTGTAACGCAAACGAGGAACAAACAATAAACAAAACGCAAAACAAAAAACAGAACAGCAAACTCATTTAATTAAATAAATAAGAAACAATAAGAACTTGAAAGGAGAATTTTGAAATAATAAGCTATGTATGACATAAACTTACTTCTAGTGCGAGCCAAAGGAGTAAAAGGAGTTCCACCGAGTGTTGACATGTGAGGCATTTGTTGAAGAATTGCTTTTCTGAAAAGAGAACCAACATTTAGCATCAAACCTTCAACGTGCACATTCATACCATTGTAAGAGTTAGGCCACACATAATTGATTCTTAGCTTCGCGGACCCGCCGACACAATAGATTTACTGCCGATGGAAAAAAAAAATTTTTTTACCTTATTTTTTGTCCTACCGACCGACCCTAGAAAAAGTGCCTTGAGAGGATCCGAGAAGCTAAAGATCAATTATGTGTGGCCTTATATTGCAGCTCCTCAGCGCGGCAAAGCTCAACACCATGTTCCAATAAGACAGAAAAGCCAAACTACCATGGAAAAGAATGTTATTATGTAACACACCCTCTTAAAATAAGAAAGCTTGTCTTAAATTTTGGACATACCATTATTATATCAGCCAATTACTGCAGGGCAAACAGCCAACTAAATTATGAAAACCTAGCTTGTAATGTTATAATGTAAAGCACTGATAACCATAGTTTATTTTACATAATAATTAATATGAACAAATGAACAAAGCACATACTTTTTGTTGGCAGAGAAGGGAATCATTTCTCCTGACATCTTCCTTTTGCGCATGACTTTGGGAGTGACCTCAGATAGCATGATCCCCTGGGCGTCCAATGAGCCGTCCTTGAAGCCAGTGACATCTTGGGACATCACGGAGATGTCGGTGGGGTCGGACATCATGCTGTACATGGAGGACTTGTCACTCATGTTGCTCTGGTTGCTCATGTTGCTGTTGTTGTGGCCTTTGCTGTCTCTGCGCCACTTCGAAAAACTGTTGCTCAGGTTGTTGACCAATCCTGAAATAAATATAGTCCATAGAGTTAAAACATTGGACATTTTTATCATATGAATCAACATAATCACTCCAATTTCAGAACAGAGATTTGCATTGTATCATCAGAAGGATGAGGTACCATCCATAAGTAATTTGAACGCATCTCGTACCAGTAAATTTTATTCTCATATAACCAGATGTAGCATTTTTTTTGACAACACCATATTTACCAGGTTCAAACACAGATCTGCCTTCAAAAGAGTACAGGCAAGCTATTCCACAAAGACTGCCAATTATGGTTAGGCAGTATTAGACTCAAGTCACACATACCTTGCAATGAGCCACTCCTCTTCTTCTTCTTCTTTGGTTTACTATTATTTAGACCATCGTCACTCTTCTCCAGTTCATCGTCTGAAGCCAAGGTTGCTCCTAAACTAGTTTTGGCCTCCAGACTGTTCGACACCATACCAATGTTATTGGCATTGCTAATCAGGAACTCCACTATGTTGGTTTGGATCTGCAAGACAATAAATTTGCTGTTAGAATAACTACCTCAAGATGAACTTGTGGATCCAGATTGGATCAACTCGACTCTCCATCCATCCACCTCAGTATAACCTTTTTGTTATTTTAGACCAGACCAGTAAAATCACCTAGTTTTCATAAATTTTCAATTAAACAAGATGAAAATGGACAGAAAGCATAAATCCTACAAGATATACTCAGAACATCTTATTCATTTATCAACCTGTATCAAGTTATACATTTTATAAATGAGTACAAAATGATCTGATAACAACATTTTGAAAAATATTGTCTGAAAGACAAATGCTATTAAACACACATACTGGAATAATAATTTTCTGACAAATCGGCCACTGGAACCAGATTATTACCCAGATAAATAATTGCAAAAACTTCTCTCTTGATGGAATACAGATACCTAATTCCGCGATCAAAAGCAATTTAATATTTCAATTCATTAATACAACATTTTTACCTTTAGAAGTTTGCTCTCTGATCCACTCATCTTCTCCATCTTCTGGTTATTGTGGAGGATGTTGGGGGCCAAGCAAACGGCCAGATTGGCCACGTCCATCTTATTGACATCACAGTGGGCAGCTACTCTTCCTAAGAACACCATGAAGAAACGTAGTGTGCTCAAATGGGGCCACGGTAACAACAGACAAAGCAGAAGAGTGGCATGGCATCGACTGTGGTCCTCCTCCAAGTTCATGTAAGCCTTCAGAAAAGTGTCATGTAGTCTAAACGTCAACAGAGGATCGGCTAACTCCCGGAAAAACTGTTTGATCAAACTGGCTAGATCAAGAGGATTGGCGTCCGTTAGCATGCTCCCCGTTTCAATCTTCTCCTGAAACCAAAAATACAAAAATTGTGACTCAACTGAAAACCTTTGAAATTGCTGTGATTTGTCAAAGTCCGACTCGAAGACAGAGCACATTATTGTGAACCAAGTTATTTTCTCAGTTAGTATCCTCCCTAAGTCATATTAAATTATAGCATAAGTTGCATAACAATTGTTGACTTCAGCACAGGAGTTTTACGCAACTAAAAGCCTTGATGTTGAACATAAAGCCAAACATTACAATACAATGTAATACACATACCCTTAATTCCTTCTGTCTGGCCACAGATCCAGATTTCCTAAAGAGTCCCTCTGTTTCAATATGTTCATCCAGAACTGCTGTTGCTTCCACAAGAAACCTGGAAAATATTGCAGAACATCATGAAGATGATATTCATACTTGCCAGATAATCACAACTTGATCCATAAGTATTTCGATCCACAAAGGTGTCATTTATTACGAACTATAACAATAATCCAAAGCTCACCTTGGAACAGGGCCATATCCATCAACTAACAGGCTAGGAACCAAGTTCAAGTAATTTCCAAATACAGTTGTGGGACAGGTTCCTGATACAGTCTGCAAATAAGATCAACAGACAATTATTGTCAATCAAAAAAGATAACAGCACAAAAGGACTTAACATGTCACATTGATGGACTACTCATTGCACTGAATTGTTCAGCAGAGGTGTGATTGTGACATAAAATGACTCAGAATGTCAGTATTACTCAGTACAATGTAATTACACTTTCAAATTAACCTTGCCATTTCCATCAGCAATCGAACAACATTAATTGATTGCAACTAGATCAGCCTATCAGTTGCAATACACATCAGCACACATAAGTTAATCTCAACAGGAAATAATTATGTTAACGTGTCTGACACCACCAAGCAGTCAAGCCCCGAACCTTGTCCAAAGAAAGTATAATGAGCTTTCAGGATTTTTTCAGTCAAATGTCCGAAATTTCTGACTCAAAGCTTGAACCTTGTCCTATGAGGAGACAAGATTTGCCAGTTCACTGAAATTTACCATTTCTGGGTTTAAAAAAAGTAGGACAGGCCAAAAATAGTAGGAAAAGTAGGATGACTTATAAAAAAGTAGGAGTGCTAGGAGGCCTGAATTTAAATATTTAAACCTAAATTTAAAATGTGTGTGACAGTATGATCTCATCATTGTCGATTGTATTAATGAGTGTTTTAAAATGCACAAATTTAAATGCAAGAACTGGTCATGTCCAAATAATCAAATGATTGGAACTAAACATTTATTGCTGCTCTTGGCCACAATGTGCAGCAAATGAGAGCCAAATGGTCAGTCTAAGTTTTTATGGTGTACCAAATAATTATCTTCTGATGCAATAAACATATTTACACCCCTCAGACCTTAAGACTATCCTGGATCATTCTCCTTAAAACATATTAAACAGAGATTTTGAAAGAATTCGCTCACATATACATGTTCAATTTGGGGTAGAAATAAGTTACCTTATTATAATAATGTTATTCATAAGTTTATACCTCAACTTTTGAGCACCAGCCCAGGAATTCCAGTTAAAGTTTTAAAAGCATGAAGATACCATTATCAGGTATTAAGATAACAACAGAACTGACAACAACCATCCTGAAGGTACAATTAGGCCAGACGGCGAACAAATACTGTTATCAATTCACACAGATATTATCCTTACGCTAACGTTGCTAAATTATCTCTTGATTTGCAAGCAACCAATGAAAGGGCACACATTATGATAATGTCAGTAATGAGCAATTTCATCATTATACTCATCATCGGCTATTATTGTAAAAATGCATGTTAGTTCTTCTGGAATAATTTGAACAATCTTTCTTAACTATGTTTGGAACATATATAATATTATATTCACTTTGGAAAAGCTCTCCTCCAGAAACTTAATCGATATTATGTGTGATGACACCATTCAAGGTGCAGTAAATTGCCATATGATCCAACAATAGTGAAAAAAGCAATTATCAAAGTCAAGGATCCAATCATAAAAGCCAATACACATACTGACTGAGTTGAAGAGATCACAAAATTATATTGACAGTCGGCCTACTGCTGAAAATTTCTAAAACTAAACCACAAACATTTCAATTGATTTAAATGAAATTACCCAACTGTCAATGAATAACCAATGACTTCTTATTGCTATTCCAACTCAATGTTATGCATCAATCATCCAAACATGATTAACTTTAACAAAACTCACACCAAGAATATCTGATTTATTTGGTTAAATCCACAACAGAAATGATTGTTCAAACAGAAGCACGATCATGTACTGCATTGTATAATGTTTGCACATGGGCCTGGTGCCAATGTTTCGGCCATGATGACACTTGAAACCCACTTGTGTTCAATCAAGGGTCAAATCAACTTCAGGATGTCATTTGAGATGTCGAATAAAAAACCAAAATAAAGGCCGTTTCAGTCTCAAGATTTCTACCAATCACTGCTAAAAGTTGCTACAGATCACAAAGGTATTGGTAGTGATTTAAATAGGGCTGTGGCGATTCAAATGCGACCAAAACAACTGATTGAAAATTACGAGATCTGACCCAAAATGTCACCACCACTTACAGAAACCTGCTGCTCTTCCTTGTTTTTGCACTTCTTCGACTTGGGTGCTTTCACTCCGATCAGCTTCAAATCGTTCACAACAAACGATTTAAGGATCTCTACATCCTCGATATCCTGCAGATACTTCATGTTGCCTATAAAACATCGATCGCCGGTAAAACAACATTTAAAATCCTTTTCTTCGCACGTTTCCACGTTTCACGGCGGCCATGGCAGATTTCAAAACTCGTCACAAAATCTCATGCTGAGCGCTGATTGGCCGAGAGGCGGCATTCCCGTCGCGCGCTGATTGGTCCTTGACCAACTTGACCCACATACCACCATGACCTAAATAAGCAACAACAACGTGGCCACGCTGTCAGAAAGAGATCTGACAAGTGTCAAGTGAATTTTTGAGTTTTTCTCGAGAATTACTGAAGACAGGCGACATGAGTGTAATTTCACAGGTGCGTGGATGCTATAATTGCAAGATCTAAACAAAATTAAGACTCAAAACCAGTTATTTCACCAAATGTCAGTCTTTCAAAATGGAATACACATAATTTGTTAGTGAATTACTCAACAGCAACTAAGCCTGAATAATGATATTAACTTAATCCCGTTTCCAATTATACATTTTAGGGAAGTTTGTGTAGTTAGCCAATTTTATGGACTGTGTTGTAGGGCTAGCCAAACTTTAAATAATAAACAATGACTAAATCAAACTAATAATGTTAAATTAATTAATAATTGTGCATTTAAAGAAATACAGATAAATATTTGAAGAAATGTGGATACCAGGTAAATATTTGAATTATTGTCTTTATAATGTTTAACAATTACATTGTTGTTGTTCTTGGTCATTTCAGATTGAAAGAACTGAAGAAGACATTGCTAAACATGAGAACAGACTGGAAGCAATTGACAGGAAGCTCAGGCTCACACATGTAACAGATAAAGAAAGGTGAGACAAAACTATAAAAGACAAAAAAGAACACTGACGAAAGTTAGGCAACCTTCTATATAAAGAGCTTTGCATGTTTGAGTGACTTTGTTGCAACTTGAGCTCTGATGTAATCATGTAAGCATACTGGTATCCAACAAAATCCATTGAAAGTTTACATCAAAAGATTAGTCAGTTTACACATGTACTGAGTCACTAATTGCCTATCATCAAAAAATGTCTAAATGTCTCTAAATACAGTTTTACTTTTAGGCTCATTTAGGCCTATAATTGTAATGTCATCAAATTTTACATAAGTTGAAATCTCTTAAAGATACCAGGATTCTTCTAGCCCAGCCTTTTATATTCTAGTATTTCAATGTGAATGGTATTATAATCATTATCAGTAATTATTTTACTTAATTACAGGTCTCAGCTTGAAGAAGAGGAGAAACAGCTAAATGAGGAGTTGCAGCAATTCAGTAAGTATCCAGATTTAGAGATTTTGCACCAAATGAACAAATACAGTGCAAAAATTGTGTGGAGAGCAAGCCCAAATAATGGCAAATATTTAATTAGATGGTCAGACCTCATTCAATTGAAACATCTACAATAGATCAATTGCTAGTCTGAGGAAGGTAAGTGACAAATTTAGCCAATTATGATGAGGCTGGCCAGTCTTCAGTCATGCATGACTGCTCAGCATGCCCCCCTATGGCCATTTAGCACACCCAATGTTCCTCAGGGACTATCATTTCAGACAATTACAGGAAAAACTTAACCATTGATGCCCCAAGGGTGGGTCAGACATCTAGCCTAAAAGTCACATGCTTTATTGAAAGAAAAAAGAAACCTTAAATGTAGAGCTCATGCTATTCTTACCCCTCATTTGATCCATCAATTACAGAAGCAAGCAGTACTGAATATCCATGTTTTAGTTGGGATAATATATATGTCAGCTGTTGCACAAATAGCTAAATATCACAGCAGTGAATTTAACAGATACAATTTAAGTATTCATGGTTCTGCTATGACTTTAGAACCTTTAAGATTATTCCTGATTTGGTTGACTTCACATTATGGATATATTTTCCCAAAAAGTTATATATATATGTGAATTCCTCACAATTTAAACATGATATCCCACAAAATCTTCCATTGTGCCAGATTTTAATATTGATTTTAAAAGCTTTAAAATGGAGGGGTAGGGGCAATCTGGGCCACGGTCATTTGTGACCTTAGGTAGCTAGTACCGACTTCTGCAATCTGATTGGTCGAAACAGCAATGTAATCAACATCCACTCATTGACAAAATTTAATGCTTAGTGACGTCACCACTACCAGCCAGTTCACTGATATATGGAAGGTAACTAGTCTGGATAGGGGAGGAATTGCTGAGTTGGTACTGCCCTGGGCTTCTAATTCTATGGCAATCTTTGATTCCACCTCTGCCCAGGTCACATGGACAGCAGTTTCAATCATTCTTTGTCTCATTGCTATATCCTCCTGTCTTAGTACATCAATACAGACCATAAAACTCCAATCATCCATTCTAAAGTTTACTTGTTTTCAAATACAACAAATTTGACTTGTGATGTCACTTGTAAAAATTCCAACTGTCATGAGTTATTCACTATTTATACAAGAGTTACTCTATATGTATAGAATCAATATCAGCAAAAGAAAAATCATCTGACACTTTTATTATATTTTGTTTCAGCATGTTTCAGTATGTTTTCAATTATTTTACTTGCTGTATGGCCTGAGGGTGGAAAAACTAATTAACCCTGAGGCAATTTGTTCAAGCATATTTGCTTACATTCAATGTAATTGTCACTGGAACATTTCCTTAATGTTTTCTTTTTATTTTTCAGGGAAATCCATATCATCTTTACGCTATGACAATTTCAAATCCATGATTGTTTCTGTTGTTATATTAGGTGTAATATATGCTATATACAATTTAATTGCTTGATGTCTATTCCATTTTCACAATTTCACATGTACATACATTTTTACTGTAGGTCAATTCACACTGTATATATTTTTGGATTTTTATGAATAAATATGGTTTTAAAACATGTTTTTCTTCTTGTTAGGCCCAAACCTTAATATATATATCTAGAAATTAAAGAGTAAATGGAAGAGGCCATGTGGTTAGGGCACTCTGTAAAATTTTTCTAAGAGAATGCTTTGACTATTGCAAAACGAGAATCCAAAGATTCAAACCTGGACTTTTGCAGTTGTTGATGAAATGTCTTGGGTCGGTGAATTGCCCAACAGCTAGCTTGCTCTTCAACTTTTCAGTTTTTAATGAGAATTTCAACATTTTGGTACACATTCCTTTGTAAATTGAAGAAACCTTAATACTGGAATTGAAGAAAGTTTAATACTGGAACCATTTTGAACAGAGTTAAATTAATTTGAATGACTGATATGAGCAAAAGCGGTTATAAATAATCCTGATCCAAAGTTTGGATTCCAAACCAACATTAACATGTGGTAATGGAGATTTGCTACTTACATAAAGTAATCTTGTATAAATAGACTGATGTGTTAAACCAGTCAAAATGTCAGGCAGCTCTGGGTGTTCAAATATCTGGCGGCTATGGGTATTCATTTTCAAACTCATAAAAGTGAAGGTGAACAGCCCAGTAAAGACATTTTCCTGTGAATACTGAATAGCACTACTAGCATCTACTGTGTGGGTCTGACAGGTAAAACGAGTGGGTTAAGGATAAGAAGTGTCAATGTTTGATATTCTACCTCTGTAAACTGGTGTGATTTCGTTCCTCTCCGTGGGAGATTTCAAGAAGAATACAATATTTCTCTTTCGGCAAGTAGCCTGCAGTTTGTTTGGTTCTTTGCAACAGAAGTCAATGGCATTTTCAGGGATCAGAAGCATTGCTTGGACTAAGAAGTGATAGCGCCTGGCTTCGGCTGTAGTTGTAGCATTTCTTTTTCTTTACTTGAAGATTCCGCAGTTGTGGCTAAATGCAGGGTGATCCCCTTCACTATTACCACAATATGAGGGCTTGGAGCATCATTTCTCTCTTGTGTGAGAATGGTCTGGTTCACCACAGTTGGTGCAAACTGTTGACCTTGTACATGCACTGCTTTCTTTGGCATTTTCTCATTCTTGAATGTCAGTATCAGCAATTCATAACCTCTTCTTTGGGTACACGTCTGAAATGTGTAACTTCATGTTTGTGAAACCATTTTGTTAATTAGTTCACAGTCAGTGCATTTCTTACTTTCTTTAGAGAAGATAATGCCTCTACCTGGTTTCTTGATAGGTTCAATGGTAACTTGGGTATTAGGGTGCATCAAAAAAAGTGAAAGTCAAAAGCGTGATCCGCAACAGCGATAATGTTGTTTCACTGATAGAATAATGTCTTCCTGCAAAATTTTGAATTTTTCAGAGGTGATTTAGAGGTCCCACACAGGCCCCGAAGATTTTTATTAGTTTTTCGCCAAAAAATTCCGAAAATGTGCTGTATCTCGAGAGCTATTGCAGCTACATTCATGGGGACTACCTAAAAGGCGTGACGAGGACGCGGGACGGGACGTGACGGGCGGGACGAACTGAATGGCGTGACAATATTACGGGACAGCACTTTAGAGGTTAAAAACGACCCTTGTGACATGGCTATTGGCTTCACAGAAACAGCAGACCCCAATTTAGAAAGCTTAGATAATTTCCAGTTCCATGACAAACCTTATTACTCCAATTTCTGTCTCTTTCCACGAAAAATATGATGACTTTCCAAAAAGTTAGACAAAAAGGATATATGACAAAAGTAGAAAATAAGTGACACCTTTATAATCACATTTGACCAATTTACTTCCATCTGGCATTGATGAAACCTGAGATGTTGTCTGATCTGAAGCCAATCTTAAGCAACTTATAAATTTTATTTAGTTCCAAAGAGTCTCAAAGACCTAAAAATGCAGTTAAAAATAATCTATTTTGGTGCAAATTTCATTGTGTAAAGTGTTGTGATTAAGTCCCCAAGAACTACACTTAGGCCTACACTCATGTCTACAGGCCAGAATAATCAAAACCATGAAAATCTGTAAATGTTTCATACAAAATGATTGCTAATCCTTAAAAAAATAAGTCCACTGTTAGTATGTTAAATAGGAGAAACCGGGGTATGTTGGTCCTCTTTCGTACTTTTTTTCTCTCACTTTTCCTTCAATATTCATTGAACTTTTAGGCAAATCTAAAAGGCATACCACAAAAGGTCTTTTCATTGGAGAATGGATAACTCTGGATGTTGCAGTAAAAAAAAATCAGTGATGGTCCAACATGTAACAAGATTGGATAAAGGCTATGCCCCGCGGTCTCCCATACTCGGTGATTTCTCAAATTGAACTACCTGTGATTTCCTAATAAAAAGAAGTGTCAATTTACTTTGTGATACATTTTCAAATCAGGGAAATATTGGAAAACTTGCTCTGAAAAAAATAAAAATAAATAAAAATACTGGTATTTGGAAATTCTTCAATGAGACTGTGGACGGGGTTTTGTGTCCCCCTGTCCCTCGGTTATTTTACTTTTGAATTCCCTGTCCCTTTGCAATTTTGAATTTCCTGTCCCTTAGCTCTGAATGGAGTTTTATATGTCTCTCTGTCCCTTGGCCATTTACTTTTGAATTCCCTATCCCCCATATCCCCCCATCCAGAGCCTCTTCGATGTCCATATACATAAGCAGATTCCGTAGCTAACTAACTTATAATTTTTTTATCGAAATACTGGATTTTCAAAGGATGTGTTATCTGATTATATATATATATATATACTTATTTTCTTTCTTGAAAACATTTATGATATCCCATCTTAATTGGAATAGCCAAAAGTGTGAAATTTGTGAAAGAAAAAAAAAAATCAGAGAAATCAAAATTAATGTCCCTCAAAAGACCACTTTTGGCCAAGACTTACCAATCCATTATGCAAGAAACTAGCTTACAAATGAGCTGGGCTTTCTAAAAAGTGGTCTGCCATTTCTGTATCATCAGTAGTTGCTTAACTGTGGTCATATCCATTGATTAATAGCTGTCCCGTTTCACTGTCACGCCATTCAGTTCGTTCCGCCCGTCACGTGCCGTCCCGTGCCTCCGTCACGCCTTTTAGGTTCTCCCACATTCATGGGAATGGTGTCAAAATGTCCGCAGACCCCAATTTCCTATTCAACTTCTATAGTAACTATGTGTCTAAAATGCATTGTTTGTGAATTATTGACCAAAAACCTTATTTTTTGCCATATTTCATGCTGTTATTAAATTTTTTGGTGCCGTAGACTCTGTAAGTATTGTTTATGTCTTGTTTGTGTTTTGTTTAGGTTCCTATCAGCACCCAGTACCATTGATGATGTCCTAAATTATGTATTGTTACATGTAACAGGTTATCTAAACATGAGATAGTGATGTCATCTATTGTCTTTTCGACTGACCAGAACCATTTCTACTGTTTTCAAATTGTTATATGAGATTAGTGGAAGTAGCCTATTGAAATTACAGAAATGACAAGGCTAAAGCCATGAAACACAGGGCAAGATGTGAAATATTACAGACACTAATTTTTGTCTTAACACAACCTGTCAAGAAAATAATGTTCGAAACTACTTACATTTTGTCAATAGAACTGAACCTTTTGACACAAACCACTGTATTTCAAAAAAGAAATTTATACCATTGAGACTGCAGAAACGACAAGCGAAAAGGTATGAAACACGACATCAAATGAAATAAATAATAAAAATAATATATAACGTAGTAGGCCTATGATTTAATGTTGTGACCATTTCAGATAAATCTGCTCATCGGCGTGCACTCACCATACAGAATGTCTATCATACCAATCATTATAGTGATATCGTCTGGACATGGCCGGAGAAGGGTTGGAACTTGCATCCACAGTGGGCAAGGCAGACATGTTCACCAGTGTGCAACGAAGCCATATTGACATAAATATACAAGATGCTAATCAATGACACAGGGAAATACATGTTCAATATAATAATGGATCCTTCAAAAATGTTATTGCCATCGACATCATTCTGTTGGCCTGAGCCTTGAATACCTCAAGGTAAATTTGAATTTGCTTATGTACATCGGCCTACATGCAATCCAGATGATTTGGTGTTTCAGGCTTTCTTCATCCTCAAGTTTAGTTATGCAGTCATGTTCAACAACCTGTAGAATGTTGTGAAAAGGTCTATTGGAATGCACAGCTCTGGCAAAGTCTGTTGCATGATTTTTGCTATTTTCTTCACCAATCACCATCATTCGCAATATCAATGACAGCTGTGATATTTGCATCACTGGTTGTATAGGTGACACCACACCTCCATTCACTGATGGGCAGGTGAAAAAAACAGCTGTGAATTTGCAACTGCTTCATCATAAACCTCAAATCAACCCAAGCAAGATCACTCAACTGTGTTGGCCTACCTACTTTAGTCAAGAACTTGTGCCTGCTGCGGAAGTGAAACAGACTTGGCCTGTGTATTCCAATGGACCTTTTCTCATTATTCTACAGGTAGTTGAACATGACTGCACAACTAAACTTGAGAAAGAAGAAAGCTTGAAACACCAAATCATCTGGTGAGGTATTCAAGACAGGCCAACAGATTGATGTCGATGGCAATAATATTTTTGAAGGATCAATTATTGAACATGTATTCCCCTGTGTCATAAGAATGATTAGCATCTTGCGTATTTATGTCAATGTGGCTTCGTTGCACACTGGTTAACATGTCTGCCTTGTACGCTGTGGATGCAAGTGATCGATGCGGCTTATTTTTAATGCAAGTAGAAGAACAAGATTATCAGGCTTATATAGAAAAGCAAATGTTTTAAGGATTGAAAACCTCATTGAATTATCTTTACTTAATATTTCATTTAGATATATGAACGAAACTCTGCCGCGGCGTATTTCAACTTTATTCAACATAGGTACCCATGAATACTATACACGAAATCGAAATTACCCTAGAGTACCTCACCATACTATTGATTTATACAACAAGAGTTACTTGGGTCGAGCCCCACATTTGTGGTTACATCTCGCTGATTCAGTTAAGAATAGAAATACTTTAAAGACATTCAGCAAAGCTTTTGTTAAGCTGAAAACTGATTTATATTAAATGAAGTTGCTATGATACATTGCTCCAATATATACATATGTGTATGTCTTGTTCATTTGTATTATTAATTTTTCCTTTTAAATTCTGTATTTTATTTATTTAAAGGGAACAACTTAAAATAGTTAATTTTAACTCTGTTTGTTTCCTTCTTGTTAACTGAATGGAACTTTATATTTTATTATCTTTATATACTTTTGTAAATTGAATTCAGATGTTATCAAGAAAAAAATAAAAAACTTCAAACTTCAAGTTCCAACCCTTCTCCGGCCAAGTCCAGAGGTTATCACTATGACGACTGGTATGATGGTGAGTGCCGATGAGCAGATTTATCTTGAATGGGCATATATAAAATCATAGGCTTACTACATTATATTATTTTTATCATCTATTTCACTTGATGTCCTGTTTCATACCATTTAGCTTGTCATTTCTGTAGTCTCAGTGGTATCAATTTTTTTTGCTATTATTAAATTCTTTGGTGCCGTAGACTCTGTAAGTTTTGTTTAAGTCTTTTTCTGTTTTGTTTAGGTTCCCATTAGTCCCCAGAACAATTGATGATGACCTCAATTATGTATTGTTATGTCACAGGTTACCTAAAATAAGATATATCGTGATGTCATATATTGTCTTTTCGACTTCCCAGTACCATTTGTAACGTTTTCATATTGTTATATGAGATTAGTTGAAGCAGCCAATTGAAATTACAGAAATGACAAGGTTAAAGCTTTGAAACACAGGGCAAGATGGGAAATATTACAGACACTAATCATTGTCTTTACACAGCCTGTCAAGAAAATAATGTTTAATAATACTTACAAAATATAACTGTCATTAGAACTGAGCCTGTTGATATAAACCACTGTATTTCCACGAAATATGGCAAAAAATAAGGTTTTTGGTCAATAATTCACAAACAATGCATTTTAGACACATAGTTACTGTAGAAGTTGAATAGGAAATTGGGGTCTGTGGACATTTTGACACCATTCCCATGAATGTAGCTGCAATAGTTGCGAGATACAGCACATTTTCGGAATTTTTTGGTGAAAAACTGATAAAAATCATCGGGGCCTGTGTGGGACCTCTAAATCACCTCTGAAAAATCAAAAATTTTGCAGGAAGGCATTATTCTATCAGTGGAACAACATTATTGCTGTTGCGGATCACGCTTTTGACTTTCACTTTTTTTTATGCACCCTATTGGGTATTGCCTATCTGATGGATGCATGTCAATTTCTCTTTTTGTTCGTCATTCATTGGTTTAAGGAGGAATGTTCCATTTGGTTGGCGCTTTATACCATCTGCTACTCTGTAGTCACTCTGTTACGCAATGACTTCATAAAGAACAATAGGTGACAAATTTACCAGCCATTTCTTATCTCCTCTTATGACAAGGCAATTATCAGTCTTCAACATTTGTTATGGGCAGTCAGGGTCAATCAAGTCATCCGAGAATGTCGTTGTCCATTGAAATCTTGGTAGTCCAGTTGTTAACTTTTCGATCTCAGCCTAGTTTCCCACTGAGGGACGCGCTCCTTGGTTACCCGGTTGATGTACGGTCCGGTTTGGAAACAAGATTTTTGACATCATCATTGACATTCCCCTGTAAGGTAGGGGACACACCATGAAGCGCACTGTCTCATGTTGGCCACTAAGGATAGAGGTCTTCACCTTAGTGTTTACCACCCACCGCCACGGGGAGGTCTGAGACCTGCGGGGGCTCAAAGCTGCGCTTCTCAAACCACTTCTTTAGCTGATAATCAGAGAATATCTTGCTCTCTTTAGAGAAGTTAAGGCCTTTGGTCTTTTGAAAGGTTCAATGGAGACTTTTGTACTGGCTATTACATCGACTGATATCAGTTTCTCATTCTGAGGTTGAATAAGAAAGGCTCCGTTAGTTTGACGTTTTATTTTTCCTGCTACGTACAGTGTTGTCACATTATGTAACAAGTGTCACAAGTGTCTGCAATGACTTCATAAACAGCGATAGCAGACAGGTCTTCAAGTGAATTCTTTATCACAAGGCAATTTTCATCTTTCAACATGTCTGGGAGTTGGGCAGGGCCAATCAAGTCAATTCAATTTCAATTTATTTGGACCAAAGAATATTAAAAATTACATTTGGCTGGCTGATATCCAAGGATGTCCTCGTCCATTGAAATCTTGTTGATTTTTTTCAGTGTGTGAAGAATGTGGAACAACATACAAAAGGAGGGCCCCTTTAAAGGAACATGAGGACAAGGAACATAAAGATGCAACTAAGTACAGATGTGAATTGTGTGCTCAAGCCTTTATGTCGAAGGTGCTGTGGAAGTCGCACAAGCTTAAGCATATAAATGTAAGCATCCGATATTGCTTCATTTGGAATAGAGCGATTTTCACATGGACTTGTGCGCAGTACATAGCCATTCCATCACAATTGAAAAATAACATTCATCAAAAATTGGGATAAATGTGTATATCTTTCTTTCAAGAGAAACCATTTAAGTGTGCTGAGTGCGGTAATCATACTACCACAACAAAAACCTCAAGGAACACAAAGCCACTGCCCACAATGACGGCATTGTCGTGCCATGCCGTTATAATTGTGGGAAGTGCTTCGCCAAGTGAGTGAGTGAGTGAGATGGTTTTTTACGTCTCATCAGCACCTGAGTGGGCTATTTAGAGACATACTAGGTTTGTGTCAAGGTTCTTGATATGTTAAGTCTGTGAGATGTGACAGGTGCTTTGTTGTTGTTTGTCATTTTTCCCTTGTTTATGCAAGGAAATCGTTGGTCTGTTGAGCTAGCTTGATTTGTTGTTTTGGACGATTCTTGTACTCAGCAGCTGTTTCTTTCTTCTTCGATTGTTGTATAGACATTTTTGTCCGTGGAGCTGTTTCTTTCTTCTTCGGTTGTTGTGGTGACATTTTTGTTCGTGGAGCTAAAGGAGAGGATGGTTGACTTTGTAGAATCTTTTTACTGGGTGGTGTGCATAAGCCAGATTCAGGATATTTCATTTTCTCCCGTCTTTGGTCGGTCTGGTGAAGGCTTTGTCCGAAAGAGATCCATGAAAAGGTCCCCATTAAGTTGAATCCTTTGCCGTGGTGACGAATGTACAACTGGGCTTGGGTAATCTGCGTCTTGGTAAATATTTTCCATGTCCTGTTCAACTATGCGCTTGGTTTCAGGAAACGAACAGCCTGTGTCAATCTGAAATTGTACAATTTCTTTTTCTCTCTTGAAGACTTCACAGTTGTGGCTAAACGCAGGGTGGTCCCCTCTGCAATTGACACAATGTGAGGGCTTGAAGCATGGTTTGTCTCTCGTGTGAGTGTGATCTCGATCACCACAATTGGCACAAACTGTGAACCGTCTACATGTTGTGCTGATATGGCCATACAATTGGCAATTGAAACAGCGTTTTGGTCGAGGAAAGAGTGGGCAAACTCTGCACTTTTCAAAAGCTACAGGTACTTTCTCGGGTACATTGTTGTTTTTGAATGTCAGTTTTATGGATTCATAACCATTTCGTAGGGACAAACGTTTGAATTGGGTAATGCCATGTTTTTGGAACCACTTCGTGAGTTGTGAGTCCGAGCATGTCTTGCTCTCTTTCGAGAAGATAATGCCTTTGCCTGGTTTTTGGAAAGGTTCAATGGAGACTTGTGTATTCGCTATTTCTTTGACAAATGTCAAGTTCTCTTTTTGTGTGGCATTCTGTGGTTGAATGAGAAACGTTCCATTGACTTGACGCTTTATTGTATCTGCTACTGTGTTGTTACAAATGTCGGCAACAATTTCGTACACAGCGATTGCTGATAGGTCCTCTAGTGATTTTTCAATACCATCACAAGGCAATTTTCATCTTTTGACATGTGTGAGGGGCGGTCAGGGTCCATCAAGTCATCCGAGGATGTTCTTGTCGGTGGGAATCTTGGTAGTCCAGTCGCAAATTTTTCGATCTCAGCCTGGTTTCCCGCTGAGGGACGCGCACCTTGGTAACCCGGTTGACGTACGATCCGGTTTGGAATCATGGTAAATGACATATTCATTGGTACTCCCCTGTAAGGTAGGGGACACACCGTGCAAGCGCACTGTCTCATGTTGGCCACTAAGGATAGAGGTCTTCACCTCAGTGTTACCACCCACCGCCACGAGGAGGCCCGAGACCTGCGGGGGCGCTTCGCCAAGTCAAACATCCGAAAGCACATAGACAGATGCGAGAAAAAGACAATCTTCAGGGTGTGCGGTGCTACAACAGCCCACAAGAGTGAGTGAGTGAGTGAGTGAGTTTGTGTTTTACGCCCCATCAGCACCGGTGTGGGCTTTTCAGAGGCAACATTGGTTTGATAGATTATCGTGAAACTAATTGATCATAATTTGTAGAAGTAATCGTTGTCTCTGAGGAACTGCCTTATACTGGAGGCTGAATTTTCTAAGAACAAATGTTTGAGATTACCTGATTGAAATGGTTGGTGATGTAGAGTGTTATTGCATTCTATCAAGACGTGTTTAATTGACAGTGGTACTTGGCACCCTTCGCATATTGGTGCTGAGTCATTGTTTAATAAGTGTGAATGGGTTAATCTGCTGTGTTCTATAAGACATCTATGGATTACGATTTGCTCTCTACGTGATCCACATCAATTTTTAAAATCTTTCATGACTTGTGGTAGGATTGTGCATAGTTTGTTTTGTTGGCAAGCATTCCATCGTACTTGCCAACTATATTTGGTAAAATAATTGATAGGCTTTCTAAAATCTGTGTAAGGGATGACATAGTCTGTTAAATTTTTTACTTAAGGCTTTCTTCGCATGAAGATCAGCCATCTCATTTCCTTTGATATCAACATGACTTGGGATCCAACAAAATATAATCTCCTTGTTTTCTTCCACCGCAGCTAAGGTAAAAAGAATGTCTAATACAAGAGGTGTTTCCACCTGCTTGTTAGCTATTGCCTGTAATGCAGACTTTGAGTCAGAGCAAATTACAAAATTGTTAGTTTCTGAGTTGACTGCCATTTCTACTGCTTTGTAGATAGCTGTCAGTTCCGCTGTGAATATTGAGCAGATATCAGGTATACGTTCATTATAGTAATTTGTTTTTGCGGAGGTGACCGCATACCCAGTGAGGAGTCCATCCTTGGACCCATCTGTGTATAAAAACTTGTATGATGAATACTGGGATCTTATCGTAAAGAATTTACTCTGGTATTCCAGGGGACTTGTAGAAGATTTTTTAAGACTTGTCAGGTCTAGAATACAAATTGGTGAAGGAAGGGTCCATGGAGCAGCCCACAAGAGGAATCACAATTATGAAGAGTCACAATTAACTGAAATTTATACTATGATATATATGTAGGGGAGACCGGGGCATGTTGGTCTTTTTTATTTTTTGGCTTTCAATCAAAAACTGACTTCTGAACATCTGCAGTTCCCTTATGCCAAACAAAGTCGATCTACCTTCTATAGTCTTGGAGAAAAATAAGTTTGAATTTTTCTTTTAAGGTCCAACATGCCCTGGACCCTCTTCATTGGGGTTTTAGAAAACTGTACATGTTTTTTTTTAAATATTGGGGATGGTCCAACGTGCCCCGAGGTTCAACGTGCCCCGGTCTCCCCCATAACAGAAATTTAGTAAAACAATGATTTCTGACTGCTGGATCCCAATGAAAGGAGGCTAATTTTATTAGTCTCAGTCTTTCACAAACTACAACTTGAAGAATGGTGAGAAGATACAATTTAATTTTCAAAACTTGCTGTAAACCCAGACGAATGGGAATTTGCAGGCTGTCTTTTGATTGGTCTTGGCTTTCAAAATTATCACAGGCCTTTTAGGCCTATGTCATGTTGGCCACAGTATACATGTCATTTGTGTCATGATCCTGCCGTCGAGCTTCATACAAAAATCGACGAAAAACCTACAGACTTCAAAACTTGCAGCGAAACAATAATGTAGGCCTACTGCTCGACGCCAGCTGATTCATAAAACTTAATTAAATCTATTTCAAAGATAGCAATTAAGTGGAAAAACTAGTTTGAATTTTTTTTTTTTTGAAAGTGACTTGGAAATTAACTCATCTGTTATTCCATATCTTCTGTGAGCCAATAGTTTCTCTTCATTGAGTTTGTGAAAGCTTCGGAATCCTTTTGCTCCCCTGGCAGGCTTATCTAATCAAGATATTGTGGAGCAGTGCCTAAAAGGGTAATTAAGAAAGAATTTGTCAAATTTGGCCCAAAAAAGCCCAAATTATGTAAAACATAGATGTAAAGCCTCAAGCAGTGACCAGTTTTATCATAAAATTCATGTACCTGAGCATTCATATGAAAACCCAAACTTCGGTCACACTGCCACATGCCAGAAAAAAATCAATTGTTTGAAAACACTGGATCCACTGATATCTGATCTGAAGACTTCTGATTCTCACTAAGGCGTGAAAAAATCGAGCGACGAGATCCCGAATGCTGTCGAACTTTAGCGAAGCTCTTACGAAGTAGAATTATTTTGTAGGCGTCGGGGTTCCTGCAATATTTGTCGGCTCATAAGTTTTCGTCTTTGGTTGTCATTTCTTGTCTTAAATAGAAAGTTTCCATCTCTCTGTTGTTTCTGCTGTTTTAGTCTAGACTGTGAATTAGAAAGAAAATTTGCCATGAGAATTTTGGTGGTTCATCCCCCGTGCTCCCCACCCAACAAAGAGCCCAAAAAGGGGGATTAATATGGGTAAGGCCGTGCCCAGTACCCTAGTCCAGGGATACAAGGTGGATATACTCGAAGAAGGCTTGGTAAGAAATACAGCTGCAATCATATCAAGATTTGTTTGTTTGTGTTTTACGCCTCTGCAGCACCTTAATGGGTTATATCGAGGCAGGCGATCGCCATATGATGATGAGATGAGAAGACTGTGAGTCTGGCACATACCCTATTACTTTGACGATCTTTTGGATGAGGAAATATCACAGCGGACTATGAAGCATTACGATGAACTCGAAAGTGAACGAATGGAGAAAAATGCTAAGCAAGTCAGCCGTAATGTGCAGTTAAGATTGACGGAGCACCAGATATGTCAAGACTTTGCAACTGTGCATGTTACAATGAGATCTTCTGATTCATTTTCTTCAACAAGTTGCACTTTAAAGAATGTAACTGCAAGGCCCAAAGGGAAAACTTCCGAAAACAAAGTGCACCGCGCCAGTGTACATGAAGAAAGTTCGGAATATTTGTGGAGGATCATACTCTAAGGGAGAATCATACCTGGGATTTCTAAGATCATATTGTGTGACACAATCAGGTACAATGTGCGAGTATTGCAAAAATACAAGAAACATGTCACCTTTACTGCACAGAGTACCACAGCCAGTACCAGACCCAGGTAGTCCTTCGGACTACAAAAATGTTTTTGAAACAGAGAGCTAGGACAGGACACCAAGAGACAGGTGGACACATTCAAACATTTTTAAAAAATATGCAGAATTAAAGGGAGACTGGCAATAAAGAAGAAATTGCAAACTTTGCAGAACTTTATGCAGCATAAAAAAACCTGCCGCAGAACTTAATGCGGCAGAAGAAGACCTGGCGTAGAACTACATTCAGCATTTAAATAAACTGAAAACAAAGAAACAATGGAGAAAGTCACAAAAGGGAAGTATAACGACACAAAAGGAAACTAAACAGAGATATCCCAAGAAAGGTGTACCAGGACAACAACTGGAAAGAGATGGTGGTCAAGGGACAGTTGGGCGATTTGACAGTGAAAGAACTGGACAAACATCTTGATGACCATGGCCTTGAAAAGAAACATGAAGGGAAGAAGTTGCCAATTCAGACATGGTCCGGACTTGTCGCACAATTTTTTTTGATGAAGTAGGCAATGTGTGTATTATAATATGATGATGCCAAAGCATAGAGAGACCGTCACTGAGTTCTGTGGTGCAAGAAGTGAAAGCCCTTTAAAATTTAATTGTTTTTGTCTGATCAACCCTAATAATAGCAACACTTGTTATGATATCACATTTCCTTTAAAATGTATATTGTACATAATTATGTAGGCCTAACCAAATTAAACATTATTTGATCAATTGGGAACAGATGTGGGGTGATGAAAGGTCCAAAATGGATGATGAATCAGCTCAAACAAAAAAAGATGGTAAGACCTGATGATGAAATGACCTCAAAAATGACCCAATGTTGTGACGCAACATATAGATAGTCTGGTTGTGACGTTGTAAATTATTGTAGCATAGTGGTTATCATTGTGGCGTCACCATCTATTTATAGATTTTAACTGCTTGACAAAAAGTGACGTCATCTCTGGCTAACTTAGTTGTGACGTCATGACCATTGTTTCATCATTGAATGACGTCATATAAACGGTGCCACTTTTTTTTTGGCACATGCAGAAAAATTGCCTAGTATATCCCTGTGTGGCTCTGTCTCCTACCATTTGAAGACCTCTGGTCTCTGCGCTTCGCGCAGAGACCTGACGGTCTCCATTATATATAATGACATCACAGGGCTGTGACATCACAGTGGTGGCCACCTGGTGGATATCTGTCGTAAACCAGTTTTGGCAGTTTCTTTGAAAGTACCAACACTTCCAGAGCTTTCTATCTTCCAAATGTTGGGACTGTATAACTCCTTCATTCGACAGCAGTTGGGCAGATACTCCACAGCATTGAGTTTGGTGCAAGAAGCTGAGAAGAACGGACGGCACGAAAGGGCTATGTTCATAGCGGAGGTCAGGAAAAGAGAAGAGGCGGAGCGTGTGATTGCAGAAATGCGGAAGGAGATAGACGGCCTTAAAAGAAGGTTTAATGCGAAGAAATGTCGAATTTTACAAATTTTGATATTTCGAAGATTTTTGCCATTTGCGCTGTAAAAAAATAAGCATGTGGTGAACAAGTTCCATCCATTTTTTCCGAAGAGGAGGTTTTTTAGTATTTTGTATCAATTGGGAGCTCAAGGACGAGCTCGAATCTAAGAGGGGGAGTATGAAACGAGATGGTGGTCTGTTCAATCAAACCGGTTTTCAAGTACTAGCAGAGTTTTGGGTCAATATTCGGAGTCGTAAAATGGCAATACAACTTCCAAATGTACACCAAGTTCCTTCAGTCTGCAATAATTTCTACCCATTGAAGTTAATTACATTTCGAGTTGCTTCTTCGTCATTTTCTAATGACTTCTAACCACTGAAGCTTGCCATTTTACGACTCCGACCCAAATAAAATCTCTGCTAGTACTTGAAAACCTGTTTGATTAAACGGACCACCATTTCGTTTCAATAGCATAACTCCTTATTTAACTAGCAGAAATTGGACAAAATCGACAGGATATAGGCCCAATGGCACATTTATGATTATACCATTCGACACCTCTGTCAGCCAATCATGAGCCAGTATTTCAGGGGAATAATTCCCATATTCTTTGTTGTCCAGTTATCCTCTCATGTTTGACTGTTTGACTGTTTGTCTCATGAATGGTATAAGCCAGTTATTCACCATGGGATCAGGAATATGTGTTTATCACACCTCGGCCTAAAGGCCTCGGGTGATAAATCACATATTCCCTCTCCCGTGGTGAATAACCTTTACTTATTCAGTAAAGATGATGTTATCTATTTTAGAGATTAATGAAAAAGCATGGTTGTGAAAATCCAGACACACTGTACTCGCTCAATGGTATTTTGTTCTGTTGTGTATTTCACACTTTCCACTCCACACCTTTGGTTCTTCTGTTTGTTGAACATCAGTGATCAGTCTGAATTTGTAAAGGTTATTCACCACGGGAGAGGGAATATGTGATTTATCACCCGAGGCCTTTAGGCCGAGGTGTGATAAACACATATTCCTGATCCCATGGTGAATAACCGGCTTATACCATGAGACAAACACTCAAGCCGTCAAACATTAGAGGATAACTGGACAACAAAGAATTTGGGAATTATTTCCCTGCAATACTGTAATGTGATTGGCCGACAGAGGTGTCGAATGGTATAAGAAATTCAATTGCTTGAGTCATGTAAAGGAAATACTTTTTCAACATTATTTGGATGTAATACCTGTGTGTAGCAGCAACATGCAGTCATGTTCAATTATCAGCCTGGAGAAAAGATAGTGAGTACACATTTTGTAATTACAATTATTTAGCATAAGGGTAAGGTGGTGGAAATCCGGCCTCTTTCGGGTGTGTGTGTGTTTGTGCTTTACGTCTCATCAGCACCTTGTTGGGCTATTTAGAGACATCCTTGGTTTGTGTCAAGGGAGTTAATAAGGCCTCTTTGGGGTAAAAAGGGTTCTCATGACCCTCAATTTTATTTTTCATAAATATTTTCCAAACAAACAGGCAGTATACTAAAACATCGGATTACGTTGTAACCTACTTTAATCAGGACCACAAAGCATAATATAAAGAAAACAAGCTTCTCAGGTCTGAGCAATTCCAATGTGATATCAAAACAATTTGAAAGGGTAGTGGTTTTATAGCATAAATTATTCAATAGTAATCTTATGTTACCATTTCCTGCAAAAGAGATTTCACCAAATCATATCGAACACATTTAAAAAAAATGATATACTCATATTTTCTAACCACTGGGCAATTCCTGCCCTTGTTGATTGGGCAAATCTGGCCCCTCCGATTCTGATTTTGAAATATGCAAATAGTATAATAGCAATGGCAACATGTTAATATAATTTTTTTACATAGGCTGCTGGTCTAGGGTGTGTGTGTGTGTGTTTGTGCTGTACGTCTCATCAGCACCTTGTTGGGCTATTTAGAGACATCCTTGGTCTGTATCAAGAAAGTTGATAATTCAGTTGGATGATTTGTTAATTATTTTGTTTTTCCTGTCTTTGTCCCTGTGTTTGTTCGTTTTCGTATCAATTTCAGAGCAACCGACAAAAAGTCATGTTGAATAAAAACAATATGGGATCCATAAAAATCGTACTGAGTAACCAGATCTAGCACCTCTTTTTTTGTTGCAAAGTTGTCTGGTGGCCAACTATGCATCCATTGCTTAGTTCACGACGCCATGGGTACAAACAGGGCTGCAGAAATATATGGTGTTCCAAGAACTACGATCCAAGATAAGGTCGATGGTAGATTCCCGAAGGAGTTTACAGAGCCACATCACCCTCCATCACTGCCTCATGATCCTGAGGAAGGAATTGTAACATGCCTCAGAGTTAATGTTGAATCGGGGTTTGGAACAAATAGGAATGAGTTGTATCAAATCGTTGGTGACTTTGTCAAAGCCGGGGGGATGAAACTCTATTTACCAATGGTGTACTTGGTAAAGATTGGTGGTATTCTTTAAAAAAAGTCACATGATACGCTAATTAGGACACAGGGAGGACACAGCAATGAGGTCCTGCCACATGGTTATGAAGGTCGTCATCAGATCGAGTAACTGTCCATTATTCTGGATTTCAGAATCTGGTTGACCCAGGTGATGACATACGAGCAGAAACGGGATTCACCATCGGAAGTGTGACATACTGATTACTGAAGCTCCAAAACCACCTTCTCATGTTCCGGGTACCCGGGGTCACTGGAGCGACTCCACTCATGTAAATAGCAAGAACTCTTCCAGAGCTGCCACTCTCACCCTCATTTTATTTGATAAAAGCTATTCTATTATCTCAATCTTCTCCTACATTTCTTATTCCTTCTAACACTGTTCTTATTCCTTCTAACACTGTTATATCCTATGCCTATCTAACCTCTAAGCACTTCCTTTTGGCTGCATTTTTGATTGTGATTATGTGTCTTATGTAAATAATGATGTTTCTTTTTATTGGCCAGTGAATGTCAATGCTGAAAATTTTAATAACTCACAATGTATAAATGAGAATGAACATGTTTTAGAGTTAAATCTTTCAGATTCGGAGTCATTTGTTAGTGATCAAGATCCCTGGGAGGAGCTAAAACAATTTAGATCTGATCATGTTAAGAATTTACTGTTTGGTGCTTTAAATATAAATAGCCTTAGAAAAAAGTTTTTAGTCTTGAAACACATGTTGTTGAATGGTTTCTTAGATGTTTTTAGCATTCTCAAGAGTAAACTGGATGATTTTTTCCAGTTAAACAGTTTGCTGTAAAGGGTTTTAAAGTTCACAGACAGGATAGTACTGCCACAAGTGGTGGCATTGTCACATGGATTAGGAACGATTTGCCTAGTTGCAGAAGACATGAAATTGAAATTAATGATGGAAATATTCAATCTTTATGTATTGAAATCAATGTAAACAAAGAAAAATGGTTCTTTCTGTCTTTATATAGGTTGCCAGATGCATGTGTAAAAAGTTTCATGGAGAGTTTGTCAAAGATCATTGATAAAATTTTAACGGAATCTACTATGAGTGTTATTGTTGGTGACATAAATATTGATGTTTCAAAAAAGAACTGTAAATCTGACAAGCTTCATGAGCTTTTGAATTTGTACAATCTTTGTAATAAGATAAGGGATCCAACTTGTTTTAAGGGCATACCCCAACTGTTATTGATCTTTGTTTGGTTTCAAGACCAAATAGGTTTGATGGTGTATTTAACCAGAACTGTGGCCCAAGTGACTGGCACAATTTGATTGCAATTTCGACGAGATTGAGTGTACCGAAGTTAAATCCTACAGTCATAAATTACAGAAGTTACAAAAAATTTGATGAAAGTGCTTTCCGGCATGATTTGGGTAGGGCCTACTATTCCGTTTCAGGTCCTTGATATTTTTGACGATATAAATGATAGGTACTGGTCATTCAATCTCATGATAAATGATGTATTAAATGAACATGCTCCAATGAAGACTAAATATGTTAAAGGTAAAAGTGCCCCTCATATGAACAGTGAGCTGAAACGCCTCATGTATAGGAAACGCATGTCACAAAATAAATATTGGAAAAGCAAGGGAAATAAGAAGTTGTGGGAGAATTATAAAAAAGACAGAAAAGCTTTTGTTACGCAGAGTAGAGATTCAACTTACTTTACAACGATGTGCCACAAGGGTGCAAGTGATAAAAGTTCTTGGAAAACTATCCGACCATATATCACTGAGAAGGGCGGTGACCCTCAGGACATTATACTTAAAGAAGGAAATGATATACTTACAAACAGCCTTGAAATTGCTACCGTTTTCAATCAGTATTTTAAAGATATGACTGAAAATTTTGGTCTAAATGTTCCCAATGACAATGGCAATACCGACAAGGTGATTGAAATGTACAATAGTCACCCCAGTGTTGAACTTATCTCTGATAACTACAACTCTGAAACTTTCAGTTTAGAGACTCTGACAGTTCAGCAAATTGATAAGGTGTGTGTGTATGTGTTTGTGTTTTACGCCTCTGCAGCACCTTCTTGGGCTATATCGAGGCTTGCTTAGGAGTCCTTTATATTTGTTTATTGTCTACATAGCATGTCTGTGTTGGAGGAACTGGTTGGCGAAGAAATTACTTACGAATCTTCAGGCTTACTTTTAGCGCAGTTGTAAACAGGTTGTGGCGTATAAGAAAGATCAGAGCACCTGCTCCTTCTTCGGTAAATTTGTAATTTTTAACAGCTTTGACGAGTTCCGACTTTGTACTGAAACCATCTTTGTTGAACGGCCCCTTCAGCAAATTGATAAGATTTCGTCAAATGTGAACCTGAAGAAAGCCACCGGACATGATAATTTTCCACCAAAATTACTGCTTTTAGCACGAAAAGAACTTTCACCTTTCATTACTACTTTGATAAATCAAGCTATAGAAGTTTCCTAATGACTTGAAACCTGCTGAGATCACATCATGTTTCAAGAAAGGTAATCCCCTCGACAAATCAAAGTACAGGCCTGTTAGTATTCTGCCTTGTATATCTAAGATTTTTGAAACTGCCATTGATGGGCAAATAAGTGATCATTTTTATGGTAAAAAGGCTGGTTGTCTTTCACCTTATCGGAAAAAGCATAACACCCAATGTGTCCTAACTAAAGCGGTTGAGGTCTGGAAATATGCACTAGATAATGGGAAGTACTGCGGTGTAGTGCTAATGGATTTAAGCAAGGCATTTGACGTAATACCTCATGGATTGTTAATTGCTAAGCTAGATGCCTATGGTTTTGATAAGAATTGTATCAGCCTTATTCTGAATTACTTAAGTGATCGTTATCAGAGAACGAAAATTACGAATGCGAGAAGTGATTGGATTAAGATTAAGAAGGGCATTCCACAAGGGTCAATATTAGGACCCACCTTGTTTAACATATTCATTAATGACATGCTTTTCCTCGCAAATGATCATTCCATCTATAATTATGCTGATGACAATACTGTGTCCTACGCTACTGATAATGCTGAAGAATTGTGTCTTGGATCTTGAAAGACTAGAAAGTCAGTCCATATAACACGAAGCAAATTGGATGCCATATCGAGGAACTAGGTCGCAGTCGGGATCCTACAAAACTCTCCATAATTGGCAAAGTAGTTTTGGCGTTATTCCAAATGGCACTCCACGGTCCAGTCCACCTGGAGAGATAGAGCTCTACTTTGACAATGACCAGGTTCTCGGAAAGAATTACAGGGTCCATCTAAATTCAAAATTAAAAGTACAAGTATCTGTCGTTACAACAGCATGTGTGATTGAGGCATCTACGGATGCCTCATTACAACAACGTATTGATCTCAAACCGGATATTTGGTGGTCCCAAGTTACACAAGGACATCTTGTGATGCTGAAGAAGTGCTGGAGAAATTAGAGGTCTACAGCATAAAACAAAGTGCTACTTTCAATTAGATAAATCAATGAGATAAAGAGTCAGATTATTCACCATTTTCCACGTAAACTGACAGCGCATGGAGAAAGACCTGGTCCTGTTCATTCCAGAACATTAGAGGTTTCATTCGCGGATGGAAAGATGACAGAAAGACAATTGGATGATCAGACAGACGTGTGTGTGTTTTTTACGCCTCTGCAGCACCTTTGTGGGCAATATCAAGGCATGGTAAAATTATAATTGTCTTTGCCCTTTTTCTTCACATTTTCTAATATGTCTGCATTTGATGCAAGGCAGAAGGTCTCATGACCTACCACCATGTATCGAAAGTTCTGGTCCCAACAGCCAGTCTGAAGATTTGGCCGATGGTCATATTCCAGAAATTCTTCACCAAGGATCCCTTGGTCCCTGACAAGTCAGGATTTTCATCCCAGACCCGACCAGATGCTACCGTTTTGCCAGAAGTACGATCACCAGGCATCGGAATGCACCCACCCGTACCATTGTTCCTTCTGCAGCCTCAATCACCAAACAAAAGAATGCTTGGAAAAGAGGAATCACGTCCAAGTTTGAGTGATCCTGTTGCGTGGGGGTGTTCTTCGAACAACGGCGAGTGTTGCCCCCACCTTTGTCTGGCAACTGTTATGAATCTGTATCTGTCATCTCTCGTCATAATAAAATTTATGACATTTACAACTCAACACGATTTGTTTGTTGTCACTAGTCAGTCAAACTGAGCTTCCAGGACTACACCAGCATCAAGCACAAAAGAAGAATTAGGCCCAAAAAATCACACCCTTTGCTGGCCAAATTACAGGGAAAACACTATGCAGCATCCCTTGCCTTTTCAGTCCTCAAAGAACAAGCTCGGAAGACAGCAGAACTGTATAATGTGCCGTCATGGCCTAATGGTTGTGCCCGCGCTTGAATCCAGTTAGGCTCTCAGGAACCAGATTAGACTCCCGCTCCTGGCACTACACAACAGGGTGATTTATGTGCCCCGAAATGGCTGCAAATCCCCTATCATATAACAAATGCACTTTCACTGAAATCTAAGGAAAATTTGATGAATGTGACTTTCCTGTTTGCTCAAATTCAACTTCAAACATGCAATCCAAGGTTAACGTGGAGATAAAACTACCACTAAGGGTCTAAGGCAGAATCAAGTACGTCTGTGGCCCAGCATTTTGTGTGTGTCTGGCAGAACCAAAGACAGCTGCTTCAAGACATTGATGTCTTTTGATGATGTGGAGTTTCAGTTGGAACCACACTTGCCAGTTTTTACAATCTAGTATAACGAAAAAGGCAGGCTGAAGAGGAGCATTACTGTTGACCCCAATATACTTAGGACAAAAGCGGGCTTCTGCACTGGCTTTTCATGCTCTAACGGCTCAACGACCCAAATAATATTATCGTCACAGCAGGAGGCCAGCAAGTTGACGTCACTAACATCATTGTGCAGGATCAAACAGGACGCCCAGATATTGCGCTCTGGCGCCAACATGCGAATGCAGAGCTGACAGTTGGAAGCGCATTCAGATTCACCCATCTCACCGTGTCACAATACAATGACCGACAAAGAGGAAACTCTACGCGCCACACTCGCATCACAGTAAGTACTTCTATAAGTCTTAATGTTCTTGTGCTATTACACATAACATGCCCTGCAGAAACTGCATGTACATAACTTTACCAGAATTTGAGTAGATTAATTGTAATAAGGTGCACTACATTTACCCATTGACAACCAGTCCCATCTTGTTCATCACAAACAATTGCATCATACTAAATAACTACAATTAACTATGAACAGCTAATCCTCGAAGAAACACCAATGCACTTTACCCAACTCCTATACCCATAACACCTGCACTGACCTACCACACATCTTCTTACAGCCCACCATCATGAGTTATCATGCCTGACATTGAGGTCGATAAGAGAATCATTGGGGCCTACCACGATGCCGACACCGAGCAATTTTGCTTGACAGACCAGGACGGAGAAGAATACATAGTAGATGCGATCATAATCCAAGAATACCTCGATCGCGAAGATCAAGCTCAAATGGAGGTGCTCTTCGTCAATAGACGGCCCCTTGATGCTACACTCACCCTCCATGGCCGGCACATCATGACTATTGACTGATTTAACAAGATACAAGACATCTCGCGCCAATGTATTATGTCTAGTCTCAGCCTCAGTCACAGTATTACCTCAGACTCCATGAGTCCCTCCATAAGCCGATGACACGAAGTGTCAGAGGGACTCCTTGAATTGGACTGTTTTTGTTCACCAAAAATGTTAACTGATTGTTTACACAATGTTTTTATAAACACTGGCCTTTGCCAAATACCTCTAACTGACTGTATAGGTAACTTTTCATAAACATTAATTTTTGTTTATATCTTTTGTGACTAGTTATCAAAGCTAGTTATGTCACATTGGTCTGTTCCTCCCATTGTTGCTGCATACCTTGCAGAGGAGCTAATAACTTATTATCGTTTTCATAGCTACGTGTTTTTCAAGTTTGCAATTTGCTTCATTCCAAAACTGTGATGTCAGAGATTAAGTTAAATAATTTCGTTTATTACAAGCACAGATTTCAACAAACTGACAAAGTGCAGTGGCACACGGATGATGTATGTTTTACTCTGCGCTGTAACTGAACCAAACAGACTACTTAGCCTCAAAGGAGAGTTGCAATTACTAACAAAAAATGTTGTTTGAAATTTTGATGACTGGTGTCCTGTGAAAAACAGTAACACATTTTGTATGAAAAACAATTAATAAGGTGAAACACTCAGCTTAGACATGCGTTGTTTGTTGTGGTTGTACACAAATAGTAACATTGCCTGACAGTTTTAAATTCCTTTGTCATTGACTGTGATGTCAAACTCTGAACTGATATGTCACAGATTGAAGATTAGACCAATCACATTGACAGATACCCGATGATATCACGGTTTAACTGCAAAACGAAGTTTTCAAAAAAAACTTAGCTATGAAAACAATAATAAAAGTATAAACATTCATTTTGTTATCCAATGTTATTGTTATTAATCTAGGATTCCCACAGTATGAAAGAAAACAATTTTGTTCTGCCAAATCATGCTCATTTGCATGTCAATTGCATGCTGCTTTTGGCTGTTTACTTGGCCAGTTCCAGCAGACTGGTATTACCTATAATTGATCAAACTTTCCCCATATTACCTGTGAATACAACTTGCATGAAAATCTCCTGCCCACAACTTTTAAAATACTGCAAATGTACCGTAATATGGGGTGAATAGGGACACAGGGGTGAATCGGGACAGAACAAGAATGTGTTTTATTTCTTCTAAGACCGACCACTTTTATTATAGCTAGGGAATTTATTTTTGGCACATTTACAGTACACATACTAGCGCATATTTTGACAAGATTTCATGCTTCTAACTGCAGGCAGTGAGGAGCTGCAGTACCTTGATCTTAGCCCTGCATAATTTGAATTTTGACATACTGGTCAAAACTTTGCTAATTCCTCAAAAACTATAAACACCAGAGTCATCAAACTTGCAGGAAACTTTTTTTTTAATTTAAAATGGTATAAGGGAACCAGAATAGTAGACTAGATGTGGGATTATGTATGTTTGGTCATTAGTTCAGATCCAGGTCAATGGCAAAGTTTCGGGAATTATCCAAATATACTCTACCAATTTTCATTTTAATGTACTATCACGGTTTTTTGATAAATATTATTGAACTTGGTACCATTTATTATGGATTTAGTCCAGGATTATTAATCACCTGCAAAATTAGCAGATAACTACATTTTTTGATAGTTTTCTGTGATTTATCACATTTTTTATAATATGTATATTATCGATGGAATTGATTTCAGATTTTCCTCAAAATTTTTTTCTGTCATGTTGAACATGTTTTCTAATATATATTCACAAGTAGCAATCACTCAAAGTAAGTAGGGAGTATTGATAGTGGAAATAATGGACTGTCCCAATTCACCCCAAAGGATGGGGTGGATTGGGACAGCCGTTTTCTGGGCCTTGAGCATTGGGAATTAAAGATATAATTTCAAGCTTCTAGGGGTACTTAAACCTTGTGCCCAGACACAATTTGACACCAAATTTTGATTTCTAGATTGATTTTTGCCCATGCTATGACAGAAAAATGACTAATTCTGTCCCGATTCACCCCATATTACGGTACTTATTACTTGTATAATCTCAAACTACTTAATGCAATGATTGTCCTATATATCAAGTATTACCTGTGCCTACTTATACACATACATTAATTGTGCCTACAATACTACTTGACTTCATCACTTGAGTGCATTTTGTACAACTGTTCTACACTTACAACATTGCTACAGATATTGTATGTTCAACTAAATTTCATGAGTTCCTGTGTTATATATGTTAGCATTTACACACAGGACATCGCTAATAGATCTTGCACTACAGTGATATATCCCTACATAAATGCTCTTGCGAATCCAAAAGATCTGCGAGAAGATGTGTAGACCTTGCTGAAAGCTACTAAAATTCTGAGACAAGACATAATGTGCCGTCTTGGCCTGATGGTTGTGCTCACGCTTGAATCCAGTTAGGCTCTCAGGGACCAGATTAGACTCCCAGCTCCTGGCACTACACAACAGGGCGATTTATGTGCCCCGAAATGGCTGCAAATCCCCAATCGTATAACATATGCACCTTCACTGAAATCTAAGGAAAATTTGATGAATGTGACCTTCCTGCTTTGCTCAAATTCAACTTCAAACATGCCATCCAAGGTTTACATGGACATAAAACTACCAGTAGGGCAGAATCAAGTTTGTCTGTGGCCCAGCATTTTGTGTGTACCTGGTAAACCAAAGACAGGTGCTTCAAGACATTCATCTCTTGTGAAGATGTGGAGTTTCAGTTGGAACCGTACTTGCCAGTTTTTACAATCTAGTATAATGGAAAAGGCAGGCTGAAGAGGAACATTGCTGTTAAGCCTAACATAATTAGGACAAAAGTGGGCTTCTGCACTGGGTTTTCATGCTCTAACGGCTCAACGACCCAAATATCGTCACAACAGGAGGCCAGCAAGTTGACGTCACTAACATCATGGTGCAGGATCAAACAGGACGCCTAGATATTGCGCTCTTGCGCCAACATGCGAATGCAGAGCAGACAGTTGGAAGCGCATTCAGATTCACGCATCTCACCCTGTCACAATGCAATGGCCGACACAGAGGAAACTCTACGCGCCACACTCTCATCACAGTAAGTACTTATATAAGTCTTAATGTTCTTGTGCTATTACACATAACATGCCCTCCAGAAACTACATGTACATAACTTTACCAGAATTTGAGTAGAATAATTGTAATAAGGTGCACTACATTTACCCAATGACAACCATTCCCATCTTGTTCATCACAAACAATTGCATCATACTAAATAACTACAATTAACTATAAACAGCTAATCCTCGAAGAAACACCAATGCACTTTACCCAACTCCTATACCCATAACACCTGCACTGACCTACCACACATCTTCTAACAGCCCATCATCATGCCTGACATCATGCCTGACATTGAGGTCGATAAGAGAATCATTGGGGCCTACCACGATGCCGACACCGAGCAATTTTGCTTGACAGACCAGGACGGAGAAGAATACATAGTAGATGCGATCATAATCCAAGAATACCTCGATCGCGAAGATCAAGCTCAAATGGAGGTGCTCTTCGTCAATAGACGGCCCCTTGATGCTACACTCACCCTCCATGGCCGGCACATCATGACTATTGACTGATTTAACAAGATACAAGATATCTCGCGCCAATGTATTATGTCTAGTCTCAGCCTCAGTCACAGTATTACCTCAGACTCCATGAGTCCCTCCATAAGCCGATGACACGAAATGTCAGAGGGACTCCTTGAATTGGATTGTTTTTGTTCACCAAAAATGTTAACTGATTGTTTACACAATGTTTTTATAAACACTGGCCTTTGCCAAATACCTCTAACTGACTGTATAGGTAACTTTTCATAAACATTAATTTTTGTTTATATCTTTTGTGACTAGTTATCAAAGCTAGTTATGTCACATTGGTCTGTTCCTCCCATTGTTGCTGCATACCTTGCAGAGGAGCTAATAACTTATAATCGTAATACGTGTTTTTCAAGTTTGCAATTTGCTTCATTCCAAAACTGTGATGTCAGAGATTAAGTTAAATAATTTCGTTTATTACAAGCACAGATTTCAACAAACTGACAAAGTGCAGTGGCACACGGATGATGTATGTTTTACTCTGCACTGTAACTGAACCAAACAGACTACTTAGCCTCAAAGGAGAGTTGCAATTACTAACAAAAAATGTTGTTTGAAATTTTGATGACTGGTGTCCTGTGAAAAACAGTAACACATTTTGTATGAAAAACAATTAATAAGGTGAAACACTCAGCTTAGACATGCGTTGTTTGTTGTGGTTGTACACGAATCGTAACATTGCCTGACAGTTTTAAATTCCTTTGTCATTGACTGTGATGTCAAACTCTGAACTGATATGTCACAGATTGAAGATTAGACCAATCACATTGACAGATACCCGATGATATCACGGTTTAACTGCAAAACGAAGTTTTCAAAAAAAACTTAGCTATGAAAACAATAATAAAAGTATAAACATTCATTTTGTTATCCAATGTTATTGTTATTAATCTAGGATTCCCACAGTATGAAAGAAAACAATTTTGTTCTGCCAAATCATGCTCATTTGCATGTCAATTGCATGCTGCTTTTGGCTGTTTACTTGGCCAGTTCCAGCAGACTGGTATTACCTATAATTGATCAAACTTTCCCCATATTACCTGTGAATACAACTTGCATGAAAATCTCCTGCCCACAACTTTTAAAATACTGCAAATGTACCGTAATATGGGGTGAATAGGGACACAGGGGTGAATCGGGACAGAACAAGAATGTGTTTTATTTCTTCTAAGACTGACTACTTTTATTATAGCTAGGGAATTTATTTTTGGCACATTTACAGTACACATACTAGCGCATATTTTGACAAGATTTCATGCCTCTAACTGCAGGCAGTGAGGAGCTGCAGTACCTTGATCTTAGCCCTGCATAATTTGAATTTTGACATACTGGTCAAAACTTTGCTAATTCCTCAAAAACTATAAACACCAGAGTCATCAAACTTGCAGGAAACTTTTTTTTTCAATTTAAAATGGTATAAGGGAACCAGAATAGTAGACTAGATGTGGGATTATGTATGTTTGGTCATTAGTTCAGATCCAGGTCAATGGCAAAGTTTCGGGAATTATCCAAATATACTCTACCAATTTTCATTTTAATGTACTATCACGGTTTTTTGATAAATATTATTGAACTTGGTACCATTTATTATGGATTTAGTCCAGAATTATTAATCACCTGCAAAATTAGCAGATAACTACATTTTTTGATAGTTTTCTGTGATTTATCACATTTTTTATGATATGTATATTATCGATGGAATTGATTTCAGATTTTCCTCAAAATTTTTTTCTGTCATGTTTAACATGTTTTCTAATATATATTCACAAGTAGCAATCACTCAAAGTAAGTAGGGAGTATTGATAGTGGAAATAATGGACTGTCCCAATTCACCCCAAAGGATGGGGTGGATTGGGACAGCCGTTTTCTGGGCCTTGAGCATTGGGAATTAAAGATATAATTTCAAGCTTCTAGGGGTACTTAAACCTTGTGCCCAGACACAATTTGACACCAAATTTTGATTTCTAGATTGATTTTTGCCCATGCTATGACAGAAAAATGACTAATTCTGTCCCGATTCACCCCATATTACGATACTTATTACTTATATAATCTCAAACTACTTAATGCAATGATTGTCCTATATATCAAGTATTACCTGTGCCTACTTATACACATACATTAATTGTGCCTACAATACTACTTGACTTCATCACTTGAGTGCATTTTGTACAACTGTTCTACACTTACAACATTGCTACAGATATTGTATGTTCAACTAAATTTCATGAGTTCCTGTGTTATATATGTTAGCATTTACACACAGGACATCGCTAATAGATCTTGCACTACAGTGATATATCCCTACATAAATGCTCTTGCGAATCCAAAAGATCTGCGAGAAGATGTGTAGACCTTGCTGAAAGCTACTAAAATTCTGAGACAAGACATAATGTGCCGTCTTGGCCTGATGGTTGTGCTCACGCTTGAATCCAGTTAGGCTCTCAGGGACCAGATTAGACTCCCAGCTCCTGGCACTACACAACAGGGCGATTTATGTGCCCCGAAATGGCTGCAAATCCCCAATCGTATAACATATGCACCTTCACTGAAATCTAAGGAAAATTTGATGAATGTGACCTTCCTGCTTTGCTCAAATTCAACTTCAAACATGCCATCCAAGGTTTACATGGACATAAAACTACCAGTAGGGCAGAATCAAGTTTGTCTGTGGCCCAGCATTTTGTGTGTACCTGGTAAACCAAAGACAGGTGCTTCAAGACATTCATCTCTTGTGAAGATGTGGAGTTTCAGTTGGAACCGTACTTGCCAGTTTTTACAATCTAGTATAATGGAAAAGGCAGGCTGAAGAGGAACATTGCTGTTAAGCCTAACATAATTAGGACAAAAGTGGGCTTCTGCATTGGGTTTTCATGCTCTAACGGCTCAACGACCCAAATATCGTCACAACAGGAGGCCAGCAAGTTGACGTCACTACCATCATGGTGCAGGATCAAACAGGACGCCTAGATATTGCGCTCTTGCGCCAACATGCGAATGCAGAGCAGACAGTTGGAAGCGCATTCAGATTCACGCATCTCACCCTGTCACAATGCAATGGCCGACACAGAGGAAACTCTACGCGCCACACTCTATTCACAGTAAGTACTTATATAAGTCTTAATGTTCTTGTGCTATTACACATAACATGCCCTCCAGAAACTACATGTACATAACTTTACCAGAATTTGAGTAGATTAATTGTAATAAGGTGCACTACATTTACCCAATGACAACCAGTCCCATCTTGTTCATCACAAACAATTGCATCATACTAAATAACTACAATTAACTATGAACAGCTAATCCTCGAAGAAACACCAATGCACTTTACCCAACTCCTATACCCATAACACCTGCACTGACCTACCACACATCTTCTTACAGCCCACCATCATGAGTTATCATGCCTGACATTGAGGTCGATAAGAGAATCATTGGGGCCTACCACGATGCCGACACCGAGCAATTTTGCTTGACAGACCAGGACGGAGAAGAATACATAGTAGATGCGATCATAATCCAAGAATACCTCGATCGCGAAGATCAAGCTCAAATGGAGGTGCTCTTCGTCAATAGACGGCCCCTTGATGCTACACTCACCCTCCATGGCCGGCACATCATGACTATTGACTGATTTAACAAGATACAAGACATCTCGCGCCAATGTATTATGTCTAGTCTCAGCCTCAGTCACAGTATTACCTCAGACTCCATGAGTCCCTCCATAAGCCGATGACACGAAGTGTCAGAGGGACTCCTTGAATTGGACTGTTTTTGTTCACCAAAAATGTTAACTGATTGGTTACACAATGTTTTTATAAACACTGGCCTTTGCCAAATACCTCTAACTGACTGTATAGGTAACTTTTCATAAACATTAATTTTTGTTTATATCTTTTGTGACTAGTTATCAAAGCTAGTTATGTCACATTGGTCTGTTCCTCCCATTGTTGCTGCATACCTTGCAGAGGAGCTAATAACTTATTATCGTTTTCATAGCTACGTGTTTTTCAAGTTTGCAATTTGCTTAATTCCAAAACTGTGATGTCAGAGATTAAGTTAAATAATTTCGTTTATTACAAGTACAGATTTCAACAAACTGACAAAGTGCAGTGGCACACGGATGATGTATGTTTTACTCTGCGCTGTAACTGAACCAAACAGACTACTTAGCCTCAAAGGAGAGTTGCAATTACTAACAAAAAATGTTGTTTGAAATTTTGATGACTGGTGTCCTGTGAAAAACAGTAACACATTTTGTATGAAAAACAATTAATAAGGTGAAACACTCAGCTTAGACATGCGTTGTTTGTTGTGGTTGTACACAAATAGTAACATTGCCTGACAGTTTTAAATTCCTTTGTCATTGACTGTGATGTCAAACTCTGAACTGATATGTCACAGATTGAAGATTAGACCAATCACATTGACAGATACCCGATGATATCACGGTTTAACTGCAAAACGAAGTTTTCAAAAAAAACTTAGCTATGAAAACAATAATAAAAGTATAAACATTCATTTTGTTATCCAATGTTATTGTTATTAATCTAGGATTCCCACAGTATGAAAGAAAACAATTTTGTTCTGCCAAATCATGCTCATTTGCATGTCAATTGCATGCTGCTTTTGGCTGTTTACTTGGCCAGTTCCAGCAGACTGGTATTACCTATAATTGATCAAACTTTCCCCATATTACCTGTGAATACAACTTGCATGAAAATCTCCTGCCCACAACTTTTAAAATACTGCAAATGTACCGTAATATGGGGTGAATAGGGACACAGGGGTGAATCGGGACAGAACAAGAATGTGTTTTATTTCTTCTAAGACTGACTACTTTTATTATAGCTAGGGAATTTATTTTTGGCACATTTACAGTACACATACTAGCGCATATTTTGACAAGATTTCATGCTTCTAACTGCAGGCAGTGAGGAGCTGCAGTACCTTGATCTTAGCCCTGCATAATTTGAATTTTGACATACTGGTCAAAACTTTGCTAATTCCTCAAAAACTATAAACACCAGAGTCATCAAACTTGCAGGAAACTTTTTTTTTCAATTTAAAATGGTATAAGGGAACCAGAATAGTAGACTAGATGTGGGATTATGTATGTTTGGTCATTAGTTCAGATCCAGGTCAATGGCAAAGTTTCGGGAATTATCCAAATATACTCTACCAATTTTCATTTTAATGTACTATCACGGTTTTTTGATAAATATTATTGAACTTGGTACCATTTATTATGGATTTAGTCCAGAATTATTAATCACCTGCAAAATTAGCAGATAACTACATTTTTTGATAGTTTTCTGTGATTTATCACATTTTTTATAATATGTATATTATCGATGGAATTGATTTCAGATTTTCCTCAAAATTTTTTTCTGTCATGTTGAACATGTTTTCTAATATATATTCACAAGTAGCAATCACTCAAAGTAAGTAGGGAGTATTGATAGTGGAAATAATGGACTGTCCCAATTCACCCCAAAGGATGGGGTGGATTGGGACAGCCGTTTTCTGGGCCTTGAGCATTGGGAATTTAAGATATAATTTCAAGCTTCTAGGGGTACTTAAACCTTGTGCCCAGACACAATTTGACACCAAATTTTGATTTCTAGATTGATTTTTGCCCATGCTATGACAGAAAAACGACTAATTCTGTCCCGATTCACCCCATATTACGATACTTATTACTTATATAATCTCAAACTACTTAATGCAATGATTGTCCTATATATCAAGTATTACCTGTGCCTACTTATACACATACATTAATTGTGCCTACAATACTACTTGACTTCATCACTTGAGTGCATTTTGTACAACTGTTCTACACTTACAACATTGCTACAGATATTGTATGTTCAACTAAATTTCATGAGTTCCTGTGTTATATATGTTAGCATTTACACACAGGACATCGCTAATAGATCTTGCACTACAGTGATATATCCCTACATAAATGCTCTTGCGAATCCAAAAGATCTGCGAGAAGATGTGTAGACCTTGCTGAAAGCTACTAAAATTCTGAGACAAGACATAATGTGCCGTCTTGGCCTGATGGTTGTGCTCACGCTTGAATCCAGTTAGGCTCTCAGGGACCAGATTAGACTCCCAGCTCCTGGCACTACACAACAGGGCGATTTATGTGCCCCGAAATGGCTGCAAATCCCCAATCGTATAACATATGCACCTTCACTGAAATCTAAGGAAAATTTGATGAATGTGACCTTCCTGCTTTGCTCAAATTCAACTTCAAACATGCCATCCAAGGTTTACATGGACATAAAACTACCAGTAGGGCAGAATCAAGTTTGTCTGTGGCCCAGCATTTTGTGTGTACCTGGTAAACCAAAGACAGGTGCTTCAAGACATTCATCTCTTGTGAAGATGTGGAGTTTCAGTTGGAACCGTACTTGCCAGTTTTTACAATCTAGTATAATGGAAAAGGCAGGCTGAAGAGGAACATTGCTGTTAAGCCTAACATAATTAGGACAAAAGTGGGCTTCTGCATTGGGTTTTCATGCTCTAACGGCTCAACGACCCAAATATCGTCACAACAGGAGGCCAGCAAGTTGACGTCACTAACATCATGGTGCAGGATCAAACAGGACGCCTAGATATTGCGCTCTTGCGCCAACATGCGAATGCAGAGCAGACAGTTGGAAGCGCATTCAGATTCACGCATCTCACCCTGTCACAATGCAATGGCCGACACAGAGGAAACTCTACGCGCCACACTCTTATCACAGTAAGTACTTATATAAGTCTTAATGTTCTTGTGCTATTACACATAACATGCCCTGCAGAAACTGCATGTACATAACTTTACCAGAATTTGAGTAGATTAATTGTAATAAGGTGCACTACATTTACCCATTGACAACCAGTCCCATCTTGTTCATCACAAACAATTGCATCATACTAAATAACTACAATTAACTATAAACAGCTAATCCTCGAAGAAACACCAATGCACTTTACCCAACTCCTATACCCATAACACCTGCACTGACCTACCACACATCTTCTTACAGCCCACCATCATGAGTTATCATGCCTGACATTGAGGTCGATAAGAGAATCATTGGGGCCTACCACGATGCCGACACCGAGCAATTTTGCTTGACAGACCAGGACGGAGAAGAATACATAGTAGATGCGATCATAATCCAAGAATACCTCGATCGCGAAGATCAAGCTCAAATGGAGGTGCTCTTCGTCAATAGACGGCCCCTTGATGCTACACTCACCCTCCATGGCCGGCACATCATGACTATTGACTGATTTAACAAGATACAAGACATCTCGCGCCAATGTATTATGTCTAGTCTCAGCCTCAGTCACAGTATTACCTCAGACTCCATGAGTCCCTCCATAAGCCGATGACACGAAGTGTCAGAGGGACTCCTTGAATTGGACTGTTTTTGTTCACCAAAAATGTTAACTGATTGTTTACACAATGTTTTTATAAACACTGGCCTTTGCCAAATACCTCTAACTGACTGTATAGGTAACTTTTCATAAACATTAATTTTTGTTTATATCTTTTGTGACTAGTTATCAAAGCTAGTTATGTCACATTGGTCTGTTCCTCCCATTGTTGCTGCATACCTTGCAGAGGAGCTAATAACTTATAATCGTAATACGTGTTTTTCAAGTTTGCAATTTGCTTCATTCCAAAACTGTGATGTCAGAGATTAAGTTAAATAATTTCGTTTATTACAAGCACAGATTTCAACAAACTGACAAAGTGCAGTGGCACACGGATGATGTATGTTTTACTCTGCACTGTAACTGAACCAAACAGACTACTTAGCCTCAAAGGAGAGTTGCAATTACTAACAAAAAATGTTGTTTGAAATTTTGATGACTGGTGTCCTGTGAAAAACAGTAACACATTTTGTATGAAAAACAATTAATAAGGTGAAACACTCAGCTTAGACATGCGTTGTTTGTTGTGGTTGTACACGAATCGTAACATTGCCTGACAGTTTTAAATTCCTTTGTCATTGACTGTGATGTCAAACTCTGAACTGATATGTCACAGATTGAAGATTAGACCAATCACATTGACAGATACCCGATGATATCACGGTTTAACTGCAAAACGAAGTTTTCAAAAAAAACTTAGCTATGAAAACAATAATAAAAGTATAAACATTCATTTTGTTATCCAATGTTATTGTTATTAATCTAGGATTCCCACAGTATGAAAGAAAACAATTTTGTTCTGCCAAATCATGCTCATTTGCATGTCAATTGCATGCTGCTTTTGGCTGTTTACTTGGCCAGTTCCAGCAGACTGGTATTACCTATAATTGATCAAACTTTCCCCATATTACCTGTGAATACAACTTGCATGAAAATCTCCTGCCCACAACTTTTAAAATACTGCAAATGTACCGTAATATGGGGTGAATAGGGACACAGGGGTGAATCGGGACAGAACAAGAATGTGTTTTATTTCTTCTAAGACCGACTACTTTTATTATAGCTAGGGAATTTATTTTTGGCACATTTACAGTACACATACTAGCGCATATTTTGACAAGATTTCATGCCTCTAACTGCAGGCAGTGAGGAGCTGCAGTACCTTGATCTTAGCCCTGCATAATTTGAATTTTGACATACTGGTCAAAACTTTGCTAATTCCTCAAAAACTATAAACACCAGAGTCATCAAACTTGCAGGAAACTTTTTTTTTCAATTTAAAATGGTATAAGGGAACCAGAATAGTAGACTAGATGTGGGATTATGTATGTTTGGTCATGGGTTCAGATCCAGGTCAATGGCAAAGTTTCGGGAATTATCCAAATATACTCTACCAATTTTCATTTTAATGTACTATCACGGTTTTTTGATAAATATTATTGACCTTGGAACCATTTATTATGGAGTTAGTCCAGAATTATTAATCACCTGCAAAATTAGCAGATAACTACATTTTTTGATAGTTTTCTGTGATTTATCACATTTTTTATGATATGTATATTATCGATGGAATTGATTTCAGATTTTCCTCAAAATTTTTTTCTGTCATGTTGAACATGTTTTCTAATATATATTCACAAGTAGCAATCACTCAAAGTAAGTAGGGAGTATTGATAGTGGAAATAATGGACTGTCCCAATTCACCCCAAAGGATGGGGTGGATTGGGACAGCCGTTTTCTGGGCCTTGAGCATTGGGAATTAAAGATATAATTTCAAGCTTCTAGGGGTACTTAAACCTTGTGCCCAGACACAATTTGACACCAAATTTTGATTTCTAGATTGATTTTTGCCCATGCTATGACAGAAAAATGACTAATTCTGTCCCGATTCACCCCATATTACGATACTTATTACTTATATAATCTCAAACTACTTAATGCAATGATTGTCCTATATATCAAGTATTACCTGTGCCTACTTATACACATACATTAATTGTGCCTACAATACTACTTGACTTCATCACTTGAGTGCATTTTGTACAACTGTTCTACACTTACAACATTGCTACAGATATTGTATGTTCAACTAAATTTCATGAGTTCCTGTGTTATATATGTTAGCATTTACACACAGGACATCGCTAATAGATCTTGCACTACAGTGATATATCCCTACATAAATGCTCTTGCGAATCCAAAAGATCTGCGAGAAGATGTGTAGACCTTGCTGAAAGCTACTAAAATTCTGAGACAAGACATAATGTGCCGTCTTGGCCTGATGGTTGTGCTCACGCTTGAATCCAGTTAGGCTCTCAGGGACCAGATTAGACTCCCAGCTCCTGGCACTACACAACAGGGCGATTTATGTGCCCCGAAATGGCTGCAAATCCCCAATCGTATAACATATGCACCTTCACTGAAATCTAAGGAAAATTTGATGAATGTGACCTTCCTGCTTTGCTCAAATTCAACTTCAAACATGCCATCCAAGGTTTACATGGACATAAAACTACCAGTAGGGCAGAATCAAGTTTGTCTGTGGCCCAGCATTTTGTGTGTACCTGGTAAACCAAAGACAGGTGCTTCAAGACATTCATCTCTTGTGAAGATGTGGAGTTTCAGTTGGAACCGTACTTGCCAGTTTTTACAATCTAGTATAATGGAAAAGGCAGGCTGAAGAGGAACATTGCTGTTAAGCCTAACATAATTAGGACAAAAGTGGGCTTCTGCACTGGGTTTTCATGCTCTAACAGGCTCAACGACCCAAATATCGTCACAACAGGAGGCCAGCAAGTTGACGTCACTACCATCATGGTGCAGGATCAAACAGGACGCCTAGATATTGCGCTCTTGCGCCAACATGCGAATGCAGAGCAGACAGTTGGAAGCGCATTCAGATTCACGCATCTCACCCTGTCACAATGCAATGGCCGACACAGAGGAAACTCTACGCGCCACACTCTCATCACAGTAAGTACTTATATAAGTCTTAATGTTCTTGTGCTATTACACATAACATGCCCTCCAGAAACTACATGTACATAACTTTACCAGAATTTGAGTAGATTAATTGTAATAAGGTGCACTACATTTACCCAATGACAACCAGTCCCATCTTGTTCATCACAAACAATTGCATCATACTAAATAACTACAATTAACTATAAACAGCTAATCCTCGAAGAAACACCAATGCACTTTACCCAACTCCTATACCCATAACACCTGCACTGACCTACCACACATCTTCTTACAGCCCACCATCATGAGTTATCATGCCTGACATTGAGGTCGATAAGAGAATCATTGGGGCCTACCACGATGCCGACACCGAGCAATTTTGCTTGACAGACCAGGACGGAGAAGAATACATAGTAGATGCGATCATAATCCAAGAATACCTCGATCGCGAAGATCAAGCTCAAATGGAGGTGCTCTTCGTCAATAGACGGCCCCTTGATGCTACACTCACCCTCCATGGCCGGCACATCATGACTATTGACTGATTTAACAAGATACAAGACATCTCGCGCCAATGTATTATGTCTAGTCTCAGCCTCAGTCACAGTATTACCTCAGACTCCATGAGTCCCTCCATAAGCCGATGACACGAAGTGTCAGAGGGACTCCTTGAATTGGACTGTTTTTGTTCACCAAAAATGTTAACTGATTGGTTACACAATGTTTTTATAAACACTGGCCTTTGCCAAATACCTCTAACTGACTGTATAGGTAACTTTTCATAAACATTAATTTTTGTTTATATCTTTTGTGACTAGTTATCAAAGCTAGTTATGTCACATTGGTCTGTTCCTCCCATTGTTGCTGCATACCTTGCAGAAGAGCTAATAACTTATTATCGTTTTCATAGCTACGTGTTTTTCAAGTTTGCAATTTGCTTAATTCCAAAACTGTGATGTCAGAGATTAAGTTAAATAATTTCGTTTATTACAAGTACAGATTTCAACAAACTGACAAAGTGCAGTGGCACACGGATGATGTATGTTTTACTCTGCGCTGTAACTGAACCAAACAGACTACTTAGCCTCAAAGGAGAGTTGCAATTACTAACAAAAAATGTTGTTTGAAATTTTGATGACTGGTGTCCTGTGAAAAACAGTAACACATTTTGTATGAAAAACAATTAATAAGGTGAAACACTCAGCTTAGACATGCGTTGTTTGTTGTGGTTGTACACAAATAGTAACATTGCCTGACAGTTTTAAATTCCTTTGTCATTGACTGTGATGTCAAACTCTGAACTGATATGTCACAGATTGAAGATTAGACCAATCACATTGACAGATACCCGATGATATCACGGTTTAACTGCAAAACGAAGTTTTCAAAAAAAACTTAGCTATGAAAACAATAATAAAAGTATAAACATTCATTTTGTTATCCAATGTTATTGTTATTAATCTAGGATTCCCACAGTATGAAAGAAAACAATTTTGTTCTGCCAAATCATGCTCATTTGCATGTCAATTGCATGCTGCTTTTGGCTGTTTACTTGGCCAGTTCCAGCAGACTGGTATTACCTATAATTGATCAAACTTTCCCCATATTACCTGTGAATACAACTTGCATGAAAATCTCCTGCCCACAACTTTTAAAATACTGCAAATGTACCGTAATATGGGGTGAATAGGGACACAGGGGTGAATCGGGACAGAACAAGAATGTGTTTTATTTCTTCTAAGACTGACTACTTTTATTATAGCTAGGGAATTTATTTTTGGCACATTTACAGTACACATACTAGCGCATATTTTGACAAGATTTCATGCTTCTAACTGCAGGCAGTGAGGAGCTGCAGTACCTTGATCTTAGCCCTGCATAATTTGAATTTTGACATACTGGTCAAAACTTTGCTAATTCCTCAAAAACTATAAACACCAGAGTCATCAAACTTGCAGGCAACTTTTTTTTTCAATTTAAAATGGTATAAGGGAACCAGAATAGTAGACTAGAAGTGGGATTATGTATGTTTGGTCATTAGTTCAGATCCAGGTCAATGGCAAAGTTTCGGGAATTATCCAAATATACTCTACCAATTTTCATTTTAATTATACAATAACATTTTTTTGGAGGGCATTATGGCGTATTAATCAGTTATGGCCAGAGGGGAGAAATCATTAACTTAATGCCCGAGCCGCCAGGCGAGGGCATTAAATGATTTTTGCCCGAGGGCCATAACTGATTAATACGCCATAATGACCGACAAATAAAATGTTATTATCATTATTATATACTACTTTAAAAATATGTTTGAACTTTCCAAATTTTATATTCTGAATTATGATTTTATCTTCCGTCACTTTTTGCCGTCTATTAACTGCGGCATAAAGGTTTAAAGACAAGACCTGATTGTCTAAAAAAAAAGAAAACATTGTATGTATGGTACCGTACTATGTGGCAATGAGGCAATTCTGTAAAACCGCCGTCACACTGTGGGGATTCTAGCTACGACCTTAGGGGGCTCAGATTGCTTCAAAAATCGTGGCAAAGTCGCCAAAATACACTAAAAAATTGACACTGGAGTTGTTGCTACGTTTCTGCAGCTCCCTTCACGTTTTCATTGGGGTCCTACAGTTTGTCTCATCTAGCATGTGAACTGAAATTTAGCAGCACTTCAACAGTCTGTATAAAAGCAATAAAAGAGCCTGGATCAGTGGTTTTGGTGTCATCCTATCTGGAACTAAATTGTCAGTGGCGCTGCTGTGTTTTTTGTGACGTCACGGCAATTTAAACCATTGTTCTGGTTGCGTCATGAATGTCAACAAGCAAGATGAACTGCCATATTACGAAAATGTTCGAAAATCGGCAAAAAACTTCGCTAAAACATCGCGGAAATGTGATATTCACATTGCAAATTGGCTGTTCTATCTGTGAGTATGTGTTAATCTGCTGTACCACTTTTAGATGCTGAGATATCAGGCCAAACACCAGTTCGCATGTTGATGAGACAAACTGTAGTGCGTGTTTAAAGGGGCTTTCACTATGCTCTTATTACGATGTCCACATTGTAAGTGCGACCTTGCAGCTCTTTGAGAGATGTCAGTGGGCTTGCACTGAAATGTCAAGCAGCTCTGATCAAAGCGCCGACCCTCTGCGCTTGTTTTATGCATTCACAAAACAAGCGCCGAGCAGTGGCGATCTGGAAGGTTTTGGGGCTTCTCCTGAGACCTCAACAAGTTTCTGCAACGTCTCCAGGATGTCTCCAACAAGTTCTGTGAGACCATACTGAGCTTGATGTGCGTTTCAGATCGTAGTAGGAACCCCTTCCAGATCGCAACAGTGTGACTGGGTTTAAGCGCTGAATTTCCGTGGCCTGGAAGTCCGTTTTCATCGCGTCATTACGCGAGATCCAATGGTGATAGAGTGTGTGTGTGTGTGTATTTGTGTTTTACGCCTCTGCAGCACCTTATTGGGCTATATCGAGGCTTCCTAGGTTGTTATTTGTCTTTGTTTATTTTCCTCATATTTTGTAGTATGTCTGTGTTTGGTACAAAAATGAGATTATGTTTTCTGGTTTATCTACGAGGAGTTGAAGTGGGTTTGTTGGGAGAAGTGCATTTCTTTGTGTTTGAAAATCTCTACAATCCTTTAGGATATGTTTAATCGTGAGGGGACATTGGCATTTCTCACAAATCGGGGCTGGGTCACCCAGTAGAAGATGCGAGTGTGTGAGTCTTGAATGTCCAATAAGACACCTGTGAATCACAACCTGGTCTCTCCGTGTTCTGGAGGTAATTTGTTGTACATCCCTGACTCTGGGAAAGATTACTCTGAGTTTATTATTCTCACATGCGTTCCACATAACTTGCCATCCAGATTTTATATAATCGTTGATAGTTGGACGGAGGTCCGTGTACGGTATAGTATCAACGGTAAGATCTTTGGAAAGAGCATTTTTCGCCATAAGATCTGCCTTTTCGTTTCCAGCAATTCCCACATGTCCAGGAATCCAGCAGAAAACAATTTCTTTGCTGTCTAATCCAGACAGGAGCATGAGGATGTCTTGTAAAATGGGATGATCTAACCTCTTGCTGGCAAGAGCTTGGATTGCCGATTTGGAGTCAGAACAAATTACAAATTTTTCTTTTCCAGACATTCCAGCAAGCCATACGGCTTTGTAGATTGCTAAAAGCTCAGCGGTGTATACTGAGCTTTCATTTGTAATGCGCTCACTGTGTAGGTTTGTTTTACAGGAAGTAACAGCGTAAGCCGTTCGGTTTGCATCCTTTGAGCCATCTGTATATAAGAATTTGTGATCATGATATCTTAATTTGATATCATAGAACCTTCTTTGATACTCTATCGGTTCTGTTTCTGCTTTTTTCAGGTCTGCTAATTCAGTGTTAACAACTGGGGTTTCTATATTCCAGTCTGGAATTTGTGGAACTTTGTTCTCAGCAATAAAAAATGTGTCTATGCCTGCAGCTTCCAGATGTGGTTTCACCCTCAATCCCAGTGGCCGAATGGCATTTGGTCTTCTGTCATATCTATCTGTATGATTGGGATGAAAGACAATTGTGTATGCTGGATTAATAGGATTTGCAGCCAGTTTGACAGTATACTGTAGCGATAGCTTCAGTCGTCGGAGTGATAAAGGAGGCTCCTTTGCCAGAACATACAGGCTATCTACTGGAGATGTCCTGTATGCTCCAAGGCTCAAACGGATTCCTTGATTGTGTACAGTATTCAGGCATCGAAGATAGGATGGTCTTGCTGAGCCATATACAATGCAGCCATAGTCGAGGCGTGCTCGAGTCACTGCACGATAAAGCCTGAGAAGAACAGTGGTGTCACCACCCCAGTTAATTTTTCCCACAACTTTCAAAATGTTCAACGATTGTAGGCATTTTGCCTTAAGTGCAGTTATGTGAGGAATGAAGGAGAGTTTTGAATCAAATGTGTCTCCAAGAAATTTATTAGAATTTACTACCTTGATTGTACAATTATCAATTTTTAGTGTTGGCTCAGGATGGGGAGTTCTAAGATGGCAAAAGTGCATACATACTGTTTTGGACCTTGAAAATTTGAAACCATTTTCTTGAGACCACTTATGTAATTTATTTAAATTTTGTTGCAATTGTCTTTCTATAGTTGACATTTGCTTGGATTTAAATGCAATGAGAAAGTCATCAACATATAGTGAGCACATGACATTTTCACGAATAGCTTTAACTATGCTGTTGATTTTTATGTTAAAGCAAGTTGGAGATAAAATGCTTCCCTGGGGAACACCCATCTCCTGGGGATATTCACTTGAAAGTGTTGACCCAACTCTCACTTTAAACCATCGATCTTCTAAGAAGGAGCCAATAAAATGAGGAAGTCTACCTCTCAAACCAAAGTCAAACAAATCTTTCATTATACCATATTTCCAGGTGGTATCATAGGCTTTCTCTAAATCAAAAAATACTGCTACAACATGTTCCCTTGTTATTAAAGCATCCCTTATAAACGTTTCTAATCTAACCAGATGGTCTACTGTGCTTCTTTGTTTTCTAAAGCCACATTGGAATTCGGAAATTGAATCATTCGATTCAAGATACCAGACAAGTCTGTTGTTAATAATTCTTTCCATTGTCTTGCACAAACAACTTGTCAAGGCAATAGGCCTGTAATTTGTAGGATCTGTATGATCCTTATTTGGCTTTGGGACAGGAATTATGGTAGCTACCCTCCAAGAAGCAGGGAAGGTTCCATAATCCCAAATTTTATTAAAGACGTTGAGGAGAACCTCTAAAGATGGAGGAGGAAGGTGTTTTAAGAGTTGGTAATGGATTTCATCCGGTCCAACTGCTGAATCCACGGCTTTTTCAATTGCTTTTCGCAATTCTCCAATGGTTAGAGGACAGTTATAGTCTTCAAGATCATTTGATTGTATGTTCAACTTAAGGCGTTCTGCCTGAGCTTTATAGCGTTGGAATTCTGGCGTATAATTTTCTGATGAAGAATTAAAAGAAAATTTTTCTGCAAGCTTATTTGATATTTGGTCTGGCGTTGTGTATTCTTCATCATTTACTACAAGATGACTGATTTGAGATGTTGATGTTTTACCCTGGATTTTCTTTATCATTTCCCATACTTTCGACGGAGGTGTCCTTTCATTCAATTTAGAAATATAATTTTGCCAGGTATTTCTCTTTTTCTGTCGTATTAGGCGCCTTGTTTTTGCTCTTTGAATACGAAATGTTTCTAAATTGGCAGTGGTTGGATTGTTGTTATAAATTCTCAGGGCTTTTTTCCTCTCTTTGATGGCATCTTTCACATCCGTGTCATACCATGGCCTTATTTTTTGTGAGGTACCTCCTTTTGTTTTAGGGATGGAAATATTAGCAATATTTATTAAGTCCTCAGTGAATTGCTCCACAGGGGATTCATAATTCATGTATGCTTGCAGATTGAGGATATTTGTTGCCATATCACTGAATAATTTCCAATCTGCCTTATTTAATTTCCACCTGGGTTGGTTGGCGGTTTGGGAACCGGATACAGATTCTAGTATAATTGGGAAATGGTCACTACCATGGGTATCTTTGAGGACAAACCAGTTCCAATCTAAATAAAGTGTTGGGTCAGTGACGCTAAGATCTATTGAACTGTATGTTCCATGACCTGGGTGAAAATATGTATATGTCCCGTCATTAAAAAGACAAAGATCATTAGCAGAAAGAAATTCTTCAATAATAAGTCCTTTATTATTTGTTTGTGTGCTACCCCACATTGGATGGTGGCCATTAAAGTCTCCAAGAATAATGGATGGTGATGGTAATTGTTGATAAAGGTGATTTAATTCCTGATTTGTGAGTTGATGACTTGGAGGTATGTATAGGGAACAGATGGTAAATATTTTGTGAGAAGTTATTTTAACAGCGACCGCTTGTAAAGTGGTGTCAATGTTGACACTGGTATGTATAACTCCCTGCCTCACTAAAATGGAGGCGCCACCAGTGGCCCTATCATGGATAATATTTCCATAGTTGTTATATTGATGATAGTTTCGTAATTTTATATTGTCTGTCGGTTTCAGGAATGTCTCTTGAAGACAGAAGAGAATAGGTTGATGTTCAAGGGCCAGAATAGTAAGTTCGTCAAAGTTCGCTCTGAAACCGCGACAATTCCATTGGATTATATTATCCATATTTTATTTAGTTAGTTTTTAAGTGGGATGTTTCATCTTTTTCCAGTATGTTTAGTACTGAAATTTGTCCGGTTTAGAGGTTTTCCTCCCGGAAGTCCTTTTGAGGACTTGTTTGTAGAGGAAGTGCTGGTAGTACCAGACGTGGATGGTCTGTTGTTCTGCAAACGTTTGTTTGCAGATGTTTTGGTAGCGGGGTCTGGGCCCCGTTTTTCAGTCACAGGTGGACTGATAGTTTGTGGAGCACTAGTCTCCATAGAATCGTTTGATTCTTGTTTGTTGTTGTTGGATGGAGAGTTTGGGGTTTTCTTTGTTTGTTGAGGTGGTACAAAACCCCTCATGTTCATACGATCGAGTAACCTGTCGAAATGGTCTGATGATGGAGAGTTGTGATCTGCGGAGGTAGAGGATGATCTGGATATCGAGTGGTCATCAAGTTGAATCTTTCGGTGAGGGGTGCTCCTTGGTGTTGACCTTGGGCCTGCGGATGGGTGGACTCGTTGTGATGGCGACATGGATGTGACAGATGAATAGGTAACTGGACCTGGAGTACTCTTGACAAGCCTTCGTGCTTCTGGGAAGCTAATATCTTGCGTAGCTTTCAATCGCTGAACTTCTTTTTCTTGTGCCCATGTAGGGCAATTGCGGTCGAATGATGGGTGTGTCTGGTCACAATTTGCACACTTTGGTGGTTGGTGGCATGGATTGTCTTCTGTGTGGGTGTGATCTGGTGATGCACATTGTGCACATTTTTCTTGTCCTCTACATTTTGATATGACGTGACCAAATTTCTGGCATCTGAAGCATCTTTGAGGATTGGGGATGTAAGGTTTTACCTTGCATTTTTCAAATCCTATTTCTGTTTTGGGAGGAAGGTGATTGCCCGGAAAACACAAGATGAGTAGTTGGAGTGGCCTCTTTTTCAGATCTATTCTTTTGGCTAGATGGATGCCTCTTTTTTGAAGCCATCTGTCCAGTTCTTCATCAGAGCTGCGGTGGCTTTCTCTCGAAATAATTGTTCCTCTTCGGTGATTCAGGGTTTTGTGTGGCTCAGCGATTATGTTGATTCCGTCAAGCTCACTGGTGTTCAAGAGTGTCTCCGTTTGTATTCTGGTTCTTGTCTGTATCAGGACTGATCCGTTTCTCAACCTCCTTCCACTTTCAACAGGTCCAATAAGATCTTCCATCAGGTCATGTATTTTGATTATTGACAATGTCTCAAATTCTTCATTGGTCCCAGCTATGGTGATGAATCTCGGCCAATGATTGACAAGAGGGTTGTTAAATGTACTCATCAAATCAGGAGATTGTCGAAAGCGTTTCGCTCCAGATGGAATTCCACTCTGGTTTCCCGCTAGAGGATGCATGCCTTGTTGACCCGGTGGAGCATGATCCGGGAGGGAATTATCTTTAGAAGATGCCATGAGAGTTTTTGCGTTTCATCCTCCACGCTCCCCACCCACCACGGAGTCCAACAAGGGGAGACTAATTAGGTAGGGCAGTGCCCAGTACCCTTGTCCCAGGGATACATGGAGGATATACTCTTAGAAGAAAAGTTCGGCAATATAGCCTCAATCATGATCACAGAAACCATGGCAGGCATATATCCGGTTTCTAGACTTCTTTGATTGACCCATCAGCCATGGCCAAATAGGACCGAAGTCCTAATGACAACATGACAAGCCGATTGACTAGACCGGGCCAATCCAGCCTCCCGTCTAGGAGAAATCCAGGCCAAAGTAGTGTATTGTATGGGAGGGACCAACTTAGTCCCAACCAACTCAACTACCAGGACCCCTTCATCCTCCGACACGGGTCGCAACCCACGGCAAACAGGTTGCCCCATTTCCGTCGGGGAGACGTGTGCTTGCGCACTGTCTCGTGTTGGCCACAAGAGATAGAGGACTTCACTCTTGTGTTACCACCCACCGCCACGAGGAGGCCCGAGACCTGCGGGGGCCCAATGGTGATAGAAGCCTGTGCTCTGGTGTGGTGACAAACGGGCTATCAGGTTATATAATCCACTATTCAGAATGACTTTCAATTGGATACGTCCTGAGATAAGAAGGTTTGAAGTCGGTCGATCAACCAGCGAAAACAGAGTCATCTCTGGCGAAAATCCTGCCGTCAGAACTCAAAGTGACGTCACTTCCATACCAGTTGTTTCTATGACGTCATGTATGGTGACGTCACGACGCCATAGTACACAAGAGGGCACCACTTGCCCATGTGTTAATGAGATTATGGCCCCCATGTGTTAACCAGATTATGGCCCTCCATGAATTATGGCATATGAAGGCCCTGAAAAATCCAGTTAACGGCCTACTTAATGCATGGCCAAGTATATAATAATGTACTATCACGGTTTTTTGATAAATATTATTGAACTTGGTACCATTTATTATGGATTTAGTCCAGAATTATTAATCACCTGCAAAATTAGCAGATAACTACATTTTTTGATAGTTTTCTGTGATTTATCACATTTTTTATGATATGTATATTATCGATGGAATTGATTTCAGATTTTCCTCAAAATTTTTTTCTGTCATGTTTAACATGTTTTCTAATATATATTCACAAGTAGCAATCACTCAAAGTAAGTAGGGAGTATTGATAGTGGAAATAATGGACTGTCCCAATTCACCCCAAAGGATGGGGTGGATTGGGACAGCCGTTTTCTGGGCCTTGAGCATTGGGAATTAAAGATATAATTTCAAGCTTCTAGGGGTACTTAAACCTTGTGCCCAGACACAATTTGACACCAAATTTTGATTTCTAGATTGATTTTTGCCCATGCTATGACAGAAAAACGACTAATTCTGTCCCGATTCACCCCATATTACGATACTTATTACTTATATAATCTCAAACTACTTAATGCAATGATTGTCCTATATATCAAGTATTACCTGTGCCTACTTATACACATACATTAATTGTGCCTACAATACTACTTGACTTCATCACTTGAGTGCATTTTGTACAACTGTTCTACACTTACAACATTGCTACAGATATTGTATGTTCAACTAAATTTCATGAGTTCCTGTGTTATATATGTTAGCATTTACACACAGGACATCGCTAATAGATCTTGCACTACAGTGATATATCCCTACATAAATGCTCTTGCGAATCCAAAAGATCTGCGAGAAGATGTGTAGACCTTGCTGAAAGCTACTAAAATTCTGAGACAAGACATAATGTGCCGTCTTGGCCTGATGGTTGTGCTCACGCTTGAATCCAGTTAGGCTCTCAGGGACCAGATTAGACTCCCAGCTCCTGGCACTACACAACAGGGCGATTTATGTGCCCCGAAATGGCTGCAAATCCCCAATCGTATAACATATGCACCTTCACTGAAATCTAAGGAAAATTTGATGAATGTGACCTTCCTGCTTTGCTCAAATTCAACTTCAAACATGCCATCCAAGGTTTACATGGACATAAAACTACCAGTAGGGCAGAATCAAGTTTGTCTGTGGCCCAGCATTTTGTGTGTACCTGGTAAACCAAAGACAGGTGCTTCAAGACATTCATCTCTTGTGAAGATGTGGAGTTTCAGTTGGAACCATACTTGCCAGTTTTTACAATCTAGTATAATGGAAAAGGCAGGCTGAAGAGGAACATTGCTGTTAAGCCTAACATAATTAGGACAAAAGTGGGCTTCTGCACTGGGTTTTCATGCTCTAACGGCTCAACGACCCAAATATCGTCACAACAGGAGGCCAGCAAGTTGACGTCACTAACATCATGGTGCAGGATCAAACAGGACGCCTAGATATTGCGCTCTTGCGCCAACATGCGAATGCAGAGCAGACAGTTGGAAGCGCATTAAGATTCACGCATCTCACCCTGTCACAATGCAATGGCCGACACAGAGGAAACTCTACGCGCCACACTCTCATCACAGTAAGTACTTATATAAGTCTTAATGTTCTTGTGCTATTACACATAACATGCCCTCCAGAAACTACATGTACATAACTTTACCAGAATTTGAGTAGAATAATTGTAATAAGGTGCACTACATTTACCCAATGACAACCAGTCCCATGTTGTTTATCACAAACAATTGCATATACTAAATAACTACAATTAACTATAAACAGCTAATCCTCGAAGAAACACCAATGCACTTTACCCAACTCCTATACCCATAACACCTGCACTGACCTACCACACATCTTCTAACAGCCCATCATCATGCCTGACATCATGCCTGACATTGAGGTCGATAAGAGAATCATTGGGGCCTACCACGATGCCGACACCGAGCAATTTTGCTTGACAGACCAGGACGGAGAAGAATACATAGTAGATGCGATCATAATCCAAGAATACCTCGATCGCGAAGATCAAGCTCAAATGGAGGTGCTCTTCGTCAATAGACGGCCCCTTGATGCTACACTCACCCTCCATGGCCGGCACATCATGACTATTGACTGATTTAACAAGATACAAGATATCTCGCGCCAATGTATTATGTCTAGTCTCAGCCTCAGTCACAGTATTACCTCAGACTCCATGAGTCCCTCCATAAGCCGATGACACGAAGTGTCAGAGGGACTCCTTGAATTGGACTGTTTTTGTTCACCAAAAATGTTAACTGATTGGTTACACAATGTTTTTATAAACACTGGCCTTTGCCAAATACCTCTAACTGACTGTATAGGTAACTTTTCATAAACATTAATTTTTGTTTATATCTTTTGTGACTAGTTATCAAAGCTAGTTATGTCACATTGGTCTGTTCCTCCCATTGTTGCTGCATACCTTGCAGAGGAGCTAATAACTTATAATCGTAATACGTGTTTTTCAAGTTTGCAATTTGCTTCATTCCAAAACTGTGATGTCAGAGATTAAGTTAAATAATTTCGTTTATTACAAGCACAGATTTCAACAAACTGACAAAGTGCAGTGGCACATGGATGATGTATGTTTTACTCTGCACTGTAACTGAACCAAACAGACTACTTAGCCTCAAAGGAGAGTTGCAATTACTAACAAAAAATGTTGTTTGAAATTTTGATGACTGGTGTCCTGTGAAAAACAGTAACACATTTTGTATGAAAAACAATTAATAAGGTGAAACACTCAGCTTAGACATGCGTTGTTTGTTGTGGTTGTACACGAATCGTAACATTGCCTGACAGTTTTAAATTCCTTTGTCATTGACTGTGATGTCAAACTCTGAACTGATATGTCACAGATTGAAGATTAGACCAATCACATTGACAGATACCCGATGATATCACGGTTTAACTGCAAAACGAAGTTTTCAAAAAAAACTTAGCTATGAAAACAATAATAAAAGTATAAACATTCATTTTGTTATCCAATGTTATTGTTATTAATCTAGGATTCCCACAGTATGAAAGAAAACAATTTTGTTCTGCCAAATCATGCTCATTTGCATGTCAATTGCATGCTGCTTTTGGCTGTTTACTTGGCCAGTTCCAGCAGACTGGTATTACCTATAATTGATCAAACTTTCCCCATATTACCTGTGAATACAACTTGCATGAAAATCTCCTGCCCACAACTTTTAAAATACTGCAAATGTACCGTAATATGGGGTGAATAGGGACACAGGGGTGAATCGGGACAGAACAAGAATGTGTTTTATTTCTTCTAAGACTGACTACTTTTATTATAGCTAGGGAATTTATTTTTGGCACATTTACAGTACACATACTAGCGCATATTTTGACAAGATTTCATGCCTCTAACTGCAGGCAGTGAGGAGCTGCAGTACCTTGATCTTAGCCCTGCATAATTTGAATTTTGACATACTGGTCAAAACTTTGCTAATTCCTCAAAAACTATAAACACCAGAGTCATCAAACTTGCAGGAAACTTTTTTTTTCAATTTAAAATGGTATAAGGGAACCAGAATAGTAGACTAGATGTGGGATTATGTATGTTTGGTCATTAGTTCAGATCCAGGTCAATGGCAAAGTTTCGGGAATTATCCAAATATACTCTACCAATTTTCATTTTAATGTACTATCACGGTTTTTTGATAAATATTATTGAACTTGGAACCATTTATTATGGATTTAGTCCAGGATTATTAATCACCTGCAAAATTAGCAGATAACTACATTTTTTGATAGTTTTCTGTGATTTATCACATTTTTTATAATATGTATATTATCGATGGAATTGATTTCAGATTTTCCTCAAAATTTTTTTCTGTCATGTTGAACATGTTTTCTAATATATATTCACAAGTAGCAATCACTCAAAGTAAGTAGGGAGTATTGATAGTGGAAATAATGGACTGTCCCGATTCACCCCAAAGGATGGGGTGGATTGGGACAGCCGTTTTCTGGGCCTTGAGCATTGGGAATTTAAGATATAATTTCAAGCTTCTAGGGGTACTTAAACCTTGTGCCCAGACACAATTTGACACCAAATTTTGATTTCTAGATTGATTTTTGCCCATGCTATGACAGAAAAACGACTAATTCTGTCCCGATTCACCCCATATTACGGTACTTATTACTTATATAATCTCAAACTACTTAATGCAATGATTGTCCTATATATCAAGTATTACCTGTGCCTACTTATACACATACATTAATTGTGCCTACAATACTACTTGACTTCATCACTTGAGTGCATTTTGTACAACTGTTCTACACTTACAACATTGCTACAGATATTGTATGTTCAACTAAATTTCATGAGTTCCTGTGTTATATATGTTAGCATTTACACACAGGACATCGCTAATAGATCTTGCACTACAGTGATATATCCCTACATAAATGCTCTTGCGAATCCAAAAGATCTGCGAGAAGATGTGTAGACCTTGCTGAAAGCTACTAAAATTCTGAGACAAGACATAATGTGCCGTCTTGGCCTGATGGTTGTGCTCACGCTTGAATCCAGTTAGGCTCTCAGGGACCAGATTAGACTCCCAGCTCCTGGCACTACACAACAGGGCGATTTATGTGCCCCGAAATGGCTGCAAATCCCCAATCGTATAACATATGCACCTTCACTGAAATCTAAGGAAAATTTGATGAATGTGACCTTCCTGCTTTGCTCAAATTCAACTTCAAACATGCCATCCAAGGTTTACATGGACATAAAACTACCAGTAGGGCAGAATCAAGTTTGTCTGTGGCCCAGCATTTTGTGTGTACCTGGTAAACCAAAGACAGGTGCTTCAAGACATTCATCTCTTGTGAAGATGTGGAGTTTCAGTTGGAACCGTACTTGCCAGTTTTTACAATCTAGTATAATGGAAAAGGCAGGCTGAAGAGGAACATTGCTGTTAAGCCTAACATAATTAGGACAAAAGTGGGCTTCTGCACTGGGTTTTCATGCTCTAACGGCTCAACGACCCAAATATCGTCACAACAGGAGGCCAGCAAGTTGACGTCACTACCATCATGGTGCAGGATCAAACAGGACGCCTAGATATTGCGCTCTTGCGCCAACATGCGAATGCAGAGCAGACAGTTGGAAGCGCATTCAGATTCACGCATCTCACCCTGTCACAATGCAATGGCCGACACAGAGGAAACTCTACGCGCCACACTCTCATCACAGTAAGTACTTATATAAGTCTTAATGTTCTTGTGCTATTACACATAACATGCCCTCCAGAAACTACATGTACATAACTTTACCAGAATTTGAGTAGATTAATTGTAATAAGGTGCACTACATTTACCCAATGACAACCAGTCCCATCTTGTTCATCACAAACAATTGCATCATACTAAATAACTACAATTAACTATGAACAGCTAATCCTCGAAGAAACACCAATGGACTTCACCCAACTCCTATACCCATAACACCTGCACTGACCTACCACACATCTTCTTACAGCCCACCATCATGAGTTATCATGCCTGACATTGAGGTCGATAAGAGAATCATTGGGGCCTACCACGATGCCGACACCGAGCAATTTTGCTTGACAGACCAGGACGGAGAAGAATACATAGTAGATGCGATCATAATCCAAGAATACCTCGATCGCGAAGATCAAGCTCAAATGGAGGTGCTCTTCGTCAATAGACGGCCCCTTGATGCTACACTCACCCTCCATGGCCGGCACATCATGACTATTGACTGATTTAACAAGATACAAGACATCTCGCGCCAATGTATTATGTCTAGTCTCAGCCTCAGTCACAGTATTACCTCAGACTCCATGAGTCCCTCCATAAGCCGATGACACGAAGTGTCAGAGGGACTCCTTGAATTGGACTGTTTTTGTTCACCAAAAATGTTAACTGATTGGTTACACAATGTTTTTATAAACACTGGCCTTTGCCAAATACCTCTAACTGACTGTATAGGTAACTTTTCATAAACATTAATTTTTGTTTATATCTTTTGTGACTAGTTATCAAAGCTAGTTATGTCACATTGGTCTGTTCCTCCCATTGTTGCTGCATACCTTGCAGAGGAGCTAATAACTTATTATCGTTTTCATAGCTACGTGTTTTTCAAGTTTGCAATTTGCTTAATTCCAAAACTGTGATGTCAGAGATTAAGTTAAATAATTTCGTTTATTACAAGTACAGATTTCAACAAACTGACAAAGTGCAGTGGCACACGGATGATGTATGTTTTACTCTGCGCTGTAACTGAACCAAACAGACTACTTAGCCTCAAAGGAGAGTTGCAATTACTAACAAAAAATGTTGTTTGAAATTTTGATGACTGGTGTCCTGTGAAAAACAGTAACACATTTTGTATGAAAAACAATTAATAAGGTGAAACACTCAGCTTAGACATGCGTTGTTTGTTGTGGTTGTACACAAATAGTAACATTGCCTGACAGTTTTAAATTCCTTTGTCATTGACTGTGATGTCAAACTCTGAACTGATATGTCACAGATTGAAGATTAGACCAATCACATTGACAGATACCCGATGATATCACGGTTTAACTGCAAAACGAAGTTTTCAAAAAAAACTTAGCTATGAAAACAATAATAAAAGTATAAACATTCATTTTGTTATCCAATGTTATTGTTATTAATCTAGGATTCCCACAGTATGAAAGAAAACAATTTTGTTCTGCCAAATCATGCTCATTTGCATGTCAATTGCATGCTGCTTTTGGCTGTTTACTTGGCCAGTTCCAGCAGACTGGTATTACCTATAATTGATCAAACTTTCCCCATATTACCTGTGAATACAACTTGCATGAAAATCTCCTGCCCACAACTTTTAAAATACTGCAAATGTACCGTAATATGGGGTGAATAGGGACACAGGGGTGAATCGGGACAGAACAAGAATGTGTTTTATTTCTTCTAAGACTGACTACTTTTATTATAGCTAGGGAATTTATTTTTGGCACATTTACAGTACACATACTAGCGCATATTTTGACAAGATTTCATGCTTCTAACTGCAGGCAGTGAGGAGCTGCAGTACCTTGATCTTAGCCCTGCATAATTTGAATTTTGACATACTGGTCAAAACTTTGCTAATTCCTCAAAAACTATAAACACCAGAGTCATCAAACTTGCAGGAAACTTTTTTTTTCAATTTAAAATGGTATAAGGGAACCAGAATAGTAGACTAGATGTGGGATTATGTATGTTTGGTCATTAGTTCAGATCCAGGTCAATGGCAAAGTTTCGGGAATTATCCAAATATACTCTACCAATTTTCATTTTAATGTACTATCACGGTTTTTTGATAAATATTATTGAACTTGGAACCATTTATTATGGAGTTAGTCCAGAATTATTAATCACCTGCAAAATTAGCAGATAACTACATTTTTTGATAGTTTTCTGTGATTTATCACATTTTTTATGATATGTATATTATCGATGGAATTGATTTCAGATTTTCCTCAAAATTTTTTTCTGTCATGTTGAACATGTTTTCTAATATATATTCACAAGTAGCAATCACTCAAAGTAAGTAGGGAGTATTGATAGTGGAAATAATGGACTGTCCCAATTCACCCCAAAGGATGGGGTGGATTGGGACAGCCGTTTTCTGGGCCTTGAGCATTGGGAATTTAAGATATAATTTCAAGCTTCTAGGGGTACTTAAACCTTGTGCCCAGACACAATTTGACACCAAATTTTGATTTCTAGATTGATTTTTGCCCATGCTATGACAGAAAAACGACTAATTCTGTCCCGATTCACCCCATATTACGATACTTATTACTTATATAATCTCAAACTACTTAATGCAATGATTGTCCTATATATCAAGTATTACCTGTGCCTACTTATACACATACATTAATTGTGCCTACAATACTACTTGACTTCATCACTTGAGTGCATTTTGTACAACTGTTCTACACTTACAACATTGCTACAGATATTGTATGTTCAACTAAATTTCATGAGTTCCTGTGTTATATATGTTAGCATTTACACACAGGACATCGCTAATAGATCTTGCACTACAGTGATATATCCCTACATAAATGCTCTTGCGAATCCAAAAGATCTGCGAGAAGATGTGTAGACCTTGCTGAAAGCTACTAAAATTCTGAGACAAGACATAATGTGCCGTCTTGGCCTGATGGTTGTGCTCACGCTTGAATCCAGTTAGGCTCTCAGGGACCAGATTAGACTCCCAGCTCCTGGCACTACACAACAGGGCGATTTATGTGCCCCGAAATGGCTGCAAATCCCCAATCGTATAACATATGCACCTTCACTGAAATCTAAGGAAAATTTGATGAATGTGACCTTCCTGCTTTGCTCAAATTCAACTTCAAACATGCCATCCAAGGTTTACATAGAGATAAAACTACCAGTAGGGCAGAATCAAGTTTGTCTGTGGCCCAGCATTTTGTGTGTACCTGGTAAACCAAAGACAGGTGCTTCAAGACATTCATCTCTTGTGAAGATGTGGAGTTTCAGTTGGAACCGTACTTGCCAGTTTTTACAATCTAGTATAATGGAAAAGGCAGGCTGAAGAGGAACATTGCTGTTAAGCCTAACATAATTAGGACAAAAGTGGGCTTCTGCACTGGGTTTTCATGCTCTAACGGCTCAACGACCCAAATATCGTCACAACAGGAGGCCAGCAAGTTGACGTCACTAACATCATGGTGCAGGATCAAACAGGACGCCTAGATATTGCGCTCTTGCGCCAACATGCGAATGCAGAGCAGACAGTTGGAAGCGCATTCAGATTCACGCATCTCACCCTGTCACAATGCAATGGCCGACACAGAGGAAACTCTACGCGCCACACTCTCATCACAGTAAGTACTTATATAAGTCTTAATGTTCTTGTGCTATTACACATAACATGCCCTCCAGAAACTACATGTACATAACTTTACCAGAATTTGAGTAGAATAATTGTAATAAGGTGCACTACATTTACCCAATGACAACCATTCCCATCTTGTTCATCACAAACAATTGCATCATACTAAATAACTACAATTAACTATAAACAGCTAATCCTCGAAGAAACACCAATGCACTTTACCCAACTCCTATACCCATAACACCTGCACTGACCTACCACACATCTTCTTACAGCCCACCATCATGAGTTATCATGCCTGACATTGAGGTCGATAAGAGAATCATTGGGGCCTACCACGATGCCGACACCGAGCAATTTTGCTTGACAAACCAGGACGGAGAAGAATACATAGTAGATGCGATCATAATCCAAGAATACCTCGATCGCGAAGATCAAGCTCAAATGGAGGTGCTCTTCGTCAATAGACGGCCCCTTGATGCTACACTCACCCTCCATGGCCGGCACATCATGACTATTGACTGATTTAACAAGATACAAGACATCTCGCGCCAATGTATTATGTCTAGTCTCAGCCTCAGTCACAGTATTACCTCAGACTCCATGAGTCCCTCCATAAGCCGATGACACGAAGTGTCAGAGGGACTCCTTGAATTGGACTGTTTTTGTTCACCAAAAATGTTAACTGATTGTTTACACAATGTTTTTATAAACACTGGCCTTTGCCAAATACCTCTAACTGACTGTATAGGTAACTTTTCATAAACATTAATTTTTGTTTATATCTTTTGTGACTAGTTATCAAAGCTAGTTATGTCACATTGGTCTGTTCCTCCCATTGTTGCTGCATACCTTGCAGAGGAGCTAATAACTTATTATCGTTTTCATAGCTACGTGTTTTTCAAGTTTGCAATTTGCTTCATTCCAAAACTGTGATGTCAGAGATTAAGTTAAATAATTTCGTTTATTACAAGCACAGATTTCAACAAACTGACAAAGTGCAGTGGCACACGGATGATGTATGTTTTACTCTGCGCTGTAACTGAACCAAACAGACTACTTAGCCTCAAAGGAGAGTTGCAATTACTAACAAAAAATGTTGTTTGAAATTTTGATGACTGGTGTCCTGTGAAAAACAGTAACACATTTTGTATGAAAAACAATTAATAAGGTGAAACACTCAGCTTAGACATGCGTTGTTTGTTGTGGTTGTACACAAATCGTAACATTGCCTGACAGTTTTAAATTCCTTTGTCATTGACTGTGATGTCAAACTCTGAACTGATATGTCACAGATTGAAGATTAGACCAATCACATTGACAGATACCCGATGATATCACGGTTTAACTGCAAAACGAAGTTTTCAAAAAAAACTTAGCTATGAAAACAATAATAAAAGTATAAACATTCATTTTGTTATCCAATGTTATTGTTATTAATCTAGGATTCCCACAGTATGAAAGAAAACAATTTTGTTCTGCCAAATCATGCTCATTTGCATGTCAATTGCATGCTGCTTTTGGCTGTTTACTTGGCCAGTTCCAGCAGACTGGTATTACCTATAATTGATCAAACTTTCCCCATATTACCTGTGAATACAACTTGCATGAAAATCTCCTGCCCACAACTTTTAAAATACTGCAAATGTACCGTAATATGGGGTGAATAGGGACACAGGGGTGAATCGGGACAGAACAAGAATGTGTTTTATTTCTTCTAAGACCGACCACTTTTATTATAGCTAGGGAATTTATATTTGGCACATTTACAGTACACATACTAGCGCATATTTTGACAAGATTTCATGCTTCTAACTGCAGGCAGTGAGGAGCTGCAGTACCTTGATCTTAGCCCTGCATAATTTGAATTTTGACATACTGGTCAAAACTTTGCTAATTCCTCAAAAACTATAAACACCAGAGTCATCAAACTTGCAGGAAACTTTTTTTTTAATTTAAAATGGTATAAGGGAACCAGAATAGTAGACTAGATGTGGGATTATGTATGTTTGGTCATTAGTTCAGATCCAGGTCAATGGCAAAGTTTCGGGAATTATCCAAATATACTCTACCAATTTTCATTTTAATGTACTATCACGGTTTTTTGATAAATATTATTGACCTTGGAACCATTTATTATGGAGTTAGTCCAGAATTATTAATCACCTGCAAAATTAGCAGATAACTACATTTTTTGATAGTTTTCTGTGATTTATCACATTTTTTATGATATGTATATTATCGATGGAATTGATTTCAGATTTTCCTCAAAATTTTTTTCTGTCATGTTTAACATGTTTTCTAATATATATTCACAAGTAGCAATCACTCAAAGTAGGTAGGGAGTATTGATAGTGGAAATAATGGACTGTCCCGATTCACCCCAAAGGATGGGGTGGATTGGGACAGCCGTTTTCTGGGCCTTGAGCATTGGGAATTAAAGATATAATTTCAAGCTTCTAGGGGTACTTAAACCTTGTGCCCAGACACAATTTGACACCAAATTTTGATTTCTAGATTGATTTTTGCCCATGCTATGACAGAAAAACGACTAATTCTGTCCCGATTCACCCCATATTACGGTACTTATTACTTGTATAATCTCAAACTACTTAATGCAATGATTGTCCTATATATCAAGTATTACCTGTGCCTACTTATACACATACATTAATTGTGCCTACAATACTACTTGACTTCATCACTTGAGTGCATTTTGTACAACTGTTCTACACTTACAACATTGCTACAGATATTGTATGTTCAACTAAATTTCATGAGTTCCTGTGTTATATATGTTAGCATTTACACACAGGACATCGCTAATAGATCTTGCACTACAGTGATATATCCCTACATAAATGCTCTTGCGAATCCAAAAGATCTGCGAGAAGATGTGTAGACCTTGCTGAAAGCTACTAAAATTCTGAGACAAGACATAATGTGCCGTCTTGGCCTGATGGTTGTGCTCACGCTTGAATCCAGTTAGGCTCTCAGGGACCAGATTAGACTCCCAGCTCCTGGCACTACACAACAGGGCGATTTATGTGCCCCGAAATGGCTGCAAATCCCCAATCGTATAACATATGCACCTTCACTGAAATCTAAGGAAAATTTGATGAATGTGACCTTCCTGCTTTGCTCAAATTCAACTTCAAACATGCCATCCAAGGTTTACATGGACATAAAACTACCAGTAGGGCAGAATCAAGTTTGTCTGTGGCCCAGCATTTTGTGTGTACCTGGTAAACCAAAGACAAGTGCTTCAAGACATTCATCTCTTGTGAAGATGTGGAGTTTCAGTTGGAACCATACTTGCCAGTTTTTACAATCTAGTATAATGGAAAAGGCAGGCTGAAGAGGAACATTGCTGTTAAGCCTAACATAATTAGGACAAAAGTGGGCTTCTGCACTGGGTTTTCATGCTCTAACGGCTCAACGACCCAAATATCGTCACAACAGGAGGCCAGCAAGTTGACGTCACTAACATCATGGTGCAGGATCAAACAGGACGCCTAGATATTGCGCTCTTGCGCCAACATGCGAATGCAGAGCAGACAGTTGGAAGCGCATTAAGATTCACGCATCTCACCCTGTCACAATGCAATGGCCGACAAAGAGGAAACTCTACGCGCCACACTCTTATCACAGTAAGTACTTATATAAGTCTTAATGTTCTTGTGCTAATATGTAGATGGCAATGCCATAGATTCGCGGAGCTCAAATTAATTGTTCTTATTTTGAAACCGTATTATAGTATACAAATATTGACTGATTTCGAGGGCATTAGTCAAATCTATTTCCCTCGAGGGTGTGTAAGTGAAAACTATTTCACGAGGCCGAAGGCCGAGGGAAATAGTTTTCCTTTCACACAGGAGAGTAGATAAGCAGACGCATAGCCTACATTACACTATTATTACTAGTTTTGATGAGTTTTTTTTGGTCTTTACTAATTAATGCCCTAATTTTATTATTTTCCTGCACTATTGCAAATGTATGGAAAATTTTGAAAGAAAAATGTTGAAAAAAAACATTTAGGGAAAGAAAATTTTAGAAAAAACAAATTTCGGAAAAAAAAAATTTTGGAAAAAAAAATTTGGACAAAAAAAAATTGGAAAAAAAAAATTCGGAAAAAAAAAATTCGGAAAAAAAAAATTTCGGAAAAAAAAATTTTCGGGGAAAAATTTTTCGGAAAAAAAAAAATTCTGAAAATTTTTTTTTTTTCGGAAAACAAATTTTGGAGGGCAATAGTCCTGGTCAATATACTAAAATAATGACTGACATGTGACCAGCTCTCAGCCAATGACAGCTCTGCTTTAATGCTGGAGGTATAATAATGATAAACAAGAACACAATCAGTTGGGCCTCAATTAATTGATGCTATTTAAGTACAGTAATAGCAATCAGCTTTTAAAATTCAGACCTCAAATAAACTTCACACATCACTGCTCACAAGCAGGCTGCTGATAGTTCAGTCATTTTCCCTGGGTGTGGCACTGCAAGCATGATGCTACACCGGTGGCGACACCTTTTAGCAAAATAAGCTTTTTTCATGCAGACGACATAAATGAGCATAAATATGAAATTTTCAAAACAGAATAGGATAGTTAAGAACCAAATGGAATTTTTCAGACACTACTGCAGTATTGCAAGAGAAATTCAGGGATGTTTACTTTTACCGAAACTAACTGTTTAATCAGGGACCAACTCCATGGCAGGTACAGGCAGTCCTTCATTCTCACTCCACTGACAGATTCAAAATTTACTATGAGCTGTTGTTAAGCTAAGTTCGCTGACGCGACGGGCGGCTTCGCCGCCCGTCGCTACGCGAATATTACACATAACATGCCCTCCAGAAACTACATGTACGAGGGGCGTTCAGAAAGTTCGAGGCTTTTTTTTATATGGACACTTATATTCAATCTAGAACTATGAATTTTTCACAGGATAAAATTCAGCATATTTGGAATGGATTCCCAAAATTTTGGACAATTTGGACATTTCTAAGTCATTGTGTGGTTGCCATGGAAACTGAAAGTTCAGCTAGTCGGGGCAGGTAATACTGAAACCAAGAAAGCCAATAAATTTTGGCTTTTAAGACCTCTCTCTATCACTTGTATTAGTGAGTTTGACCATATTTGACACAAGAAATATAGAATCTATATACATATATAAAATTCACCTCTCCATAATTCCTTTGTAACGGGTCTTCTCAGCTATGGCTTGACTGACAGTCATAATATTTTACCACTCAGTCCTTTTAGGCCCAGACTGTGTTCTTAAGGCCCAAAATCTATCATAACTTCCGAATCTTTAATTATAGAGAGTAGAAATGATATTTTCCCATGAATTTCAAACGTTCTGCTGCAGTGATAGCAGCATCAAGAGCAGCAGCCACACAGAGCGAGTACTTACAACACTATAGAAGAAAGCAAGGAAGCAAAGAAGAATAGATACATAGATAGCTTGATTGATAGATCTACACAGACAAGCACAGTGGTAGATACATCTCTACTGTATCAACAAACACCTTTTCAAGTGCGTCCATGTTATTTTTCATTCACTTCAATGACTGATGCTAATAACTCACAAACGTATGTGAATCATTTTAAAGCCTTTCAAAACGATAGAAATGGTTATGAATTACGGAAGAAACTAAGAAAGGAATTACGCAAGGGGGAAATTGAGGTAGGAATTAACGAAGGGAGGAATGCATGAAGGGTGGGTGGAATGAACAAATGAAGAAAGCCAGGAATGAATGCTTCAAAGAAAGAATGAAGGAATGGCAAAAGGAAGGAAGGGTGAACGAAGGAGTGAGTGAGTGAGTTGGTTTTTTACGTCTCATCAGCACCTGAGTGGGCTATTTAGAGACATACTTGGTTTGTGTCAAGGTTCTTGATTTGTTAAGTCTGTGAGATGTGACAGGTGTTTTTTCGTTGCTTGTCATTTTTCTCTAGTCTATGCAAGGAAATCGATGGTCCGTTGAGCTGTCTCGATTTGTTGTTTTGGGTGGTTTCTTGTACTCAGAAGCCGTTTCTTTCTTCTTCGCTTGTTGCAGTGACAGTTTTGTCCGTGTAGCACAAGGAGAGGATGGTTGACTTTGTTGAATTTTTTTACTGGGTGGTGTGCATAAGTCAGACTCAGGATATTTCACAGTTTCTCCTGTCTTTGTTCGGTCTGGTGAAGGCGTTGTCCGAAAGAGATCCATGAAAAGGTTCCCATTAAGTTGAATCCTTCTCCGTGGTGACGAATGGAAAACTGGGCTTGGGTAATCTGCGTCTTGGTCAATTTTGTCCATGTCCTGTTCAACTTTGCGCTTGGCTTCAGGAAACGAACATCCTGTGTCAATCTGAAATTGTACAATTTCTTTTTCTCTCTTGAAGACTTCACAGTTGTGGCTAAACGCAGGGTGGTCCCCTCTACAATTGACACAATGCGAGGGCCTGAAGCATGGTTTGTCTCTCGTGTGAGTGTGATCTCGATCACCACAATTGGCACAAATTGTGAACCGTCTACATGTTGTGCTGATATGTCCATACAATTGGCAATTGAAACAGCGTTTTGGTCGGGGAAAGAGTGGGCAAACTCTGCACTTTTCAAAAGCTACAGGTACTTTCTCGGGTACATTGTTGTTTTTGAATGTCAGTTTTATGGATTCATAACCATTTCGTTGGGACAAACGTTTGAATTGGGTAATGCCATGTTTTTGGAACCACTTCTTCAGTTGAGAGTCTGTGCATGTCTTGCTCTCTTTCGAGAAGATAATGCCTTTGCCTGGTTTTTGGAAAGGTTCAATGGAGACTTGTGTATTCGCTATTTCTTTGACAAGTGTCAGTTTCTCTTTTTGTGTGTCATTCTGTGGGTGAATGAGAAATGTTCCATTGAATTGACGTTGTATTTTATCTGCCACTGTGTAGTCACAAATGTCTGCAACAATTTCGTACACAGCGATTGCTGATAGGTCCACTAGCGATTTCTCAAGTCCATTTATCACAAGGCAATTTTCATCTTTTGACATGTGTGAGGGGCGGTCAGGGTCAATCAAGTCATCTGATGATGTACTTGTCCGTGGGAATCTCGGTAGTCCAGTCGCTAATTTTTCGATCTCAGCCTGGTTTCCCGCTGAGGGACGCGCACCTTGGTAACCCGGTTGACGTACGATCCGGTTTGGAATCATGGTAAATGACATATTCATTGATATTCTCCTGTAAGATAGGGGACACACCGTGCATGCGCACTGTCTCATGTTGGCCACTAAGGATAGAGGTCTTCACCTTAGTGTTACCACCCACCGCCACGAGGAGGCCCGAGACCTGCGGGGGCGGGTGAACGAAGGAAAAAAGGAAACAAAGAAACAAGAAAGGAATTAAGAAGGAAGGAAGAAGGAAGGAAACAGGAAGGATGCAAAGCACAAAGATATAGATAGATAGATAGATAATAGATAGATAGATAGATACATAGATAGACTACATACATTAATAAGGGCACAAGGACTACACCCAAATGCGGCAAAGCACGACTGAAGCTGCTGTCCAACATTGGCCCAGGTCCATATAAGGGGGGGGGGGATTCGGAAGTGTCCTTTCTTTAAATTCACCATAAACATGTTGACATAATTTATTAACACATCTCCTGATTGAGTAAATAAACAATACAATATCAATACACCCTCTACCCGTCTTTAGACGGGTACACTGCTAGTTAGCCTTTAAAAATACTTCCAAGCTCACCAAAAGCATTAATTCATACACCTGACCCATTGAAGTAAATGTTCCTCGAAGTCCTCCGAACAAAGTTCCCTGAAAGCATTTCGGTCATCCAAAGCCGTTTCTGCTCCAGTGCCTGAAACTCTGGCCCCCATGGACTGAAGTAATGAAAAACCAGGACTTATGTAAAGCAACATGTCATAGGAATAGCTGGGATGGATAATGCTGCCCATTTTGGTTTCTTGTTCATACCAGTGAATCCATGCTTTTACAAGTCCTTATGTAGTCATGGAAACACACCCCTGCCGCCGGAATTTCCCTTGCTAAATCTGGCACGCAGGAGCGCTTTCCTACATGGATTCAGTGTAAGAATAAACACATTTAGTGTGCTTGAAAGCATATTTAGAAGCTAATATCATATTTCTTGTGTCAAATATTTCCAATTTCACTAATACAAGTGATAGAGAGGTCTCTCACAATCAAAATTTATTGGCTTTCGTGGTTTCAGTATTACCTGCCACGACTAGCTGAACTTTCAGTTTCCATGGCAACCACACAATGACTTAGAAATGTCCAAATTGTCCAAAATTTTGGGAATCCATTCCAAATATGCTGAATTTTACCCTGTGAAAAATTCATAGTTCTAGATTGAAAATAAGTGTCCATATAAAAAAAAGCCTCGAACTTTCTGAACGCCCCTCGTACATAACTTTACCAGAATTTGAGTACATTAATTCTAATAAGGTGCACTACAATTATAAGGTGCACTACAATTACCCAATGACAACCAGTCCCATGTTGTTCATCACAAACAATTGCATCATACTGAATAACTACAATTAACTATTAACTATAAACAACTAATCCTCGAAGAAACACCAATGTACTTTACCCTACACCTATACCCAAAACACCTGTACTGATATATACATCTTCTTACAGCCTACCATCATGTCTGACATCGGGGGCGATAAGAGAATCATTGGGGGCTACCACGATGCGGACACAGAGCAATTTTGCTTAACAGACCAAAACAGAGAAGAATATACGGTAGATACAATCGTCATCCAAGAATTCCTCGATCCAGAAGATCAAGCTCAGATGAAGTGCTATTCATCAACAGATTGCCCCTTGATGCTACATTCACCCTCCGTGGCCGGCACATCATGACTATTGACTGATTTAACAAGATACAAGACATCTCACGCGCCAATGTATTATGTCTAGTCTCAGCATCTGTCACAGTATTACCTACAATTGATCAAACTTTCCCCATATTATATGTGAATACAACTTACATAAAAATCTCCTGCCCACAACTTTTAAAATACTGCAAATGTACTTATTACTTATATAATCTCAAACTACTTAATGCAATAATTGTCCTGTATATCGAGTATTATTTGTGCCTACTTATACACATACATATCGGACATCAATTGGGCCTACAAAACTACTTGACATCATCACTTAAAAGCACTTTTTACAGCTGTTCTACACTTGACAACATCGCTATAGATATTGTATGCTCAACTGAGCTTCACAAGTTCCATGTGAACAACTGTATTAATGTTAGTATAATTGTGTTATATATGTTAGCATTAACGCACAGGACATTGCTAATAGATCTTGTACTACAGCAATATTTGCCTGCATAAATGCTCTTGCGAATCCAAAAGACCTGCGAGAAGATGTGAAGACCTTGCTGAAAGGTGCTAAAATTCTGAGGCAAGACATAATGTGCCGTCTTGGCCTTATGGTTGTGCCTGCGCTTGAATCCAGTTAGATTCTCAGGGACCAGATTAGACAACCGCTCCCGGCACTACACAACAGGGTGATACATGTGCCCTGAAATTGCTGCAAATTCCCAATCATATAACAAATGCACCTTCACTTAAATCTAAGGAAAATTTGACGAATATGACCTTCCTATTTTGCTCAAATTCATCTGCAAACATGCCATCCAAGGCTTACATGTAGATAGAACTACCAGTAGGGAAGAATCAAGCGCACCTGTGGCCCAGCATTTCGTGTGTGCATGGCAGAATCAAAGACAGGTGCTTCAAGACATTCATGTCTCGTGATGATGCGGAGTTTCAGTAGGAACCATACTTGCCAGTTTTTACAATACTCCATGGTAAAGGCAAGCTGATGAGGAACATAATTAGGGCAAACGGGCTTCTGCACTGGGTTTTCATGCTAACAGGCTCTGGCAAGACGGGTAGATTTGCTGGCAGAACCAAAGACTAACTATGGAAGCCCTTATGGCTAGGATAGTTACTGTAGGTCATTCTTATATGAAAGGATCTTCCCACTGGATTGGCTCCCATCACTGCATGGCGCCATTGCATGCATTGGAACCTTCTGATAGGTTGCAGAACATAAAATTTATTGGGAGTATCAGGACTGTTTACCTCAGTTACATGCAGGAGGTCTGGTTTTTCAAGCAGCATAGCACCACATGGTCATTGAGAACTGCTCATCCAATGACTAAGTCGACAGTATTCCAATTGCAACTATAGTGCAAAACTTGCTTTATTTGCATGGTTTTTGTGTGGCACAGGGCGCCTACATTTATCATGCTGGTCTAACCCCTGAACAGTTAACAACGAAATGAGGCTGCTGAATGACTGCTTCAAGACGAACTGCGTGCCAGAAAGACAAATTTCCTTTTACTGCCAATCTCGTTTCTCTGATGATGGAATCCTTCCATCCCACCCCGCAAGACCAGAGAGATGGAAATAAACTTTGGAAGAAAGTTTGGAGGGCACGGGCCCACAAATACTCAAAATACACCAAGGAATCAGGACAACTACTGTAAGCTGGAAAAAGGGTTTTAAAGGAGAGGGCATGGGCGAATATATCGCTAGACTGAGACAATTAGCAGTGAACTGCCATTCAGCAAGTCTCAAAAATGAACTAAACAGATTTAATCTCAGTAGGAGTTGGTTCAAAAGAACTTTCGGGCAAGTTTCAAAAATATTATGGGAATATCCTTCCTCGATGTCATGTTCATGTAAAGTTGGATTCATAACAAAAGAAAATAACCTTGGAATTCTGTAGCATAAATCATTTGCTATCTCCATCTCTGACGAAATTCACATGCCATGAACAGAACATTTTAAGACGATGCCTCAACTATTTCTACGATGACAAAATTTGAATCATATCAGAACCCAAAACACAGGCACTCTCCAATAATACTGACAGCTTGGACAGTGTGTATAAGTTTAGACTTATGACATATGTGTTTTATGCTTGAAATTAAACCGTGGAAATGGGGCTGTTTTTCAGTTGAGTTTTGCAGTCATGTGCCTTGGTATATTATAGAGCAGACTTTTCATTTGACTAATGTTGGGGTGTGCCTGTGCCCAAAACACAAGAAATTTTTAGGAAAATATGGAAACTACAAAATTAATTCCCCAGCACATGTAATTTTGGTTGCTGTACTCGCATGCCATTCCTCACTAATGCTTGCCTTGAAGTTCTTCTGACCACAATTTAGGCATTGAATTGAAAATGCAGGTATCCGAGAACACAAACTGCTTGGACCAAAAACGAGAAAACCATGACCTTCACTTTCAGTTTTTTGTTTTAATCGATAATTAAACACTTGGATGACATTCACATGCTTTTGTTGGGAAACGTTTTCAGAGAGATAATTCAGACTGATTTGACAGAATTCAATGGGAATAAAACGCCAAAAAAAGCTTGCAGAATTAAAACTGAGAAAAGCATACGTATAAAGGACTAGCCAACTGTATCTATGATAAAACACAAGTATTGCTACAGAACATTTGAGACAATTGCCATATTGACAATGCAACATGCATAGCGGAACTGAAAAACCTTGACGAGTGAACAAAGCAGGGTACCCACCAAAATCGGGCGACCTGAACTTCATTCGACGTTTATCCTGGTCCTATTCGGTCTTATCATTGGAAACCAAAAACTGACATTTAACCAAAATAGGTCTGGTTTCATGCATCATCACATGAAAACCCTAATTCCCTGGGTTTTCCTGGATTTAGGTCAAATTCTATGATTTTTTCTCCCATCAGGAATTTTTTTTTTACCATTTTCCAGTGGGGACCCTGACACACAAAGACAAACATAGGCTGCGCAGCAGCAAACCTTCAGCGAATAACACCTTTAGAAGATTACAATAATATCATAAAATTGGTGCGTTTACGAAATTGCTTAGGCCTATAGGTATGCAATAGCGGTCGAGTAGTGGCCTTCCATTATCTCTATTTTTCCAATGATTCATAAAGTGTTATATGCATCAAAAAGCACTGCTAAATTGCATAGGTGGTTTGTTTAGAAAAATGCATTACTGTATATGCAATAGTGGGGAAGTTTTTGCTCCGATATAAAAAAAATTATTTTAAATATTTTTTCTCAATATTACAAAAACAATAGAATAGCCATCTGTCAGACCATGAAAAGGCACAACTAGACCATACAAGCCATATGTGTACCAAACTTCATCCATGTATATGGAATAGTGACCGGATGTTGGGCCAGAAACAAAAATAATAATTTTTATGTTTTTTTTCAATATTTGAAAAAGTATATAATATTTCCGTCAGACCTTTCAAAAGGCACAACTAGACCATATTGACCATATTTGTACCAAAGTTTATCCATGTACATGCAATAGTGAGCGAGTCTTAGCCCAAAAAACAAAAAAAATATGTTTTTATATTTTTTCTCATTTTTTCAGAAAGAATAGAATATCTGTCAATGAGACCATCAAAAGGCACAACTAGACCATATAGGCCACGTGTGTACCAAATTTCATCCATGCACATGCAATAGTGACCGAGCCTTGGCCCGGAAACGAAAAAAAAAAGTATTTTTATATTTTGTTAATTATTTCAAAAAGTATTTAAGATCTATTCATCAGACCATCAAAAGGCACAACTAGACCATACAGGCTAGATGTGTACCAAATTTCATCCACATACATTCAATAGAGGCCGAGTGACGGGCCGGAAACGATCTATCCGCCCGCCCGGCGGACGGACAGCATTTTTACCCAAGTGATTACAATACCTTCTTCGAACTTCGTTCGCTGAAGGTAAAAAGAAATAGGTTTCTACTCAAGTGTGTATGAAACACCTTTGATGAAAATCACATGCCATTACTGACATTTTCAGACAACTGGTAAATACAGGATTTAGACAAGAGCATAACCCAAGAACCATACAACTTCAAGGAAAGTGAAAATAAAGTAAATATCCCAGTTTTCCATCATAAATTATCCATGTTGTATTTTGATGAAATTTATATGCTTCTCCAATAAAACAACTTGAGACTAAATTCTAACACACCGATTCAGACGATACTCATGAGAGAAATCAAAAAGCTTGTATGAATGACAATGAAATAGGTGGGACTACAGAACTGTCAAATAATTTGTTCAGTGTAGAATAGTTTTGATGAAATTCACATGCCATTGTGATGGAACATTTTCAGACAACCGCCACACATATCACCAAACAAGCACACAAAGGATAGGAGAAAATATGAAAACAGGTAACTAATTCATCATTCCTGAATGGCATCTTTGATGAAATTCACATGCTTGTTGCTTTTAACATTCGTCATTTCGGCAACGGAGTAAATTCACAAAATATGCAAATAAAGAAGCTTGCGCAAACAGAGCAAGACGAAACACCTAACTTCTGATTTTCCTTCAAATGTGTCTAAAGTGCCACAAACTTTTGACAACATATTGTTGGGCGAGACCCAGAGGAAACTTGATGAAACCTTATACAATACAGCTCCATCAAAAACCCACTTTTCCAACCAACATAAATTGCCAAAAACACAATCAAATTTCATTAGATTGCCATGATGCCATCCTTTTCTTTGGGAAAACCGGTAGCACCTAAGCCAGACAACCCATTCATTTCCACATCAAGACAACCCATTCAAAGTAGGAATATGACATTCACATATCATGACCAATCCTCTAGTCTAATATTATCAAATGCAAATCACAAATTGTGCATAAAATAGCACAATTCTTTCTTTACCCTTTGATGAGATTCACAAATTATGCATGTATAATTGTATAGGGTCATTCCGCCTCATTTCAACAGATTTCTGGAAGTCTTCCCACCTTACCATCTCAGAATGTCATGAAAATATTTTAGGATGAAGGTTTATCACTTTGATGGACAAATCTCAAGTTATAAAGTCATATCTATAATAGGCTTTACGATAGAAAATATTGAATATTTGCATTTTAGTAATTTTTAATAAAAAATTCTACAAATCCTCAACATGCTCAACTTTGAAGCCCATATATATCTGAAAGATAAAATTTTTTCATGACATTCTGAGATGGTAAGGTGGGAGCCATCTATTGAATTTAGGCAGAATGACCCTATATTGCAATGACAAATCACACAGCCTGAATATAAGCGATAATCCATTACTGCAATTGTCTCAATTTGTCTGGCTATGATTTTCATGAGCATAATTTTTTAATACAGTACATACATGTATCTCACTACCTAGAGTGACAATGAAATAACATTTTATCATGACCATTGTCTTTCAAGTTTCCTGGAGATCATGGTTAATCCAACAACTCAGCAGGCCATAAGAACCTACCTACCAACAGAGTATTGATTAAACCTGAAGGTAGGGGGCACTGCTGTTTGTTGCTGTGCAACAGAGTTCCATTGATTTCATTGATTTTAAAGTAGAAGTGCTGGTAAACTAACCCATCTATTGATATCTTAATAATCTAACACGGACAATATGGACTCAAATATGGATAAGGAAAGAATATCCAGGTAAATAAGAATACATTTTGCTTACTGTATTGGAATTACTGAATGTTACAGGTAAATAATAGAAGTTATAATTATAAACAGACATTCATTGGTAAGAAATCAATACAATCTGCCAAGCAAGATACTGAAGATATAACTTTCATTCATTTTTGTCTCTGCTTCAAGTAAATGTCTTAAATAAACATATGCATTGTAAGACAGTATGGCATGGTTGTTAGACATTACCTGATGCTATGCTTCTAACTGCAGAGTACCAGTGTATTCAAGAAATCATCCAGTAATTCCACGATTCTACAATCCAGAATGGAAAAACGATATGCCCAATAGGCGCCTCATAACTGATGTAAGTAACACTAATTAAATAATGTAGAAATATAAGTCAATTATATAGAAAATGGAATCAATTAACAACTAAACAAAGGAGAGAAAATCCTAAGTAAAATTTTGTAATTGACAACCTCACTTGCCCACATAGAAATGCAGGAATAATTTCAAATCTAAATGTTATTCAAACAATTACTTTCTAAATTCTTAATAATTGCATTGCTTCCCATTTCAGAATGCCGACCAAGGAGGCGTACCCAATTTCGAAAAAGATGACAATCTATTTCTGGAGAAACGAGAACAGATGTCATACAATGTTGAGGAGAGAAGCAGAGTGGACGGAAAATATCAATTGCCACCGAGAGAAAAAATGTTAAAACCCGAATTGCACAGCCACCATACTCGTTATAGGAGCTCCCTTATGTCCAGGAAGGCCTAATGACATACTCAAGACAATTATTGAAATTAACAAAACTGTTTCTTACATAAATATGCACCTTCTGTAGTTGCTTTATTATTTACAGTATTTACAAAATCATACATATCTAAAACATGAGCTTTCATTTTCACTTAAATTTGTAAGTGTATTTGAAAATTTCACTATAAATATATGAAAGCTGTGTTGTTTAGTTTGCAAAAACAAAAAGAGCATTGCAAATTCAATCAGTAAATGTTGTCGCAAAAATTGTGACAGAGCGTTCATTCTCAGTAAAATGTTTTAACAAACAGAGCTAGTCTTTTTTTCTTGCAGCATTATTGCTGCATTAATTATTGTACATTTCACAATAGTGATAGGTTAACTGTGACATATTTAAAAGTGTTGCTCTGCAATAAAATATTACACAAAATAACAACATTCACTTCTTATAAAAATTCTCCCAGGAGATATTTCAAGTTCTGCGAGTTAGTATTTACAACTATTTACATATTTACATGATTTATACTTAGAAACCAATGCATTATTGTGCCAGCATAATGAACATCTCCCTTTCAAATTATGATCTAATTTCAATTATTGCACATCGATTTACAAAGGACATTGTAACAAATGCAATTCTACAATACTCATCAGTTGCTTGAAAAAACCTGATCCGGTGGGGATACCTTTAACAGCTTCCAGAAGGCGGTCTTCTCTGAAAAATCGACAGACCTTACATCAAATTCCGACACAATATAACTGATCAATTCCTAAATCCACACTTCTTTACTGGGCTTCGGAGTCAGAGTTGTGGAGTCGGACGTGTTTGGATTGGGTCGGAGTTGGAATGAAATAGGATTTTAAGGTGGAGGCAAAAATTAGTTTGGTGACTCCTACAATTTATTTATAAAAACACAGTTGCAACAATTTGAAATTAATTTAAAATTTAACACAAATCTTCCTTGAGAAACATTCATAGACAAAATCCTACGGAAGCCTTGCAGAATTTTTTTTTTCTCACAGCTAACCATGTCATATTTTATTTAAATTATTTTGGCGCAATAATACTTATAGCACTATTAGTATTTCAGGAGGACTAAGGAGTCAGGATGTTGCTTTTAAGAAAGCCAAAGGAATTGGGAGTAGGTTCACTTGCTCCCAACTCCGAAGCTCTACTTTTTACAGTCCTGTATGAAATCTCTGTCAAGTCTGTAAACCATTTCAACTAATGGATAAGCCTCCACTCTCAACTTGGTATATTAAACATTGTATGATTTTATATTCGCGTCAGCGAACTTAGCTTAACAACAGGTCATAGTAAATTTTGAATCTGTCAGTGGAGTGAGAATGAAGGACTGCCTGTACCTGCCATGGAGTTGGTCCCTGATTAAACAGTTAGTTTCGGTAAAAGTAAGCATCCCTGAATTTCTCTTGCAATACTGCAGTAGTGTCTGAAAAATTCCATTTGGTTCTTAACTATCCTATTCTGTTTTGAAAATTTCATTTTTATGCTCATTTATGTCGTCTGCATGAAAAAAGCTTATTTTGCTAACAGGTGTCGCCACCGGTGTAGCATCATGCTTGCAGTGCCACACCCAGGGAAAATGACTGAACTATCAGCAGCCTGCTTGTGAGCAGTGATGTGTGAAGTTTATTTGAGGTGTGAAGTTTAAAAGCTGATTGCTATTACTGTACTTAAATAGCATCAATTAATTTAGGCCCAACTGATTGTGTTCTTGTTTATCATTATTATACCTCGACCATGAAAGCAGGGCTGTCATTGGCTGAGAGCTGGTCACATATCAGTCATTATTTTAGTATATTGACCAGGACTTTTGCCCTCCAAAATTTTTCCGAAAAAAAAAAATTTTCAGAATTTTTTTTTTTTTCGAAATTTTTTTTTTTTTTTTCCCAAAATTTTTTTTTTTCGAAATCTTTTTTTTCCGAAATTTTTTTTTCCGAATTTTTTTTTTTTCCAATTTTTTTTTTTCCAATTTTTTTCCAAAATTTTTTTTTCCGAAATTTGTTTTTTCTAAAATGTTCTTTCCCTAAATGTTTTTTTTCAACATTTTTCTTTCAAAATTTTCCATACATTTGCAATAGTGCAGGAAAATAATAAAATTAGGGCATTAATTAGTAAAGACCAAAAAAAACTCATCAAAACTAGTAATAATAGTGCAATGTAGGCTATGCGTCTGCTTATCTACCCTCCTGTGTGAAAGGAAAACTATTTCCCTCAGCCTTCGGCCTCGTGAAATAGTTTTCACTTACACACCCTCGAGGGAAATAGATTTGACTAATGCCCTCGAAATCAGTCAATATTTGTATACTATAATACGGTTTCAAAATAAGAACAGTTAATTTGAGCTCCGCGAATCTATGGCATTGCCATCTACATATTAATAAATATTGTATGATTAAATAAATAATTACCTTATTTTTCCAAAAATAGGTTCCACAATCACTTGAGGGGAACAATTGAGATTGTCTGGATCAAACTTGAGGAAGAGCTTCAGTTTGCTAGCTGTTTTGTACTCTGACTTGGTGAAAACCAGCCTGAAATCAAACCACAATTTAATATTGAAGGCATACACACAAGTGATACAACTTGTATCCAAGATCAAACACTGTCATCCAAGCAAAGCAAAGATATACATTAGAGCATAAAGGGAAGTAGAGTATTACTTAATCATATCAGAGGTGAAACAGTGAAACTAATCAGATTCCAAGCTGCTTCCCAGTCATGTGCAATATTGCGCAGTACAGAAAATAAATTTAATAGTGCAGAAAACCCAAGTACAGTACACATCAATGCCACAACCTTACATGTTTGAACAGTTTTAACTGTGTGGCACAAAAGCATACGTATATATAAACCTTTGTGTGGTGTTTTGGTTCTCGATGTACCACACAGAATTTGCTTGACGTGAGGAAACTGAACATTATTAGAAACTTTTGAAGGCAAAGAGAGAACAAACATACACAAACAGCTGAAAATAGAACATACCAATTTCGGTCATCGAACACCACATCATGGAACCACTCGATGGCCGAGAGGTCCTTTCGTATTGTGTCAATGGCAAGGGCGCATTCTGAAAAGGCTTGAAGAACCTAGGAGAAGAAGGAGAATCAGATGAAATGAAACACTAAGAAGCAATATGATTGAGCTGTGAGACACAGGCACTGACTACTTGTTCTTTAAAATTTAGAAAATAAACTTTCAAAATATTATACCCCACCTGGGGAACATCTCTGGTTGTTTCGCAATCAACTTTCTGCAGCACATTGGAGTCTGCCATCAATCTTGCCGCCAAGCTGTCATAACATTTGGCGTTTTTCCCAACACAGCATTTGAAAGACTTCTCTTTGACAACTCTGTGGTTCGGACAATCAGCGAGTTGTTCACCGAATTTCAACTGCAGCTGAACAAGGCCATTAAGCCAACTAAAACTTCCTCCATGGGGTCCATATTCTGTCATTTTCCAGGCCACTGACCTAGAAATTAAAATTATAATTATATAATGAACTGTTATATGAAAATCAAACGGGAGACTTCTCAGTGGTCGGTGGTGGCGCTACTGTACTAGAGAGTCACTGTGACGTCACCATTTTCACAATGTTGATGTCACAACCGCAACAATGACACAATTGATGACATCAACATTGTTTACTCGCTAACAGTTACCCCTGACCCACTGAAGTCCCCCATTAATAATGACACCTCCCTACATTATTCTTTTACCCATCATAAAATTCATTAAATTAATTATTGCATGGAAATTTAAAGGTAAGAGACTTCAAAATGAAACACCATCAAATAGAGGAATGCTGATAAATGTAACTTCTTATGAGCCCAAACTTTAAATTTTAATTGTGCCTACTTCTTAATCATTTGATTGAGAAAAATCAAGAAGAAAATTAATTATAAATAATGTCACACACTAATCAACTACAGTTTGCCATTGTAATTAAACAAATCTACAGTTATGAAGTTAACATACTCCCGGAGACGGAAAAGCAGATTTTTCTGATCTCTTATGGGTTTTCCAGGTGAGGGCTTAGACTGAAGTTCGGCTTTTAAACTTTCAATCTGTGCTCTTAGTTCCTGTTCCCTCTCAGAGCACTTGGTCGCTTGTCTGTCAAAACAAAATAAAAACATCAGAGGATGAATAAAAACAACTCAGATTGTTCAATTTTACAAAATAACTTACCAGCTACAAACTGGACTCAAAACAGAAATCCGTCATTGCAGTTACAGAATTACATAGACACCCAAAAAGAAAACACTTATCAAATTTTGATTATATATATGACATATATATGACATTATGTATGTTTTTGATGTCAAATTCTGAGATATAACCATTACATGTATAACATATAACATACTCTTCCAAGCTGTCGGCTCGATTCTTGACCTCCCTCAGTGTGTTCAAGCACGAAGTAGCTTCTTCTAACAGGCTTTTATCTAAAAAAATTAAATTGACAAGAAGTGAAAGTCTAGCCACTCAAATTCAAGACTGTATTCATAGCAAATGACAAATTGGCACATTTCCTTTTAATAGCTCTAAATAATTATAGACCTATGAATCGCACATGAGAAAGTTCACATAATAATTTTACCTAAGTTATTTGTCAAAATTCAACACAAAGTTAAAACCATTTTTACACCGAGAAAATTAAAACCATCTTTGCCGCATGTATGTCAAATGAAATGAAACGATTGCTTGACTAACTAAATAACCATGAACGAGACCAACACAATATAAGTTGTCACTGTATCTATACTTGGAAAAAAAAACACAAATCTTAGGATTACCTTCTTGGAATGATTGTATCCTGCCAGGAATCTGGCTCAGCAACTTGATATCTTTGTCTAATTTTGCACATTTTTCCTTCAACATGCTTTTAACTTCCTCGGCCATATCTCGCCGTATTTTCTTCACATCACATCTGGCTTGTTCGTAACAGATCTTGTGAATCTTCTGGATGAATCCTTGCATCTTTTTCTAAAAAAGAAGAGTCACTCTCTGTATTAGGGGTAGGGTTGGGTATTGCCTGGGGTTGTGGGATTCAATACTTATCATGATACTACAACTGGAATTCAATACCTCCACGATACTTATCATGTAAGCATCAAGCAATTCAATAAAGTATCACAATAGTGACTTGTGATACAATACTAAATCACGCTACTTCAAGGGCAGGGTTTGCTCCTGTGCACAATATTTTTGGTGGGGGCCAGTCAGAAGACGAGGGCCCATCCCTCTGTCCTCAGAGCCCAGGCAAAACAAATAACTACCACTACTAGTAAAAAATGTCGAAAATACAGTTCAGTTCACGTCGGATCTTAAGAAAATAGGCTAGTTAACTAGTTTTTCTTTACAGAACTTTGAAATTAACGTTTTGTAGACATTTATAAGAATCGCGATTTCAGTGTGGCGATTGCAAAACATCATGAAATCTGACGATGTTGACATCGCTTCATTTTTCATGATGCAGATGCTCACGATATGGAATCGATCCTCTAGATGACGAACCCAACCCTAATTAGGGGATACATTTTTAGAGATTATCTCCACTTTCTCAGTTTCATGAATTACAGACATCAAGTTTTCATCAGACCCTTCATTGCTCTTTAAAATATTTTTGACAAAAAGCGGCCACTGATTCAGCAATATATTCAGGGCATAAAATCATGAAAGCTATACAATGAATCTGACTACATTCTTTATTGTATATATATAGAGAGTATTCCTTTCATTGATAGCAAAAGAAAGTACAGCAATGCCAACTCGAGAGCTTATGTGAGTGTAATAACATTAACTCCTGAAAGCTGGGGCAAAACACCATTGGTGAGAATTTACGAAAATCTATCTCTGTCACATCACTTACCTTAGTTTCTTCATTTTTAATTGCTTCAACCAGATCAGGTAGGGCCATGGCTTCTTTTGCCCTGAAGACAGTTTCATGTCTGAAATAAAACAAATTGCAACTTCACGTCAGTGAGGTCCACAAACTGAGAGCAAATTATTGTAAGCAGGTTGAATATTAGTACCACATGTATAGTATTACATAAATTACGCCACAAGAAAAGGGAAATCTAACTTATAATACAAGAAGCTTTAAATGTTTGGTACTTACTCAGTAATGAGTGCTGTGAATCGCTCATTCCCCTCTTGAATCAAATGCAGTTCAGGTTCCATGCAGTACAACACCTTCAGTTTTTCCGCTAAAGATTCATTGTCTCCAACCTGTTAACGAAAAGATATGAAAATTTACTCAATTTCTTTTTTAATGATTCTGTCAGTAGAAACAAACAATTGGCAAAATAAAAGTACATTGCTGTTTTCAATGATTTCCACATACCGGAGCAGGACACATTGAATTTCTCGATACAGGATCATACAGCATCACCCCAAAAATGGCCAAGAAGTCATCAAAACTTGTGATGTCTGAGATCTGAAAGAATAACATAATAAATCATAGATACAGAAATGGGATAACACTCATTCTATACAAGCCGTCACATCCAGCTTTTAAAAGTTCATGTCTCACCTGAAAAATAATACTCTAAATGATGAAACAAGGAGATTTTTATCTTTTAATATTTACAAAACATATACTACAATATACTACAATTAGGACATAACAAAAAGTTTGCGATACATACCATAGACATATCGTCGATTGCAGAGAAGCTGACCCCCCTAGTTGTCTTGGGCATTATGCTGCTAGCATCCGTGATATCAGATATGTGGCTAACAGAACTCGTGGCTGAATGTTTTGGCGCTACGGAGACATTCCTCACATCCTGAAGAGGAGCAAACATCACAAGAATTACTTTTAAAAAATATTATGAAATGTGAACAATTTACCTCATGTGTTCATGAAACAATTGATACATCTATACCTGCATATTAATTCCTGTGACGGATTCTGTGCAATTGGAAAATAATCTTAAAAAAAGTTAAATTATACATACCATAGACATATTGTCAGTTGCAGAGAGGCTAACCCCTGTAGTTTTCTTGGCCATTATGCTGCTGGCGTCTGTGATATCGGATAAGGAACTTGCAGCCAAATGTTTGGGTGCCACAGAAACATTCTTCTGGTCCTGCAGAAATTTAAAGCAAACATGACATTGTAAATGAAAGCAACTGAATTTTTTACCGATATCTACGGCTACATAATCAATTTACATGTATTGGGTCCAAGCAAAGACAAGTAGCAGGAAGATGGATAATTGGGGCTTGAACATGTTGAAGTCTTGCATTTTTTCAATTGAAGGACACGGAAATAAGGCAGACAAGTATCAGACCATCAAATAATTTGGGAAATTATTTGGCAGCAAATGTAAAATTTGAGCTATAACCACATGAGTTACCAATTGTTGGATGGCATCAAATTAATATGATCATGGTGATGTCAACTAATAAATAAATCTAACCAACAAGGAGAGGTCCAGATGGTTTTCATCAATGGAAGACAATATGGTTGCTACAACACTAAATTGTGTGGGTGCTTTGTGAGAGCTGGAGACTGCCAAATTTCACTACAAAATATGCTACGTTTAATCAAATTGGTTTTTCAAACTCACCTCCTGAAAGACTGAATCACAGATTAGCGAATGCTGATCTCCCGTCAACTCCACCAGTTCTAGCGACACATCGGCAATGTTTTCATCTTTTTCTAAATTATCTTCACCGATGCTCCTTTCAGTCCACACACTCGTTCCATCCACTGCCAAAGGTTCACTCGCAATCTTAACTGACCCAGCATGTGATTGGGAAGTTACGCCATCAGGGATCTCGCTTTCTTGCACCAAATGAGAACTACGAGACACGCTTGAAACTGGAGGGACCACTTCATTGTGCTTGTCGGAGTGAAGATCTTCTTCTTGGTGCATATTTGAGATCAAAGCTTCCTCGGATTCAGCAGGTAATTTGAAAGTGATTTCATCATCATCTGGGTCAATTACAGAATGATTAAATTCACTATTGACAGTCTTGTTAATACAGTTTTCTGAGTCTGTGTCATTCTCATGTGACGACATCACAGAGACAGAGTTTGTTTTTCTGATGTCGGCAAGCTCAGGAGCAGAACTCGTTACCAACTCATTTTCGGATGAAATAGGCATTTCATTTGATTGAGGGTTGTCGACAGAGCGCATTATTTGGATATCATTTTGGTTTACCACATTAGATACATTTGATGGTCCAACATGTTGTTCAGAGAGACCTGAAGTTTTGTCAAGGCAAATATTTTCTATGTCATTCTCTGAAGAAATTATGGCAGAAATATTAGGCAAACCAGAGGGTCGTGTCCTAGTAGAATCCAAATTAATCTTCGTTGATTCCATATTAGCCCTTGTAATTTCCAAATCAGCCCTTGTTATTTCCATATCACCCTTTGTAATTTCCATATCACCTCTTGTCATTTCCATATCACCCTTTGTAATTTCCATATCACCTCTTGTAATTTCCATATCAGCTCTTGTCATTTCCATATCATTCCTTGTCATCTCCGCATTAACACGAGTCATCTCCATATCATTGTCATTCACGAACATTGTAGTCTTATTTGGCAGACCTGTTGGTTTTGACGGTATGATTCCCGTCATTTCCATGTCATTTCCAGTAGAGAACATCGTGGTCTTATTACCAAATGCAGTTGGCTTTGGATCCAGGCAATTAATGGTAGTGTCAAAGCGAGTCATCTCCATATCATTTCCTGAGGCAAACACTGTCGTTTTGTTCGCAGCACCCGTAGGTTTTGTGGGGATGACTCCTGTCATCTCCATATCATTTTCAGATGAGAAGACCGTGGTCCTATTCGGGAAACCAGTAGATTTAGGAGCGAGATCTTCAGTGTTTTCAATGTCTGTTTCGTTCCTTTCATTTTCAGAAGGGAATACCACACTCTTGTTCGAGATGCCAGTTGCTTTCGAAACGATACTCTTATTACCATCAACCTTGGTCATTTCCATCTCATTTTCACATGAAAATATTGTTGTCTTGTTGACTATCCCTGTCTGTTTAGTTGGTATACTGTCTGTAATTTCAACATCAACGCCTGACGACACAGTGCTCTTATCCGGCAGACTTGTGAGTTTAGTAGGTATAGTCTCAGCACCATCACAAAAGGCATTCGTGGTTGCAACCACCCCAGTAGAATCAAATGGTACAACACCTGTCATTTCCATGTCGTTGTCTGCCCCAAACATGGTAGTTTTATTAGCAACTCCTGTGGGCTTAGTGGGTATCACTCCTGTCATCTCCATATCATTCTCAACCTCGAAAACAGTGGTTTTATTTGCAATACCGGTTCTTTTAGGAGGCAGAACATTTGTCATGTCCATATCATTGTTGGCAAATGTGGTTTGATTTGCCACTCCTGTATATTTTGCAGGTATAACGCCCGTCATTTCCATGTTATTTTCTTCATCAAACACGGTTGTTTTGTTGACCACATTAACGGCTCCAGTAGATTTTGACGGGATAACACCGGTCATATCCATATCATTTCCTGAAGAAAAGACGGTCGTTTTGTTACCAACTCCTGTAACTTTTGGAAGTATGACGCCAGTCATCTCCATATCATTCTCTACATCGAAGACTGTGGTCTTATTCGCCACTCCAGTTGCCTTAGGAGGCAAAACGTTCGTCATGTCCATATCATTATTGACAAAAACGGTGGTTTTATTAGCTGCAGCTGTCGGTTTAGAAGGTATTCCACTTGTCAAGTTCATGTCATTTTCTGACCCAAATACTGAAGACCGGCTAGCTCCTTCAGACAGCTTGGAGAGCAACATACTAGCAGACAAAGGGTTTTTCGGTTTGCTGGGGCCAGCACTGAGTTTTGACAGGAGGGAACTGGTGACTAACATTGGTTTTTTGGCTGATGAAACTTCTTGGGCGTTTTCAATTGGTCCGACTCCACTCACGTTTGAGGCAGAACCAAACAAGGGAGGGTTCTCAGGAGAAATTGAAGGAAATGATGTAAGACCAGTCGCAAATGACTCAGTAGGAGGCTCACTTGCAACTGTTGATGTAGACTCATTCAGGACGAAGGCTGTTGATATGATGGGAGCGAATGAAACTCTTCTTCTTTCGTTTGCTTTGTCTCTCATGCACGTAAGGTCCATCTCGGATACAGACTGACCAGTCTTGATGGGGGACAGTGAAGGACCTGCAAATCCGGTGACCTTAGGAGCAATTGCTTCAGGAGCAGAGTAAACCTCATGGACATCTTTTGGGATCACTGCAATGGGTTCTTCGATTTCTGGTTCCACTCCAAATCTCTCTGCGCTAGCTGGTGCCTGCATGTGTGAGGTAGACATCGTAGCATTAGGAAAGCACGTCAATTCCATTATCGCAGAATCATCGTCACTGTTGTGCAGCCTTGTCTTCTCCCATGCTGAATTATCGGCTGTTTTCTTAAACGCTCCAAGCTTACTGAGAAGGGACTTGGTTTCCACGGCTGGATTGAACGTCTGCGGCAGACCGAAGACGGGGTTCAAAGTAGACATATTCAAAGGTGGCTGCAACATCGTAACTGACATATCACCAGCGGTTTCGTCTTGGAAAATCACCGTCTTTTCAGCAAAACCTTTTCCCGTTCTTGATTCGTTGTAAGCACCGACTTCTTGACTGGATCCAACGCATTGTGTGAAATCCATAGTAAAGCCATCTCCAGTTGAAGCAACCACAGTGCTGTTACCATAGGATGGGCCCTGGTCCAAGCCTTGATCATTGAGATTTCGAGGGTTTAAACTACTGAAAACCAAAGAATCACTTTTTATGAATCAAATGTAATGAATGGTCTCATGAATTTATAATTTCATATAATCCTTTAATCATAATTAATTTGGCAAATGAGTCATCTCATCTATTGATTCTATTCAGTTACCTCCTGAGGCCAGAAATCCTCTTGAGCAAACTCTGAGAATCAACTTTAGAGATTGGGCTTGGGTCGGAACTGAACCTGGGACCGTCCACTATTCCAGGAGCGATTGTCTCCGTCATATCCATGGTAACATTGCCCCACTGGGTGATGTTACCACTCTCAATCTGCAAAAACAATCAACCAGATTAGAAAATGTATAAATAGTTATTTTATCTATCTTAGTTACTCTAACTTTGTGCTTAGATTTTTCTGTTTCTATTTACATATGCTTTATTTTGTATACCTCATATTACTGTGAGGCAAAGAAATTCTTATGTCATTGCGACTCAGAAAAAATTCAAATTTTAAAATTCATCTGATATTGGCAGGCGGCTCTTGAGAGAGTGTATAATTCATAAATACCGCAGATCTCAGCTGTGCCAAGAAAAAATATGTTGACCAGTTCTCACTTGCACATTTTGTATCAAATGGTCTGTGAGGTACCTTCTTATACACCTAAATACACACTGGTTACATCATTTTCAAAAATCAACAAGTTCTGACCTTACACAATCTTACACAATAATTCATAAATATTTTTGAACCTGACTTTTCTGTATAAATGACATATGATGAAAGATGAAAGAAAAAATTCAGAAGTACAAATTTTCTAACATGTGATCAGTCTATTGGGAATGACCTGTTTAATTGGCGAGTCATAAATTGTACAATATGAAGAAAAGATACTTACAGGACCTTCTTCAGCCGGCACAAAAGGAGGACCTACAATATTAATAAATAGGGGATCCAGATGAAATTTGTTTTGTTTGTTTGTTTGTGTTTTACGCCTCAGCAGCACCTTAGTGGGCTATATCGAGGCAGGCGATCGCCGTATGATGATGAGATGAGAAGACTGTGAGTCTGGTACATACCCTATTAATTCAGGGATGCCCAGGGTCTTTCAGTTGCCCCAGCATAGAACACTGGATACAACCCGCCTCCATTTAATGTCCCATGGGCTCGGACTAAATTGAGTTCCGGGGTGGGATTCGAACCCACTCCCTCAGAGCCAGTGGTTGTGCAAATAAGCACTCTTAACCATTAGGCCACGGAGGAACTCAGATCCAGATGAAAAAACCACACATGAAATTTGGCAGAGTGGTCAATCAGACCAAGATTCATTTAAACAACTTTTTGATGAAAATTTAGAATACTTTAACATGCTACTTGGAGGCTGCTTACATCATAGATTTTTCAATAGCGTAGTTTCAGAAAAAAAATTATATATGTTAGCACGGCTGCACGGCTCAAGTAGTTTATCCAACATAGAGTTACCTCCCCAGACTGAATGAAGGGAAGGTTTGGTTGTGAACAACTGTGAATAAGCCAATCCTGTGGCTTATTCAGTTAAGGGATGCCACTCTCTGTTGGATTCACTACTTGGCCGCAGGCACACTGACAACATTCTGAGAGCTACACTAAAATCTCAATTAATCATTTATTACTGAACAAGTCTCCCAAAACCAAAATTCTATATAATTTTTTCTCAATTCTGACTATAATTTGAGACATAAACAAAACTTACCAGGCTGTTGAGGCACTGTGGGGACATCACAGTTATTGGCAACTGGCACCTTGGGGCTATCCTTCAAAAACTCCCTGCAATATGTCAATAATTGTTGAATGTAAATCTGTCAAATACATATAAATTTGTAAATATCATAATCCAACTACACAAAATAAATTGATTTAAATTCAGGCTTGCAAATACAGAAGTAAAAAAAAATTGGAAAAAACCTCTAAATCAAACACACTTACTTAACGGTATATGTGGCGGCAAAGCTAACCCTCCGTGATTTCCTGACATTTGTTGTCGTTTCTTCAACGTTTGTGTCAACTTCAGAAAGGATATTATCTCTGGGTGAACCCCCTTTCAGGATCTGCGGAAGAAAGTAAAATGTCTCGTCAAAATTAAATTTATGATAAAGAAACTGTATTGACCAAATGGAAAAATTAATAGTGTTTGTTTCTGGTGGTCTGAGTGATCTGAATCTAGATCAGGATCAGTGCTGAAAAATGTGTGGATCTATGAATTCAAATCAGGATAGGCATTTGTTTCACACCGATTCAGTTGATCCTGATCTGGATCCCTGGATACACAAATTTTCTCTACCAAACCCCCCAGGATCACTGATCTGGATCACTGATCCATGAACCCTTCATTATCACCGGATCAGTACAGATGGATCCAGATCACTTCAGATCAACTGAAACAAACAGGGCCTAATTCTTTCTAAAACACATAGAACAAAATCTGGTTTAACACGTTTAAGTTCGAAATAAGAATGGTTAAAAGTGGCACGAATTGCAAAATCCGTGAAAAATATTTATAACAACGGCGCAAAGTGGCTCATCCTCACTGTATCAGGTATCGAAGGATAAATTCAGAAGAACAATTTCATAATCCAATAACTCCCTAGTTAGCATGCATAGCAGATGACTAATTAAATCTTCTAAGAATTAGCACTTACCGAAGATCTTCTATTGGACTTGCGCTTCCTGTTGGGCATCATCTTGGACCTGGGGAGGAAACAAAGAAAACATCCATTCTTTAATCACGTTGAAAGATTTGCTCAAGTATAATAAGGGAGCAACTGTTAGATATCAAGGGCAGTGGACCTTCGAGTTTTTTTAATAAATCAATTCTTTGTCCAGCTTTGGTGAGATGAATACATTCTTTCATGGCAACAGTCTTTGTGAAGATCCAAAATCCCCTGCCGGACCAAAATGGATCTCACGGCTATAAATGGAATCTAGTTTGCAACGTAACAAACCCCTCATCCGCTAAACAGAAAACTTCATGCTGGCGACGCATGCGGAATAAATTGACCCAGGCATGTGCAGTCGCCCCCCCCCCCCCCCAAAAGTTTGGGAAACAGTTAGGTTCGGGCAAAAGGCCTAACAAATTTGGCCAGATGATTAAATAAAAACTATTGAAAATTAATGATTTCCAGGCAATTTCACTTGTAATGGTTTTAAATATATCTTGAAATTCGGCAAATGTCGCACGCCTCCCCAAAAATCACGTACCGTACACCTATGGACTAGACTAGCAGTTTGCACATACCTTACAGGTCGAAGAAGCATGTATAACCCATTATAATCCAACAGTAACTGACAAATCACATGTACAGTAACTGACAAATCACATGTACAATAACTGACAAATCACATGTACAGTAACTGACAAATCACATGTACAGTAACTGACAAATCCTATGTATCTATCTATCTATGTATCTATCTATGTATCTATGTATCTATCTATGTATCTATGTATGTATGTATGTATGTATGTATGTATGTATGTATGTATCTATGTATCTATCTATCTACCGGGGCTTGTCTCACAATTATATGTGTATAATCGTGAAACAAGGTTTTTGTCTATGGACAACTATAGGCTACAACACTACCAACTAGGCGACAACCAATCGACAAACTACTACCAACTAGGCTACACTTTTTGGACAGCCAGGTGACAACCTTTTTTCCAGAAACCATCCAGGTGACACATATTTTAGAAAAGATACCAACCAGGCTACATATCACTTGCAATTGTATTCAAGCAGGAAATGCATTGTCACCTATAAAAAAAAAGTCAAAGTAATTTTTTTGTGGCAGTAAGTTTTTGGCTGATAATTAAAAACAAACCTTACTCTTTACAAAAATACTTGTCTCCTCCTGTTCCTGACATCTTGACCAAACAGTTTCATAAACATTAGGAAGTATTGGCATGTAGAAGCTAGAGTTTTGAGGTAATCCCATTGGAATAACATTGCTGTCAACACAGATCTAGAAGCCATTTTCCTCTATAGCTGCTGTTGTGACGTCACCCAGACTCCATGAGTCCCTATTTTTCCGATGACACGAAGTGTCAGAGGGACTCCAGATATTGGATTGTCCAAAAATGTTTACTGTTTGGTTACATAACATTTAATTGTTACTGGTTGGTTTTTAACTGACTGGTTACATAACTTTTCATAAACGGTAGTTATTGTTTTAGGTTTTATGTCCTAAAACACCTTGTGTAATTAATTACAAATACTTGTTATGTCACTTTGTTTGGTTTCTCTTATTGTCACATAACAACTTGCAGTTGGGACTGACAACTTAAAATTATAAACAAGAATCCGCGGATTCAAAGCCTGGCTCAAGTGGCAGTGATGACGGCAAAATATGTAGCAATGCTGGTGAACTAGTTAAGTCTACTTTATGATTTGGAAATGGCAGAGAAAGGTGGTTCTGAATTGCGGCAAGTGAAGTTTTGTTATTGTAGTTGTTTCATGTACAAAATAATATCCAAATAACCACGAAAAGAATGTGTACGATTTTTTAAAATCTTGAAGTCGCCCAATTTCCTCCTTTGAAAAAATTGGCGAAATTGAAAAAAATTTGGAACTAGGAAAACAAAACAATTTTTTTCTTTTATTTTTAAATTTAGGAAAAAAAATTGTAAATCTTGGAACAAAAAATGTTTAAATTTGAAAAATAGAAGTTGCCCGATTTCCTCTTTAAAAAAAAAAAAAAAAATTTTTTTTTTCAAATCTTGGAAAAAAAAATTTTGGGAAAAAAAAATAATTTTGAAATTGAAAAAAAAAAAGTAATTTCCATACATCTAGCTACCCTAACAAACCAATAAAACACAAAAACATATATATTGAACCTATAGTTATTGAACAGTAGAGTTGACAGACAATATTTTCAGACCATTACTCCTGAATTACATTGTTATCCAATAATTCAATTATCCCACACAATTTTGTTTGAAGTTCATTCTGCCTTATCATACTCATTTGCATGCTGCTTGTGCTCATTTGCATGGCCTACTCCCGGAGACTGCAATACAGTGCAACCTCTCTATTTCGCGGTCCTCGGGAGACATGCTTTGCTTTTCGCGATGTATCAGAGGTCCTCTCTATTTCGCGGTAGACTGCAGCGCCCCCTAGCTAGCATGACGGCCGTGTGCGTTCAACCAGAACTGTGTTATCATTGCTAGTTAGAGCTGTCTGGTTGTTCTTGCTCTCTTTGCTTATATTGTACAACAATTGTATGGATGAAGCTTCAAGCAATATGATTGCCTTTGATTGGAATTAACTCTTTGAAAGGAATGAAATCAATAAATGGATTTTTAGTTGTTGGAACTCAGATGATGGCAATTGTTGATTACAGTGATTTGGCAGGCCAATGCCAATTAGTTTCATGTTGGTACTCAGTAGACTCTATACACTGCTATAGAAGCCTATAGAAATATAGCCCTCTTCCTTAAAGTCACAAAGGTGAGATATATAGGCCTATATTCACAATTAGCAGTAACTATAATTTTTGTACTGAACTGATTTAAGTGTAGTGTAGCATCTTTCTGCATAAATCAGAAGTAGTGCAGCTGACACAAAGTTCAGCTAACAGCAATTAGCTTAATTACACTTCACACCTCTGTCCATGACAGTCACAGCCAAGGCTTCAATTATCAACAGTGCAGAATGACTGCCAGTTATTCTCCAGCCTTTTTAATAATGGGTTTTGGGGGTGTTGTCGATATTTGGACGTGTGGCGCATAATGACAGGTATGCATTTTTGGCCATCATGCGTTGAGTTTGTGTTTGTGGTAATTGCTGGTTAGAAGCAATCTTAGTTGGCTAATTTGACAGCATTAGGCAAGGTGTAATGGGTTGACAGTTGTTCGGTTGAAACTGTGGCAGTACTTGAAAATTTTTAATTTTTGGGGGTGTGGCCATTTAGAGCCAATGAGAATGAGGGACTTGGTGGGAGTGGCCATTTCAGCCAATAGGGAGACATGTAGAATGCAAGGCCTGGGGGGGGGGGGGAGTACACATCCCAGGGGGGTGCTTGCAGAAATTATTTTTTTTGCTAGTTATACTTCTAGGCTGGGGGTCACCTCGGAGGGAGGTAATTTTAAAAATTTTAGATTTTAAAAGTCCCGAGGGGGGTCACCTCGGGGGGGGGGGTACTCGCAAAAAAAAATTTCTGCCTGTTATATTGCCAGGCTTGGGTCACCTCGGGGGAGGTATTAAATTTTATATTCTATACAAGGCCCCGGGGGGGGGGGGGTCACATCTGGGGGGGGTGCTTGCAGAAATTTTTATTTTTGCTAGTTATATTTCTAGGCTGTGGTCACCTCGGAGGGAGGTAATTTTAAAAATTTTAGATTTTACAAGTCCCGAGGGGGGCACCTCGGGGGGGGGGTGGTACTCGCAGAAATTTTTTTTTTTGCTACTGATATCTCTAGGCTTGGGGTCACCTCTGAGCAGGTAATTTAAAAATGATAGATTTGACAAGTCCCAAGGGGGGTCACCTCCCACTCGCAAAAAAAAAAAATTTTCTGCCTGTTATATTGCCAGGCTGGGGTCACCTCGGGGGAGGTATTAAATTCTATATTCTGTGCAAGGCCCGAGGGGGGGGGGACATTTCCAGGGGGGTACTTGCAGAAATTATTTTTTGTTGGTTATATTTCTAGGCTAGGGGTCACCTCGGAGGGAGGTAATTAAAAAATTTTGGATTTTACAAGTCCCGAGGTGGGTCAACTCGGGGGGGGGGATACTTTTTTTTTTCTGCTAGATATATTGCTCGGCTGGGGTCATCTCGGGGGAGGTATTAAATTTTATATTCTATACGAGGCCCGGGGGGGGTCACATCCGGGGGGAGCTTGCAGAAATTTTTTTTTTTGCTAGTTCTGTTTCTAGGCTAGGGGTCACCTCGGAGGGAGGTAATTAAAAAATTTTGGATTTTACAAGTCCCGAGGGGGGTCACCTCGGGGGGGGGGAGTACTCGCAAAAAAAAAAGTTTATTTCTGCTAGATAGGCTGGGGTCACCTCGGGAGGTATTAAATTTTATATTCCATACAAGGCCCAGGGGGGAGTCACATCCGGGGGGGTACTTGCAGAAATTTTTATTTTTGCTAGTTATATTTCTAGGCTGGGGGTCTCCTCGGAAGGAGGTAATTTTAAAATTTTATATTTTACAATTCCGGGGGGGGGTCACGTCGGGGGGTGTCCTCGCAAAAAAAAATTTTTTTTGCTAGTTTTGCTAGTTATATGCTAGGGGTGAAAGCCTACCTGTCGAGACAACTGAGATAGCGTGCATTTTAGCAGCCATCTTTCTTCATTCCTGGACTGCCAAATGTGACCTTAATATTTCACTTAAAGAGTTATAAAATTTGGTTCAGGTGTACGCCTGTGGGTATTGATTGGGAACATGACGATAAATTCAAGATGTAGGCCTTTCTGGCAGCCATCTTTTGTCATTCTTGAACTGTCCATTTGTGACCTTAATATTCCGCTTATTTTAGAGTTATGAAATTTGGTACAAGTATTCCACATTATGAATTTGTCGGCCTATAGCTCTATATGGGCAGCGACTCTGTTAGACACTAGTGTCTGCTGTCACGCTCTACTCAAACACTTGCGCAATGCTCACTGCAGCAAGTTGCACCTATACTTCATTGCTATACCCTCACATCAAGAGAATCTAGTTCACGCAGACATCACCCTACTATACCTCAACCTCCAGTTCCACTGTTCCTACACTCATATTTTTTGCCTTAGACGCTCTCGCATGCTGCAAATCACACCTTCTACTCTCCCATAGGATTAACCAGCCATTGTATCCGAGGATGCTTGTATTAGCAACATTAATTGCTATTCAGACAATTCAATAGCAAAATCTGCTGGTATCTCTTGTGCTTGCTTGCAAAGGAAAACCCAGTCAAGCGCGACATCGCGAAAATGCTATGACGCAATCCTGGCTCTTTGAGCTTCTTTGATGTGCCTGCTGATAGTTTGGGGGACATAGGGGTGCCGCGATTAAGGGAGGTTCGCGATATAGAGAAGCGCGATATAGGGAGGCTGCACTGTACAATGCTTGCACTGCCTTACACATAAAGCACGTCACCGTTGTTTCAGTGATGTCATAGAGCCAACAATGCTGATGACGTCACAACAGAAGGCTAAAAATAGCGCTAAATGTGTTGAAAAGCAGCAGAAATTTAACATTGTAAGTACCTGTTGTAATATCTATAAATCCTCAAGTTCAACACGATTTTAAATCCAGCAATTAGTTTATTTACATCCTGGTATTTTATGTTAATAATGAAGCTGGGGGATCAGAGGACACATATTTAATCCAAATCATGCTTGGTCATGGTGTACTCAGTCTAATAAACCTTAAATTAAACATCAGACTTAATCATGGATTGTTTTATTCGCTGAAAACTTACTGCCACAATAAAATGTCTTGACTTTGGTTGACCGTACACCATCCGATATCACCGTAAACAAGGACACAGGTGCCCCCACACTTTTCGAGACGTTCCACCATGAATTGCTGGAAATTGACCGGGCAGTGTCGACAATTATTGCGCTATGATTGGCCCGGCAACCAATCGTTCAAATTACGACCTGCTGAGTGTAACTTCACCCCATAGATACGAATGAGATCCTCCGGAGCGATTTTGATCCTTATGGAGCAGTAACAGATCCTCCGGAGCAATCTCCATATGCAGGAGTGCCAGGATGCCAAACAATTGGACTTTTCTGAACCTTTTATTGTTTTATAACATTTTTGCCATATAGGACTCTACCACCTGTTGGATTAACTTCTTAGGGACAGATTTGAGTCAGGTAGCCTACTGTACTGATATTTCCAATAGTTACTTCACAATAAGCTCCCCCAGTTTTCAAGTTTGAGTGAATATTCATTGAGTTGGTCATTTTGCATGTATTTTTCTCAGTTCAGAACACATTCAAGGACAAGTAGGGTTACAGAAGACTTATTCTACAAAATTTAGTCTTTGATTGCTTTCAGACTTTATTCAACTCTAGTTAAAATCATATTTTGTAGCATAATAAGACCAAAATTGTTTTTTTATTGTCCTGAATATAATCCTTCCAGAGAAGGTGAAACAATCCTATACAGATATACTTCATTAGCAAGTGCATCAGAGTCAATTTTTTGGTGATTCAAAATGGGCTAATAATCTGATGAATCAATGTAAATGACAAAATATCAGTTTGGTAGTCAACTGCTGACCAGGTTACTTGGGTTTTAAAGCTTGTAATTGGCTGCCCAGAAGCAGCAAACATGTGTCAGCCACTCTGATAGGATCCGTTTCATGATTTTCTCCATTCAAAACAAAAGCTCATAGGATCGTTTCAATCCACGCTTACAGCAATTTAGCTGCTTTTTTTAATTTTGAAGGTCCACAACATTATTCAGTTTGCCAACACAATTTCTGAATACATTTTCAGTTACCCTGACTCTTAAGAAATGCCTGGAATGAACTTTTACTCTTATAAAAGCTGCATTTTAGTCATGAACACGACTCTTCAAACCATTTGCTCCTTTCACTTGCCCATTGGGGGGTCTTAGCATATCTAAACTACTGCACACATCAGTCTGATTGCTTGTGTATGAGTTAATAACAACATGCTTCAGCAGGTGAACATGTTTACACAGCTTCGTTTCTTGGATTTATTTAAAAATCCAGGATTGTTTCTCTCCCAGACTCTCCGGAGCACATCAAATCGGTCCATAGGATCGTTATTCCCCTGGGAGGATTGTTATTTGCCCCATGAGGATCAAAATCGCTCCGGAGGATCTCATTCGTATCTATGGGGTGAACCTGCTGACTGAGGGAAGCTGCAGTGCAGAAACTTGAGTAGGCACATGGCGATTGGAATTCTGGCTTTGAATTGTATTTATTTGACTTTACAGTTTACCAGTTTACTGTTTTAAAGTGTTTACAATTTTAACTTCAGTAGCTCTACCCATCAAACATGGCATGGGTCATTCATGGTCATGCTGGCATCTGTACAGCACTTGAACTTATCGAGACACATTATTAACAGGACGTAAAGTTTGGTTACCACCCAGTTCGTATAGTATATTACCGTTTTGTGACTTGTTTCAGCAAAAAACATCAGACTTGTCTTTGCCCCTGGCAGATCCACAAACCGTTGATGATTTCTGAAACTTCCGCGCTGCGCATGCGCTTTGAAACTTTTAGTTTACACATAGACCGAAAGGTGGCACTGACACCAATCAATTGCGCCACAGAGTGGGATTTCTGTGCACCATGGAAAGTCAACACATGCAAGATCTCTTCAAAAACTCCTTTAAATTCTACAAACGTCGCAAACCACCACCTGATTTCACACATGTAATTGATTTCCAGACTGAAAAGAACATTGTAAGTATATCTGTACATTTAATACCGGTACCTTGATCAAGAGATAACCAGACAATAATCAGACATGATTTCCAGACCGGAGAAGCTCAGACAGAGATAACCAGAAAAGGTATTGGCCTGCCAAGAAATGGTCGACAAGGAATGGCTAGAGAAGAGATGATCAGATAAGATTGCAAGACAAGAGATGACCAGACAAGGGGTGGCCAGACAAGAAATGGTCAGACAAGGGATGGCCAGACAAGTGATGATCAGACAAGAGATGGCCAGACAAGAGATGATCAGACAAGATTTCAAGACGAGATGAACAGACGAGGGATGACCAGAAAAGAGATGACCGGATAAGGATGACCAGACAAGAGATTATGAATCATTATCAGACAAGGGATGGCCAGACAAGAGATGATCAGACAAGGGATGACCAGACAAGAAGAGATGACCGAATAAGGGATGGCCAGACAAGAGATTATCAGACAAGGGATGGCCAGACAAGAGATTATCAGACTAGGGAACGCCAGACAAGTGATGATGAGACAAGAAATGGCAAGACAAGGGATGATCAGACAAGATTGCAAGACAAGAGATGACCAGAAAAGAGATGACCGGATAAGGATGACCAGACAAGAGATTATGAATCATTATCAGACAAGGGATGATCAGACAAGAGATGATCAGACAAGGGATGACCAGGCAAGAAGAGATGACCAGATAAGGGATGACCAGACAAAAGATTATCAGACTAGGGATTGCCATAGACCGAAAAATGCTGTCGGGATGAACAGAGAAGATGATCAGGCACAAGATGACCAGACAAGATGACCAGACAAGAGATGGCTAGACAAGAGATGGCTAGACAAGAGATGACCAAACAAGAGATAACCAGACAAGTGATGACCAAACAAGAGATGGCCAGACAAGAGATGACCAGACAAGAGATAACCAGACAAGAGATGACCAGACAAGAGATGACCACACAAGAGATAACCAGACAAGAGATGATCAGACAAGAGATGACCTGACAAGAGATGACCAGACAAGAGATGAGACAAGAGATGACCAGACAAGAGATGACCCGACAAGAGATCAAGAGATGACCAGACAAGAGATGACCAGACAAGAGATGACCAGACAAGAGGTGACCAGACAAGAGATGATCAGACAAGAGATGACCAGACAAGAGGTGACCTGACAAGAGGTGACCAGACAAGAGATGACCACACAAGAGATGATCAGACAGGAGGTGACCTGACAAGAGATGACCAGACAAGGGATCAAGAGATGACCAGACAAGAGATGACCAGACAAGAGATAAAGAGATGACCAGACAAGAGATGACCAGACAAGAGATGACCAGACAAGAGATGACCAGACAAGAGATGACCAGACAAGAGATGACCAGACAAGAGATGATCAGACAAGAGATGATCAGACAAGAGATGACCAGACAAGAGGTGACCTGACAAGAGATGACCAGACAAGAGATGACCTGACAAGAGATGATCAGACAGGAGGTGACCTGACAAGAGATGACCAGACAAGGGATGAGACAAGAGATGACCAGACAAGAGATGACCAGACAAGAGATGGTCAGACAAGAGATGATCAGACAGGAGGTGACCTGACAAGAGATGACCAGACAAGAGATGACCAGACAAGAGATGACCAGACAAGAGATGACCAGACAAGAGATGACCAGACAAGAGATGACCAGACAAGAGATGACCAGACAAGAGATGATCAGACAAGAGATGATCAGACAAGAGATGACCAGACAAGAGATGGCCAGACAAGAGATGACCAGACAAGGGATGACCAGACAAGAGATGAGACAAGAGATGACCAGACAAGAGATGGTCAGACAAGAGATGATCAGACAAGAGATGACCTGACAAGAGATGACCAGACAAGAGATGAGACAAGAGATGATCAGACAAGAGATGACCAGACAAGAGATGACCAGACAAGAGATGACCAGACAAGAGATGACCAGACAAGAGATGACCAGACAAGAGATGGTCAGACAAGAGATGACCAGACAAGGGATGACCAGACAAGAGATGGTCAGACAAGAGATGACCAGACAAGAGATGGTCAGACAATATGGTCAAACAGATGATCAGACAAGTGACGGTCAGATAAGGAATGGCAAAAGATGGGACAGTGTTCAATTCAAATGTGTTTTTAATTTATGAGATTTTTTTAAGAATGTTTATTTTGCATTGCAGGCTAAAAAGTTTAATTTGAAGGATGTAACTTACTCAGAGAACTTGGGATTGCGACCTATCTCTGAATGGTCAGCGTTCACCGTTGACAAAGTAAAAGGTTTGTTTTATGGCTATTCCTCAGCTTATTGATACATATTGACAGGGTAGACTAACTTACTTTCAGTATAATGGTGCATCACTGCATCTGTTTGTTTGATGTCTCTTTCCCACATAACATTTTCATTGGCATATATATATACTAGAAAATGCCCATTAGTGAAATAATAAGTTTGGCAATGCATTATCGTGAAGTGATGCTGTTGACTCTGTTGTTAAAGTAGGGAAATATTTGAAGGACACCTGGTATTTAGAGTGAGGTGCACGTAGATGTTTAAAGTGGAAAAGACTTTAAAATTGTAAATGGGTAATTGTTGACATGCTCCTGTAGATGGCAGGGAGATGTTTACTGGATCAGGCAGGGCAATCAGAGATGTATTATAGCCAGGTTGGCAGGTTATCGGATCAATGATAACATAGGGACAATCTGCCTGTTGCGTAAAGTGCTGCCACCCGTGGGAAAATGGTTATAAGAAGTGGCTCCCTCTGTGGAGGAGTAAAATATGAGAATATGCAGTTTCATGCACTCCTGGTGGGAGATCAGTGGTGGAGTAGGGAAACAGAAAGGAGAGGGGGGTTAGACGATTGTGGGCTCCCATCTGAAGTATGAGACCAAAAAAGAAGGATAGGTGGATAGTTTGGTAGAGTGACATGCCTGTGGGAGGCGTATATAGCTTGCAGCTGGGTTGACCATGTGGCCTGAGTTTTAGCTCAAATGTTAGTGGGATAAATGGCATGTGTAATTTTCACTCGCCCACAGGGATGAGTTCGTACCTCACTACCTGGGAGCTGTCTCTGCAATAGCCAATGGAACATAAATTATGTGCAAATTCAAATACTGTACCGAGTCTGTAAACTTACTTTTGCCAAATAATGTGTAGAATAGCCAACCTGGCATTCAGGTTGTCCGGGGTTTCACCTCACATATTCCCATACTATCACTCTTCAAGTGCCAATTGAGTTCATTGCAAATTATTGCATCTAAAATCAATGAAGGACTGATTAGATCGCTTTTGTGATTTCAGATTTCTGTTTCATCAATAATCCGTTTGTAGAAGGGGCTCAAGCCTATTGGGTCAAGAGGTGCCTGGAAGATTATCCAGTTGCACCTAATGTAACCAATTTAGACAACTTGCCCAATGAGCCTCACCATGACCACGTGTGGAAAGAAAGCTTAGAACTCAGGTAAGTGGTCATCATTCCTTCAAGTAACTTATCAGAATTGGCTAGGGATGCACGGATATCCGGCAAGGTATCCGGTATCCGGCCGGATAGTGGTATTTGCCGGATATCCGGTATCCGGCAAAATTAGGGTGTCAGAACCGGATATCTGAGATGCTCAATAATAAGTGAAAAGCTAAACAAACTTGTTAATAAATGAATGAATGTTGAAAGAAACCAGTCAAAAACATGGCGTAACCATCTTCAAAATTTAAATTCAGTTACAGGACATAACGAAAAACATGTCATCAGAGGAACAGTCTTCCTTCTGGACAGATATCTCTGGGCTCTCAGAAAAAAAATATTTATAATCAACCGCGAATGCTGAAAAACTTCCTTTTTCGTATGTTTATTATCCGGTTCCAACTATCCGGTTGCTATCCGGTATCCGGCAGTTGGTGTTGCCGGATTATCCGGTATCCGGTATCCGGCTATTTTCACTATCCGTGCATCACTAGAATTGGCATAATGTTTTTAAATGTCCACAAACTGAAATTCTTTTTCATTTCTAATAACCTTAATTCACTACTCTCTTCAGCAAGGTGCCTTTGAAATATGTAAGAATTCAATTGCCTGGAATATCCTTCCCCTTCTGCTATAATGCTAGACCCTGGCCTTTTTCAGTAAATATTCGAATGAGCAATGAAATTAGCGTGTTCTGAATGCCATCTTTTCCAGGAACAAACAAAAACTGACAGCATTTGATAAGACACCAGTTTTTCGACTCAGGTGGACCACGCTGGGGTATCACCATGACTGGGACTCCAAGGTAAGCTATGAGCCTATGACTTATGATTGGTCATGTAAAAAAATGTGTAAACCTTAATAACTTTATTTATTGAAAATAAGAATGTCTCTCACAATGCCATTGTTTTATTCCAGGTTTATTCGAAAGAAAAAGTGAATGAAATGCCTCGTGACCTTAAACTCCTCAGCCATGTAATTGCTTCAGCTGTTGGTTATCCAGAGTACAAAGGGGAGGCGGCCATTGTCAACTATTACCACTTGGATTCTACTTTGTCCGGCCATACTGATCATTCGGAGGTGGACCACGAGTCTCCTTTGATATCCGTGAGGTGAGATGTTGCATTTATAGAAGCTCCGTCCTTATCTGTGTTCTGTGAGACTGTATGTATTACAATTTTCTGCTCTATGCATATGTGAGGCAACTTGATGTGAATTTTGCTGTTCCGAGTTCCGTTTAAAGATGCATGCTATTAGGCAATGAAACACAGAAATTCAGAATACTTGTAGGCCCACACCTGAAAATGTTCATGTTTCTATTTTCAGTTTTGGTCAGCCTGCGATCTTCCTGCTTGGTGGACCTACGAAGGAAACTGAACCTCTGGCGATGTTTATCAATAGTGGAGATATAGTCATTATGTGGGGCGAATCTAGACTGAATTACCATGCGGTGCCAAGGATATTGGAATCAGAACTAGATCTATGTGATGTTGATTATGTGAAAAACTGTGCTGGTCTACTGGAGGGCCTGCAAGAATCTGAATGTGCCAATGCAAAGAAATGTGAAGGAAGCGATGATTTATTTGGAACGCTTCAGACATTAGACTGGGAGCCTTTTGCTTCGTATTTGAGGAATTCAAGAATCAATATGAACATTCGACAGGTACTACCATCTAGTGTCAAATGACACAAGAGTGTTGAGCTTTTAAAAATTCATCCAGCTGGCTGTGATAATTTTTACCTGAAAAATGGTTTTCTTTTCAATGTTTTTCTGACTGGAGGTGGACATACAAGCTGAGCTGCTCTTAGTTCCACACTCTGAAGGAGAATACCATACTTATATCCTGGTCTTGGTTTATTAATATTGCATGGTATTCATAATATGTTTGTGCTTGGTGTAGATGTGTTGTCCTGCAGTTAAGGCCTTTACTATATTTTTGGGATTGTTGATTGGCTTAGTGGCAGACAATGATTCGTTCTGCAATCTATGGAAGCCTCATGGTGAAGGCATTTTACCTTTTTAACACATGGTACATAATGACTTATTACAACAATGATTGATTTTTGGACATCACATTTATTGACACAAATTTGTACAGTGTAAATTTACAAAGTAGTCAAGGACCCAACAAGTGAAAAAGGAAAAGATCCATATTCCATGATAGCTTGATTGTTTTAAAGAAACTTCGAAGTTTTCAAACTTCTGAGAGTATTTTTCGTCTGAAGTACTTGGTAAAGTGATTGATCGAGTCATTGACCAAGCAGGCAGTTCTGCAGGATATAGAATTGGATATAATTTCTGTAGAAATGTGTATAATATATTAATATGATAAAGTTATATAGAAAGACCTTTGTAAAGATTGACCGAGAAAGTGAGATCAAGGACTAGATTCAGTAGTAGACAGTTCATGGTGGAGCAGCTTCGACTAGGGCGGGAGGACTAGCGGGAGCAGAGGTGGGAGAGTCCACCGCTGGTTTATGCTCATGTTCAACCAAAGGGGTCTCTGGTGTCTGTTCTTCCGATTTCTCTTTCTTCTTTACCTTGGTACAATCTGAATCTCTGAAAGACTTCGCGAAGTAAAATAGCGCGACGATGAAAACCAGAACGCCTGAAATGATAAGACCTACAGATTAGGATTATGTGATCGCAGTTTGGTTGATTAGTTGTAGATCGGTGGAAGATTTGTGTCATAATTTTCATCAACCCGGAGACTGAATGTTACAGCCTACATTTCGGATTGTATAAATATCTCCCAATTTATCTTTTGGAAAGAGCATTTTTGCTGTTTTTACATACCTGCTATTACTGTTTCAGTTAATATGATTCCTACTGTAAAAGCTGGTATGCCGGCTGCGACGTATAAAATAGATTTCCTCCAGTCGTCTATCCAGGCAATGATTTGCCAACATGCACAGCAAATTGACTCATTCCTGAAAAACAAAAATGCTTCCATATCACTAAATGAACTTTCCTTTTGGTTCTTGTGGGTTGTCTCTAGCCAAGAGAGACCGTCTTTCAAGAGCGATTCCTTGTCTGAAATATTCAGTTATAAAAACATGAATTTCATCGAAGATGCTTCCATTAGGCACTGTTGTAGATTCGTTTTGGTTGTTTTGGGGCAGTCAAGGTTCTCCTGCCTTGAAAAGGTCTTGGCAATTTTCTTGTCTAAATGTTACATAATAATAGCATGTGAATTTCATCAAAGATGCTACTAACTAAACAAAACAGTCTGAAACTTGATGTGTTAGGTTCTTTTTGGTTGTTGGGAACTTGAGGTTCTTGGTTCTTTTTGGTTTCTGTTGGGCACTTTCTGCCTGTAGAAGCTCTTGGCAATTTTATTGTCTAAAATGTTACATAACAACAGCATGTGAATTTCATCAAAGATGATTCAACCACCTCAACAAAACAGTCTGAAACTTGATGTGTTAGGTTCTTTTTGGTTGTTGGGAACTTGAGGTTCTTGGTTCTTTTTGGTTGCTGTTGGGCACTTTCTTGCCTGTAGAAGCTCTTGGCAATTTTATTGTCTAAAATGTTACATAACAATAGCATGTGAATTTCATCAAAGATGATTCAACCACCTCAACAAAACAGTCTGAAACTTGATGTGTTAGGTTCTTTTTGGTTGTTGGGAACTTGAGGTTCTTGGTTCTTTTTGGTTGCTGTTGGGCACTTTCTTGCCTGTAGAAGCTCTTGGCAATTTTATTGTCTAAAATGTTACATAACAATAGCATGTGAATTTCATCAAAGATGATTCAACCACCTCAACAAAACAGTCTGAACATTGATGTGTTAGGTTCTTTTTGGTTGTTGGGAACTTGAGGTTCTTGGTTCTTTTTTGTTGCTGTTGGGCACTTCCTTGCCTGTAGAAGCTCTTGGCAATTTTATTGTCTAAAATGTTACATAACAATAGCATGTGAATTTCATCAAAGATGATTCAACCACCTCAACAAAACAGTCTGAAACTTGATGTGTTAGGTTCTTTTTGGTTGTTGGGAACTTGAGGTTCTTGGTTCTTTTTGGTTGCTGTTGGGCACTTTCTTGCCTGTAGAAGCTCTTGGCAATTTTATTGTCTAAAATGTTACATAACAATAGCATGTGAATTTCATCAAAGATGATTCAACCACCTCAACAAAACAGTCTGAACATTGATGTGTTAGGTTCTTTTTGGTTGTTGGGAACTTGAGGTTCTTGGTTCTTTTTTGTTGCTGTTGGGCACTTCCTTGCCTGTAGAAGCTCTTGGCAATTTTATTGTCTAAAATGTTACATAACAATAGCATGTGAATTTCATCAAAGATGATTCAACCACCTCAACAAAACAGTCTGAAACTTGATGTGTTAGGTTCTTTTTGGTTGTTGGGAACTTGAGGTTCTTGGTTCTTTTTGGTTGCTGTTGGGCACTTTTTTGCCTGTAGAAGCTCTTGGCAATTTTATTATCTAAAATGTTGCATAACAATAGCATGTGAATTTTATCAAAGATGCTACTAACTAAACAATACAGTCTGAAACTTGAGGTTTTATGTTCTTTTTGGTAGCTGTGGACCACTTTCTTAGCTGCAGAAGCTCTTGGCAATTCTATTGTCTAAAATGTTACATAATTGTAGCATGTGAATTTCATCAGAGATGCTTCCATTAACTCAACAAAACTGTTTAAAATTTGAGATTTTAGGTTCCTTTTTGGTTGTTGTGGACCACTCTCTAGCCTACAGAAGGTATTGGCAATCTTCTTGTCTAAAATGTTACATAATAGCAGCATGTAAATTTCATCTAAGGTGCTTCCATAAATGTTTGGCACATAGGCTAAGGTTCTTTGTTCTTTTTGGTTGTTGTGGGCCACTCTCTAGCCTACAGTCTAAAGAAGGTCTTGGCAATTTTCTTTGCTAAAATGTTACATAATAATAGCATGTGAGAGTTTCATGAAAGATGCTTCCACCAAAATCATTTGAACTCGAGGTTGTAGGTTCCTTTTTGGTTGTTGTGGGCCTCTCTCTACCTAGAGAAGGACTTGATGCATCCATAATACTCAATGAAACTTCGTGCTTATTTTTAGGTTCGTTATGGTTGTGGGGCACAAAAGATTTGGGTTTTCTTTTTGCTTGTTGTTAACTGGCCCAGGGAAGGACTTGACAGTTTCCTTACCTAAAATGTTATTTAATAACAGCATGCAAATTTCATTCAAGATGCTTTTCATACATTTAAAATGTTTAGAACACCATGAATGTGGATCTCTTCCAAAACTCGGAATGAACTTACCTGAATTCTGAGGCACATTTATCGATGATCCATATCAGTTCCATAATTGTTAAGAACGTTGCAAGGCCACTGAAGAACAAGCAAAAAAAAGTCAGTTGCAATACACTATTTATTAGATAGAAGGTGAATAACAATGAGCAGTGAGGATATTTTATACATTTTAGATTATTTTAGCCTGACTGGCATTGTCCCTCTTTCTCAAACAGCTTGTGCTGGATGACCACAAATTTCGAGGCTTCTTAACAATAAATAACAAACAATTCATCAATTTTTGGAAAGAACTCTAGGTAGTTCTGGCTATGTACTCACAAGAGATACCCGATGGATGCCGCTGCAATGATTCTCTTTGGGTCCTTGTTGTGGACAAGGTGAGTGGCCAAACCCCATATTGCTGAAAAAGATACCAGAATAATAAAGTAAAGAAAGGTTTTTATTAACCATATTTAAATATAGGCCAATACAATGATATTTACAGTTTTAATGTGGCGACCATCAGATATTCGGGAGTGGGAGAGGGGTGTTGGAGATTTCCTCAACAAGAAAATGTTTAAATCACAGTGATGCCAGACATAGGCCTGCTGAAGGACAGGCTTCATGTTTTCATTCATGTCTGTTTGTCTGTCAACAAGATTGAGTGCTTCAAATGTGCTCTGGGTTTGAACAATTTTGTTTATTTAGAATTAAGAACCCTTTTTTTCTGAGGGTGTTTTTTCTGTGTGATTACTATTCCAGCAAAGTACATCATTAGATGTTAATTAGAAGAGGCAAGAGTGTTCCCTTGAAGAAAGAAGCATCTTGAACAGATAGGCATTTATTTTTTAACTGAATAACTTTGTAAATACACAGGATCAGGAAACTATTGAGTATGCAGTATTAACATGGCTGTAAACTAGATTATATATGTATGTATACATATCTAAATACATAAAATATAGATTTGTATCATATACTGTGCACATCATAATATTCCCACACATTATTTGGTCACCTGTTGTATTGTTATCCCCTGTAATAGTGTGCCTGATCTGGCAACATCACAGCATGGTTTAGCACAACACCTCCCTCATCACAGTGTGTAGGGGTGACTGGGGCAAGTTGGTGTCCTCTTTGGATTGGCCCTCTTAGCATCTGCGTGGCAGGATGGTTAGGCCAAATATAATTTTCTTGGTGTTAAATAAAGCGTTACTTTAGTGCTGCACATTGTTGGTTACCAGATGTTCCATAAGATTATGGGTAAATAGCACTGCAATCAAAACTTCTCCTTCATCATTATGGGTCGTAAAACAAAAACTCGGTCACTGCCACTCACTCCCCTTTGTCACATAAATTTGTGTCATAAACATTTCACTTCCTGTTCCTTTCACAAAGTTCTTTTTAAGCCAAAAGAATAAAAGGCAGCAGCCTTAATTCCAAAATTACTGGGATTCTCAAAAATGTATGTGCTCCATTGATCTAGCAAAAGACCAATTTACCCCAGGTTCCCCAACCATTATGGGCATCCACATATATATATTTCATCATTATGTTTTTGTGTATTGGTTTATAATTCTGAAACAGTTTGATTCTTGATTAAGGAGCCCAAATCGAGAAACTGGTACATGGCTGACCGAAGTCCCTCATCAATAACTCCGGCCATGCCAGGTGACATTGTCATCTTAGAGGATATTCCGTCCCTATTTTGCTGCCCATTTGACGTCTCGGTCAAATGACATGCTCCTGTAGGTCTGCCGATATATTTTTCCCAAATGAGAATCAAACCTGAGATTTTCAGAAGAACAAACCAAGACACTTTTTGTGGCCCTTTACCAACTTGACCAGTTGCTGAATTACCAGTGACAATGCTGGGTGATGACATGTTCTCAATTTACCTACCTGCAATGACAAGGATAGCGACAATCCGTGTGATGATAGTGATGTATCGGAGACAGAGCCTTTGTTCTTTGTCATCATCATCATCGTCCTTCGCAGATTTGCCCTTCTGCTTCTCACCCCCCATCTCCTGAAATTGTTAAGAACATTCTGAAATATTAGGTTTTGGAAACACTTTGAATCAGTGATGGAAATGGGGGGGGGGAGCTTGGGGAGCTGAGCTCCCTTGATCAGAAAACTGGGGAAGCTCTTCCCTGCTACAGGTCCTTTACTTCAATGATCAGTGGTGAAAATACAATTTCCTGTTCACTTTTTCAGTCCTCCAGGTATTATACTCCGGTGGCAGGAATTTTTCGCTTTTGAAAATTAGATATAGCGCGATGCTACTGTACCAGCCAAAAGCCCCCCATACCAATCAAAAATTTTCCATTTCCATCACTGCTTCGAATGGAAATTGGAAAGAAAAATACCCTACCATATTATGCTTATGATTTTGGTCTGATGATAGGCCTACTTTACAAAAATATTAATTTTGTTTTGCAATCATCAATTTATACTGTAACAGTTCAAGATATGTTAGAATTGGATCATATCGATGCTGTAACTGTTCTTGTGTTGTCAGAATAGGAGCATGATTAAATCTATATTAGGCCCATGCATATATACTTTACAGTTTAATAAACGAAATAATTAGGAGCTTCACAATTCCAACCTATGGGTTCTTATTTTTTGATAATTTGCAACGTCCTCTTCTGTGTCCATTGACTAATTTTGCACCATGTGTGTATTTTCACTGGTACCAGCTTTTTAACATCATATACTTTACAGGTTAATAAGCGAAATAATTAGGAGCTTCACAATTCCAACCTATGGGTTCTTGTTTTTTGATAATTTTCAACGTCCTCTTCTGTGTCCATTGACTAATTTTGCACCATGTGTGTATTTTCACTGGTACCAGCTTTTTAACATTATATAACTAATTAAGTATACACATTATAAGTTGTTTATTAATTAAATTAATGATGTTAGTGTTGCACTCCAGTATTTATAAATGGTTGACCAGGTGTGATAATGATGATAGCTGCATGACTTTGATGGAATTGGGGAGACTTGGGCTAAAAGCCTCGGGGCAAATTGTCACGATGTTGGTTACTCAGTTATAGGTTGCAGCAGCTGCCTGCTTATATCATGTTCAACATTTTTTGGTATGTGGAACTTTATGTGATGTTGTGCAAGAAAACATGATCTGTCATGTGATACAATTTTTTTCTAAAATGCCAATTTTAGTAAAACAAAAATTGGCTCTTATTTCATCAACCTCCAATTCGAGGTAATAGTTTTGGTAGAAATTGTCCTGGATTCAGTGTGGCATTCAAACATAGTCTTCATGAGAAATGTAAATCAGTGTTTTTCAAAGGGAATCAGATGTATTCCAACCTTTGATTTACAGGTCTACATATCAGATTGGTTGTATGAGTGTGAAAATTTACCCAGGGCAAAGGCAAGTCACCATGCATATTTTCACAGGAAGTGACTCTGAGCTATTATGGTGGCCCATGGGGAAACACTTGGGTTTATATATCTGGGTGATAGCTGTATAAACGTTTCCAAGATTTAAACCAGTCTTGCGGTATTGCAAGTTTCCCAATGCCTAAACCTTGAAACTTCTCAGAGGCTGTCAACTCTTGGAAACAAATTTGTGACAATTGGCCCCGGTCTACCCTATATGCACACCTGAACCTGTGACAGTTAATAATCCCAGAACCACAGAATATCATGATTATACAAATATGTCAATGAAAAATTCAATCAGTGTTTATAATTTATAGCTAGTGCTGCATATAAATTAAAGTTAACAATATGTTTGATTGATGATCCATACTATAGCATGCACTTGCAAGTACCTGTTCTGACACATACAACACAATGTCCTTAAAATATCCTGCTCATGGTATGAAATCAATTTATATTATACTGAGTTGGTTTTATAATTGTGATGAGATTTTGCCATAATATGAGGTTATATCATGGGTGGGGGCAGTATATCCCTAGTATAGTCACCCGAGACTCAGTATATCCCGAGACCCGAAGGGTCGAGGGATATACTGGGTCAAGGGTGAATATACTGGGATATACTGCCCCCACCCATGATGTAACCTTTTTATCCCATTTCTTTTTTTTTTAATACTTTTTATTTTATAACAGTTTAATACATTTTAAAGTGCTCACTTAATGTGAATGCAGTTGTCACAACAAAAATCAATAATCTTAATTTGCAGTACTTAATTACCTTAAGTCATAACAATCGAAAAAGATGCTGGCTTGTTATGCTAATAAGCATGGTATACAGAGGGTCATATACAACGTCTTTTTGTTGATTCTGGTATGCAAATGAGGCAATGCTGTTTTCTGATTTTCCAGTTTCAGTATATCCCTGCCATCTAATAAATAAATTAGTATATCCCTGTTAGCTAATTTATTGCAGAGCTCTGATTGGGTGTACTGATATTTGTCCCTCTCAATGCCCACATATTTCCCTCTCTGATTTGGTATTTACCAGGGAAAAACACTGTATCAAAAAATGTGCCAAGATATGGGATAATAAACCTATATGTATATGAATGGGCCCTTATAATTTCCCTGAGCAAGCTCATTCTGAAAATATGTTTTGTATACTATTTATAATAGATAGGCCTATGTTGAAAAACCATTCCAACTTGGCCAGCTCTGAATGAATGTCTATAATGCCAGACTCCCAGCCTTATCACCATCAAAATCATTCACTCATCCTTCGCATACATGTACATATATCTCCCAAATTCCCAGAAAAGGCTTGTGCTGCTGGCTACAGTACCCAATTTAGTTCTCATCCAGGCCTGAACTTTAAGTTGGGACTTGGGAGCTCCATAACCTACAATGTATAGCTTCATACCCAAACTTGTCTTAAATAAATTTGTAAAAGTTTTATTTTGCCACTCAGCCAAAACATAGGCCTATAATGAATAGGTACATAAATGGATTTTTTTCCGAATGATTGAACATTCCCAACATACTCTTATAATAACTAAGATGTGGCTGGTTCAAAGATGTTATATTGGGTAAAACTGGTCATGTACATTTTCATTGAACCATGAATGAGACCCGAAAAGGCAGTTAAATTTATAGCATATAGTAAATGATTAATGATTGTAGCTTTTATGTACTATATAAATTTATGTATTTAATTTCTCCCACTCACTGGTATTAAGGTCAATCAATAGTTTTAAAACTTGCTAACTTGGCAATAAGATTAACTTGTAGGCCTAAATAAGTAAATTTCCAATGTTAGTAATTCTGGAGTCTAAACAAACTATAATTCTTTGTTAAATTTCCAAGGCTGTCAAGTTTTTGCCAACTGTATCACATATTTCGAGATTTTAGTTTTCATGGGAAGTAGAATAAAATATCATGTGATGTAATTAACCTACTGGTGTCTGCTGATATGTTACTGCTAAAGTTTATGACAACAAATTACATATTGTGAGTCAAGACATGAATGCTAATATTTAGAAGTATTTATAAAGTAGGCCTATGAATCTTTTGAATTAGCTGTCTGGAGCACATCATGCACATGTATATTTAGTACTTTCATGTTAGTAATACAACTGTATGTTTGTGTAATAATAGGAAATGAGAACTTACCTCTGGGTAAAATATAATTCACAGGTTGAAGTATAGTTCAGGCAGCCATCATGTGAATATACATACTGAAATCTATAGCTATGCACCATGTGTCTGTCTATTGATCTCATGTTTTTATTCTAGCCCACATCACAATGCTCTTGGCCAGCCACCAGTCTCAAATACAATGTTGGAAGCCAAGGGGCTATCACTGCTAATAGTTGTGATGAATAAAGTCATGGTAACTACCCCTCTACATGAAATAGTTTACTCATGTAATGTAGATTATTCCTATTTGCTGGTGCTTCTGTGTTTAAATCCTGTTTGTTCCCATTCATTTCCATGTAGTGATATGATGAAAAATTATATAGGCCTATATTGTAAGTTGTAACTTTGTTTACTGTTTGATTGTTTCTTTTTTGAGACCACAAGCATGAAAATACCAAACCCATGAAGTCATTGAAGATTGGACTGATCAATGCTATAAATTACAAACTGGTGCATGCTGGTGCTGTCTGTAACACAGTGGCCAGTGGGTCACTGATCTAGCCCGAGCCTTGCCTCTGATCCCAGAAATGCATGTAATGCCAAAGATAGATAGATAGATAGATAGATAGATAGATAGATAGATAGATAGATAGATAGATAGATAGATAGATATGGTAAGTGCAGCCCTCTAAGCCATGTTCTGGGCATAACTGACAGAGATACTACTTGAATTTATTATAACCTCACAAGCAGAAATGTAGATAATGCACAGAACTACACTGAAAAATCGTCAACTTTAAAAGTTTGAGAATTTTGAAGTTAAAGGAAGGTGTTTCAAAATGGAAATTTGTCAGTGGTTCAAAATAGTTATTATCTTTTCCTCCCTGTGTGTTTATAGACATATGGAGTGTCAAACATTTGTGCCAAAGAAGAGAAGATTACAATAAGCAAGTGGTCTGTTCATCTTCTGCATGGTGTCAAATTTGATTTTTGCATTTGCCAATGACTGATCATTGTGATGTAGTTAGTGCCATCTGGTGTTATTAAAAAAAGATCAACTGAACAGAGAAAGAATGTTTTAATTGCAGCAGAGACAGGAGGAATCCCAATTGAATTGTGTCATGTCTCAAATGGCTCAGCGCAAGTTTATCTTCCTGTTCCTTTTGCATGTTTGAGGAATCAATTAATTGTAATCAACACATCTTATTGCAGTTGTCAGGGTCACAGCTTGTGGCATGATTTTCTGAGCTGGCCAATTGCAATTAATCTGTCAAATGCAAAGTCACCTCAATTGCAATTGGCAAGAGTCAGTGGCCTATTCACATGCATGTCAATTGCTTGTCACTTTGATATCATCTTGAACATTGTTGATGCTGCAAAAGCTTCCTGAATGCTATATAAACTGCTGTACTAAACTGTTGTGGTATATCCTGATCAGTATCTTGTACAAATTCACTGTGATAACATATCAGCTGAGAAAATTCTGGAAAATGCATGGCCAACAGTCAGAAAAACTTGGACAACAAGAAAATGGTTCTGAAAATCTACAGATGGACCAAGATGTTGATGTGATAAATGATGACCAGGACACCATAGAATTCATCAAAGAAGTTGGAAGGATTGTGTCTGAGATCCGCTATGTTGAGAGGAAGTTCTGCCGAGCCAAAAAGCAGATCATTTTACTGAATAACAGGATCCAAGAGTTGGTGGTGCGATATCACAGGGCAGAGAAGCAAGGCCGGATGTCATTCAAGTTCACTGTGAGGAGCCAGTGTGCCACCATTGAGGGAGTGAGGAACATGTACTTTGAATATGCAAGGAGACAATGTGTTATGATGGATGCCCTCCAGGAGTCATTAAGGGTCCTTGCTGGGGAAGAATTTGATGACCTTTTGTGAAGTGCCTTGGACAAACATTATGATGCAGCTTAACTGGTGTCTATTTTCCGTACCAAAATGACTATTTATTTATAACTAATGTATTTACATGTACTTTGAATATGCCAGGAGACAATGTGTTTTGATGGACGCCCTCCAGGAGTCTCTGAGGGTCCTTGCTGGGGAAGAATTTGATGACCTTTGGTGAAGTGCCTCGGACAAACATTATGATGCAGCTTAACTGGTGTCTATAATTATGTACCAAAACGACTATTTATTTATAAGTTATGACTATTTATTTATAAGTTATGGCTATTTATTAATAATTAATGTATTTAAATTGTACTTTGAATATGCCAGGAGGCAATGTGTTTTGATGGATGCCCTCCAGGAGTCATTAAGGGTCCTTGCTGGGGAAGAATATGACGACCTTTTGTGAAGTGCCTTGGACAAACATTATGGTGCGGCTTGGTGTCTAATATTATGTACTTAAAGGACTATTGATATACAAGAATATTCATGTAGGTGCTTTGAATATGTCTTGCTGTGGAGGATATGATGACCTTTTGTGAAGAATCATATAAATTGCATTGAGATGCAGCATATTATTATATATAAATACTCGATGGACTCTTTAATTTATTAATATTCTATGATGACTTTGCGCACATACACATTCATTTTTACACTTGTTGTTTTGTTGATTATGAAGCAAATATTTATGATATTGAATAAACTACTTTTGAAAAAAAATATATATATGGAGTTTGTTTAATTAGGTTTCTTGAGGATAAAAATATATTAAAGAATTATGCCTTTCTAACCACTGTAGTTAAATGCTGCACTTTCGTGAGGAAAACGTCATTTCACCACAAATGTAATAGAGGCTTTCTGGGCTGTTCATACAAATTCCAGGCAAATTTTTTTATCACTAAATAGAAAAAGTGCTGCAGTTGAGTAGAGATATCTGACAAATGTGATCTTAGAAGCAATTACATGTAGCTTGTGATGCAAAAGTAATTTGATGCTCCCGTTCATGGAATTAGTCTACATACATCCATTTTGTGCACCTCCAAGAGTGAAATTCCCAAAAAAAAAAAAAATTCTGTGTCAAAACTCAAAAACATATTAAAGATGCATGTATTGGAATGTGCAGACAGGCTTTATGATAGTAATGGTTGCTTGTGGATGCACTGTGCTTTCTGATATACTGACGTTTTTGCATAATTTTGCATAAATTTCATAATTTGGCACTATACTGTATCTTGGAAACTAGAGCCAATCTGCACTTTTGACTTACCATTTCCTTATTAGTGACCTAATACTAGAAAAGTTTCACTACTTTTGTTCCGGAAGCATTTTGCTTGTAGACCAGTGTTATATAGTTTTGATGTGGATGGAATAAATTTTGTATTGCTGAATCATGTGTGGCAAAGACATGCAGTGAGACTGTCGGAGCAATTTAATCTGATCAGAGGACATACATTGTACATGGAGGTTAGCTAATTTTAGATGTTTATTGGCCAATGCTCTTACCTCTTCCCTTGATGGAGCAGCTGTAAAGAGTTGAGAATGGGCAATTTGATTGCATATTGGCAAATGTTGTGAGTGTCAAGTCTGCAGATTGGCGGTCCAAACAGTTTCAAAATTAACTTTCAACTTGATCGTGTGACATCACTGGCATAAAAAATTTTGTTTGTGTCAGTTATGGCTAATCAGTTGATTCAGTGCTTATCATATCAAGCAGCATAGGTGACAAAAAACAAATGAATTAAATAACTTAAAGTATTCATCAAATAAGAAGATTAGGAGACCAACAGAAAACTGTCAATGACATGTCAAAGCCTGTTTGCTAATTGAAAATAAGAAAATTAATTTTTCCAGTGGACGGCTAATCTGCAAAGAGCTCTAATGATGTTAAAGCTTATTAACAAGATCGATAATTGTCTGGTTTGGGTCTGCTTCAAAAAAGGATGTGAATTCTGTGATACGCACAGCCGAGAAGATCATTGGAGCTGGGCTGCCATCATTACACAGTATATACAATGAGAGAATGGAAAAAAGGACTTGTGCCATAATGAAGGAAGAGTGTCATCCAGCTGGTCATCTCTTTATGTTTTTACCTTCAGGCAAACGACTCCAAACTTTTTATGGCAACAAGCGTTTTATCAATAGTTTTTATCCCTCAGCTGTTCGTGTTTTTAACAATAAGTGATCTTGGTATTTGCATTTATGTATTTATTACTCGCTTTTATTCTTACTATACATCATTATTTACATTATCATTTTTATAAACAGTGTATTTGTTTTAACAATGAGCTCTGCAGCAAAACAAATTGTACTGTATATTACATGAATAAATTCTATTCTGTTCCATTCCTGGGCAGGTCTGCATGGGTGAAATTACATATTATCACCAAGGACTTTTGCCTTTGGGCTCCTTTATAATTAGGTTACCAAAGTGGTTTTAAAATATTTTCAATGACAAAAAAAAACATGTGTGAGAGATTAGATAAACGCTTTTAATAGGTATGCATTGGAGTTATGCCTTGGCTTATAATAGAGCATTCAGAGCGCTTCCGAGGTCATCAGAATGTTGTTATGATGTCCTAGATGTCCTGGTCAGCTTCCTGGTCAGGGTCCTGGTTGTCACTATCTTCCTGCTCACCGCCTTCAGAACTTTCTTCCTGCTCACCGTCATCACTGTCATCGACGTCATCACCGTAATCACCGTCATCACCGTCTTCACCGTCACCATCGTCATCACCGTCTTCACCGTCACCAACGTCATCACCGTCATCACCGTTATCACCATCATCACCGTCCTCACCGTCATCACCCACATCACCGTTATCACCGTCATTATCGTCATCAAAACTTCCTCCGACTGTAGCAGTACTTATCTCGGTTGTTTCATCATCTGCCGAGATTAAAAAGGAAATTTAAATTTAGAAAAGTTTTTTATCTTGATCAGTGGAACCCCATGGGGGGGGGGGGCTTCTCCCCTAATTTTTACGTACCTAATAGGATTTTGAAGATCAGAACCTTTAGGGGGTGTTTTCCTTGGTGAGAATAGGTAATGGCTGCCGTAATTATTTTTTTCAACATGCTAAGTCCACGAATATTGATTCCTAAATCAAGCCACACCTTGTAGAGTAAAAGCCCCACCAGAAATTATGTATTTCAAGTCTGGCCCAAAGGAATTTATAAAATAACGTGCACAAGGCACTTTGAAGCGGACCTCGTGGCATGCAGTGAGAATTTGCCATTAAATCAAAAATATGTGATAATAGTGAGAAACTTAGTTATATGTTCCCCCATGGCTATAGCATTCGGGTTGAATGGATTTCCCTTGCTGGAGAGTTTACTATGGGATTAATATGTACCAAAAGTTGATCACTTCACGTGGAGGCCTATCACATGACACATGGCAAATGGCATTAGGATTGAACAGGTTTGGCAGCAGAGAGAGAAACTTTACCCACAAGGTTTGGCAGAATTTCAATGTCATAAGCGGCTCCTCTTATACTAAGAGGTCCCCTAAAAACTGAGCAAGAAATTATTCATTTTAAAAAGAAACCTCCGAGCCCCCACCCCTGGATATTAAATGGTTGTCCCTAAAAAAGCAGTACCATCCAAAGGCACCCTTTCCTATGCCTCGATATCACAAAAACGTATTGATGGGTCTTTTTTTAGCCGTACATATCGATTTCCTGGGAATTTTCAAAAATGGGTACTGGGTAGGCCTATTTGAAATTCACTAACCCGACTGTCCATTATAGCTGTACGGGTATAGAACAAGAATTTTTTTTTAAAGATAAGCTGGCTGTAGTAATTACGGATTTCAAAATCTACATAACAAGTTTGATTTTTTTTCATACAAATATATTCAAAATGGTATTAGGTAATTACCTACTGTCTACAAGTTGACCGCTATTTTCTGCCACCTAGGGTGCAAAATTCGCGAGCTCCTGTGAGCGGTCAACAGAATTTCGATCTCTGGAAGAAACCAGGACAGTGTGGAAGAAACCAGGACAGTGTGGAAGAAACCAGGACAGTTCCATCATTTTGTGATGGTCTAGTTTATTTCTAAAAACTCTGCAAGCGTCTAATCTGACTTTGGTTGGCTTCAATTTTAATCAGACAGCTTGTAAATATCAAAATAAGTTGGAACTATTTTTTATCATGGAGGATGCATACATTGTAACTCACATATATTGCCAGTATAGATGGGGCCACTTGTGGCATGGACAAGACATTTTGCTGAGTGTAACACAGCTTTTATGAAATTGTGAATTATATTGTTGTCCTAGTTAATAAATCTCCATAAAGTAACAGATTAAATACAACTGAGCATTTTTGATATCACAAAGCAAAAACATTGGCTTTGTATGGACACATGAATGTGAGAATGCATTCTTTTTGGACCCTTTTCTGACCACAATTTAACATGCACTAAATGGCATAAGTAGATTGAATACCATCAAACTTATGATGAGTAAAATCATCCCTTTCACAGGCAAAGTGTATGCTAAAGTTTCAAAACTTTCTTTTTGTCTCATGATTTCCAAACATTTTCATTCAAAGCAGTGTACTGGATCTTTGCCAGCAACCATGCATTGTGGAAGTAGCTTGGCGTAGTAATATGGACAGCTGTTGTGCGACCTGATCTGGTGATCTAGCCAAACAGATCAAATTATTGTTGACCCAATTTGATTTTCCAGGGACTGTCAGCATTCTGCTGCCACTTGACAGTCCCGAACAGAGACAGCTGGTTACGGGTACTAAAAATCCACATGAAACGTATTACATGGGGAGGGCATCAATTTGTTATGGAATTAACTTCTAACAAAACTCACTCACTCGCCCCCTCAGACATAAATTCTGAATAGTCCCTTAGATAATAGCGGGTGTTAGTGGAACTCTCCTTTTTCCAGCTCTCCTGTGTTGACGAGCAGAATAAAAGTATTTCCGGAAACATCAGCCTGGGAATTTACAATGGAGCCGGGGTTTCTAAGGTCCGTAACAAAGTCTAATCAGCCTGACAGTACTGGAATATGGTGGCAATCCATGCTAAACATTCCATTTATGACTCGGCAATGCAAATCCGTAATGTTTTCAATGGATTAAAAGTGCCCTGGGGCCTGGAATGCCAGCTTCACTGACTCAGCAATGGTACAAAATGGGAGCTTGTTCCCGGAAATAGTTTTATTCTGCTCGTCAACACAGGAGAGCTGGAAAAAGGAGAGTTCCACTATCACGGCCTATAGAGAAGATGTACGGAACAAGACTTGGATGCAATGGACTTTGCATGGGCTGAGCAGTGTAGAATTGACTCTCTTACACTTGTCCAACCTAGGCGTCCTGAGAAGTGCAACACCTGCATTTGCTTGCAAGAAAAGCTGCAGGATGAGTGGTGTTCATTTTAAATTCATTCATTACAGGAACAAAGTTTGCCTATTGGTCATCCTGTACCAAGAATAGTATTGCAAATTACCTCGGTCACGGTCAGCGTCCACGTCGCTCACCGGCCCTGCTTGGCAAGATGCTGCAAGTCCCACAATGAGAAGAACGATCACCAACTTTTTTGTCAGCACCATTTTGGTTTTTCTGCAATGAAGAGAATTCGTGATTATTTTGTGATGAATCCAAAATGAATATCAATCCACACTGCTTCTGAGCAACACCCAGAGAATCTTTGCAGAAGTGTTTTAGTAATTGTATGCCGATACATCTTTGAATGTCATCTTGACACTTGCATTTTAAGTCTGTAGGCCTGTTTATACTTGGGTCTTTACAACATCTACATCTATAGGATACATAGAATGACTGATAAATTATAAAGTTGCCTATAAATACAAACTGCCATCTTCTATGCAATGTCCAGAGAATCTTTGCTGAAGTGTTAAGCTGATTGCTGAGACTTCTTTGAATGTCATCTTGACACATGAATTTTAATTGTAGGCCTGTTTATACTAGAGTCTTCACAACATCTACCTCTATAGGATTACATAGAATGACTGATAAATGACAAAGTTGAAGACTCAAAATAATATTTCAATAAATTTACAAGTATTTCATTATAGTTTAATACCAGAATGAGAAATCGAGAGTCAATGAAAAGATAGATAACATCAAAAAAATTCTATTATTCACCCCACCTGAAGAGCTGTACTGATGCTTGTGTCGATGAAATTGGTCACCTTCCTTGATGTTAGGCTGCTGAGCTGATTCTGAAATCACTGTATGATTGCTCTTCGAACTTAACTCCAGATTAAAATTAAAAAATAAATGGAAAAGAACATTCTTAACACAAGTTACACAACACACACTGACAGCTGTCAGACTCTTAATCAACACATCCTCTATAAATGGAAACATTATTTATTTTGACATAGACATAGACACAGACATATTTATTTTCCAACATACTTTGTACATACAATCATACATATAAGGACATTTTGATGATGTGTCCATACATGTGCATGAGTGATGGCAGTTGCATGTGGGAATTTTTTTTTTTTTTAATAAAATGGTAAAAGTGAGTGACTGTTATTGGCTGAGAGAGTCTGTGTACGTGGCTCAACATGAGACATGTACGGGGATACACGTCTTCTTCACTGCCATTTAGGGGCCAACCATTAGATCTTCAGAGAATGGAGTAGGGATGTGTTGTTGTGTTTTTAAATAATTTATGCTAATTCTTTTGTGAAATACGTATATATCTATAACTATAGATTACAGTCCTCATTATATTTACATGGAATCTCAAGTTAATTTCTTTGCTGTTGAAGTGTGATGTCAGAGATGACTATTCTAGCATTGCAATTTATGTAAATTAACTACAAGCTGTGATGTAATTTTAAACTGGGTCAGGTTCCCAGGCTTCTAGCCAATGTGAATCCACCAAAACTGAGGGTCACAGTTTCAACACAGTGCCAGAAGAACCATACATCACATAATCCATGTGTTTACAAAAATTGTCAAAGCCTTTGGTTTTTAGCAAGTTCCATTGAAGTTTAAAGTTGTAAAGTTGTAAGTTTGCAGATTAATCAAACAACTCTGTGGGGATTATAACAGTTGTCTACTGTGAATGCTCCTGAAGCTGCCATTTAGTCAGATTAGACTGGTGATTGCAAGTGATAGATCATTGGGATCACATCAACAGTCTTCCTTCAATATATCAATGTTGTAACTGTGATGCGTAGTTTTACTGTCAGCCCATTGGCTATCAAACTGTGATGATGTGGTTGCAGGGGCTATCCCTGCTAAAAGGCTGACTCTGACACTGAGTTAAAACTGTGGATTCACATTGGCCAGAAGCCAGGGAACCTGACCCAGTTTAAAATCGCTTCACAGCTTGTAGTTAATTTACATATATTGCAATGCCAGATAATAGAGTCATCTCTGACATCGCAGCATAGAAGAGATTTGAGATTCCATGAAAATTCGACGAGGACTGTAATTCTTTCAGGCAGTCTTGAAATAAATGGTCTGTGATAGGAGTATTTTTAAAGACATCGTGATACTATCAATGTTACAGCAAAAAGAATAATTTCCCGTCCTGGAAAACTCCAAGGTGCCCCCTCCCCCTCAAAAAATTCAAATGTTGACATTATGATATAAGCATCAATAAATATATATATATATATATATTTACCATTATCAGTGAGTGCAATTGGAGTCTTTGTGGTATGAACGATCAAATGTCCTCCTGAAAATGTGACATCTCAGCCAATCATTTTTAGCTTCAATCGATGCTTTTGACTTTAGCGGTAATGGCACTAGTTTTTATGCCAACCCAGAAACAGTTCAACTGATTTCCTTCGGTAACACTCTGACTTTGAAGTGTTATTTAACCACGAAATGTGATTGAATATAATGATAAGCATGCTCCTGCCTGAAGATGTGATACCAAGGTCATTGTCAGAGGAAATGTCCTGCGAGGGTCTGCTATTTTATATAATATTATTAGGGATTTCAGTTGTGCCAAGTTATTATAGGTAATTTGGCATAGCTTTAGCTTTAGCTTTAGAGTTTCTGGAAGCAGGCTCTTTTGCCTCTATTTCCAGATCTTGCAGTGTTTGTAGGCAATATATAAAATCCAAAACGCTTGTTTTTCATGCTTTCATTGAGATTTAAAAATTTGCAGGAAAATATCGGCCACTGAGAGAATCCGAATGGAAAGGCAGGAAAAAAAATTAATCTTAAATGATTATGGCCAGGATGTACGGCAAATATAATTTTTGTATCATATTCAGAAGCTTGTATGCCTTCCCTGCATGGGAAGAAATCTGTGTTATTCTATTACATGGATTTGCAGGTGTCAATTTACATACAAAGCCTCTCCTGGACTACGAATAAGTTTTATGTATTATTTTCGAATGTTTTCCCGGATTATGGATGCCATAATCACAGGGGGTATAAAATTAATTCACTGATAAAAAATAAATATTCTTGCCTCTTTGTCAATGACTTGTCTGCTTCCTGATATAAATATTTTCAAATGAGCAAAATTCAATAATTGTCAAACCAAATGATGAATTGTGTCATGCCAACAGATGTTAGACTTTCCTCAATACATTTGAACAGTTGGTTGACATTGTGTAACACCAATCATCTGAAATGGTGAATTGCAATTGAGGTATTCTTAGTTTTCATGTGTGAACATCATTCACTGGAGTGAATTGTGTCCTTTGGTTGTACAATTCACACAATTCACCTTAATTGCAATTAGCAAGTGTCAGTGGCATATTCACTTGTCAATTGCTTGTCACTTTGATATCATCTTGAGCAATGCTGATACTGCAAAAGCTTCCAGAATGCTATATAAAGCATTGATCCATTAAGTCTTGGTCATTGTCTAGTGCATATTCACTTTGATAACATATCAGCTGAAAAATGCATAACCAACAGTCAGAAAAACTTGGACAACAAGAAAATGGTTCAGAAAATCTACAGATGGACCAAGATGTTGATATGATAAATGATGACCAGGACACCATAGAATTCATCAAAGAAGTTGGAAGGATTGTGTCTGAGATCCGCTATGTTGAGAGGAAGTTCTGCCGAGCCAAAAAGCAGATCATTCTGCTGAACAACAGGATCCAAGAGTTGGTGGTGCGATATCACAGGGCAGAGAAGCAAGGCCGGATGTCATTCAAGTTCACTGTGAGGAGCCAGTGTGCCACCATTGAGGGAGTGAGGAACATGTACTTTGAATATGCAAGAAGACAATGTGTTATGATGGACGCCCTCCAGGAGTCATTAAGGGTCCTTGCTGGGGAAGAATATGACGACCTTTTGTGAAATGCCTTGGACAACATTATGATGCAGCTTAACTGGTGTCTATTATTACGTACCAAAATGACTATTTATTTATAAGTAATGTATTTACATGTACTTTGAATATGCCAGGAAACAATGTGTTTTAATGGACGCCCTCCACGAGTCTCTGAGGTTCCTTGCTGGGGAAGAATATGACAACCTTTTGTGAAGTGCCTTGGACAAACATGGTGATGCAGCTTAACTGATGCCTATTATCACGTACCAAAATGACAATTTATTTATTCATAAGTCATGTGTGTACATCTACTTTGAATATGCCAGAAGACAATGTGTAATGATGGACGCCCTCCAGGAGTCTCAAAGGGTCCTAGCTTGGGATGAATACGATGACCTTTAGTGATTTGCCTTGGACAGTTTTGAACAAATGGGACTTAAAGATATGATCTATGAATTAGATCTCATATTATGATGCAGCTTGGTGCTTATTAAATGTTATGCGCCTAAACTTCTGAAGGACTACTAATTTGAGTATTGTAAGACAACTTTGCACATGTACACACTCACATTTACACATGTTATTTTGTTGATGTTTTTAGTAAATATTTATTTCATTGAATAAATTACTTTCTCAAATATATATTTGGTGTTTGTGAAGTTTCTTATGGACAGAAGGAACATGCGTTTTTTGATTGATTGGATTACCTTGTTACTATTGGAGGGCCAGGCAAGTCAAGAGTGCAATTTCACTGTTCAAAATCACAGGGACTGGTAGGACCTCTTTTGGCTACTGTAATTTGGCTGTAAGACACTATAAAGAACATTTCCATAACAAAATCAAGACTTAAGTGAGAAAGTTGCTTTAATTATAAATATCACATTGCAAAATGTAGAAATATGAAGTATGCTTTGGACTTGCTATGCTTTGGCACAAGAAATGCTGTAGTACAAAAAAGAAGCTTAAATCATTTAGATGCAGCTGAAGAGATCCATCAGGGTTGATCTGAGAACGTCAAATGTAGTGATGTCATAGACGTCCTTGTTAGGGTCACTCGCAATAGCCTCTAATTCACTGCGGTCGTAATTTAGCCCGACACCAACGGCAATAATCTTTATTCCTGCTGCTTTTGCTGCATTGGCTGCATCGATCGTCTGATTTCTGTCGTCTGTCAAAGTTCAGAAAGGAAAGTTGCAATTAGAAATATTAGTTATCTTGGGGAAAACTCCACAAATTCTGTCATATTACAGGGCATTTTATTACCATGCGTCATTACAGTCTGTCACTTTGATATAGAAAAAATGAGGACCAGTTCACTGTGAAAAATTCACTCTGTAATTTAGAGTGAAAATCAGATTCATAATCCTTTCGTTTGGCTGTCACCAACAAGTGGGATAAGTCTCCTTAAATCAAATTAACATTGAAAGTATTGGGTATGATCATGACAAATCATCAGCATGATGACACACAAAGTGCCATTTTCACTCTTTTTCTGTATCAAAGTGACAGACTGTAAAGTTCTTGGCCCGATAAAGACATAACATTTTTGGTTGATCTGATTGGCTAAGGATAAAACAAAACATCACACAGTTAATATGCCAAATGTAGCCAGTGCCTTTTTAGATTTGCTATCTCACATGCAACTGTGAATGACTAAAATGGTGTGGAAATTTAAAAGCTGGCAAGGCGTCTGCTTACCTTGTATTAGTTTATTTAAAAAAATTGTTACAGTAGCTAATTTTGAAATGAAACTATTAGAAATAGACTTACTTGACTGTCCATCAGTGAGAACAACCATGACATTTGAATTTTGGAATCTGTCTCCGTTTGCAGGTGTGAACATCCCAATGGCAGTCCTGAAATAAAGTAAAGGTTGTATCAATGTATCATCAGTTCTATGGAATGTATGATTGCTGTTTCTGGCTTTACATCCTACCCTGGTTGCAAGTTGACCCCGGTTTCATTGCCAGTGCTTTGTTCTAACAAGGCTTATGCTGCCATGTGGTGCCACCCAACGCCTAGTGCATAATTCTATGAGCTCATGCGAGCAGTCAACAGAAACTGAGTGTGAAGAGCCTTGTCCACTTCCTCAGAGAATGTGATTGCCTCGTCTGACTGTGGTTTACCTCAAAATTGTACAGAAACTTTTTGAATGTGCAATAAAATTGGAAGTATTTCTTGGTACAGCAATACTGCAGCATACAAAACTAACTCAGTGCCAGGTTGCGGCGGGGTGCAGTGCACATTTTCAAGGGACTGAAAGGCCACAGTTTTGAAATGACAGTTTTACACCGTTATAATGTCTGCTGACATTGTTGTGAGGCGGTTCAACAAAAATAAGTCATCAGGATTCTCAACCATCATGTAAAAAGATCCCAGATGTCGGTCCAAGAAAATTCTCCACTATAGTTCAAGTATAGATTTTTAGTATTTTGTATTTATGATAGGTAAAGTATGTGGAATTTTGTGTGAACATTTCACTGATTACATCTTAGGGCAGCCACCACAAGAGCAGCACAAGACTTCAGAGGCCCAGTAGTTACAAAAATCAACACTCTTAACACCACAAGAAGCCAGTCCAGATCATAAAACCACAGTGTACAACGCTGTGATAAACATCTTTGTACAGAATTATTTAATGGACTCTTACATGATAGCCAAATCTGTCATGGTTGAGCCCGCATCATATGTTAGGAAGGTAGGGAGACCATCAAACTGATTGAGTTGCTTCACCACACTCGTTGATCCGGAGAATGTCAAAAGGCCAGATCTGACACTGGTCGGATCCCTGTTACTTCCGTCATCCAGATTTGGGAAGTTGCGCATCAGATCCAACACAGCCTCTGACATTGTGTTGTAGTTATTAATTCCAATAGAACCAGATGCATCCATTGCGAAGACAACATCCTGGCCAGCCACACATGGTTTGGGAGTGGTCGCCTCTGGAAATTGAATCATTTGTTACAATACAATATATCGCTTAATAAAAATAAGCAAAAATATACCCATTCAACCATGCTATGTGTAGCTCCCTTTATACTGTGGTTTGTCCTGAAATAATTGCATCAGAGATAGACTCCAAAATCAAGGTTGTAATAAAGCCAGAGACAATGGCTCTTTTACTTGTCATTTTAGCCTACAATTTACCACTATATTGCAATGAGGAATGGTGCTAAAATAATGGAAGCAGTTTAGAGAAGGAAACATTGCTTACCAGTTGTAGTTGTGGAAGTAGTTGGCCTAGTGGAGGTTCTTCTTCCGCATGGTTTGGAGTCTTCGTGTTTTCCTTTACAGTAGTTGCCAGCACCTGCTGGCCACTTTCCGTCACACTGTCTGTATCTCACCCTGAATCCCGAAGAACATCTACTCCAGCAGCCCCATTTTCCCCATTCGCCTTCCTGATCACCTACAAAGGTTTTCACTATTGATCAAACTTTGTAAGAAGTCTTGTTTATTAAATCACTAAAGTTTCCTGTACAACTGGTGATTTGTCATTGTTAAACCATTTGTTTCAAAAAACTTTACTTTCTGGCGGCTTATATTTTGTGTTTGTTGCCTAACAGACCAAAAGTTTATATGAAACTGATTCTGCTCTGAAATATGTTAAGACGCATCATGTTGGTTATTTCTTATGAAACGGTCTCACTGGTCCCCATGCTAGAAGTTTGATGATGACACTTCATCAGCTATGGTGACTCACAATTTCACAAAGTTCAAATTTCCTTTATCTTTTCCCATTTATAACAACTTGACCAAATGTAGAGCACCATGCATAACTGAATTTCACCTTTCCAACAGCAGCCAACACTGCATTGTCACTAATGATTGAGCAAAACACATTTTGTAAAAGGACAACGTTTAAAAAAGTAACTTTGCTCAAACAACATAACTAATTTCCTTTACAGGGATGCACTTTGATAAAGAAAAAATGAGGATCAGTTCACTGTGAAAAATGCACTTCGTGATTCATGATAGCTGAAGAAGTGTCATCTTCTATACTTACAACATGGGAAACATGGAAGCAGTTTGATTAGTCATGATCAAGAGAAGGCCATTTGACATGTCATAACTGATTTTGGATTGAAAATCAGATGCATGATCCTTTTGTTTGGCTGTCACCAACAAGAGGGATAAGTCTCCTTAAATCAAATTAACATTGAAAGTATTGGGTATGATCATGACAAATCATCTTTATTGGTGACACACAAAGTGCCATTTTCACAGTGCAACTGTACACTCTTTTTCGGTATCAAAGTGCATCGCTGTAAAGCAGTTTAAATTAGCCAGAGCTATAGATAGGCCTATACTTTATTGCTGCATAATACACTACGTTGACCTGATTAATTCAGTGCTACAGCCAACCAGATTCTTCTGTATTATTATTTTTTGTTACAGCGATGCACTTTGATAAAGAAAAAATGAGGATCAGTTCACTATTAAAAATACACATCGTGATTCATGATGGCCGATGAAGTGTCATCTCTCTACTTTCAACATGGGAAACATAGAGGCTGTTTTAGAGTGAAAATCAGATGCATAATCCTTTCACTTGGCTGTCACCAACAAGTGGGATAAGCCTCCTTCGATCAAATCAACATTGAAAGTATTGGGTTTGATCATGAAAAATCATCAGCATGATGACACACGAAGTGCCATTTTCACAGTGCCACAGTCCACTCTAATTCTTATCAAAGTGTTTGGCTGTAAGTAGAGCTGCCACTGTCGAAAAAACGTAAAATCAACTAGTATTCAACCTTTAAAAAGGTTAGGCAATGATTCGACCTCAAATATATGAGTAAAACAAATTATATGAGACTATGTCGGACTATTATGGTAGAGACCCTGTAAGCTGAAGTTTCTACTTATATTATGTCGTAAAGTAGACACACTTAGCCCATGAAAAATTTGAAGAAAATTGTCCATGTCAATCACAAGATATAGCCATTTACCCCTTTTGGGGGTTACTACCTAAAACCGAAACTGTTCATCCAGTAACATCCATTAAGTACAAGCCTAGATCCAACATAAACTTGACATTCCATTTTAAACAACCAAATTCCTCAAAATACGTATTTACCCCCCTTTGACCTTGATTACGAGGGTAAATTATCCTATATTGTAACATTTTCTCTTTCAACATGTGCCTGAGTCAATATCCCATACGTGTGCAAAATTTGAAGTAAATCGTCCATGTCAGTCACAAGTTATAGTCATTTACCCCTTTTGGGGGTAATTATTAAAAACCGAAACTTTTCATCCAGTAACATCCATACGAATAACCTAGACCAAACGTGCAACTAATATTCCATTTTAAACAACCAAGTTCTTCAAAATATGTATTTACCCCCTTAGAACTTGATTACGAGGGTAAATCACCCTATTCTGTGAATTTTTTCCTTTTAGCATGTGTCTGAGTCAATGTCACAAACGTGTGCAAAATTTGAAGTAAATCGTCCATGTCAATCACAAGTTATAGTCATTTACCCCTTTTGGGGGTAATTACCCAAAACAGAAAGTTTTCATCCAGTAAAATCCAACCGGATAGCAGTAGACCAAACATACAGCTGATATTCCATTTTGAACAACATAACTCCTCAAAATATATATTCACCCCTTTTGGCATTGATTACGAGGGTAAATACCCTATGTTGGCAATACTGTTAAAATTATTTGTTTAATATGTGCCTGAGTCAATATCCCAAACGTGTGCAAAATTTGAAGTAAATCGTCCAGGTCAATCACAAGTTATAGACATTTACCCCTTTTGGGGGTAATTACCCAAAACAGAAACTTTTCATCCAGTAAAATCCAACCGGATACCCGTAGACCAAACATACAGCTGATATTCCATTTTGAACAACATAACTCCTCAAAATATATATTCACCCCTTTTGGCATTGATTACGAGGGTAAATACCCTATGTTGGCAATACTGTTAAATTTATTCGTTTAATATGTGCCTGAGTCAAATTCCCAAACGTGTGCAAAATTTGAAGAAAATCGTCCAGGTCAATCACAAGTTATAGACATTTACCCCTTTTTGGGGGGTAATTACCAAGCTTCGGGCAACAAGGATTACATAATACAGAAACCATTAATATATTACCAGACTATCATTGAAATCCTTTCATTAAAACCAAAGTTTTACAATGTTTTCACTCTTGGGGCAAAACACCCTATTTTCAACACCCCATTACATAGTTACCCCTTCACATAATCAAAATATAAAATATCACTTACCTTGAATGGTTAGTCAGGCTACCTATCAGTGAAAGAACTGAGTTTCTAGCTTGCTTAGTTTTTCTGGAAACCTGTGCAAACCTGTTTTAGTCAAATTGGGGTAATTACCCCCTTACCCTCATTGCACAAAAACAATTATGGGTTACAAATGTTGGGATACATGTTTATATATATATTCCAAAGTTTCAAATTGATTCTTGTAATATTAAAAAAGTTATTCCACTTTTAAGTTTTCCAATTTTCGACTTTGAGATGACCTGTGACCTTGAGTTCAAGGTCAAGGTCAACCATCTTCTCCCAAAATGAAGTACTAACCATGGACTATATATGTACCAAGTTTCAAGTCTCTAGCACAAAAACCTACTGGCCAAGAAAAAAATAATAATAATAACTAGCAGTCAACCTTTGAAAAGGTAGGGAATAAATCGACTGGGAAAAAATTTGGGATTATTGGCAAAATATTGACCAAATTTGACCATCATTAAGAGGATTAATAACCCTACAATCAAACGTTTTTGCTTCAGAATATGTATTTACCCCTTGCGACCTTGATTATTCAGGTAAAGTATCACACAAAATCAAAATTGTACTTGCACTATGTCTCTAAGTCAGCATACTGATAATGTGACAAATTTGAAGAAAATCGTCTTATTCAATCAAAAGTTATAGCTATTTACCCCTTTTTGGGGGAAATTACAAAATGCCAAAAAACAACAACTTTTACATGTATGATCTTGTAACACCAACAGTGAAAAGGTAAGACCCAGTTGATGCCTAATAAATTATCAAATATGCAAGAAATGCTAAGAATACATATTTACCCCTTTCCACCTTGATTACAGGGGTAGTTTACTCCAGAACACCAAAATTCTACAAGCACTGTGTCTCAAAATCATCTGACGGAACATGTGCAAAGTGTGGAGAAAATCGTCCCATTCAATCAAAAGTTATAGCTATTTACCCCTTTTCTGGGGTAATTACCTAAAAACAACAACTACTATAATAAAACCACCTACATTGAAAAGGTGAGACCCAACTGATACCTAATATGGCATTAGATATGCAAGAAATGTTCCGAAAACACAATTACCCCTTTCGACCTTGATTATGAGGGTAAATTACCCCACAGCATCAAAATTGTACTTGCACTATGTTTCCAAGTCAGCATACTGAACATTTGAAAAATTTGAAGACAATCGTCCAAGTCAATCAAAAGTTATAGGAATTTACCCCTTTTGGGGTAATTACCCTAAAACATCATTTTTATTGCATGATAAGATTCCAATTCATGAATACTTCATACACACCAAGTTTCATCAAAATCCCTCCATTCAAACCAAAGTTAAAAAATGTTTTCACTTTTTTGACAAAACACCCATTTTTGAATCAGTCATAACTGAAAAACCCCTTCTCTGATCAAAATATAAAACCCCACTTACCATGGGTATTTAGTCAGGCTATCAATTACAGCAAAAACCGAGCCTCTAACCATTATAGTTTTCTCTGAAAACATGAGCAACTGGTTTTTGTCAAAAGGGGGTAAATACCCTTTTACCCTCATAGCACAAAAATGGCCATATATGAAAAATGTAGCAAATCATATTTGTATAAAGATTCCTTAAACTTGAATCTGTAACTTTAATATTAAGAGAGATAATCCACTTTGAAAATTTAAAAAAATTGACTTTGAGATGACCTGTGACCTTGAATTCAAGGTCAAGGTCAAAGATATTTTGGAAAAATAATCTACTGACCCATGGCTGTATATGTACCAAATTTCAAAGCTCTAGCTTAAAGTGAAATAAAATAATAATAACTAGACATTAGATATTCCCAGTGCAACTGGGAATGAGCATTCACCAATTTATGAAATGATCAATGAAATGATCAATGAAATGATCAATGAAATGATCAATGAAATGATCAATGAAATGATTAATGAAATGAGTAATGAAATGATTAATGAAATGTTCAATGAAATGTTCAATGAAATGAAATTAAAATGAAATGACTTTAAATTGACTTAATATTGACTTTATATTGACTTTACATTGACTTCATTTGACTTCATATTGACTTCATACATGTGACACATCTAACAGCAATTGTGACACTTACCTGGCACCGTGCTAGCTGTGCTTTATTTTGTCAGCCGCAACGGATACCAAAAAATTGTAAATCTATGGAAATTGAAAGTTGAATATCTCCCAAACAAAGTGAGTGATCCAAAAATGAAATACCACTTACCATGGAACCATCTCTAGGGAACATAATACACTTGTCAGCATCATCCTACCATTTGCGGTTTCTGAGCCTTAGTCCGGCAAAGGGTAAACTACTTAATCGGTTGGGGTAAATACCCCTTTATGAAATTGAATAATGTTTTTGTTGATATTGTTCAAGCTAGTGATTTGTTACATAACAGTGAAATCCAGACCTCTCTATCTTTATTAGTTTTGGAGTTAGCCCTTCAAAAATCCCAACTTTGACATGACCTCTGACCTTGAAAAATAGGTCAAGGTCAAAAAAATTTGGGGGATCATAATATCTCACCTAGCACTATCCATCCACCAAAGGACAACCCTGAACTCAACCAAAAATGACGGAAAAATAATAAAAAATAAAAAAATCTACAAAAATAATAGCATTCACCATTATGATGGTGAATGCTAATAATAATAATATCAAAGAAAACAATATAAATCTCCTTTTAAGTCGATTTATAATAACTAGAAATCGGGTAACCGCGATGCGGTGACAAAACTTCACCAATCATATAATTATTGGCAGTGAAATTAATGTGAGAAAACACAGAAATGATATTGTAAATGACATTGGACATGACCTTGAACATGAACATGAACTCGGACATGAACTCGGACATGAACTTGCACATGTACTTGCACATAAACTTGTACATAAACTTGTACATGCAGTTGCATGCGTCTTGCACATGTAATATTACATGCAATATCACACACAATATCACATGTAATATTATGCAATATCAAATGTAAAGTTACATTTAATGTATTAAACATACAATATCACTTGCAATATCATGCAAAATCATATCACATGTGATATTAATTTATCACCTGTAATTTTGCATGTTACTTAGAATGTACATAGTGTGCACAGATATATGGAAGTACTTACAAACTATCCGTCCCTGGACTAGTTGAGATGTGATATATAGTCAGCAGACAGATAAACCCTTACTGTAACATGTCAATCGGTTTGTGGCCATACACTGACTGATTCGCTGACTGATACACTGACTGATACACTGACTGATGCTTATGATACACTGTCTGATACACTGTCTGATACACTGACTGATACACTGACTGATACAATGACTGATACAAAAATATTTGACCGAAAACATGTAATTTTGAGGGTTGGGCGTTCTTTTAAACCAACAGAGTGACAAGAAAACATTCAGAGATTGAAAACTGAAGGAAAATTTGAGCTTGCCGAATATTATATATACAGAAAATAACATGGACCAGTACATGGACCAGTACATGGACCAGTACATTGAACAGTACATTGAACAGTACATTGAACAGTCCAATGAACAGTCCAATGACCAGCGCATTGACCATGCGTCAACCTGTACATCAACCAGTGCATCAAGCGGAACATCAATCAGTTCATCAACAGTACATCAACCTTGGAATTTTAGGAATGCATTGGCTAAGATACTTCTAGTCCTGAAAACATCGAAATGACTGCAATTTCTGAAAACATATATATTTTTCAGGGTCCGGCGATCTTTTTAACCGTCAGTGGTACAAGAAAGTGTTAAATATAGAAACTAGAGGAGAATTTGTGCTTTCCAAATCTATTTTCAGATTCTCCGTAACTTTATTAGGACCAGAGATACGGCCGATTGAAATTACGGTAAAATTCAGAAATGTGGACTTCAGAAATTTCTGAAAAAATGTAGTTTTTCACTTAAAATTACTCTAGAACAAAAACGGTTCAATGGAAACATATATAACTTGGCAGGATTATGTGAACAAAAGATGAAAGTATGCTCAAATAGCTTCATTAAAATAAAATGATTATTTCCTTGTCAAAATGATGATAAATTGTGAAAATTTGACAAAAAACATGAAATTTTCAGGGTCCGGCGATCTTTTAAACCATCAGAGATACGACAAAATGTTCAATATATGAAACCTAGGGGAGGATTTGGCATTTCCAAATCTGTATTCAGATTCTCTCTAACTTAATTAGGACCGGAGCTACAGCCAATTGAAATAACGCTATCATTGTGAAATGTGAAAAAATATCGTAAATTTTTCCCTAATTTTTTGACCTTGTGACCTTTACGGTCTAACGTAGGTTAATCCGAGGACCTTGAAAATTTTTACAATGCCTCTAGACTATTGTAGCAAGTATGTGTGACATTTTTGTAACAATATTTTGATTCCTTGCCTGTGTAAAAAAATCTAATGTCAAAGAAGTAAAATTTTTCATCATGATTGACCTTGATTTTGACCTTGAAAATAAGTTTCTAGGTCAAAACAAATATCATTTTCAGAATCAGCATGTGAAAATGGGGGGATCAATTAATTATTGTAACTCTCTCTGATCGATATTTCCATGTCCAAAACGCAATAATTTGTCATTTTTTAACATTCTCCGGTTTGCGATATTTGGAATTTTGTAGAAAATTAAGGTAAAATGTTAGAGGAATTAGGGTTGCATATTCTTAATGCACATATTTTTGTCTGTCTAGAGATAATATATCAAGGTGATATCATGAAAAAAACATAATTTTCAGAATTTTTGAAAATAAGCACTTTTTGCACTTTGAAGAGCCAAATGACCTTGAAAAATGAGGTCAAGGTCAAATTTGAAGGTGGTTATGGGGGTTTTAGGGGTATCTTTGGGGGGGTTCACTATACATTGTTATGGCCTAAAATCGATATTTCAGGGTGAAATTACCAAGGTCATTGGTTTTGATGACGCGGTTGTTATTAAAAAGTACATAACTCAAAAACAAAGCATGACATCATCACAAAAATAACTTCTTACCATGCGCCAGACATTTGGGCATCACATTGCATCAATTTTGATACCTTGTGTTTTACCTATTTTGCTATCATGCGTGACAATCTCCAGCACTAAATATGGACCTGTGCGACCTTGACCTTGACCTACTTTCATGAAATTGGGTCAGATTATGTAATGTACTTGTAGCATTTAGACACTAAGTGGAAAATGAAATACGCACGTAATTGCCTGTGATGTGCTCTTGAGAAACATATGAAAAAACGAACTTTGAAATAGCCTGTGACCTTGAAAAATAATTCAAGGTCACTGATACTAGGTCAGTGTAATGAGGTCATGTAATACTATATACCTGATTTTTTTGAAAATTTTTTGAAGAAATTTTTGTCCGGAAAAAAGAAAAATAAATAATAAAAATACTTACGAAAACAAGAAACTTCACCTATGTGTAGGTGAAGTTTAACTAGGGTCCCAGGGGACTTCAACCTTAAAAGGTCAAAGGGATGATTCGACATTAAAACATTCGATAATATGCGTAGAACAAGGTGGAAAACCTAATACTCCATTATCAACACAATGTTATATTAACGCCTTCCGACTAAGATTTATGGTGTAAATTGTCCTCTAACATCAAAAATTTACTTACATCATGTCCGCAGGACCACATAATAAACTTATGTAAAATTAGAAGACAATCGTCCAAGTCAATCAGCAGTTATAGACATTTACCCCTTTTTGGGGTGATTACCTAAATACGCATATTTTCATCCCTAACATCCCAAGTGTAGAGGCAAGAAGTAAGCGATGCCAAATGCACCTTTTAAAAACAAGTATTGCTCAAAAACCATAATTACCCCCTTCTTGCCTGATTATAAGGGTAAATTGCCCCATTAAATCAAATATACTCTTTCATTATGTCTCCAAACCATGATATTAAGCATTTGCAAGAAATGAAGAAAATTGTTCAAAACAATAAAAAGTTATAGCTATTTACCCCTTTTTGGGGTAATTACTTAAAACTGACAAATTTTATCCTAAAACATCAGTAATGAAAAGGCAAATACCAATCAATGTGAAATACACCATTAAAAACATAAGAACTGTTCAAAATACACATTCACCCCTTTCGACCCTGATTACGAGGGTAAATTACCCCATGAAATCAAATTTACACTTTCATCATGTCCCCATGTCCAAATGGTAAACCTGTGCAAAATTTGAAGAAAATCGTCAATGTCAATCACAAGTTACAGCTATTTACCCCTTTTTGGGGGTAATTACTTAAAACTGACAAATTTTATCCAGTAACATCAGTGATGAAAAGGCTAGACCCAATCGATGCCTAATACACCATTAAAAATTTAAGAACTGTTTAAAATACATATTTACCCCTTTCGACCTTGGTTATGAGGGTAAATTACCCCATGACTTCAAATTTACACTTTCATTAGGTCCTCAAGTCAAAAGAGTAAACTCTTGCAAAATTTGAAGTAAATCGTCAATGTCAATCACAAATTATAATCATGTACCCCTTTTTGGGGTAACTACCCCAAAACGTCATTTTTATCTTATGATATGACTCTAATTCATAAACACCATATACACTCCAAGTTCCATCAAATCCCCTCCATTCAAACCAAAGTTAAAAAATGTTTTCACTTTTTGGTCAAAACACCCATTTTTGAAAGTCCTGTTACTCAACAACCCCTTATTCAATCAAAATATAAAAGGTTTCTTACCATGGATATTTAGTCAGGCTACCAATCACAGCAAAAACTGGGTCTCTAAGTGAAGTAGTTTTCTCTAAAAACAGGAGCAATTGGTTTTTATCAAAATGGGGTAAATACCCCTTTTTCGTCACATTAGAAAAAAAAATTCTTCCCACATTTGTGGAGAACCACTTTTGTACACATATATTTCAATCTCATGTCTGTAACTATAAAATTTAATGAATTAATCAACTTTGAAAATTTGAAAATTTTGACTTTGAGATGACCTGTGACCTTGAGTTCAAGGTCAAGGTCAAATCTTTTCTACCAGAATGAAGTACTAACCATGGACTATATATGTACAAAGTTTCAAGGCTCTAGCTTCAAAGTTAACTGGACAAGAAAAATAATAATAATAACTAGACATTAGATATTCCCAGTGCAACTGGGAATGAGCATTCACCATTTTATCACTCAAATGAAAATTTAATGATCAATGAAATGATCAATGAAATGATATCATAATGAAATGATCAATGAAATGATATCATAATGAAATGATCAATGAAATGAAATTATAATGAAATGATCAATGAAATGAAATTATAATGAAATGACTTTAAATTGACTTCATATTGACTTCATATTGACTTCATATTGACTTCATATTGACTTCATATTGACATCATATTGACATCATATTGACATCATATTGACATCATACTGACATCATACTGACATCATATTGACATCATATTGACATCATATTGACATCATATTGACATCATATTGACATCATATTGACATCATATTGACATCAATGAAATGATCAATGAAATGATCAATGAAATGATCAATGAAATGATCAATGAAATGATATTATAATGAAATGACTTTAAATTGACTTTACATTGACATTACATTGACTTTACATTGACTTCATATTGACTTCATATTGACTTCATATTGACTTCATATTGACTTCATATTGACTTCATATTGACTTCATATTGACTTCATATTTGTGACACATCTAGTAGCAATTGTGACACTTACCTGGCACAGTGCTAGCTGTGCTTTATTTTGCCAGCCGCAACGGATACCAAAAAATTGAAAATCTATGGAAATTGAAAGTTGAATATGTCCAAAACAAAGTGTGTGATCCAAAAATGAAATACCACTTACCATGGAACCATCTCTAGGGAACATAATACACTTGTCAGCATCATCCTACCATTTGCGGTTTCTGAGCCTTAGTCCGGCAAAGGGTAAACTACTTAATCGGTTGGGGTAAATACCCCTTTATGAAATTGAATAATGTTTTTGTTGATATTGTTCAAGCTAGTGATTTGTTACATAACAGTGAAATCCAGACCTCTCTATCTTTATTAGTTTTGGAGTTAGCCCTTCAAAAATCCCAACTTTGACATGGCCTCTGACCTTGAAAAATAGGTCAAGGTCAAAAAAATTTGGGGGATCATAATATCTCACCTAGCACTATCCATCCACCAAAGGACAACCCTGAACTCAACCGAAAATGACGGAAAAATAATAAAAAATAATAAAAAAATCTACAAAAATAATAGCATTCACCATTATGATGGTGAATGCTAACTAGACATTAGATATTCCCAGTGCGACTGGGAATGAGCATTCACCAATTTATGAAATGATCAATGAAATAATCTATGAAATGATCTATGAAATGATCCATGAAATGATCAATGAAATGATCAATGAAATGATCAATGAAATGATCAGTGAAATGATCAATGAAATGGAATTAAAATGAAATGGAATTAAAATGAAATGAAATTGAAATGAAATGATCAATGAAATGATCAATGAAATGATCAATGATATGATCAATGATATGATCAATGATATGATCAATGATATGATCAGTGAAATGAAATTAAAATGAAATGTTCAATCCAATGAAGTATGAAATATCTATAGCAAATTTAACAAATTTATAAAAATGACAATTTTGAAATCAAGGTCAAGGTCATTAATTTCCTGTAACATGCCTTTCTATGCATCAGGATATTACCATGTTAAGTTTCACAAATTCCCTCCATTCAAACTGAAAAATTTCAACATTTTAAATTTTTGGTGAAATAATTAAAATTTGAAAGTTTGATATCTCAAAAACCCCATGAGTGATCAATATGAAAGTTGCTGCTGCACTAGAACTATCTTTTGGCTACACAATCAAGCTGTTAGAATCATCCTGCCATTTCTGGTTTCTGAGAAGAAGAACGGCAAAGGGTAAACTACTAAATGGGTTGGGGTAATTACCCCTTTTCGAAAATGACAAACTTGATGATTGATATTGCTTATGCTTATGATAAGTAATGATACATTGCAATCCAGACATTTCTATCTTTATTAGTTTAGAAGTTAGCTGGAACCTCATCTGTAGCAAATTGACCAAATTTAAAAAATGACAATTCTGAAATCAAGGTCAAGGTCATTCATTTTTTGCAACATACTTTTTTATGCATTAGGCTATTTCCATATAAAGTTTCACAAATTTCCCTTCATTCAAACTCAAAATTTTCAACATTTTAAATTTTGGGTGAAATCATCAAAATTTGAAATTTCAATATCTCAAAGACCCCTTAAGTGATCAACATGAAAATTGCTGCTGCACTAGAACTATCTTTTGGCAACACAATCCATTTGTCAGAATCATCCTACCATTTCCGGTTTCTGAGAAGAAGAACAGCAAAGGGTAAACTACTAAATGGGTTGGGGTAATTACCCCTTTTCGAAAATGACAAATTTGATGGTTGATATGGTTTGTACCAGTGATGGGTTACATAACAGTGAAAACCAGACATTTCTATCTTTATTAGTTTAGAAGTTAGCACTCCAAAAATGCCAACTTTGAAGTGACCTCTGACCTTGAAAAATAGGTCAAGGTCAAAAAAATTTTGGGGATTATAATATCTCACCTAGTACTATCCATCCACAAAAGGACAACCCTGAACTCAACCGAAAATGACGGAAAAATAATAATAAAAATAATAAAAACTAGACATTAGATATTCCCAGTACAACTGGGAATGAGCATTCACCATTTTATCACTCAAATGAAATAATCAATGAAATGATCAATGAAATGATCAATGAAATGATCAATGAAATGATCAATGAAATGAAATTATAATGAAATGATCAATGAAATGATCAATGAAATGAAATTATAATGAAATGATCAATGAAATGATCAATGAAATGATCAATGAAATGAAACTATAATGAAATGAAATTATAATGAAATGATCAATATGAAATGGTCAATGAAATGATCAATGAAATGAAATTATAATGAAATGACATGAAATTGACTTTATATTGACTTCATATTGACTTTACATTGACTTTACACTGACTTTACATTGACTTTACATTGACTTCATATTGACTTCATATTGACTTCATATTGACTTCATATTGACTTCATATTGACTTCATATTGACTTCATATTGACTTCATATTGACTTCATATTGACTTCATACATGTGATACATCTAACAGCAATTGTGACACTTACCTGTCACAGTGCTAGCAGTGCTTTATTTTGCCACCCGCAACAAATACCAAAAAATTGAAAATCTATGGAAATTGAAAGTTGAATATCTCCAAAACAAAGTCCGTTATCCACAAATGAAATACTGCTGGACCATGACAAACTTGATGATTGATATTGCTTATCCTTATGATGAGTAATGATAAATTGAAATCCAGACATTTCTATCTTTATTAGTTTAGAAGTTTGCTGGAACCACATCTGCAGCAAATTGGCCAAATTTATAAAAATGACAATTCTGAAATCAAGGTCAAGGTCATTCATTTCTCATAACATCCTCTTTTAGGCATTAGGCTATTACTATATAAAGTTTCACACATTTCCCTTTATTCAAACTCAAAAATTTTCAACATTTTACATTTTTGGTGAAATTATCAAAATTTGAAAGTTCAATATCTCAAAAACCCCTTGAGTGATCAAATATGAAAGTTGCTGCAGCACTAGAACTATCTTTTAGCAACACAAATCAGTTGTCAGAATCATCCTACCATTTCTGGTTTCTGAGAAGAAGAACAGCAAAGGGTAAACTACTAAATGGGTTGGGGTAATTACCCCTTTTCGAAAATGACAAACTTGATGACTGATATTGCTTATGCTTATGATAAGTAATGATACATTGAAATCCAGACATTTCTATCTTTATTAGTTTAGACGTTAGCTGGAACCTCATCTGTAGCAAATTGACCAAATTTATAAAAATGACAATCCTGAAATCAAGGTCAAGGTCATTAATTTTTTGCAACATACTTTTTTATGCATTAGGCTATTTCCATATAAAGCTTCAAGAATTTCCCTTCATTCAAACTCAAAATTTTCGAAATTTTTAATTTTTGGTGAAATTATCAAAATTTGAAAGTTCAATATCTCAAAAACCCCTTGAGTAATCAAATATAAAAGTTGCTGCAGCACTAGACCTATCTTTTAGCAACACAATTCAGTTGTCAGAATCATCCTACCATATCCGGTTTCTGAGAAGAAGAACGGCAAAGGGTAAACTACTAAATGGGTTGGGGTAATTACCCCTTTTCGAAAATTGCAAATTTGATGGTTGATATTGTTTGTACTAGTGATGGGTAATATAACAGTGAAATCCAGACATTTCTATCTTCATTAGTTTAGAAGTTAGCACTCCAAAAATGCCAACTTTGAAGTGACCTCTGACCTTGAAAAATAGGTCAAGGTCAAAAAAATTTGGGGGATCATAATATCTCACCTAGCACTATCCATCCACAAAAGGACAACCCTGAACTCAACCAAAAGTGACGGAAAAATAAAAATATCTACAATAATAATAGCATTCACCACAGTGGTGGTGAATGCTAATAAAATAAAAGAAAATAAGATGATTCTCCATTTATGTCGAATCATAATAATAAAATCAAAGAAAACAAGATGATTCTCCCGATAGGTCGAATCATAATTAGAGCATAATAATAGCATATCATCAGGTTTCTACTGGTAATTGTTTCGTGTTCATCTGATCTTACACATATAGTCTCCTACCTTTGATGCATGGGAGACTGTTCCTGGGCAGGGTTGTGGTGCTTTTCCGTGGGTCCTCAGTGGTTGTTCTGCGATGCCAATAATCATCATCATCATCATCATAATCATCATAATCATCATAGCCACCACAAGGCACAAAACAACCTTCAAATTTTGTTCGTTTTTTGTTTCCGCAATTGTCACATGGTTGGTTCCCAGATAAGCAATATCGTTGTTTGTATCTGACGCCCGCTTCTCCGCAACGAGGGGCCAAACAGACTGACCAAGTGCTCCATCTCGTAAGTCTGCCCCCTGTGAATGGAAGAAGACAGTACAAGTATGTTTTTAAAGGAAAGGTCTGTGCAATGTATGGCAACATCCTCTTACTCATGCCTCATCATTCTGCCAGCGGCGACGGAAATGGGGTACCTAAAGGAGTTACAGGGATGTAGTCTAAGATAGGTCTTTTTCGCGTCCTTGGTACCAAGGGCCCTTGTCATCATCAACACTTCCTGTCAGAAGCAAAAGTTGTCGTAATCCCAAAAACATTTCCCACAAAAAATTACAACTCCAAATGATGTGTCCTAGTGATCAATTTGGTACTTATGCATCCCTACCCACAATCCTGTGCCTCTCGGTGCTAAAATTTAATCTTATTCAACATATTTCTTTAAGATTGCTGGCCCAACTTCATCAAAAACTGGTCTTGAATATTTGGTTAAAAATGTATACGTTCTGTGAGCACCACTGAACACCGGACTGCCCTGTCATATTGTGTATACTCAGTGCATCTTATTGCAGCTGGTAGCCTGAGCTCATTGTAAAGCAATCTGAATCTGAATCTGAATCTGATATTGTGTCAGCACAACTTCATGGTCACATGAAAACCGATGTGCCCTACAGAGATTGAGATGATTGAGAAAAATTGTTAGTAATAAAATTAAGGATAAGGAGTGAAGTTAAAAGTGATTAGTTTGGGTTAAGAACAGGAAGGATTTATAGGGTGAGGGAAGGGAGGTGAGTCTTGAGTTGGTCAAGGGTAGTGGCCTCAGCAATTTCTTGGTGGTAGAAATTTACATCCACCTATTACACTATAGGGAGCAAGCAAGATTTCTAACTTAAGTAATTATTATGGTACATTCTTCGTAGAAAATTGACCAAGGACCCGGTGCATGCATTGCATGCTATTTTTGTCACTTGCAATTGCCATGGTCACTGGATGACATTTTCGGCATCTTAGCTCTGCCTGTGCGTATATTCATCATACCCATAGACAATGGACTTCATCATTCTAGAGATGCTCCATCTATCATATCCCACCAGACTAAGGGCACCCTTGCGAGCAGATCTTGAATGAGGCCAAGCACTGTGGCAGGAGAATTATACATAGCTAAGCACAATGCTGTGTTCTCATTGAAAATAAAGTGACTGTGTACATGAGACATATACACTTATAGCATGGGGAGTTTGTGGATGCAAACAATTTTCAAAAACGTATGCTGGAAGTTTGGCAATCAAACCCGCTGCCAAAAGTTTGTCGTCGCAAAAATGGACCTTTTCTAGGAAATTTTAATTGTCGTTAAAACGGTAATTGTCCATTTTGCGTGGTCATGCACTGACAATTTTAAGCAAACATTTATTGCGATAAGATATAAAACTCAACCTAAAAAAAATAGGAACCAGAGATTTTGAGCTGAAAAAGGACACCGGCCGAGCATGGTATGTACTTGAGCATAATAAGTAAACCTTCAGAACTTTTTTGTTAGAAATGAATATTTGCTAAATGTGACACTGTCTAAATACTGATAAAAATAAAACTGCATTTTAAAAATGACGGTGTACTCAATGTTGCAGAATTATAATCAGGCCTACGTCTTTCTTTAAAAAACATTGAGATGTGATGACTTGGTGGTGAGGATAGGATAGGATATTTATTTTTCATTTCACATACGCAATTACAATAATCAGTCAATGCTATTAGAATATTCGAAATATATACATGGCATATGGAAATGGAGGAGCATACAAGAGCCTATGCAGGCTGTGGTCGCAGCACCTTACATTATTACAGAATAAATAATTTTCATCAGTATTTCAATAATAGATATAAATGAATTTAAACAAGTAGACAAGTACATGAGAAGATAGTGACAGTAACATTTGGGATTTTGTATCATATTCAGAAGCTTGTATGCCTTCTCTGCATGGGAAGAAATCTGTTATTCTGTTACATTGGAGTACAATTGGATTTGCAGGTGTCAATTTACATACAAAGCCTCTCCTGGACTATGAATAAGTTTTATATATTATTTTCAAATGTTTTCCCGGATTATGGATGCCATGATCAGGGTGTGTATACAATTAATTCACTGATAAAAAATGAAATATTCTTGCCTCTTTGTCAGTGACTTGTCTGCTTCCTGATATAAATATTTTCAAATGAGCAAAATTCAATAATTGTCAAACCAAATGATGAATTGTGTGATGCCAACAGATGTTAGACTTTCCTCAATACATTTGAACAGTTGGTTGACATTGTGTAACACCAATCATCCGAAATGGTGAATTGCAATTGAGGTATTCTTAGTTTTCATGTGTGAACATCATTCACTGGAGTGAATTGTGTCCTTTGGTTGTACAATTCACACAATTCACCTTAATTGCAATTAGCAAGTGTCAGTGGCATATTCACTTGTCAATTGCTTGTCACTTTGATATCATCTTGAGCAATGCTGATACTGCAAAAGCTTCCAGAATGCTATATAAAGCATTGATCCAATCTGTTGGGATAAGTCTTGGTCAGTGTCTTGTGCATATTCACTTTGATAACATATCAGCTGAGAAATGCATAACCATCAGTCAGAAAAACTTGGACAACAAGACAATAGTTCAGAAAACCTTCACATGGACCAAGATGTTGATATGATAAATGATGACCAGGAGACCATAGAATTCATCAAAGAAGTTGGGAGGATTGTGTCTGAGATCCGCTATGTTGAGAGGAAGTTCTGCAGAGCCAAAAAGCAGATCGTTCTGCTGAACAACAGAATCCAAGAGTTGGTTGTACGATATCGCCCTCCAGGAGTCCTTAAGGGTCCTTGCTGGGGAAGAATATGATGACCTTTTGTGAAATGCCTTGGACAACATTATGATGCAGCTTAACTGGTGTCTATTATTACGTACCAAAATGACTATTTATTTATAAGTAATGTATTTACATGTACTTTGAATATGCCAGGAGACAATGTGTTATGATGGAGTCATTAAGGGTCCTTGCTGGGGAAAAATAAATGATGACCAGGACACCATAGAATTCATCAAAGAAGTTGGAAGGATTGTGTCTGAGATCCGCTATGTTGAGAGGAAGTTCTGCAGAGCCAAAAAGCAGATCGTTCTGCTGAACAACAGAATCCAAGAGTTGGTTGTTGGTTGTGCGTTATCACAGGGCAGAGAAGCAAGGCCGGATGTCATTCAAGTTCACTGTGAGGAGCCAGTGTGCCACCAGTAAGGGAGTGAGGAAGATGTACTTTGAATATGCAAGAAGACAATGTGTTATGATGGACGCCCTCCAGGAGTCATTAAGGGTCCTTGCTGGGGAAGAATACGACGACCTTTTGTGAAATGCCTTGGACAACATTATGATGCAGCTTAACTGGTGTCTATTATTACGTACCAAAATGACTATTTATTTATAAGTAATGTATTTACATGTACTTTGAATATGCCAGGAAACAATGTGTTTTAATGGACGCCCTCCACGAGTCTCTGAGGTTCCTTGCTGGGGAAGAATATGACAACCTTTTGTGAAGTGCCTTGGACAACATTATGATGCAGCTTAACTGATGCCTATTATCACGTACCAAAATGACAATTTATTTATTCATAAGTCATGTGTGTACATCTACTTTGAATATGCCAGAAGACAATGTGTAATGATGGACGCCCTCCAGGAGTCTCAAAGGGTCCTAGCTTGGGATGAATACGATGACCTTTAGTGATTTGCCTTGGACAGTTTTGAACAAATGGGACTTAAAGATATGATCTATGAATTAGATCTCATATTATGATGCAGCTTGGTGCTTATTAAATGTTATGCGCCTAAACTTCTGAAGGACTACTAATTTGAGTATTGTAAGACAACTTTGCACATGTACACACTCACATTTACACATGTTATTTTGTTGATGTTTTTAGTAAATATTTATTTCATTGAATAAATTACTTTCTCAAATATATATTTGGTGTTTGTGAAGTTTCTTACGGACAGAAGGAACATGTGTTTTTTGTTTGATTGGATTACCTTGTTACTATTGGAGGGCCAGGCAAGTCAAGAGTGCAATTTCACTGTTCAAAATCACAGGGACTGTCAGGACCTCTTTTGGCTACTGTAATTTGGCTGTAAGACACTATAAAGAACATTTCCATAACAAAATCAAGACTTAAGTGAGAAAGTTGCTTTAATTATAAATATCACATTACAAAATGTAGAAATATGAAGTATGCTTTGGACTTGCTATGCTTTGGCACAAGAAATGCTGTAGTACAAAAAAGAAGCTCATTTAGATGCAGCTGAAGAGATCCATCAGGGTTGATCTGAGAACGTCAAATGTAGTGATGTCGTAGACGTCCTTGTTAGGGTCACTCGCAATAGCCTCTAATTCACTGCGGTCGTAATTTAGCCCGACACCAACGGCAATAATCTTTATTCCTGCTGCTTTTGCTGCATTGGCTGCATCGATCGTCTGATTTCTGTCGTCTGTCAAAGTTCAGAAAGGAAAGTTGCAATTAGAAATATTAGTTATCTTGGGGAAAACTCCACAAATTCTGTCATATTACAGGGCATTTTATTACCATGCGACTTTACAGTCTGTCACTTTGATATAGAAAAAATGAGGACCAGTTCACTGTGAAAAATTCACTCTGTAATTTAGAGTGAAAATCAGATTCATAATCCTTTCGTTTGGCTGTCACCAACAAGTGGGATAAGTCTCCTTAAATCAAATTAACATTGAAAGTATTGGGTGTGATCATGACAAATCATCAGCATGATGACACACAAAGTGCCATTTTCACTCTTTTTCTGTATCAAAGACAGACTGTAAAGTTCTTGGCCCGATAAAGACATAACATTTTGGTTAATCTGATTGGCTAAGGATCAACAAAACATCACTCAGTTAATATGCCAAATGTAGCCAGTGCCTTTTTAGATTTGCTATCTCACATGCAACTGTGAATGACTAAAATGGTGTGGAAATTTAAAAGCTGGCAAGGCGTCTGCTTACCTTGTATTAGTTTATTTAAAAAAATTGTTACAGTAACTAATTTTGAAATGAAACTATTAGAAATAGACTTACTTGACTGTCCATCAGTGAGAACAACCATGACATTTGAATTTTGGAATCTGTCTCCGTTTGCAGGTGTGAACATCCCAATGGCAGTCCTGAAATAAAGTAAAGGTTGTATCAATGTATCATCAGTTCTATGGAATGTATGATTGCTGTTTCTGGCTTTACATCCTACCCTGGTTGCAAGTTGACCCCGGTTTCATTGCCAGTGCTTTGTTCTAACAAGGCTTATGCTGCCATGTGGTGCCACCCAACGCCTAGTGCATAATTCTATGAGCTCATGCGAGCAGTCAACAGAAACTGAGTGTGAAGAGCCTTGTCCACTTCCTCAGAGAATGTGATTGCCTCGTCTGACTGTGGTTTACCTCAAAATTGTACAGAAACTTTTTGAATGTGCAATAAAATTGGAAGTATTTCTTGGTACAGCAATACTGCAGCATACAAAACTAACTCAGTGCCAGGTTGCGGCGGGGTGCAGTGCACATTTTCAAGGGACTGAAAGGCCACAGTTTTGAAATGACAGTTTTACACCGTTATAATGTCTGCTGACATTGTTGTGAGGCGGTTCAACAAAAATAAGTCATCAGGATTCTCAACCATCATGTAAAAAGATCCCACGATGTCGGTCCAAGAAAATTCTCCACTATAGTTCAAGTATAGATTTTTAGTATTTTGTATTTATGATAGGTAAAGTATGTGGAATTTTGTGTGAACATTTCACTGATTACATCTTAGGGCAGCCACCACAAGAGCAGCACAAGACTTCAGAGGCCCAGTAGTTACAAAAATCAACACTCTTAACCATCAGACCACAAGAAGCCTTTCCAGATCATAAAACCACAGTGTACAACGCTGTGATAAACATCTTTGTACAGAATTATTTAATGGACTCTTACATGATAGCCAAATCTGTCATTGTTGAGCCCGCATCGTATGTTAGGAAGGTAGGAAGATCATCAAACTGATTGAGTTGCTTCACCACACTCGTTGCTCCGGAGAACGTCAAAAGGCCAGATCTGACACTGGTCGGATCCCTGTTACTTCCGTCATCCAGATTTGGGAAGTTGCGCATCAGATCCAACACAGCCTCTGACATTGTGTTGTAGTTATTAATTCCAATAGAACCAGATGCATCCATTGCGAAGACAACATCCTGGCCAGCCACACATGGTTTGGGAGTGGTCGCCTCTGGAAATTGAATCATTTGTTAGTTGTTACAATACAATACATCGCTTAATAAAAATAAGCAAAAATATACACACTTCAACCATGCTATGTGTAGCTCCCTTTATACTGTGGTTTTTCCTGAAATAATTGCATCAGAGATTGACTCCCAAATCAAGGTTGTAGTAAAGCCAGAGACAATGGCTCTTTTACTTGTCATTTTAGCCTCCACTTTACCACTATATTGCCACGAGGAATGGTGCTAAAATAAAGGAAGCACATTAGAGAGGGATACAGTGCTTACCAGTTGTAGTTGTGGAAGTGGTTGGCCTGGTGGAGGTTCTTCTTCCACATGGTTTGGAGTCTTCGTGTTTTCCTTTACAGTACATTCCAGCACCTGATGGCCATTGTTTGTCACACTGTCTGTATCTCACCCTTCTTCCAGAAGAGCATCTACTCCAGCAGCCCCAATCTCCCCATTCGCCTTGCTGATTACCTGCAAAGGTTTTCACTATTGATCAAATTTTGTAAGAACTCTTGTTTATTAAATCACTAAAGTTTCCTGTACAACCGAATTAGTTATGGAGAATGAGTTGACTGTTACACTGTGAAAATTGCGCTTTGCGAGTCATCCATTAAACTGGTGATTTGTCATTGTTAAACCATTTGTTTCAAAGAACTTTATTTTCTGGAGGCTTATATTTTGTGTTTGTTGCCTAACAGACCAAAAGTTTATATGAATCTGATTCTGCTCGGAAATATGTTAAGACGCATCATGTTGGTTATTTCTTATGAAACGGTCTCACTGGTCCCCATGCTAGAAGTTTGATGATGACACTTCATCAGCTATGGTGACTCACAATTTCACAATGTTCAAATTTCCTTTATCTTTTCCCATTTATAACAACTTTACCAAATGTAGAGCACCATGCATAACTGAATTTCACCTTTCCAACAGCAGCCAACACTGCATTGTCACTAATGATTGAGCAAAACACATTTTGTAAAAGGACAACGTTTAAAAAAGTAACTTTGCTCAAACAACATAACAAGTAATTTCCTCTAAAGCAGTTTCAATTAGCCAGAGCTATAGATAGGCCTATACTTTATTGCTGCATAATACACTACGTTGACCTGATTAATTCATGTAACAGGTATACTATAGCCAGTGCTACAGCCAACCAGAATCTTCTGTATTATTATTTTTTGTTACAGCGATGCAATTTGATAAAGAAAAAATGAGGATCAGTTCACTATGAAAAATGCACTTCGTGATTCATGATAGCCAATGAAGTGTCATCTTCTCTACTTTCAACATGGGAAACATAGAGGCTGTTTGATTAGTCATGATCAAGAGTAAGCATTTGACTTCTCATAACAAATTTTAGAGTGAAAATCAGATGCATAAAACTTTCGTTTGGCTGTCACCAACAAGTGGGATAAGCCTCCTTCGATCAAATCAACATTGAAAGTATTGGGTTTGATCATGAAAAATCATCAGCATGATGACACACGAAGTGCCATTTTCATAGTGCCACAGTCCACTCTAATTCTTATCAAAGTGTTTGGCTGTAAGTAGAGCTGCCACTGTCGAAAAAACATAAAATCAATTAGTGCATAATAATAGCATATCGTCAGGTTTCTACTGGTATTTCATGTCCATCTGATCTTATACATAGTTCTCCTACCTTTGATGCAGGGGAGACTGTTCCTGGGCAGGGTTGTGGTGCTTTTCCGTGGGTCCTCAGTGGTTGTTCTACGACGCCAATAGTCCTCATCATCATCATCATGATCATCATAATCATCATAATCACCATAGCCGTCACAAGACACAATACAGTTGCGAAATTGGTGTCGTTTTTTGTTTCCGCAATTGTCACATGGTTGGTTCCCAGATAAGCAATATCGTTGTTTGTACCTCATGCCCAATTCTCCGCACTGACTGCCTATACACTCCGACCAAGTGCTCCATCTCGTAAGTCTGCCCCCTGTGAATGGAAGAAGACAGTACAATTATGTTTTTGAAAGAAATGTCTGTGGACTCCCAATGTATGGCAACATCCTCTTACTCATGCCTCGTCATTCTGCCAGCTGCGACGGAAATGGGGTACCTAAAGGAGTTATAGGGATGTAGTCTAAGATAGGTTTTTTTTTTGGGTCCTTGTTGGGTCCTTGGTACCAAGGGCCATTGTCATCATCAACACTTCCTGTCAGAAGCAAAAGTTGTTGTGGTCCCAAAAACATTTCACACAAAAAAATCCAACTCCAAATGATGTGTCCTTGTGATCAATTTGGTACTTATGCATCCCTACCCACAATCTTGTGCCTCTCGGTGCTAAACTTTACTCTTATTCAACATATTTCTTTAAGATTGCTGGCCCAACTTCATCAAAAACTGGTCTTGAATATTTGGTTTAAAATGCATCTACGCTCTGTGAGCACCACTGAACACCAGACTGCTCTGCCACCTTGTGTCAGTATCCTCAGTGCATAGCAGCTGGTAGCCTGAGCTCATTGTAAAGCAATCTGAATCTGAATCTGATATTGTGTCAGCACAACTTCATGGTCGCATGAAAACCGATGTGCCCTACAGAGATTGAGATGATTGAGAAAAATTGTTAGTAATAAAATTAAGGATAAGGAGTGAAGTTAAAAGTGATTAGTTTGGGTTAAGAACAGGAAGGATTTATTGGGTGAGGGAAGTGAGGTGAGTCTTGAGTTGGTCAAGGGTAGTGGCCTCAGCAATTTCTTGGTGGTAGAAATTTACATCCACCTATTACACTAGGAAGCAAGCAAGATTTCAAACTTAAGTAATTATTACTCGAAAAGTTCACATTATATAGAAACACTCCGGAGTACCTCAGTCCGTTTTTTACCAGAGTTAATGAAGTACATAGATACGTACAATACTCGAGGATGTCAGTACAACTTCCAAATTCCAACCTCTTCCAATAATAAAGTTGCTGACAAGTCATTCTCTTACAATTCCATAAAATCATGGAATGCTTTACCTAATGACATCAAAGCCAAATCAGACTATAACAGTTTTAAATTCTCCGTTAAACAACATCTTGTACACCATGGCTTAAACTACGGACTGTGATACTCTGGAGTCAAATAATCAATCACTTAAACGCACCTGTATAAACATGCACAATTTACCCTAGTCAACCACTAATCACACAACTCATGCTGCCTTCTTGTGTATCATTTCTCAGGACCCCGCTGGAAATAAGCTATGAAGCTTTCGTGGGCCATCCTAACATTTTCATCACTGTGTATATATACTTCATTTCCATTTCATTAAGCCATTTCTGGTTGTTTCATAGTATGTCGCACATTCGTTGTATATGCACTGATGAATTTGTTGAATAAATCAAATCAAAAAATCAAAACATTCTTTGCTGCTGACTGCACCTATTTTGATCATCTTTAGTCAATGGGATAATTGTACAATATTCCATTGAAACTGAAGAAGTGGTTTTTATCATTATACATTGGGAAAATGGCCACTTCTGATTGGTCAAAAGATAGTGATGTCACAACAAACGTCTATGACATCATAAATAGCCTTGGTGACATCACAATGGTGACATCACGTGTACTCTAAAGTGAGGGCGATGGCTGACTATCGCAATTTTTTGGCATACCACTCATTTAAAAGTGATTTTTGTAGACAGCATCTCAGATCCATAGCAGAACTATCTGCTTAGGAATATCGTCTGCTCTAGCTGGCTGTATTTCTTCGGCGATCTTAGATACACTAACATTCCCCTGTGATGAAACGTCATCACATTGCGGGCTAGTGTCGTAGTAAAATGCGGACCGTGCTAATGTGCGGACCGGCGGGCTGCGGGATTTCGTAATAAAACGCGGATGGGTAGGTGCGGTACGGGACGCTTTTTGCGGGATCAGCGTAAAAGACATGCAGATGTGGTCTAATTTGCTAAACAAGCTGAATTTGCTTTAAAAATTGCCTCTATTTTTTTTATGTTCTTGTTAGATTTGACAATCTAGTATTCTAAGAGAAACCTCATTCAAGTAATTCCAGTGGTGCAGTGGGGAGGGTTCCGCTGTGGTATTTTGAAACTCTTGGGTTCAAGTCCTGGCCGAAATGATTTTTATATTTTACGTATATATCCTATGTGGGCCAGCAAAATATGTTTGGCCTAAGTGCATAAGAAGTGAATTTCTCAATAGCTAGAATGCACGTTAAGTATTAGTTAGACACCGATTTGGAGGGTTCTAACATGCATTTTTGTCAGTTAGATCCCAACCGGAGGGAGGGATCTAACTGACCAAAATGCATGTTAGGACCCGACAAAGAGGTGTCTAACTGACTTAGACATCATACGCTTCTTCTATTATACATTTTAAGTTATAATTTTGGCAAAATAAACAATAATCTGATTGTTTGTTTACTGTTGTAAACATAGTTAATCCCTAGCCGGGCGCTAACATGCAAAATTGTCAGTTAGATACCAGCTTTTCCAATGGTATAAGTATCTTGGTGATGTCTAAACTCAATGAACAATAATTCTTATTGTATTCCAGTGCTGGCTACAATTCTTTTTTGTAAAGAATTTTTTATTTCAATATTCATCTTCATGGAATAGCTTTCAAAAGTAGCCTAGTGCCGTCAGCAGGGAAATATGTGAGCTACCCAAAGCCAAACTTTCATCAAATTCGGATTAAAATTGACTGATTGAGAGCAAATCTCCTGATACCATGTCAAAATCTCAAGATTTTCAATGGAACGACCCATGACCCATTCTCCGCATGGGTCCCAGGGCTAAGTTTGTGCATGCAAACAATTTTCAAAAACGTATGCTGGAAGTTCGGCAATCAAACCCGCTGCCAAAAGTTTGTCGTCGCAAAAATAAACCTTTTCTAGGAAATTTTAATCGTCGTTAAAATGGTAATTGTCCATTTTGCGTGGTCATGCACTGACAATTTTAAGCAAACATTTTGCGATAAGATATAAAACTCAACCTAAAAAATATTGGAGTAAGAGGTTTTGTGTCGAAAAAGGACACTGGCGAAGCATGGTGTGCACTTGAAAATAATAAGTAAACCTATAGAACTTTTTTAGTAGAAATGAATATATGCTAAATGTGACACTGTCTAAATACTGATAAAAATAAAACTGCAAAAAACACGGTGTACTCAGTGTTGCAGAATTATAATCAGGCCCACATGTTTTTGATGAAACATTGAGATGTGATGACTTGGTGGTGAGTGACAATAACATTGAGGATGGATAGATGATCGGGTCTTTACATCCTGTATTAATGCACTTTGTAGGCTAATTAATAAGGACGGAAGGAGGATATGGCAATGAGGTGAAAGATGATTGAATGGGCCGTCCAACATAGGCCCACCAAGTGACCTGGCAAGAGCTGAATTCGAACCCTGGTCCCAGCAATTGGCAGCCCGCTACCACAATGTCGTGACAATGAACACCAAACCTCCCCCCTTATAACATTCAGGCTATACTTGATGTTGAGTTGTTTTTTGTTTTTTTCAGTGACTGGCCCTGGATGCTTTGAAGTAGTTTTCATTAAAAAAAAGGTCTATTGTTAGATAGAAAAACTTATGCCACTTACTGCAGTTGCTTCTGTGTTCTGATGGGGTGGGGCCATCTCCAGTACTGTTGTATACCTCGGGGGCTGGTAAGTCAATTTCACCTGTAAATGAATAATATAAATGAAATTATGAATATTTTGATTGATTGATTGACTTTTATTTTATAATGTGAGATATGATTAGATATAAATGTAACATATAAATGTATATAAATTTGATTGACAAAATCAATATACATGCACTGCCGTGCAGCGAACTTGGCACAAGAAGCGCCAACTGAACATCTACAATCTGCGTCGCGAATTTCTCAAACGCAAGTCGAATGTAACTAGAACTTCTTAGCAACTTAAAAATTTGTATTTTTGAAAACTTCGCCCGTCCTCAAATGCGCCATAATAGCCTACATGTGATTACTGGCAATAAGCTGAATGAATAAAATGTTTTATTATAATTTAGAAAAATATTACACTATGATTCATTTTGTGAAGCGGAGAATAATAATTCCAAATTACCGTTTTGTCCACTGATGCCACTTGGTTGTGGTTGAGGTTGGCAAGTTACTGCGATCACAGCAATAAGCAGAGCTGTCAACAACTCTTTTGTGATCGCCATTTTGATTTTTTTCTGCAAGGAAGAGATACTGCGATTAAAGTTATTTTTTGGAAATAATATATATATGACATTATCCCATTGTTGAAGTGTTGCGGACCAGTCCGCTTTGAACAGGACCGATACAATCCGGTACCACCGTGGTACCACCAACTCTTAGGAGTGGTTCTGATTCCTGCCTGCTCTGCTGAAGGTCTTTGCCAACATGGCTTCCGAAATTTTCAGTGGACCTTCATGAGCAAAATCCCTGCTGGATGTCGTTCAGATGAGATATTAAATTGGCGGCCCCTTGTATCAGTGTCTGTGCTGGGCAAGTGAAAGATCCCTCACATGGGGTAATGTGTAACATGTTGGGGACTCCCGCTCTCCCATCTCATCAGTCACACCTTTATTTGATGTTGGTCCGAAACTGGCGTATACTGGCATACCTGACCTCCTTCCCCCTGGACCAGATAATATACTGCTCAACAATACAAGCAAGGAGGGGCCGGTCCAGTCCGGTCCAAAACACTATATTCTGGATATTCTTCTTAATTTCCAAATTAATATGCTTTGAAAATCGTATGACAGCCAAAATGCAACAATGAGTTGAAATAAAATTGAAATGTAGTAATGAAAAACTAAATGTTATTAAATATTAGTTGAAGATGTTGATTTAACTTCATGATGAACCAACATTCAAATTGGTCACCAGACTAAGTGGGAATCTATACCAAAAGACAAGAAACATGCATATAGGCCTAGTAAAATCAGTGTAAATTCTGCAATTTCCATGAAAGAGCCTTACCTGACTAGCTTCTGTGATGCTTGTGTTGAAATTGCTCTATTTCCTTGAATTTATACCTTGATGGCTGGAAATGCCTCATGTCCTGTGTCATCGAGGAAATGTCCGCATAAAGCAGTTTTTGAAAAGATTTTATTGAATTTTTCTTCTAGCATTTTTATCCTTGTCTTTTTTTAGCAAGGGGTGGGTGAGAGGGACGAGCCAGTTTGTTAAACAAATATTCAAATTGCAAAACTCAGAATGAGGAAACTTTACGACAACATGTTTATTTTTTATGAAATGTCCTTTTGATAGCTCCTTTGAAAGATAAATAGGTGTATAAAGCTGACTCTACTACGCGTGATAAATGAGGGTTTCCTTTCGTGCGATACACTTTCACTATCGAATTAATTTAACAATTTTCTCCTATATTAATTTATTATTCATTAAAAATATAATTAAAAATGGATTGCGCTTCAGTGAAGTGCAATAGATTTAGTTACTTTTTATTCATTAACCTGCTTATTCAACATTGTCTTGATCCTTCCCTGCAGAATATAATTGGAAGAACAATAGAGATCTATGTAATCTGGGAAAATAATATATAATTTTCAATATTAAAAACAGATATAATATATACGCAAACAAGCCTGATTCCATGGACTTCGAGATAAAAAAAATTTTCATTTCGTCTTCAGGAGTTTTATTGCATGGCCACTGTGTAAGAACCATGCTGATTGGCCAGAGTCAGTCATGATATGATGACATCATAAAAACTCATATTGCACGGTAAGAGTGAAATATGAGTTTTCACTGCTGTAGCAGGATAAGCAGCAACACAGGGCCAACTTTCAGAAAGTTTGAGTATGTATGTGCTGGGGAAACATATTCTCGGGAAGGGATTATCATAGCTTCTTTATTGTAGTGTTAAAAGTTGCTATCACGAGTCAAGAAGTGCATTTTTCACAGTGAACTGGTCCTCATATTTTCCATATCAAAGTGACAGACTGTAAAACGATTTGCTGATAAATGGGTAACTGTAGAGGAGAGCGGGGCACCACGAGCCACAGGGCACCATGAGCCATGGCCCCTACAAAACAAAAAGCGTGATAAAACTGCTCGATAGGAAGACAATATATTCCTTTATTAGTGTAGAACTAGCTAGGGTAGCAATCATAATCTTTCTTTTCAATGTAGTATCAAGGACTGGAAAAAATACTTTTGACCAGTGAATTTGAGTGAAAAGTAAAATATTGGACGGCGGAACTTTTTCTTCTGGTACATCAGCTATTTCCGGCGTCTTCATAACACTTAATCTTCTTAGAGAAGGTAAGGCATGTGCTAGGATGATGTCATAACATTGACACTATGATAAACTGGAAAATGGTGATATCCACTGATAGATGAAATTTACAAATGGGGCACCATGAGCCACTTGGAGATAGGGCACCATGAGCCAGTTTCAATAAAGTTTTAATGTATCTCCTCATGCAATTAAAGCTGAATTGAAACAGCAACTGTACTGCTGTAAGGCCAGAACTATAGTGCAAGACATCAGCAGCTGTTTAGGACACATTTTTGCTATTTTCATTGAAAAATATGCAAAATCCATCTGATCCATATTGTGGTATGTGTCAAGGGGAAATTTCAAGTAAAACATCTGCTTTATGAGGTATCAGTTCTTTGTAGTTGAATGAGAAGGATCATACAAGTATGTAAATAGCCCCCCATGCCATGGCTCATGGCACCCCAGGGTCGGGGCACAATGAGCCACTTGACTACATTTTTTAAAGATGATGTTTTGACTCTTTAAGAATTAAGAATATAATGTAACAACACTGAATATTGTAGCCAAGAGGTCTTGCTATGATTATATAAAGCAACCAGCTATTTGCCATTGAAACTTTAGGCTCAGGAGCTTAAAATGAGAAAAGCAGCTCATGGTGCCCTGCTCTCCCCTAATTTTCTTACTTTCTTCAACAACTGAATTTCACTTGCACTATTGCAGGACATATGTTGACATGAAGCTCTAATCTATGTATTATATGTATTATATTACTAAATGATATATATAGGACATTTCTTGACTCCATTGGGACATAAATTGGAATGTTAAACTGATTCCAAAAACGGAATTAACCACTCCTCATAGATCTTTAAATTTCATGGAATTTCCATAAGGAGTAAATTGAGAAAGACACACCCAATAAATAAACGATCATATTGCAGAAAAGGCCTACTAAGTGCACCCGGTTGTCTTTTTGAATAGCTTTTAATTCACTAAAACTTCTTTCTGCACCCCATTCACGCTCCCTCTCATTTCTGCACTCTAAAAAATTTCAGACAAAATTGGTTTTTTAGATTCAAAATGGTTTTTTGAAAAACCAAATTTCAATACAAAAAACCAACATGGATTTAAAAAAAAAAATTTAAAAATCCATGTTGGTTTTTTGCATTGAAATTTGGTTTTTCAAAAAACCATTTTGAATCTAAAAAACCAATTTTGTCCCGACATTTTTAGAGTGTGATGGTTGTTCCTTGTGTTCGCTATACTTCGCTTTATAACGCTTTTAAAATATGTTGTAGGCCTACTAATTTTCTTCCCGCCAATCGTCACAATGATATATTTGTCAAAACTCTTTTCCAATATCTAAATTGATTATCTTTTGATTATTTCATATTGTCAAGTATATGTGTCATTGTTTCCACTCTGAAAATCTTTTTGACAAGAAGGCTAATTAGTGTCAAATTGAATCAATTAGTCAGTAAAGTGACGATGTCAATATCCCTTAGGCATTAGGGTGGGCTGAAAAAAACTTTTTTTGGAATTTCAATATGCCAGTGGTATAGAAAGTTGGTTGTCGCCAAAAAATGAAAATTTGTGCAAAAAAAATTTTGTGGCATGTGACTTGTGCCGGGCCACTCCGACTTTTATGAAAATGCATATTTTCAGCCATTTCGCATGCCTTTTTAGACCATTTTTTGGCCTGAGTCAGCTTCCTTGGTTTCAGAAGGCTCAATGGCATACTTAAATCTTCTATGAAGACCATTTTGGATATGAAATGCCATAAACAGGTCCCTGATATTTAAGATATAGCCATTTCTGGGTAAATGTTGGGGAACAGAATTTGGCCCTTTTTTGCTAAAAATTGCCCGAAAAAATTAAAAATATCGGAATTGACTTCACAAAAAATGATTCTAAGTGAATTGTAATTACCCCGTGTCCTCCCTAATGCCCTAAAAAACACTTCCAGCGCATTACCTGCATCAATTTGTGGTTTCAGTTTCCAGAATAGGGGCAATTCCGTAAAGTCAGATTTACAGATTTGACACTTTGGCAGCTTGTGGAGCCCTACCATTACACCTCAGTTATTTCATTGTTGAATAGGGATGAGGCCAGGTAATAGGGCTATCAGACAAGCCATCAACCATAGCTCCAAGTGCAATAGGAGCTGAGCTATAAGGCAAAATGTCATCGTGTTGAACGTACAGTGTGTGAGTACGTCTGACAAGATGACATTTTGCCTTATAGCTCAGCTCCTATTGCACTTGGAGCTTTGGTTGATGGCTTGTCTGATACCCCTGTTACATGGCCTCATCCCTATTTAACAATGAAATAACTGAGGTGTAATGGTAGGGCTCCACAAGCTGCCAAAGTGTCAAATCTGTAAGTCTGACTTTACGGAATTGCCCCTATTCTGGAAACTGAAACCACAAATTGATGCAGGTAATGCGCTGGAAGTGTTTTTTTAGGGCATTAGGGAGGACACGGGGTAATTACAATTCACTTTGAATCATTTTTTGTGAAGTCAATTCCGATATTTTCAATTTTTTCGGGCAATTTTTAGCAAAAAAAGCCAAATTCTGATCCCCAACATTTACCCAGAAATGGCTATATCTTAAATATCAGGGACCTGTTTATGGCATTTCATATCCAAAATGGCCTTCAAAGAAGATTTCAGTATGCCATTGAGCCTTCTGAAACCAAGGAAGCTGACTCAGGCCAAAAAATGGTCTAAAAAGGCATGCGAAATGGATGAAAATAAGCATTTTCATAAAAGCCGGAGTGGCCCGGCACACGTCGCATGCCACAAAATTTTTTTTGCACAAATTTTCATTTTTTGGCCATAGCCAACTTTCTATACCACTGGCATATTGAAATTCCAAAAAAAGTTTTTTTCAGCCCACCCTATTAGGCATGACTAACTGAAGTTATTCAACGCTTAGTCAGTTGACCAAGTTAATTAGTCTGCCAAGAGGTGGATCTTGACTAATTAACTTAGCAATGTGACTGAACTCTTTGGAAAACTTCGTCAGTTAGTCAATTTACCAATAACATAAGTCATACATTTGTCAAATTACCAATTCCATTAGTCATTAGTTGCTTAATATAGGACTCCTTATTGGACATGTGTCATGAATTGGTCAATTTTGCGTCGCAGGTAAAAAATGTCAATTTTTTTCTATTTATGATATATCATCACAGAAGCATAGCACTATACAGTGTTTCAAAAAGAACTTAATTATCTTGTATACATATCGAGATATGGGCATTTTTGTGCCTCCCCCAATCATTGAAATTTATGTAGACGAAAGGGAAGGATTTTAAGGCTTTTCTCAAAATTGATGTTTTTTGGTAAAACGTCAGTAACTTTTCTACTACTTAACCAATTTTAATGGGGTTTGTTGCAAAATGATTCTGACTAGTTCCTCCAATGATATATATGCTGACACTTTTACATAAATGCCATTAATCGATATGAAATCCAGTCAGCAAAAACAGACATTTTTTCTTTTAAAATTCCTCTAAAATCCCACCTTCTACTTATGTTTCCAAGTGAAATTAACCAATTAATTAAGAAAAATTATATTCCCTTTAACTAGGTATGTTCTGGACATTTTTTGTCCTTTTATGAGCCAACTCATCTTAAATGTAACAAAATTACAACGCAGGAAGCTTTCTGGTCCATGGATCAAAGTGATTGGGAATTAGCATAAGAATGATGAATAGATAGATGGATATATTGATAGATATGGTAAGCACAGACCTGTATGCATGTATCCATGGCCTGTTATTGCTACTCACAATGTTACATTGATGAAATGAGAGAAAGGGCTGGAGTCCTCAATATGTTACACGTTTACCCCATGTGAGGGATCTTTTCCTTTCCCAGCACAGGCTCTAATACAAGAATTCCCCAATTTAGCAACTAATCTGAATGACATCAAGCCTGATTTTTGCTTTTTAAAGGTACATTGAAAATATTTGCGATCACAAACTACATCATTTGCAATATGCTTTCTGTAGATTACTGCCAATGTTTTAATTTGGACGGTGGAGGGAGGACACGGCAATGAGGTCAAGGATGGTTGTATGCATTCACACTACTGTACACATCAACACAAAAAAGGAATTTCTTGGTCTAACTTCCAGATCAATATTTGCTTCTGACAAAGTTAGTCACCAACGTGCCATGAAGTGACATTACAGAAATCACAATAATGTAATCTAAATATTGTTTAGGTCTCCAAAAATATATCACAGTAAAAAGGTCCTACATATGCGGCTAAAAACAATTGTTCGCCTGCATGCATAAATCAGGGAAGAGACAAAGAAGCGTTGTTTCCAAATAAAACGTAATTTTAAATTATGCACGATTTCGCTCCCAAGCTGGAAAATATTAGACCTTATACACCAACATGTATTTGAATTGTACGAATTGTTGATTCAGAAGTGTACAAGCAAATATCTTTTAAAATACAGTTCAACATTCTCAACTATGGAGTGTTTCTTTTCTTCAGTAGACTTCCAGGAAGCACCAAGAGAATCTGCTGAATTGATAGAATGCTGAAGAAAGACCAAATGTTGTCCTAAATAGCCTTCCTATTTCATGGAATTGATAGAAAGAAATTTATGATGTATGATCTAAAAAGTCCATCAAGTAAACACTTTCAGTATTTTAGTCTCCTCCAAAGCTATCCGATTTATTTCCTTATATTTCTTTCAAATCTTCTTTGCGTGCTTTTGGGAAATGGTGTCCCACACAGTTTCACAATGAACTTTTTATCAAATTTTGTTTGTGTTACTGGTTTTTAAAACTTGTTAGCATGCCCTTGAATCTATTCATATAGCTGACAGTCTGTGTTTATCAAATTAACGAAAGTTCTTTTTGTGATTTTATACGTTATCTCATATTGTCGAGGCCGTTACCAAAAACAATCACATCGGTTTGTTTGTTTGTTTGTGTTTTACGCCTCTGCAGCACCTCAGTGGGCTATATCGAGGCAGGCGATCGCTGTATGATGATGAGATGAGAAGACTGGGAGTCTGGCACATACCCTATTAATTCAGGGATGCCCAGGGTCTTTCAGTTGCCCCAGCATAGAATACTGGATACAACCCGCCTCCATTTAATGTCCCATGGGCTCGGACTAAAGTGAGTTCCCTTGGTGAGATTTGAACCCACGCCCTCAAAGCCAGTTGACAAGCGCACTTACCAATTAGGCCATGGGGGAATTACAATCACATTGGTAATTGTGCCATAGCAAATTGGTAGCCTACAAAATCTTTCACATTCTAAAAGACATCAATATGTTTTGGAAATGATATGCAGGTCTGCAATGTTTGTATGCAATTATCTAATCTTGTCGTGAATCACTGAAGCCTGCACATAGGCGTATTTCGCAGGGGCATCAGGCCAAATGGCTCATTAGGGCAAATCCTGACCAATATCAGGGCAGATCCACTACCCTGGTCACATTCGCGCCATGTTAAAATTTCTCAGCCCCCCCCCCCCGCAAGACATTCGTCCCGTACGCCTATGAGCCTGCATGTTTTTATTTTATTTCAAAGTTACTTAATAAATTAGATTTCAGTGGTTGTTTAGATGGTGGCACTATATATCCCTATCAGCATGCCTCGGCGGCCCAATGTCGGCCCAAAGCCGGTCCGATGCTGCTGACATCGGACCGACGACGGGCCGACGCCGGACCGCCGAGGCACGCTGACAGGGTATAGGCTCACTATTGCTCATGATTCTGTTGTTTTGAAATGGAGTGCATCCCTTTGACAAACGAGAAGCTCATCTTATTTATTAGCTACACTACCTTGAAATTGTTGAATGCGGTTTGTATAATGAAATTCTGTATGTAGAGACTCAACCTTCTATGCAAGTTTACCATATTTACTTGATTGGAACCTCTCCCACCTCCTTTCTGTATTTAGAGAAATGAGTCTTTGCTTTAAGATGCTTCCATTTATAATATAATTTAACATGTACAATATTTCTACTTTCCCAGCTGTATTGAGGGCAGCATCTGTTTGAGGGGGGCTTGTATTCCGCTGGTTTAAGGAGATATACTCTATAATGAAATAAATATGGCAATAACAATTTCCTGGACCATAGGAGTTGGTTTTCAACCTATTTTGCTGCTCAACCATTTAACCATGATATTGATTGATTTACCGAGACCAATTAAAATTGTTTGTCCCTAACATCAACCAATCTGTTTTTTGCATCCCAAGAATGGTGATAACACCATATATATATACTGAGCACTAGAGAAATAAACTTAACATGCAGCAAAACACAAAAAAAGGTAGCAAAGACTATATTGGATTACTAGGACCTTAACGACCAAAGGAAAACACAAAAATACATTAATAACTAGTATCCTTCAGTGGTCAAAATAAGGGGGGGTCAAGGAGGTCTTGACCCCCCCAAATGCTCTTGGGACCCCGTCAAATGCATTTTTTAGAAGGACCCAAAGGGGGTCCTGAAAAAACCCCCCCAAATAGTGAATTTGTTAGGAGGAATAAGCATGAACCAGCAAGTAAAGATTAATCAGCATACTACAACCTCTTGTGATTTATATACATCACCAATAGGGTTTTCATCCTAATTTTCTGAGATAAAACATGCCTATAAAGTGCTTGGAATTCATTTTTAGAGCATCTGAAACACTCTGGCTTTAAAGCGCTTCTCGCGTCCCGCAGAATTCCGGCTACAAGAGCTTCAACTCTTCGGGCCTTGGAACTTGAGAGACCCCCCTAAATAACATTGGCTATTTCGACCACTGGTATCCTTCAGCAATCTTTGCTGAACAATTTAAGCACTTCAAGAACAGGTTCCTGCAGAATTAATGCAACAACAAACAAAATCTGACGATGACGTGCAGAACAGAAAGGGACACAAAATGCAGACTTCAGAGCAAACAAACAAAAAGTAAGGACAATATTATCATAGAACAAATGGCGAAGTCACTGGAGTGCAATCCTCAATAGTACTTTCCTGCTTAGTGTGAGTGTGATTCTTAGAGCCCGGAAACAAGCCTGGAACATCCTGCACATCCTACTATTAATTCATGGACCCCTCCGTCTTTCCCAGCCAAAGTATAAGTTGCCCATCCACAAAAACTTGCATGCAACCTTTTCTCACCTACTACAAGGTTTTAGGCTGGGTTTTATGTTCAAAATTTAGATTTCATATCCCCCCCCCAACCCACATCCCAGCTGGATGTCATTCGAAAGAGACGTTGAATTGGTGGCCCCTTGTATCAGTGTCTGTGCTTGGCAAGTAAAAGATCCCTCACATGGGGGTATATGACTGTGTAACATGTTTAGGACTCCCGCTCTCTCTCCCATGTCATCAATCCATATCAGCGCACAGTACTTGGCTTAGAAGGCTGCACTTACCATATCTATCTATTAGATATTCAGCGGTGGCTTGCTTTGAGTTTTCCTTGAAAGGAAATTATTCATTTCAATGAATTGCTTAGGCCTATATTTTGTGCGTAGTGTCCTATAATGTCCGCTTCTAAATAAATTTTATAATGTTGTTGTAAGAAATTCCCCCCCCCAAAATGATTTATTTTAAGAATGCCAGGAAATGATTAATTAATTGCAACAGACCTGGCCAAGAAATTATTTATTTAAAAATACTCCCAAAAGAATGGCTGTTCAATGGCTGTCCCTTGTATTGAATTTTAATAATTAATGATCACTTTTAAAAAAAATCTAAGCCCATGTCATTAGCATTGGCAATGACCCAATGGTGGGGTATTTGACTTTATACACACTACTGTACACATCAACACAATAAAAGGAATTTCTTGGTCTAACTTCCAGATCAATGTTTGCTTCTGACAAAGTTAGTCACCGTGCCATGAAGTGACATTACGGAAATCACAATAATGTAATCTAAATATTGTTTAGGTTTTTTTGGGAGTTTCTCCAAAAATAGATCACAGTAAAAAGGGTCCTATGTATGCAGCTAAAAATAATTGTTTGCCTGCATGCTTAAATCAGGGAAGAGACAAAGAAGCGTTGTTTCCAAATAAAACATAATTTTAAATTTTACACAAATTCGCTCCCAGGTTGGAAAATATTAGGCCTTACATGACAGTATGTATTTGATTTTTATAAACTGTTGATTCAGAAGTGTACAAGCAAATATCTTTTAAAATACAGTTCAACATTCTCACACCGTGCAGTGTTCCTTCTTCAGTAAACTTCCAGGAAGCACCAAGAGAATCTGCTGAATTGATAGAAAGCTGAAGAAAGACCAAATGTTGTCCTAAATAGCCCTCCTATTTCACGGAATTGATAGAAAGAAAGTTATGATATATGATCGAAAAAGTCTGTCAAGTAAACACTTTTAATATGTTAGTCTCCTCCAAAGTTATCCAATTTATTTCCTTATATTTCTTTCAAAGCTTCTTTGCACGCTTTTGGGAAATGATGTCCCACACAGTTTCACAATGAACTCGGTGATTTTTATCCAATTTTGTTTTTGCCACTAGTTTTTCAAAACTTATATATATATATTATATTATATATTCATTCCATGTCAAATCCTGAAGCATGTACCTATGTTGATAAACACATATTTGACTAATTTAAGACAATGTGTAGGTACACTGTACAGTCCCCCAAAACAATTTTTGGACAAGAGCATTCCTTTGAATCAATTTTAAAATAATTTTGCATATGAAACGAACCAACAGTTCGTTTTGTGATTTTACATGTTGTCTTGCATTGTCCACCATTAAGTATCACATTGGTAATTGTGCCACAGTCATTCTAAGCAGAGCTCTCCATTTTCAGCCCAGAAATGTGTTGGACACAATGGTAAATATTATCCCATTGGATTGTCAGATTATTTCCCAATGAAATAACATTGAGCTTGTGCATCACTTACTTATTAAAGAATTTGACCAATACCTAACTCCAAGCACGGCAAAGGAAATTGACAGCCATTGTTATCCAACATGCCTGAAATATTGGCCTTTATGACCCAATATGTTTTCCTCCTGTTGGATGAGAATTCATGCTTCTACAAGCAGTTTGGTCGAGGATGTCTAGCATTTCGGAAATGGCAAAATATCACCATTTCACTAACTTACAGGCGGCACTGTATATATTCAGAGCTACTAACTGAACAGCAAAACAAAATATATCAAAACTTTTTTGGAGTACTGAAACCTCCACGACCAAAGGGAAAAAAAACGAAAATGCATTTGCATGGATCAGTAATCTTTACTGAATAATTAAAGAACAGCAAAGAACAGGTTCCTGCAGAATTAATGCAACAACAAACAAAATCTGATGACTGTACATGCAAAACTGAAAGTGGCACAAAATGTACAGAGCAAACAAACAAGAAAGGACAACATCAGATAACAAAATTGCAAAAGTCACTGCTGTAGTGCACTCTTCAGCAGAACTGACACTACCTGCCCATGCTCTGCACCAGCCTGCAGATGATTTCTGCGGTGTGTGCATTCCTGGAGGTACTGCTGAACAATGCTCCTGTCCTAGTTTGGGGTGGTATCCCTTGGTCTTCCATGATCCGGATCACTGACATTTCCTGTTTAAGCTTGTTTAGCTTAAACACATCTTGCCAAGTTGGAAATTGTTGCTTGGGGGCAGCCAAGGTGCCTTAATTGCAATGGGCTACTTAATTGCAATGGGTTACTTAATTGCAATTGGACACTGGTTAATGTGAGCCTGCAGCATCCTGACTGCATTGACCCACTGCTGAGCTGTCAGATGTGGCATTTCCTTGATCGTAGTGTCTTCTTACTTAAAATCCTAAGACTTTAGAGAATCACCAGACATCCATTTCATTGAAAACACTTAGGGCCGATTTCACCAACATTGACTTACAGCCTTCCAATTTAATATAGAAAAAATGAGGACCAGTTACCTGTGAAAAATGCACTTTGTGACTCATGATAGCCGATGAAGTGTCATCTTCTCTACTTTCAACATGGGAAACATTGAGGCTGTTTGATTAGTCATGATCAAGAGAAGGCCATTAGACTTGTCGTAACTGACAACAGTCCACTATTTATCTACATCAAAGTGGCAGGCTGCAATATGGAAAAAATGAGGACCAGTTACCTGTGAAAAATGCACTTCGTGTGTCATCATGCTGATGATTTTTCATGATCATACCCAATACTTTAAATGTTAATTTGATTTGAGGAGACTTATGTACTGCTTGTTGGTGAGAGCCAAACGAAAGGATTATGCATCTGATTTGTACACTCAAATCACTTACCAGTCAAATGGCCTTCTCTTGATCATGACGTCCATCATATCACCATAAATTATTATTAAACCACTGCAGCTCTGCTGCTGCAGTGGTTTCTACATTTCATACGAAATTTCTTACACACTTGTCTCAAATTTTTATTTCACAAGGCTTTTTCTACAAGCCAAATCAAGCCCTGTTCTTTTCACATGTGTTAGATATACCCCTTCTCCAATGTGTAACATTCTTAATTTTGTCCTCCATCTCCTTGGCTCCCCCTCAGGATCCAGAATGTCAATCCAGAGGATTATTTTCGCGCCAATAAGGCATTCAAAAATCCGTCCAGCCAGCATTTCTGCCTCCAGCACAGAAGATTTTCACACAGAAAATGTGCTGCAGCTGGTCATGGGTCAAGTCGCCAGGCGAGAACTCGCCAGGTGACAACTCACCAGGGCACAAACTCACCAGCTGAAAACTCGCCAGGGCACAAACTCGCCAGTATACATTTATATGGGCCCATATAGCTTGTACCTATCAGTGTTTATGTCATATGAATAGTATATTATTTGATCATCTTTGTGTGAAAAAATGGGATCGAAATGACAATTAGAAGTGATTCAAATTTGAGATTGAAATAACAAAAACCCCCGCATTTACATTAGCAGTTGAAATAGAATAATGTAATGGAGTTGTATTTCTATTTTTGTATATCTAGGCTTTAAACTTGTGATAATAAACAATCTGAATCTAACAACAACATTATGCATGCAGTTAAAATCATTATGAAATGAAAAGAAAGAAAGATATTTAGCCATTGTTATGGAAGAAAATGATCACTTATAAATTAGTTACCTATAGTGATTAGGCCTAGGGCCTTAGTCAAGTATGCTATTTAATTGGTTTATCTGTTTATAGACGGGCAGAATTAAGCAGTGCCTTTTTCATGAATGATTTAATGGTTAAGGGCAAATGTCCACCAATGAAATTTAGTATTTTCGCAGTTAAAATTCCTTGTTTTAAAAATCTAGATAATATACTTTAAGGTGGCTCGCTACTCATGCAAAGTGGTTGTTAACGCACATTCACGCGCAGCCAGGCAGGCCCTATCTTTCGTAACGTCACCATTGCAGCTGATCTCTGCTGTCATCTTTTTTGAATTCTGATAATTGCATGCGTCGGCCGCTTCATTTGCAATTTGCTCCACTTCTATTGGGGTTAGAGACTTCCCGTTTGGAGCATTAGATGCGCTATGAAGAGTACTACAAACAGCCGAAGTTTCAGCTTGATACTCAGAACAGAAAATTTTTACAGGCGATTTTCCACAAGCAGGTCTAATTTCTCAAAAATGACTTGGTGATAAAAAAAAAATTGTATATCAATTTAAAGTGTGGTAGGAAGGGTTGTCTCTACCATCATATTGTTCCCCACTATTTTTGGAAGTAAATGACAAAGAATTAAAAAATCCTATCTAGTCAATTTATTTTAGCACTATGGTTTATAAAAAAAGTTAAAATTGCCAAAATCAAAACTTTTATTCCGAGGCACTTGGAAAGTCCTTTAAACTAAATATATCTCTTTGAAATTGTCATCAGCTTTTTCATTAAAGTGTCTTCTTTAATTTCGTGCTTCATTGCATAATATCGGATTCAGTGCCACTGAATGGCAGGGAAAACTTCACAGTAAAAACGTTAAGAAAAAACATTGAGTTTTTCAAGTGTTCATGGACTGACTTTCTTGTACATAACCTCAAATATTTTGGAAAAAAGGCTGGTAGCAAATACTTCCGTTTACATATCCTTGCTATAAACTATATTTTGGATCATTTTAAACTATTTTTAAGAAATCCTATCTTGGAAAGTTCACGAGTATCGAGCCACCTTAACTATATCATTCATCAATTGCAGCAAATTATTAGTTTGACTAAAAATTATTATGTATGGGACGTGAACTTTTTCTATGAAATCAAATTATTTAAAACTATTAAATTTACTCTGACAAATTATATGATGATTATTTATTTTTCTTTAAATATGTTAATTGCTGTACATACAATTTTCCCCTGTGCAATTAACCCTGACACGTTCTATGTAATTACTAATAGTAATGAATTGCTCAATTGAAACAACAGTGTCATCCAATTAAAGCTCACACCTTTTCAGAACAATTACTGTATTACACTTTATTAAAGGGAAAAAAACGCACACATGACTTGCAATAATTTTATATACCTATATACTAAGCACTCTTAACGTAAAAAAATTTAAACATTACTTCTTTTTGAACGTTTTTATGACATTGATTCATACATCATAAAAAAACAGAAGATGGATATCCTACATTGTAGATAGATAGACAGATAGACAGATAGATAGATAGACGGACAGCTAGACAGATAGTTATAGATCTATAGATAGATAGATAGATAGATCTATAGATAGATAGATAGATAGATAGATAGATAGATAGATAGATAGATAGGTAGATAGAAATCTGATAGATAGATAGATAGATAGATAGAAATCTGATAGATAGATAGATAGATAGATAGATAGATAGATAGATAGATAGATAGATAGATAGATGATTCCATGATAAATATAGACTATAATATGACTCAAGTTCAACTTAAATACTTTTTTATTGTTATCTCAAATACCATTCTAGCTAAGTCCGTTATTTCAATTGTCATTTTAAAATGTAGAATTGTAGATTAAAGGCTTTTGAAGTTCTTGATTACGCACATGCACCCAGATAATCTGTTCTTTCTATATTTAAGGACTTCATTAATCAATCTAGCCAATAATTATTGTTATATGTAGGCCTAGCTATAATTTGTATCAAATAACGCAAACAACTTGTTAAAATAGCACTTTCATTGAATATGTTATTAAAACTTTTGTTAGATAACAAAAAACGACACTATGATAAGTTATCTGGCGAGCTGGGGGACTGGCGGGAAGTCAACTGGCGAGTAGTGGACCTGGCGAGTTCTCCCCTGGCGGGTTGACCGATCCCCCTGCAGCTAACCCTTGGCACTCACCTTATTATTTTAAATTGCTGTAACTCAACCAAAAATCAACGGATTCTAACAATTTAAACAGCTAAAATGATCTACAATAGCCGACCATGTTGCTGGCAAAGTTTCTATCTCCTCTTCTTATCCCGTTATATACCATGTAAACACACAAAATATTTTGTAAAAAAAACCTTTCCAGGAAGCAAATACATTATCATATATTTTGGTCACAGTAAAAAAAAAGACAGTGTAGCTGATTTTGTAGGTGTGTCTGCAGTGGTTTCATGAAACTCATAGATTCTAGTTGTTTTCTTTAAACCTATGTCGTGGTCCGATTGGTCTGTTATTGCTTTCTTAATAACACACAGGAATCTGTAATGTCATACAAAAAGGGAAATGTTCACAATACATAAATTTATATTATTTATTTCACTCCATGTAAAAATGTACAGAGTACGTAATACATACAAGTCCAACATTCTCTCTATTACAGAATGTTTTGTATGTTTAGCTATGGTTAATCAGTGATTCAGTGCTTATGATATCGAGCAGAATAGGTATTAAAAAACTAACTAATTAAATTACTAAAGGTATTTCATCAAATGAGAAAATATGGAGACCAACAGAAGGCTGTGACACAGCCAGTTTGCAAATTGAAAATAACATATGAATAAGAAAAATTAATTTTAAGTGGACCGCTAATCTTCAAAGAGCTCTAATAGCTGTATTGGGACTACAAGATGATGCTGAATTTTTAAGTTGTGGTTCCTTTTCTGCCGTTGCCACAAAGTTCTTTCTGAACAATTTTTTCCAGAATTCTACTTTATCGCAGTTAACTGGTTGTATTTACCCCTTTCAGGTTTATAATTATTTTGGAACAAAACATAACAAGGTAATTATTAAAAAACATTTTATATATTTATTTTATTTCTGATCCATTGTCTGTGATATGAAACACTTTCGTAGACCGATGGAAAGTCAGGATTGCAGTCCCCTGGACCCCAAGATGTAATTCCTGCCAAGATGCCATCGACGATCATAGGACCCCCAGAATCACTGGAGCAGACTCCCGATATTCCTGGATTCCCAAGACAAATCTGCCCTTCAACTATGTTGTTGCCCCAGAAGCTCTCACAGTAGGCTGGAGTGTGAATACTGATCTGTGCTTGTTGAAGAACCACAGCCCGTTCGCCACTTTCATCTATTCCCCAGCCAATTATCCATCCTGCTTTCCCTGTGAAGTCTTCGCCTGAATCTGCCATGCTGATCAGTTCTATGAAAGGACTGTTCAAATTTGCAGGTCGACTCAAACGCACCAAGGACACATCTTTAGATGCTACAGGATCCAACTCGAAATCTTCATGCTGTAGTAGGGTACAGCTCCCCCCTGTTTTTTGGTCAAGGGAGCTCAGCTCCCCCGAGCTCCCCCCCATTTCCATCACTGTGATTAAGAATAGGCCCCCCCCCCTCCCTCACAATTTTACGAACCATGACTTTTTGGAATTCTGAGAACATATAGAAAATTTGGAAGGTAACAGGCAAAATATAGGGATGAACTTTGAGTGTACCCCCTCTAAACAAGGCCATCTCAAAATGGCGGAAACGCCATTTTCGCATATTTTTTCACTCTTCTTACTACATTATAACAAAACAACCCAAATTAATGATCTATACTTACATTGATTATTTCCACAACATCATACACTTCAGGACCTCCAACTGAGAAATCCAGGCGATTGTGCATGCCAAGAACAACTGTATACTCACTCCTGCAGAAGAACAAAAATAAAATTTCATTCATGTGAAATTAATGCGACGGAAAATGACTTAAATTGTTAGTCATTGATCATTAATGATCAATCCCAGTTCTTTATCTTATTTGGAAATATAATGTTAAAGTACCAATAGAGAAATATGTCCACACTATACTTACAGAGGTGATGTGGTGCAATGGGCAGCACAAAGAACCCATTCAGCTGAAATGAGAGATGCTCCACAAGAATGCTCATTTCTCAGCTGCAAGGATGCCATGAATGGCCATGCTCCCACCTGAAACAACCACCACTATAAATTGTCACATATGCCTGTACTAATGTAACTATTAAAGTTTTGCTTATTGTATAGGCCGTGATAGTGGAACTCTCCTTTTTCCAGCTCTCCTGTGTTGACGAGCAGAATAAAACTATTTCCGGGAACAAGCTGCCATTTTGTACCATTGCTGAGTCAGTTAAGCTGGCATTCCAGGCCCCAGGGCACTTTTAATCCATTGAAAACATTACGGATTTGCATTGCCGACTCTGTAATGGAATGTTTAGCATGGATTGCCACCATATTCCAGTACTGTCAGGCTGATTAGACTTTGTTACGGACCTTAGAAACCCCGGCTCCATTGTAAATTCCCAGGCTGATGTTTCCGGAAGTAGTTTTATTCTGCTCGTCAACACAGGAGAGCTGGAAAAAGGAGAGTTCCACTAACGCCCGCTATTATCCAGCATGAGGCGGTATGCCTACCTGCGCATCATCTCCTCCAATGATGTCAATGTTTCTGGCATTGGCAAATGCTGCGAGCAAGAGAACACCGGTCAAGACTACGTATTTCATGGTTGCATGTATAGCGATCAGAGTATACTTGTGTCTGACTATGTCTGACGAACTGGTTATATATCCCAAAGAAAGGAAGCGAAATGGTATAAAACACCCACATACATGTACCTTATCAAACATTCTTGTCTCACAAAAATAATTGCACAATTTCCTGCTTGTGTCCATTGTTAAGAAAGTAGGCTAAGTTTCAATTGAAAAATGTTTTGATTGCCGCTGTGTTAAGACCTATTATTTACGTATGTCTATATCAGGAAAGACAGGAAGCAAAGTACTGCGAGTACAGCTGCGTACTTCGTCAGACATTCCTTGAACATTTTTACCAGATGGGTCATTTCGTGTCAACTCAGGCAAATTTTCAGATAGTCCCAGCTCGAAAGACTCAGATCTTCGTGAAACTCCAGTCAATTATTGATCTGATATTCAAATGAGGATTTCAAAAATAATAGCTTCCACAGACACATAGTTTATGATATACAGGCCCACGAGACATTTTTTAGTGGAGAAGAGTTGCCGACAAGATATATGAAGCAAGTCATTCGGGACAATTTTGGAGCTTCACTGTGGTTAGAGATTAAAAGTCAAATTCAACATTGTTCCAGCGTCCCTTTTGCTATAACTTGTGAGCGGCAATCAAAACATTTTTCAATTGAAACTTAGCCTACTTTCTTAACAATGGACACAAGCAGGAAATTGTGCAATTATTTTTGTGAGACAAGAATGTTTGATAAGGTACATGTATGTGGGTGTTTTATACTATTTCGCTTCCTTTCTTTGGGATGACTTAAATTGTTAGTCATTGATCATTAATGATCAATCCCAGTTCTTTATCTTATTTGGAAATATAATGTTGGGTGGCCAAGTGGTTAAGGTTCCCGCCTGCTCCGCTGAAGGTCTTTGCCTGCATGGGTTCGAACCCTGGGTGGGGAACCCAAAATTTTCAGTGTACCTTCATGAGCAAAATCCCAGCTGGATGTCGTTCGGATGAGACGTTAAATTGGCGGCCCCTTGTATCAGTGTCTATGCTGGGCAAGTAAAAGATCCCTCACCTGGGGTAAATGTGTAACATGTTGAGGACTCCTGCTCTCTCTCCCATCTCATCAATCAACCCTCGTGAGCGCCCGGAACTGGGCTTAGAGGGCTGCACTTACCATATCTATCTATCTATCTATCTAACCCTTTTGCTATAACTTGTGACAAGGGACAACATTGTTTCATTGACCTAGATACAGTCTGATGAAGCCATGGGATGCCCCCAAACTAGGAAATTTGTGCTGCAGTGACTCAAATTGAGCATATCAAAATAACAAAACACATGGCCTTATGTGCATTCTCTGTCCATAAATCATTGTTTTGTTAATAGACTAATAGATCAGTGATGATTTGGCTGAAAATGTTAGCTGTTTAAAGCATATATATATGTACCCGGTCTCTGTGTCCAGTAGTTTACATATTTTTTGTCTGTGTTAGAAACTGCCTCACTTTTTTAGTTTATGTATCAAGGAACAAAACCATTATCAAATCTAAAAATCTGCCTAAAAAATGCTTCCGCCGGAAAAATAAGAGAATTAGTGATAAGGTACTCTTAAGTAGTTTGATTTTAATTTATACCTATTGTTCTCCACTGACTAGGCCTATAAATGATGAGGTATTTCGAAATTTGTTACTTGAGAACCATTTGCCATCATGAAACACATTGCATTGATTTGTCTTCTGGCGACATTTGCAAATGCCAGAAACATTCAAATCATTGGAGGAAAAGATGCAGAGGTATCAATTGAATATATTTGAGCAGAACAATTATGTTTTTCGTGTTATCCTGCCAGCATGCAATTTAAGCCTATTATCTTTTTTAATTTAAACTATTCTTATTTTCAGGTAGGAGCATGGCCATTCATGGCATCCTTGCAGCTGAGAAATGAACATTCGTGTGGGGCATCTCTAATTTCAGCTGAATGGGTTCTCTGTGCTGCTCATTGCACCACATCCCCGCTGTAAGTAACGTGATAAGTGATAATTATCAAAACGAAAAAATTGTTATCATTTTTGGAAAACAATTTTGCCTTGTTTTGTGAAAGACTAATTCAACATGCATGCATATGAAACTACTATAAAGGCCCTATATGTACAGCTCTTGACAATCTTTCTCATTAATTTTTCAGAAGTGACTACACAGTTGTTCTTGGCATGCACAACCGACTTGACTTTTCAATAGGAGGTCCTGAAGTTTATAACGTTTTGGAAATCATCAATGTAAGTTTTTTGTAGATGTGTGAGAGATGTACCATTGCATCAAGTGGGAGAAAATGCTTCGGACACATTTGACTTTACTATTGTTAAATTCTTTGCATTGTCAATATTATTTTTGAACTTCTACTTAACAAGATGTATGAAACTTTATTCTTACAGCATGAAGATTTTGAGTTGAATCCAGTAGCAGCCAACGATGTGTCCCTGGTGAGGTTGAATCGACCTGCTAATTTGAACAGTCCATTCATAGGACTGATCAACATGGCCGATTCTGGTGATGACTTTACTGGGAAGTCAGGCTGGATTATAGGATGGGGAGTACACACAGTGGGTGGCTTTGAAAGGGCAGTAATACTGCAACAAGGATCAGTCACAGTTCATCCCCAAGACTACTGTAAAGACATCTATGGTGACAACATTGTGGAAGGTCAGATCTGCCTGGGGGAGCCTGGGCAGACAGGATCATGCAGCAGTGACTCCGGAGGTCCACTGATTGTCGATGGAGTCGTGGCTGGAATTTCATCTTGGGCTCCAGCAAACTGTGATCCCTCTCGGCCTTCAGTTTATGAAGGTGTCGCACATTGGAGGCAATGGATCAGACAGCAAATTAATGTTTAACCTTACTTGTGTATCAACCTATCTCGTACACTGTAAAATTTGAAATTTTGAGTTAGCTCAAATGATTGAGTGAGATGGTTGCACAATTTGTTTGAGCCATGATAGCTTGTTGTTTTGAGTTATGATAATCTTTATGCTGTCATAACTTACAAACAACAAGCTATCTTGGCTCAAAGGAATTGTGCAACCATCTCACTCAATCAATTATGCTAACTCAAAATTCAGATTTTACAGTGTAACATGTAATAAATTGTTGTTTTAAACTTAATTTTGAATTTTAGTTTATTTATTCATTAATAGTTAGGCTTAGGTCCTTTCTTCTTGTAACTGAAAGACGAAAGGGCCTTCTACTATAAGGCAAACTATGGAGCTAGCCTAACACACAGCAAGGCTCTGCAGTGAACCAGTGATGACCTGTTATAACCAATAGATACCGTCAAGGATTTCAATTGTCCTTGGATATCATAATGAATTTATTGCAGAACTTAACTGTGTGTGCAGACAATGAATATTAAATGCCATGACTTTTGTCATTGTCTCAGTGCTACAAGCTCTGAAGCTCTGTAGCTCATCATGTAGTGTATGGGCAGTTGCAACTTGCCAGAGGCAGACACAATGATAAGAGGATAGGGCTGTGAGTCGAGTGCACCACTATGAATATTATACCACCACAAGCTTTACATTATACATGTTTAGACTCAAGTGGACAAGTTTCAAACTTGCGATAAGAAATGTTTTGCGAGATCTGTGAGTTTTATGAATATCGAATTGTTCATTCGTGCATTGTTGAGAAACGCAAAATATATAGACCTAATACAGTCATGTTTGTATATTGTCAGAAAAAGGGGCCACACATTTGGAGGCCAAGTTTGAATTTGGGAAAGGAAGGATAAATTGAGAAAATATGGAAAACACCAATTATATCTTGATTATGTTGAACAATGCAATTATATTCATACCTGATAAGCAAATCAGGCCAATCATTGTTGTGAAACCATTAAAAAAGTTTAGAAACACTTTTTCCCGGTCAAACAAAATTTTAGGCCTAAGATAAGGTGCAAGAAATGTTTTAATATTATCTCCCACAATTGTTTTCTGGTGATTATAAATCAGCATACTTTCACACAATTTGACCTTTTCCAGCCGGGCGCACTGCATGCAATCATGAAGCTTGGTCATAATCGCTCTCATCTCATGGGCAACATTTGCGAAGGCCAGAAACATTGAGATCATTGGAGGAAGTGATGCACAGGTAGTACCTCCTATACACTGTCTCTTTCTGAGAGTTATCACATGTTTTTCTTCACGTGGTTAACTGGTGAAGATTGCCCCCCAGAAAAATAGATGGAGCCACATGTACTAGAAACACAGCTGTTTACCGAGTTCCGCACTAAAACACGTTTCAACGCAGTGGAACGCTTTTGTCGACCAGTGGAGAAGCTTTCACCCCATCGAGCAGTCATACATGCAGGACGTAAAGCCCCACTCATCCATCCATCCATCCCGTCGAGCGGTCAGTCCGTCTGATCAGCGTTTTACTCGATCATCACGCTGCCCCCTAGCGCATGCGCCGTGGGACTTTCTTCTTGAAAATTTTTTGATTGTATCATTACATTCTTTCCGATCACCATATGATGGCCCCACATCTTTTGGGATCAACTGTTTCATTACTTTGGTTGCACGTCTATAATGATTCTTCTTGAATTCCAGAGTCCAGTACATCTCATTCATTTCCACCACGGAGGGGAATAAAAAAAATAACGTTTCAATGGACTAAAACGGCTTTGTGGAATAGAGGAGCCACCTTCTTCCGTCCCACATCTGGCCCACATCTGCCCAATTCAGGACCCACAGGCACATGCACTCAAGGTCCCAAGGGCAATCTCCAATGGATTTTCTTTATGAAGTCGGTGGAACTCGGGTCACAGCCCCCACCAAGAGATCGCGCCTGCCAAACGACCTCATATTTTCAAATTCACGAAGTCGCTTTTATAAATTGTGACGATTCGAGCCACTGAGTTGAGTGGTGAGGTCATTTATTCGACCAAATATACTGTACAATGGAAATTTGAATATTATGTGAAATGTAAGGCCAGATGTCATTCATATAGTCCAAATTTCAATAATCGATGGAGGCCTTCTTCTGGCACACAGCAATGAATGCCTCATTAAATTTGAATGCCAGACTACAATTTTTCACAAGTCATTCACCTTCAAGCAGCCCTACAGGAGATATAACAGCTGGAAACAATTGGAGGTCGGCAGTGTGGAGTGACTCCTCGCTAATTTCAGGGAGAATTTCATTGCGATGTCCTAACAACATGACCCTCCTAAATTTCCCACTTGGAAATCTTAATTGGACCAGGTTGGCGACCACTCATGGCGAAATGCCACAGTGAGTCTGCCTGGTGGGTGTCTTAACTGTCTGGAGGAAAAAGGAGGAAAATACTACAGGACAAAGAACTAAAAAAAAAAAAAAAAACCAATTATAACATTTTCCCTGGTTCTACATATTTCCAATGCCACCCTGGATTATACTCATCCATGTCAACTCATCATATATTCCATGATGTTCTTCACCCAAAAATTTAATCCCTCATTTCAAGTAACTGACTTATATTCAATCAATCACCCCGTCTGTCTGAACCAGGCAGTTTGTGATTCTTCACGTATTCATACATCCGATCACCCCTTCGGTCCAAAAGACTGTTTGTGATCATAATATTCTTTTCACATCCTCTCGGATCACCCCTTCGGTCGATTTGACTGTTTGTGATCATTATTTTTTCCGATCACCCCGTCGGTCTGAAAGGACCGTTTGTGATCACTTATTTATTTTTCCTTTTGTGCAAATATCATTGATTGCTCTTGTTGCATTTACAGATGCCTATGGTCAAGACTCGCCAACGTAAACCTCCGACTCGTTTCGGCCCTTTCTCTCCGATACCTCCAAGGAATCCGTCGATTTCATTATGGGAGGTGACCCCCATGCGCCCCACATCAAGATCGGGCACCAAAGTACATCAGATTAGGGCAGACGGTTGACAGGAGACTTCTAATACAGAGGAAAGTAAATTTGTTCCGGATTCGAACCTCACAGGAAGCAGTGGTTTCAAATATACTGACTAATCACTAAATCCTTATCCTGTTTCTTCCTCACATCTCCAGTACTCAAACCTTGTGCTATTTAAATGTAAACTCCTTAATTCTCCCTATTTATAGGTTTTTTCTTACTATTAAATCTTATCTAGATACACAAGGTTATATACTTACCATATATATTATATCACACTACATTGTATCAATTATACATATGATAGTCATAATTTCCTCCTTTAATACTAAATCTTTTATCTGATTTATCCTGTAACCACGCCTGAAATTTACACCATTCTTCGTTTATTCTTGTGTTCACTTACTGCCCTGATTCTTTCATTGACATTCCAGATACCCACGGCTAACCAGAGCTGGCGACCTCACAAGGGGCTGAGCTGTTCTAGTTAACCCACGGCCACAGTTTGGCTGTTCCGTCACGCCATTCACGTCAAACAGGATTTTATGACTTCAATTATTAATCCTCATGGTATCCCAGCTCATCTCACCCATTCTTACCACAGAGGAACACGTTTGTTCCTGATGGCGAATTTCACAGCGAATCTTCCCTTGGCCCTTAACAAGATTGGATTCCTTCTTTGGTGGTTTCAAAATACTCGACAAGTTTATCCTCTTCTTTTAAAACAACTTAAACTACCAATATTCTATTGTAATATAAACTCCCTAATTATTTATATTTCTACATTTACTCACCCACTTATTTTTCAATTGTTTCTCAATAGATTCAAGTGTTATATACTTACCGTATAGGATATAACTTTTCGGCACTGCCAAATGTTCACAGGATATCCGATTTACTGTAATTTATCGTCTTCACCCTTTAATGCTACATGATAAGTTCTTACTCCCAGTATTCGTCCTCATGTTGTATGCCACAGGATAAGTTACTACTACCATTTCTCATCCTCATGGTGTAATGCCACAGGATACGTTATTACTGCCATCATTCATGGTTTAATGCCACACGATAACTTATTACTGCCATTTCTCATCCTCATGGTATAATGCCACAGGAACGTTATTACTGACATCATTCATCCTCAGGGTTTAATGCCACAGAATAACTCATCTACTCCCATTATTCATCCTTGCGTTCAATGCCACAGGATAACTTATTAGGTTTCTCATCCTCATGGTGTAATGCCACAGGAAACGTTTTTATTCCCATTATTCATCCTCATGGTGCAAGGCCACAGGCTAACTTATTAATCCCATTTCTCATCCTCATGGTGTAAGCCACAGGATGAGTTGTTAAAGCCCTCATTATTTACTCAACCGTTTAATTCCACTGGTTACCATGATTCCATGTCCTCTTTCTCTTCTCCTCCTCTCCTCATCTTCTTGGCGCAACCCTCTTCGCGGGTTGTTTGGCCTGTCACTACGTTCTTCCCCAAGAAGTGAGGATTTTCGGACTTCTAATCTCATGTCTATATTGAGCTCTTATGTTTGTTACTCATTTGTATACTCAATGTGTTCCATTTACAAATAATTTCAATGTATATATTTATTCGATTTACATATTTACCAAATTCATTTCATGTCAATTAATATTTACCAAATTCATTTCATGTCAATTATTAAATTAACATTTTAACTCCATCACTTGTCTTCGGAGCGTCTTCGACAAAGTTTACTTTAACTGAGTTTAAACTAATTAAACAAATGATTATGATTTATAAATCTGAATTAATGTACAGTGTATGGCGGAATGAAACTTATTAGCTCAAAAAGGAGCACATATTGGATATTATTACAAAAGACTAGCTATCCGAAATGTGAAACATGTACGACTGCAATCTTTGATTCTGCTAACCCATTAAGAAGACTGAAAAGAGACTCACTGCATCACACTGGTTGTGACAAATTTTCAGCAAGTTCTTGTGGCTTTACTTCAGCCCCACAGCTATTGAAAGCCCAAGATATTGCTTGAAACAGTCCAAGTTGACTGGCTTGATGAAGAGCCAAGTTAACCAGTTGGAGATTTTGCCTCTTCTCAAATAATTTCAACTGGTGAAGATTGCCCCCCAGAATGTCACGTGGTTGACTGGTGAAGATATTTACCAGAAAATCATGTGGTTAACTAGTGAAGATTGCCCCCCAGAAAATCACGTGGTTAACTGTTGAAGATTGCCCCCCAGAAAATCACGTGGTTAACTGGTGAAGATATTCACCAGAAAATCACGTGGTTAACTGGTGAAGATGGCCCCCAGAAAATCACGTGGTTAACTGGTGACAAAATCACGTGGTTGGCATTTGCAATAACCTATCAGTTTTCCACGTGATAACTGAGGGGTAATTTCACGTGATAACTCTCAGTTAACCACCAGTTTTTGTCAGCTGGGCAGTGACTCTGGGGGTCCATTGATTGTTGATGGAGTCTTGGCTGGAATAGCTTCTTGGGTTCCAGCCAGCTGCAATCCCTATTGGCCTTCAGTCTATGAAAGTGTTGCGCATTGGAGGCAGTGGATCAGACAGGAAATCAATGTGTAATTTCATTTATATAATCTTACATTGTGATGAATCAAACGAATCACTGTCAAACTAGTTTTGAATTTTTTTAACAAAGATGTTCGTGACAGGAATTCCTCAGTCTTTCTGTAACAAAGGAATTGACACATGGGCCACTGAATAGATGCCTATTAATCTGTCAAATATTAATGATATCATGCAACTTAAAGTCACTTGGCAGCCCTGCTATCTCTAAAATAAAAAAAGAATATTCCAAACAATTTTTTTGGTATCATTCTTTATCTCCTAATTACAGGTGATTTCATTAGTACGTGATTCTTAGGTTCTAGACCCACCAAATACATGCCATTTTTAGTTAATGTGATTGGTTTAGAAACAACAGAACGTCACACATTTGATTTATCAGACGTAGCAAGTGCTGGGTTAACATTGATTCCTCACAGCCAAGTGTGAATGACAAGAATCGCATGGTAATGAAATCACCTGTAATACAAATCCTTGCAAAGGTTGATCAACGAAGCACAACCGTCTGGTGCGAAAATCACAAGTTACCATGCAGAAAGTGCCAGGTCTTCAAAGATCCTGGAATGTTTCAAGAAATATCTAATAAGTTATTTGTTTACAAATGTATGCAAGTAGGTAGATCCTCCAACACAAGCGCTTCTGGGCAATTTATTGGAAAAGATGCAAGGCCTACATAAATTACTGTCAAAGAATCATCCATGACCAAAATCGATGCTAAAAAATAAGATTTGAAGAAGAACCAATGGTAGAAAATGAGATTTGAAGCAGATCCAATGCTACAAAGTGAGATTCGAAGCACAACCAATGTTTGCAAGTGAGGTTTGAAGCAGAACCAATACTAAAAAGTAATATTTGATGCAGAACCAATGCTGGAAAGTGACATTTGAAGCAGAACCAAATTTAAAAGACAGACAAGAAATGTATTCATAACAAAGAGACAAGATATATACAATAATACATATTTTATAGAAATAAAAAGAACATAGCAGTAGCATGTTTTGTCTCTTCATTATGGGGAGACCTCTATAAGACAAAAGCGCCGCTATCGAGAGGCCACCCCAAAATGTGAGATTTGAAGCAGAACCAATGTTTAAAAAATGAGATTTGCAGCAGAACCAGTTTTAAAGTGAAATTTTCACCAGAACCAATTTAAAAATTAGATTTCAAGCAGAACCAGTTTTTAAGTGAGATTTGCAGCAGAACCAATTTAATAATTAGATTTCAAGCAGAACTAGTTTTTAAAGGTAGTAAGTCCGCATTTTTAAAAGACTGTTTATGGATAGATTTCAGTCATATTTAACGCATTCTAGTTGAAAAATTTACCTAATTGCTGTTCTATTGACAGTATAAGAAGTTTATTTCCTTGAAAAATGTAAACAAATAGTTTTTCATGCCGTGAAAAAGCCCTGCTTTGTTTACATTTCAAGCAACGCAGGGCTCTCCTTCAGTAATTTAAGGCTTTACAATTAACTGAACTCACTTAATTGTAGGAAACGCACAATTCTGTTGCTTGGAAATGTATACTATACTTTAAATCTATCAATTTATGATCTATAACAACAAGTTAAATTTTACATAGAATCGGCGGACTTACTACCTTTAAGTAGATTTGAAACAGAACCAATTTAAAAGTGAGATTTGCAGTAGAACCAGTTTTAAAGTCAGATTTGAAGCAGAACCAGTTTTGAAGTGAGATTTGAAACAGAACCAAATTACAAAGTGAGATTTGCAGCAGAACCAGTTTTAAAGTTAGATTTGAAGCAGAACCAGTTTTGAAGTCAGATTTGAAGCAGAACCAATTAAAAAAGTTAGATTTGAAGTAGAACAATGCCCAAAAGACAGATTTGAAGGTGTATTTAACTTCAAAGATCTGCCATTGTTATTTAACTGGAAAGGAAATCTTGAAACCTTCAAACAGGCTGGTAAATCCCAAACCATCAGGTCACCTTACCGCATTTAATAGTTATAATAATAGAGAAAAATCCTCACACTTAGTGTAATAATGTTTTATGAAAGTCACAATGGCATACCAATGCCTTTTTCTGTAATTTTAAAATATGCACATTACAAAGTGACTGAACTGAAAACTTGCAACTTCACGTTTAATTATCTATTTATCATCAGTTATCATATAAATATTTATATTTTTTATTTGACTTAAGTGTACAAGGTGAGAGTAAAACCAATGGTAAAAGCAAAAATATAACATTGCACACATATATCAATATCAACAATTGCTTGTTATCACAGCTTATTACTTGATAAAATATATTGAATTTATCACAAATCAGTAAATCAGATGACCTCGGTTTGCATTGGTGAGCAAAGCATTCCAATTGAAATTTTGGAGGCGCTGTCTCGGCCAGAGATAAAACTCAGCCACAAGCCACATGTTGAGGATGAGGAAGCTTATAGCACACAGGGTGATAAGGACGCTAATGACCACGTGGTGGCAAGATTTCAGTCGGATAATCTGCTGGATGAAGTCCTGCAATGAAAAACAACAAATATGTATTGTATACCAGATAAGTGGACAACAAAGAATATGGAATTATTGCCCGGAAATACTGGCGTGTGACTGGCTGTTAGACATCACCAAGATACTTATACCATTGGAAAAGCTGGTATCTAACCGACAGCTTTGCATGTTAGCGCCCGGCTAAGGATTAACGTGGTTTACAACAGCAAACAAAAAATCAGATTATTGTTTATTTTGCAAAAATTATAAGTTAAAATGTAGAATAGAAGAAGCATATGCTGTCTAGGTCAATTAGACACCTCTTTGTCGGGTGCTAACATGCATTTTTAGAACCCGACAAAGAGGTGTCTAACTAATACACAGAGGCGTCAAATGGTATTATTTACACGACCCTTGCAAGCCAAGAACAAGCCTTGGCATAGGCCTGTCAATGCTTCTGGCTGTGTAAATAGGCCAATCGCTGCATATGAATTCATGAACTGGATGAAGTGGATATGCGCTTGCTCAACCATACAGTTTGAAAATGGTAGCCTATAGGAACCCCTGTCAGAGAATTACACTCACGAATGTTTTTAAAGAAATACATTTTTTTTATACGATATAAAATTACAATATCACATTTACTACCCTAATGTTCAATGAAAATATATATCAAAGATGGTCAGGGTATAGCCGGGTACAGGCCTACATAAAGAAAATGAGAAAGATGGAGTTGCCCGAGTGACATAATGATGTTTCAGCATCATCTCTCCTTTGAAATATCACTCATTTTAAAGTGATTTTTACTTTTACAATACCAATCTTTATGGAATAGCTTTGAATAGTAATGCCATCAGCTGAGAAATAGCTGGGCTACCAAAGCCCAAATCTACATCAGATTTGGATAAAAATTGATAGATTTAGAACAAGTCTGCCGACTCCATGTAAAAGACTCAAGATTTTCAATGGAACGATGCATGGGTCCCAGGGCCAGGCCTGGGTAAGGCGTTTATAACGCTTGTAAGTATCTAGCAAGAAATAAGCATACTTCACTTGAAGGATCTTCCAGATGCTGGTGCCAAGAGGCATCCACTTCATCCTCAATATGCCTCATCAGAGACCCTGCAGAAATACAGGACATAGTGAGCATCAGGAGAACCACTCCGAAACAACCTCGTCTTGGGTCCGTACAAATTCTGACAAAGGTCGGCGCAGGAACTCCAGCTAATTGCTCCTACAAGAAAATATGGGGAAACAATGTTTAAAAAAATGTAAACAAGTAGTTTTTAATGCCTTGATAAACTGCTTTATGGTGTTATGACCACAGGGGCTCCTAAATCAATGTACATGACGTTACCTTATTATATAATGATATTGTATTATAATGTATGTGCATAAACTTGGTTTAGAAGCCCCTGTGGTTATGACTACAAATGAAGCATTATGCTGCGCATTACGGGTCTTTACATATAATTAAACTTACTTAATTAGGCCTACTGAAAAGTGAAGACAAGCAATTCTGTTGTTTGGAAATGTTAAGATCTATCAGTTTATGATCAATTAAGTTCTGCAAGTTAAATTTCACATAGAATCGTCAGATATGATAGCTTTATAAAATATATATATTTCAATATTCATAATAATTACAGCGATGCCGATTGAAGTGACCCTAGGAGCCGCAGAGAGACGGGGTCTCCTGGAGTCATCCGAGGGCAAATGGTAGGATTCCCTGCAAACCTCACATCTTGTAGATTGCTGGGCTTGAATCCAGGACCTCAAACACGATTCATGGACATAGCTGAGGTAGCCCTTACACGCACAGCCAGTGGTCTGCAACTCCATACCTTCAAATTAAAAGCCAAGATCATACTGTGGTGATAGAACAATGTTAATTCCATTTTCCTTGAAAAAGCAGACTGCGATAATGACAAATAACTTTTTCATATCAAAACTACATGTTGGTTCCAGTGAAAATACCAAAATAACTAGAGGGTCCCCCATACAAACTGCCAGCAGTGTGCAATTCACTGCAGCTAGTGCAGCTCTCCTCTCTTTACCTCTCCTCCTTTAATCACAATTTATATTGTGAACACTTTGTACTGCATACTGTGTTTTTATCTGCCTTTTTCTCTTCTTTTTTTTCAAGTTTAATTGATTCTTTAGTAGTTTAATCATCTCCTACTTTCCTGGAAAAGTAAGAATCGCCGTGGCAAGAACCCCCTGATACGTCTCCGTGTGAACTAGGCATAATAAGTGTGCCAGCAACACGGCCTGTGTTTCCTGATCATTTTAGCTTTTTCAATTGTGAGAATCGGTTGATTTTTGGATGAGTTACAGCAATATAACACACAGAAAATAATGAGTTGTGTGGCGAGGGTTACCTGCAGCACATTTTCTATGAAAATCTTCTGTGCTGGAGGCAGAAATGCTGGCTGGACGAATTTTTGAATGTGTTTTTGGCGCGAAAATGATCGTCTGGATTGACATTCTGGATCCTGAGAAGGAACCAAGGAGGTGGAGCACCAAACTAAGAATGTTGCACATTGGAGAAGCGATATATCTAACACAGGTGAAAAGGGTAGGGCTAGGTTTAGCTTAAAGAAAAAGCCTTATGGTCTATAAATTTTTCACAAGTGTGTAAGCTATCTCGGACGAATTGTAGAAACCACTACAGCAGCAGAGCTGCAGTGGTTTAATGAAACAGATCCGATAAAACATGTAATTAATTACAAATTTTACAATGATGTCAATGTACCAGATTCAGAGCCTGAAGACTGGCAAATTCTGCAAACGATAACTTCACTGGATCCAGAGGATGTCCTTGACGGCGTGACATCACGGTCTATGTCCACAACTTCAACGGCATCAGTCTGATCCGAGCTGTTAACAAGAATTTTCAAAGTATCAGTAGGCCTACATTATGCTGTAGTACTTTTTTATAGTTGACATAAACGTTTCAACCTGTCTGCTAGAGGTATTGTTCAAGACCTCTAACAGAGAGCTGTGAGAATTCTATTCAGCAGAAATCATGACCCACTGCAATACCAATGGTTCTGCAGTTAGTAGGTTCCATATATTGACAAAAGACACCCAAGACCTCTTTGCTTGTCATTGTATCCTTGTGACATAGAGAAACATACATGACATTGTAATGATGTATGCAGTGTTGCTATAAATTTACCATTCCACGAGCACCTGTGTCTGTGAAGTTTCTGTTGAACTGCTGGTAGCAGTGGTGCTGACATTTTGCTCATTGTCTGACTCCTGAAGTTCCAGAACTTCTGCTGATGATGGTGAATCCATTAACGTGTCATCGTTTTACAACCGGACTATAAAGGCCTCAAATTAACACCATTATCACACTTCTGCCCAAAAACCTGTTTACATTTTTCCCAACATGCCCAAAGACGCACATGATTTATGTGACGTCACGCACATAGAACGTGGGCAGTGTTCGCGCTAGGGTCATTAGGCGCACGTGTCCAGACGCATGCATTTCTCAGTTTATAATTATTTAAGATCTCTATATGAGCCCTTGTAGTGTGTGAGCACGCACCTTGCATAAATTTGAGAGAATAAAATCACGCTGACGAAATTAATTGGACAACCAATCAGCTCTCTCCATTTGGCATTTTGACCAATCAGCGACGGCCCAAAAGAGACGACGGCTGAGTCCTCCGCAAAACATTTGCAACATGTTTTAACAGTGATATCTCTGGGTCCTTTGAGATCATTGATCTATTTTGTAACTACTTAACCAAGTAGAAGTGAATGATAAGAGCAGTCAAGAAAGTGGGATTTCATGGTGCAAAAGAAATGATGCATGTCAATTCAATTGGTTAATTTTAACTATCCCACACAGCTATATAAAATCAAATGACTTTTTTTTCTGTTGACTTGTTCCACCAAGATGAGTTTCAGTGTAAGCAATCTAGATATCCCAGAAATGAATTTTTTTTCTCAAAAAGTCACATTTAGCATTAATTTTTGACAAAAGGTTTTTGTAGATGTAACAGGTACCACCTTTATAACAGTTTACCCCATTAAAAGGGGAGATCTACAGCGTCAAAAATTAACTGCAAGAGGTTGAACTAAACAAACATTTCTCATTCCCATGCATCTAAACAAGCCAGTTTGATAGTAGCATTGGCATATTAATGACCCTCCCAGTGGTACTTGGAAAATGAAACCAAAGAACATAATAAAATTCAAAATCACGTCTCTTGTGTCAAAACATTGCCCCTGTTATCTATAGATGATGTACAGAATTTCTTTGGACGCGGCCCTTCAATGAAAAATACAGATGTTCAACAATCATTTTAGAACGGATCTCCATTCCATATTGAACTTTACGTGTATCTGCAATTCTTTGTGGATTCAGAAATATCAACAGAGATGTTTGCCAGAGAGCCACTAAGAGAGATCAATCCAACATCACAAAATCCAAACCAAGCAAAACGAGTTGGCTCAATTGGTTTTAACTGATTGTTAGCATCATAACGCATGTCACAAATTTACCTATCCACCAGAATGTTTTTTTAATTGCCAGAAGGGCCAATAATATACCCGTAGACAAAATTGAGAGGGCAAAAAATTCAGCATTTCCTGCAAAGTTTTGCAAATGGAAGTCCCAGATTCAGAACATAAGATTCACGGTAAAGTGGCCTTATATGATGCTATACCAAATTACAATTGGACTAAATCCGCCTTCAGTGGACCTATCGACAAAAGCATGTGTGTGTGCTCCTTAACCACCAGGTAACACCAGACACACGGATGGACATTCTTTATTGACATGCCCAAAAAGACGAAATGGCATTCTTGAGCGATAGAGATGATCTCATCTGCTTGTAATTTACTCTTTCATAAAAAAGGCTACTAACCTATAACCAGCTAAGAGAAAAAGGAAAAAGCTATATGGAGCAAAACCACCATGCAATAGTTATTCAGCCTGTAGATGCCACATACTTTTTATTGCAATTAAAAAACTATGTTCTGTAATAATTCAACTTTCTTTATTAAAAAATGCACACCCTCAATCAGTCAAACATAAATACAAAATCACACATTGGCAATTGAAGGGATGATTTCCAAGTAGATTTCAATTCCCCTGAGGAAGATCTTCTCATTAAGGAACTCATCGTGATCATGCAACAAAATCGGCGTGTTATTCATCGGAGAGAAACCAATGGCCGGAATTCCAACCTGAAGAAGAAACCAAATCGGCTGAATTTTTATGAGTTATAACACAATTCTTTACCAAAAATATATCACTAATAAATTATTACTCAAAATTAAATAGACTACAATTATTATAAACTACAAATTGGAAAATGGTGAATAGGTATGTACCCGACGTATAAATCGGCTGTCCGTGGCAGCTGGAAAAATTTCTTTTTCTATCTTCAAGCCCCTGCAAGAGAGAAATAATTATATTCAATAAATCTATGGTTACAAATGTAACAGATATTTCAACTGCAAGTAGTAGAAACTATGCTTACAGTTTGTTGATAGATGAACTAAATGCTCGCCACCAAGGACTGCTGTCATCTGCAGTTGTCAGTTTGTTTCCTTTGAATTGCTGAAATACAAAATCAAAAACCAAACATTTTAAAATTCATTTTAAAAAGCAGAAGGAAATGACATAAGCATAAACAATGATGAAAATAACTTAACCTCAGGAAAGCCTTGCAATGCCTTCTAGTTGTCTAATGTCCATGACATTAAGATTGTTATTTGCTTCTACTTATTGAGTGTTTTTTGTTTAGTTGATACTTGTAAACCCAATTCTGTTACGGTACCAAAATGGGTTTTTAAGATGTCCATTATCCATCACAAAAGGTACAGCATTGCAATATTTACACATACTATTCATTCATCCAAATTGTCATGCAAATCGCCTGAAATTGACTCATTACTATCTCTGAAATAAAAAAACTTACCTGAAGAAATTCCAAGGAGACTCCGTCACCTGCCTCCGCACACCATTGATGCAACTGCTGCTCGAACGCCTCCACCTCAACAGTAGGGGCTACTCTAACATCGAAGGCTATAAGCAAAGAAATATTAGATTGTGTGAAATTAACAGACACAGATTGTGTGAAATTTATTAAATGCAGCAAAAGTTAGAGTGACTTTTTAAAAATATCATTGATACATTGTACCTTCAAAATGTCATTGGAGGCTTTTTTGCTGAATGAACTGTGTTATCGAAGATTTGTGAGTGAAATGAGAGAATTTTAACAGAGGCAAATATAGTTATTAGTGCGCCAGCATATCCTAGATTATTCCTACTTACTAGCAGTGAGTTCAGCCGGAACAACATTTATTTGGACACCACCCTGAAAAGTCAATACAATTTTGTCAAATTAAGAGAGTAACAACAAAATGGCTAAATGCTCTCAATCTAAAATGAACATAAAAAATATAAAGTATCACTATATATATCATACCCCCAGAGCATTCAAATTGACGGTGGTAACATCACCAAGCTTCAAGTCTGGATTGTTCTTCAGTCTGAAATTTAACCAAATTAGGCCCTATATAATTCTTCACGCAGTCATTAAATAATTCTTGCAAAAAAGCTGGAACCCACAGGTTACTAATTTTGTGATTGCAGACAACAACATAGTTCATTAATTTTACAACAAGGTAGCAATAAATTAGTTGAACAATAACAGGATGATTCAAACTCACTTTGCTTCTTCTGAGTTACGGAAATCCATGAACTTGTCAATGACTTTCCTCTGAAAAAAGAAACACAAGATTACCAAAAAGCTGAAAAAAAATGACTAGCATAAAATGTATATATTGTGCATTGCCACAGACTACACAATATCATGAAACAGTCACAAAGACTCACAATTTTTTCTCCAGCAGAACCTTCAATGAATCTAGACCCATGGCCCGGTGGTCCTCTGGCTGTTACATGAGGCCCTGAAACAACACGTAAGTCAATTTAAAAATACCGTGAGTCCTGTTCATACTCCAGAATCCTCTCCTGGAGTATAAGGTATAATCTTAGGATCCTGTTTGGTATTGCTAAGCAACATTGCCTTTTTGTAAGATGCTGTGTAAATAGAGCAATTTTAGAATATCATTTATCAGGGAAAATATTTTAAAACATACACCAAATGCTTCTTTCTCCATAAAACACAGTAAATGCATCAGTGGGATTTGCCAGACCTGAAAGTGAGAGAGAGAAAAGCAACATTTTAGAAACTAAAACACAAATATTAGCATCTTAAATAAGTAAGATACAACCAAATAAAGGGCATTTGTAACAAAACAAAGATTTAAAAATAACTTAAGCATAAATTGTGTCAATTTGACATATCAATTGTCATTAATAACATGATCATTGTATAAAATTACAAATACCTTCATCCAAGGCAAATCCAACATTAAGGTCTTTGAATTCTTGACGGTCAATGAAAACAGCCATGCCCTTTTTTGCACCAACCTCCTCGTCTGAAAAAGAGAGACCAATTTCATTCAATACACCTTGAAGTTGTATGATTGCTATTGTTTTCTTGCCATATTCAAATGCAATTATAGCCATTATATAGCCTACTTGGAACCTACCGGGAACAAAACTCAAATGGATAGTTCGCTTCAATTTGACACCCTGTGCTTTCAATCTCCTAATAGCTTCTATGTACCTGAAATCATTTCAAATTTAATAGAATTTAATACACAGAAAATTATAAATACATTGATGCAATGGTTATTTCTTCAAAAACAAAGAAAAATGCACAATGTAATTATGTTCTTGAAAGGATAAAATAAAAACCTACTGTATTCCAACACATTTCATGTCCTAAAAGAAAGAAAATAAAGAATCAGGAATAACTGATATAGGAGGATAATTAGCTTAAATTATATATTACTAGCATAGTACCCGTGATAATGGGTATAATGAGTCCAGGGAAAACAGAACAACTACTACTACATTAGGGAAGATTGATAATCGTGCATAAACATGATAAATGACTAATAATAAGTGCACTGGTATAATATGAACAGTTTGAGAAACCACACCCACTTATGGTTGTTGTAAGACGTGAAATAATGTTGCTTGCAAATTTGTAGTTGTGGTCATTGAGTAGTTTGGGAGGAGTAGCGTAAAGCATCCATGAATTAAGGGTACGATATATAATATATATATCATTATCAAGGCAACACCAAATTAAGTGTGGTTTTTGCAAAAATGGAAGTGAGCGAACTTCATATACATTTTTTTTTTCTTACAATTTCCAAAGGAATTGAATAATTGTTTTTGTCCTGAATAGTTATGAACGAACATGCCATTGAAGCATTTGAGATTGGTCTGCCCCTCAAAATTGAAGAAAAAAAAGTTCTAGATTTTTATTCTATTTGCTGTTTTCGAATTAAGAGAAATCATTCTTACATCCCATACAATAGTGTAATTCAAACCTGAGAACCACGAGCATAGATGTCTCCTTTTTCGTCCTTCACCGCATCAAAGGGTCCATATGTCCAATGTTCCTGGGTGTGGGTTAAATTGAAAATATTATCCACACATGTATATAATTTGCAAATTTTGCAGAGCATCCCAGCATTATGGAATCAACTGTTCGAGGGCTTATTTGAAATGCAATATATTTCTACATTATATATAAATGTTTAAAAGATACATTTTATTGCTCCATTCTATTTTGAAAATGTCAAAAATAGCTAATTGATAAAGATAGTATGCACAAAGCACTTCAAACGATGCTCCTATTACGTCAAATAATTATATTAACTGGGGGTGCCACAAACTCCTCGCCTCTATTCCTCCTCCTCCTCCTCCTCTCCTTCTCTCCTCCTCCTCCTCATCTCCTCTCCTTGCCTTCTAGCCTCTCCTCTCCTCTCCTTAAATGGAAAGTCATGTGTTGATTGCCAGCTGAGCTGTGAAATTGGAGGTTATCTCAATTGATGCCTTCCCTCCCATAAATAATCATTCTAGTCTGGCACCCCTGGTATTTATGCACTTGATAGGCTAATTAGGACAGGAGAAGGACACGAAAAAGAAGGTAAAGAAACATGGAACTGAGAAAAAAAACTTACGGGAAATACAGGAACCACGTCCATGTGAGAGTTGAGCAGGACAGAGGGCAGGGAGGGGTCAGTGCCCTCCCAGGTGAAGATGACAACATCATTTCCCTCACAAATCTGAAAATTAATAACAGACAGTGCAATACTTGGATAGAGAATAAAGTATTAAAGAAATAATCACTATTTGGCATAATACTGACATTGATTATTTTGCAAGGCAGGCCCAGGGACTCCGCTTGTTTCTGGAGATATGCTTTGGCTTTTTCTGAAATGTAAAATCATGGCTTGTTAGTACTGTGTAAACATCACATACAGTGTATACATAAATTATAGTCTAGCTGCATCAATTCTACTTAGATAAAAAAAAGCCATTACATTATCCAGTGAGTAATAAAATTCAAGTATCCAGGTCAGCCGAGAAGGAATTTATCACACAATGCATCTTTTGAATCTAGGGCAGCAAAGTTAGCATTGGTTGAATCGCATGGCAGAAACAGTGCTTGACATATATATTTAGCAATTTTAGAGCAGCCACCTGCTGTATTAATTCCCTGATAAGCTTGATATAAGACAACATTTATTGGCCATAAAAATGGTGATATCACTGAACCACCCACTGTTCTACATACAATTCTAATCATCTTTTGGCAGATAACTTTAGGAATAACTTCATTCTTCACTATACATATTAATGTAAAGAAAACATACATATATATATATAATCTTTTATTGAAATTCTCATATCATCACAGATACATATATGTCATCAAAATAAAATACAATGCAAACAAGAGGACTACATCACTACGTCTATTCTAAACGCTAATTATTGCATAGATGGAAGTAATATTAACAAGATGGTAACTCTGGGGGTGGGGGCACGAAGATCCCATTCGCTTGAAGGTACGGGTAAGATAATATACCCCGTGGGTGGGGGGGGGGGGGGGCGGCGGCAAAACTATGTTCAACAAATGAGAATAAAAAGATAGTTAGTTTTCACCTTACCTCGTTACAATAATGTTAAAATTGTAATAAAAAAGTTTGTTGCCCTTCATATGTGAAAAAATGGTTGGTCTTTGCTTCATGCCTGAATCAGAGTGATATAATGTTGTTTTAATCAAATGGCTGCTCATTTTTAAGATATAGATCTTGGAGGCCTGGAGCTATTGGTACACTGCTCTTGTGCGCCAGGAGGAGGGGCCGAGGAGGGTGCAGCAATACCTACAACATGAAGGTCATTTTGCCCTGACTTTGAAGCCGCCACCATTTAATAATTTTACGGGGGGGGCTTCACGGTAACTGCGACAACAATTACTTATTTTGATTGTGCGACAGTCATCAATTCATTCCTGAATAGAACAACACCAACCCACCTAAAGATTAAATGGGGACCCCCTTACCCAAGTTAATTACTGTACTAGTCTGTAGCAGTGTGACCTATTGCACTAGATCTGTAGACTATATAGTATAGGGACTATCACTCTAAAATGCTTCATTTACCACTGGAGAAATCTTGTGTAATCCAACCCCATAGTAATGAGCATCATGCAACACAGTGAGCACTAAATATCATGATCCACTATAATCTGTTGATTGACTTTGCAAAGTTTGCACTCACCATAGCTGGGGTTTGGGTGCATGGTATTGATTTTCAGGTATTCCCTGAAGTTGCTCACAGCTGGATCTTCCCCCATCTTGCCTTTTTGTGTTGTTTAAACTTGTGTCCCTGATTTTAAACTGGAGCTCGACATACATAACAAACAAACTGCACAGATAACAAACTGGTGAGAGAAACTATTCACAAACGGAGCAACCTGTTTACCTTTGACATGTTGAGCTTGACGCCGCACATGGAGTGACTGCTGGCATGGCTTGCAACACAGATTCTGTCTGAAATCTCAGATTAATTTGGCCAAACAGTTTTGGTTCTGCCTGTGATTACACTTGACAGTGCAATGAAGTTCATTGATGTACATTCACACCTCTGTGCTGCTGATTTTTCACAGGTAATTAATCTGTTGAGTGTTGTGTTTTGTTGTTTGATGAATCCACATGATCCAGGGCCTTCCTGGGAATCAAATATCTTAGCCAATTTGGATATCTTGATGGTTTGGGATGAACATGTGCATGTGTACCATAGGCCAAGCTATGGTCCTGGGGGGGGGGGGGGGGTACTTACTATGTTCAAGTACACCAATGCTCGGCTCAGTAGTAGGCCCCCTTTTTCAACTGAAAAATTCCTAGAGTTGGGTCTAACAATCTGACATAATTCCTAGAGTTAGCCCTTAAATTTAAAAAGTAACTTTTATCGAATCGCGATATTATTTTTCATTGAAAATTACAGGTTAATATCTGGGAAAAACAGGCAAATACCATTGCGGCAACAAAAAAATTTCTTAGAGTTGGGGTATATTCACGACGACCGACCGCCTAGCACCGGGTCTAGTCGCCGAACTTCCAGCCTAGCATACGTATCAGAAAAAATTTTGAGTACCCCCCCCCAGGGCTATGATATGGCTATTTTCATTATACACCCCCAGTTGGTATTTTAATGAGGTTCTGCCATCTGGGAAAACAAATGTTAAAGAAAATGTTAAACCCAGCCAGCCTGCACATTTAGGAAAAAAAATCACTCTGCACAATGAATTATTTTTGTCACCCTGACTGAGATACAGGAAAATCTTAAATCCCTGCTGGATCAATGGATCATTAAATTTTACTGAATGAATCTTGAGATTGATTATCTGTACCTTCTTATTTACAATTGCAGGACATCGATGAAGTGATACAAAGAGCCAAAGAGGTATGGAAGTCTAAGAATTATAAAATCTTTATTATTTATAAGATAAGTGCTGATTATGTTATTGTATTTACATAATAATAATTAATAAATTTATGCCACAAGACAGATTTAGGCCTCATCCGTGTAACCGCCTGTGATATGTGACTGTTGAGTCAATGACATAATTTATATCGACACACACCTATTTAATACATGTAACATTAAATGACTGTTATCAATTCATTCAACTAAATCACTGTGGCCAAACTTAAATTCCATTCCTCTTTTCAGGAAGGAGTTTTGGCAGTTTTTGTGCTGACAGAATTTGCAGGAGAAGTTGAAAGAGTTATTGAACTTGCAGATCTGTGAGTATGAATGATATTATAAGAGGAATTTGAGTTATATTTCGTGACTGACTGTCTGACGCCAGGCAGAACAGCTCTTGTTTGCATTAAATATTTTTACTTCTCATTTCAGATACCCAGGATTTTGTCTTCCCTGTTTCGGCGTACACCCCTTGAGGGTAAGTCAATCAGACAACCTAATTACAGGTTTACTGCTTACAAGACCAGTGATACATGTGGCAACTTGACAACTATCATGACATTGTATTACGAGCAAGTTTGCTTTCTTTTTCAGCCACTAGGTAACAATGAATACAGGAGTGCTAAAAAAGAGGTAGGATATATTCGTCTTAATTCAAATTAAATATTGATTGATACCTTAAACGTTGAAGATTACATAATATTGCAAATGTCTAAATGATGCAGACTTTTATGGAAAAGTGTTAAAAATTGTAATTTTAGGACCTGGACGAGATGTTACCACATTTGGAAAAATACCATGAGAGACTGGTAGCTATTGGAGAGGTGTGTATTATGCCAGGACACTGTTAATTTTCTACCAATATATTTAGTTAATAATTTGATTTTATTACAAAATTAATTATCTTGCTTTTCACCATGCAGGTCGGGCTTGATTTCACCCCAAGATGGTGTCCAACTGATGTAGAGAAGGAAAGCCAAAGGACAGTTTTGAGAGAACAGGTAGAGAATCTATTAAATTAACAGTTGCTCTTGACAGTGAAGCTTACTTGGTTGTGATTTGTGATAAAATGGAGGCTAAAAGAGGAAGTTTGGCTGAGTGTTGCGCCTTTTAAAATTTTGGTGCCCCCTAACCATTTGTGGGGGACAATATCTTGGGTGAACGGGGTGGTTGTATGTGAAAAGTGCCCCTCTCTACTATCTTGCCTCTTGTTGCCCTCAGGTCCTTCCCATGCCCCTGAACGTATCTTTGGTATGGTCTTTATATTCGGCTTTAACATTTTTCCCCTTTATTGTCATTGCAGGTGAAATTAGCAAAAAAATATAAACTACCACTGTGAGTATGTCCTGAATTTTAATTCTGACACTTAAAAAAAATATTATCGCTGATTGTAGAGAACAGTTTCCTAAATTTACTTATTTTATTGCAGCAATGTGCATTCTCGGTCAGCTAGTAAGCCTACGCTGACTTTACTGGAAGAAGAAGGTAAGTGAAGTTAAATGTGCCCAAATTTGTTAGTTGTATAAAAAAGAGAGCTCTAGTATTAATAAGTTATGATGAATCACAGGCATTTCAATCATTTGCCAACACAGCTCTAAGGCCTGCATGATACTGGCCTCCTTAAATAGTACAAGGAAGGTGGGAAAGTCTTGGCAATTCACTTGGATCAGCCACCCTTTACCCCATTGGCATAACATTACTGCAGGGTGGTCGATTCAGGGGACTTTCCCTCCTTGGCGTATCTGTACCACTGGTAGTAGTCCAGTTCAGAACTGTTGTGAACAATTGTGATGCCTGTGTGTTGAATGTATGCATTATATATTTGAGCCTGTGGGGCCTTTATGAAAAGGTGGAGGCGTGGAAAAAAGTAGGACAGTGATGGAGGATAAAAAAATATGTATTTGGAGATGGAACGCTGGGCGCATTTTTGACATGCTACAGCTTTAAAATTAGCAGAGATTCGAAAAAAGGAATGTCTGATTGAATGGAGCTGCTCTTTCTGATGCTTGACTTTGGGCAGTTTTTGGATGGTTTGAGAAGGGTAAGTGGATAGTTTAGGTGAGGGCATACCAAGGGAAGTTGCCTGCTGTCTACATTAGCAAAGGGAAGAGATTGCCATGTTACTTTACTATGTGATATATATAAATGATGAACATTTTTCAGGAGCAGAACATGTGTTGATGCATGCCTTTGATGGAAGACCAGCGAATGCAACGATTGGTGTCAAATTGGGCTACTACTTTTCATTACCACCATCTGTCGTAAGGAGTGAAAACGTAAGTTCAATTCATTAAACGCAGATTAATTTTACATCAAACCTGACTGTATAATTTTCATTGTAGGCCTAATATATTTTCCAAAGCCTTTTCTAAGTGTTTTTGTTGAATAGTTGGCCGAGTTACTGTTAAATTTATTCAGAAAAAGTAAAAATTATTTTTGGTGCCGTAAAAACCCATGAACTTGTTTTCACGCAGTAATTGCATGGCCCTCATAGAAACTTGAAAGTTTTTCATTATATACATTGTACTTAAAGAGCAATTATCTTTTTGGATGTGGTTATAGCTAGTATGAGATGAAAATAGCTGAAATTCCTCAGAAGACCAGTTTTCAAACTTTGGTAAAATCTACAAAAAATTTGGGTGCTGCTTAATAAATCAATATTGAGAGTAGGTTGATTAAATGAGCTAAATTTAAATGGAGATGTTTCTTTCCATGGGTTTCTTGCGTGATAAGGTAATTTTATAAATCTTGAAATACTACAACATGTTGTCTTAATTTGTTGAATCCTCCTATTCCAGAAACAGAAATTGCTGAAAAATCTACCTCTAGAAAACATTCTATTTGAGACAGATTCTCCTGCTTTGGGACCTGAAAAACAGGTAGTTCTTTAATAAGTCAAAGTTAATGGTTCTATTTTGGCCGTTGCAACACTTTGCTATGATTATAATGTCTGCTACTTGCAAGAATACCGAGCTGTTATTGGTCGTTTAACAATATGTGACCTGCTCCACCAAAATGAGTTCTAAGTAGGCAATTTATATTTCCCAGAAATCAGCAAAATGTGTCAAAAGGTCACATTTCAATGTTTTTTAGCTGTTGGTACCACGTTTTAGCAAAATAAATTTCCTTTGAATAATTAAGACCATTTTAAAAGAAATTGATTTTAAATTATCTAAATAGGGTGTTCTTGATATTTTTAGTTTTTTCATTGCAATGGCGGGAAATTCAAATGCCATTTTCTCAAAGTTTGAATTTCGCATCATCAATGTTTGAGGTGCCATATCTTTGGATTGAACAGAGATATCAAAACAAATGAACCATCATTTTAAAGCCCTTTGCCAGTAGAATAAAGTCATTTTCACAAATAAATATGACAAGGGGCCGACTTTGAACCCATTTTGGTGGAGCAGGTCACATATATTTATCAATTCACTGTTGGTCACCAATGATTTTCAAAATTCTAACTTCAGAAATGGTTTTTCGTCCAATAATATAGTTAATGAGTCATAGTGACTAATTTTAATAATTTTTTTGCTGAAGTATGCTGAACTATCTTGAATGTAGATATCTATCTCCAGATTTATGTAAGATCGATAAATATATCTTCAGGAGATTGTAGAATTCAGACACAGAATTTGTGACATCTTCAAGGTGTCCATCCCAACTTTGACAGACACAGACTACAGAGGTTTTGGGCTCTCCGCCGACTACACTTCGCTCCTGTCACAATAGTCACGTGACTCTCGTGAATCACGTGACACCTCAGGCCCCTCAAAACGCCACTGAAGAAGACGCTGTGAAGACGTAGAAAATTCTGGCTCTGAATTCTGCAATCTCTGGAAGCCTTTTGGAACGTGTATTCATTGATTTTAAATGAAATATCTTGAGGTTTCAGAATATCCTTGTTATTTCCAGGTACGCAATGAGCCCAAGAATATTGTGATAAGCTGTAAAGAAGTTGCCGCAATTAAGAAGGTGTCCTCAGAAGAACTTAGTGCTGCCGTTTTAAAGAATACTCTGAAACTATTTCCAAGAATTAAGGAATTTGCCAGCATAGCCCAGAGCCTGGAGTCAATAAGCTGAGACCATGACTTGACTTTTGGCCTTGGTGTCTTGACATTCATGACTTGAAAGTTTCAGTGACTTTAAAGCACTTCATCAATCGACTTGACCAGACAATGCAACGAAAAATGTTTTCAATGTTTGCTTGCCAGTTCTCGTCAAGAGTTCAGAATTTTCACAAGCCCTGAAGTCGCTAAAATTACTTCACGGAAATAAGCGCAATAACAATGCAATTATAGAGAGGATTTTGGTCCAGAAATGTGGACTTCAAGGTACTGATTCATTACTTGGGGGCCTCCAATTGATATTAAACCTGTAGAGTGGTGACTTGATTATCTGGTTGTGGTGCATTATCAAGGCTTTGTGTTTGCTCTGAGGTGATCGTGACACCATAATCCATGAAACGTATTATATCATATTTGTTTAGCTCGCCATTATATGTTTGACAAGTTAAAACTATGTCATTTTGACTTGTTTGTTAATTCATATTGTCAACAATTAATTTATGTGACTTTTGCCATTCTGGAAATATACTGTTACACCGTATAGTACTTGTTCATCTTATGTCATTTCAATAATAAGTGACAAGTGATCTGCCTGGACTGGTCACAGCCACAATTTTAAAATAATTTGCACACTTCAAAGATTTTTTGGCCAAAATAATAACCCCTGTCCTTGCAAATAATTAATAAATTTACTTGCAGTCTAAATCTTTCTTTTTTTTTCCAAAGTTTTCACATATTTGGTTCTGCCAGAAAAATGGAATGCTTTTGATCAAATCCTATAGCACAAGGCCCACTCCAAAACGAAGGAAAAACTAATTTTATCACATTGGTATTTTGTGAAATATGACAAATCCAAGTGCGCGAATAATTTTTAAATGTTGACTGTTACCCAACCAGTATGTGAAGACCTGCGAGATGTGTTAAAGCAGCAGCCTTAATACTTCCTGCAATTTTTTTCAACCAGTGGATGAATGATGATATTGCACAGTATTCCAAGATTTTAAATCCTTCTTTAGCAGCCCTCACCAAGGAGCCTCTTGTCTAGTTCAATCATTACGTGGCATGGAACTACAGCATGCAAACATGAAATTTTGTCCAAGAAAAGAAACTGGATCATAGATCAACTTCTACCAAGATAATAATTACAGATGTCCACAAAAACTAAGATTCACCAGCAGTCCAGCACTGCACAATAATGAACTGACTGCCATTAATAATGCAACACTCTACAGCCATAAAACTCAGAGCCAATACATGTTGAACAAGCATGTCTGGACATGTTCCATATATATGTAAGTACCAATCCCCAGAGGACTCTGAGAGCAGTGGTCTTGGCAACGGCATATAGGAAAGGAATACAATCAATTATGCATGCTCCACTGGACTTAAAGTGACTTACAACATAATTACAAGTCAGTTGTAACTGTTGACTTTAACTTGAACAATGAGTGCTAAAGGAGGAGATAGTTTTGGGGAAGGGAGAGAGTCGTGGTGCACAGTGGAGAGGAGGAAGGAGCAGGATTGGTGCCGGACAACTAGAAGGCATTACTCCGAACACCTGAGAAGCCAGGTCTTCACAGAACCAGAACTGCACAAAATGAAGCAACCGACGGAAGACATGAGCGACGAAAAACTCAAAGGACACAAACAGAGGAGACATTACCCAACGTCATGTAAGTCAGCTTTTCAGATCAAAATTCACTCCAAGAATATCAGTTAGCAATCAAACAGGCCTACTGGTAGACCCAATTCACACAACTGTAGTATGTAAATCGCTGTTGAAGTAACAAAAGAGTTCTGTCATCTTTCACTTAAAATATAAATTCGTAAAACTGTCCGCTTGACTTGGAATGATATTGTAATGGCACTACTGCCCGGGTAGGCCTATTAATTTTACATGAGTTTGTGCATGGCATGCTTCCAAAATCAACAATATCTTTCTGTATCCCATCTGTGAAACATACATGCAGAAATACTGCTACAAATTGGCCTAATCAGTTAATGCATAACTTGAAACATATTCATGATTTATGCATCATATTTTTCAGATGAAAATCAATTGAAACTTGGAGGGATTTAGAGCTCTGTGGATCAACACTACTATGCATAAACTCACAACACCATACTCAAGAGAATTGTGTACATACTGTACATGGAATGGATACACACAATCAACATGCCTGGCTTCACAGCTTGAAAAGTGACACTGAAACACAAGTAAATTTTGACTGGGAACAAAGAACCAGGTGACAAAGTAATCTAATAACTTTGTCAGGATAAAAAGTGACAAATGTTAATTAATTTAATTAATTTGACATTTAGCTCTCAATGACCATGTTCATGCCTCATTCAAAGACTGAGCTTCTCACACAGAAGGTCGCACACAGGATAATTACAAAGGCTTATACAATTAAAGAGGCACTGACACAAAACCACAGTATTATATTTGGAATGGACTTTTAATAAATAAGTTAATGACTTGTACTCATTTTAGTCAATACTTGCAAAACGGGACATATTGAAATGTATGAAAACTTGTAACAAATGACTGAATGCACTCACAGCAGCACATGTTCGTATGTGAACTTCACATTAAATTACATAATAAACATTCATAAAACCAATAAATACATTGTAAATGTCTTCTGTATTATACTGACTAAAGATACTGATTGACTCATGATGATTCTTTAGATTGAAGTGGAATAAAATCTGTAGATTGAGCACCAATATTGGTATCCTCAGATACACCATCACTGTCCATTGACACCTTATCTTTAATATCACAGTCAGAAACTTTGGCACGGAAAAAAAAATTCCTGCTGCACCACTGTCTCTTTGTTCAGATTCATTTCTAACGGTCGAATATGACGGAGTATGACTATAGTTGCTCCTCGTTACTTCTACCTTGTAATCCAGATCTGTTAGAGTCATTGTCTCTCTGATAACGATCTCCTTTCTCAGGACCTGGTGGATTTCGTGAGAACCTCGGAGAGTCTCTGGAACTGGGTCTGTCTCTTGAATCCCTCCATGAGGGTAAATTCCTGCGATCTCTTGGACCCCCACCGCTTGACCATCCCTCTTGGTCATGACCTCTGTCTCTGCCTTGCCTGGCATTTCTGTTCCTATCCCAATCCCTGTCTTTGCTTGCATCTGGATTCCTTGCTTGATCTCTTCCTCGGCTCCACTCCCGATCTCTTCCTCTGTTGTAATCTGCATCTCTCCTTCCTCTCCCTTGATCTCTCTCATTCCTTCTGTTCAAGTTCCGATCAGGATTCCTCTCGTAATTTCTGCCCTGGGCACCACCTCGGTCTCTGGCAAGACTACTGTCTCTAGTATGACTGCCCTCTCGAGAAAAACTGTTGTCTCTAGCGAGACTGCTATCTCTTGCTAGACTGCTGTCACGTGAAAAACCGCTATCTCTAGCAAGACTGCTATCTCTAGCTGAACTGCTGCCACGTGTAAAGCCGCTATCTCTAGCTAGACTAGTGTCTCTAGCGAGGTTACTTTCTCTTGCAAGACTGCTTTCTCGATTTATTTTCGTATTTCCTTCACCACCAACTTCTTGATCTCTTGAACCTTCCTGCTTTTGATCAGCATCCGTTATTTCTCCTTCCTCCTGTTTTCCATCTTGCGTTCTGTCTTGCGTCCCGTCTTGCGTCCCGTCTTGCGTCCTGTCTTCAGTCTGATCTTGCTTCCAATCACTCAACCTTCCCTGATTTCTGTCCGGTCTTCTTCCCTGATCTCTTTCTCGGTCCCATGCCCTTCCTCTTCCCTGACCTCTTTCTGGGCCTTGATTCCTGGGGTCGTCTCTTTCTCTCTTTCTGCCTGGGTCTCTTCGTCGATCATCCCGATAACCCCTTGGGTCCCTTTCATTATTTCTGTCCCAATTTCTGTCCTGATTTCTGTCTCGATCTCTATCTGGCGGCCCCTCCTGACCTTTTCGCCATTTTCCTTTCTTGTATTTCTTCTGGATGAAGCGTTTCTGGTGCTGCAACTGGGGGAACAGGTCTGAAAAGCAAAAACATATAAATAAGCTCCAGATCAGGAGACACAAACATTTACAAACAGATGTTAAGACACAAGGATTTTCAGATTTAAACTTGCAAGAATCACAATATCTATGCATATATACATCATCACAAGGAACAGATCGATAGCAGGCTTTGGACATTTGCAAGTACGTTTAAGTTCAAGAACTGTTTTTGTTGAGTACTAAATTACTTGAGTCTTGCAAATTACTTTTGCTACTGTACAGGTATTATTAAACGCCAGATGATGTGGGCATTCAAAAGGGAAAAGTGTACTTTGATGTCAATGAAAGTTGGCAACTACAAATGTACATTAATACTATTTTTATTTCAAGACAAAATGACACTGTAAAACATGATTAACTTACAAGCCTTGCTCTCCAGGGCATTAGCAGCAGCGCTCATTGCAGCGTGTTGGATGCTGGTGCCGACCCCAGCGGCCAATCTGTCTCCACGGAAGTAAACTGCTACCGTGTAGCGCCTTGTATTTGTTGGTCCTGACGAAGCAATTACCCTGAAAATTAAGTTTGAAAGTTTATCTTTTTGACATTGTAGGCTATGCATAGATGGATCACTGGCACTAATACTCCTTCAAATGTGGTGATTTCTTTCACTGTCAAGTATGAAGTGTCTAGATAATTACGCACTCTTTTGTTAAAATTTTCAGACATATTTGTCATTTAACTATCTGACACAGAAAACAGGGAAAGACACCATTTGCAAAGTTTTTTGGTTTTCGGTTCTTGTCTTGACCCACAAATTCAGCCCAGTCTGCAATTTACAGCAAATCCGCTCTGCGAAACTCTTATTTTGCTGCAACCCGTTTCCATGGAGATTGGGCATGTAATGGTGTGGAGGAAAGAATTGGATCGAACCGAAAGTATATTTTATTGATTTTGGTTTTCAAAACGTTGGAAAGAACAGGTACAATTGGAACGTCGCGAACCCTTGTCTATCTCTAACAGAAAATCACTGGTCAACTCACTTGTAGGTGGGGATATCGGGCTCCCCTCCATCCAACTCTCGAAGGGTCAGACAGCATTGTTGCAACTGCGACTTGGGGTCATTCCAGTCTTGGTTCAAGATGAATTTCTGAAAATATAAATGATTGGTGTTATGAGAACCTTACTTTGACCCACTTCTCTACAGAGGGCAGACATAGTGTTACAGAAAACACACAGTGGGCAACTAATACAGCCTTCATGCAGCAAACATTTTGTCAGTTCGCTTATCATTTGCATCATCCTCAATCGAGACAAATTGGTATGAAATAAGTTGTATATACCCTATCTAGCCCACACTTACTCTTAATCTGGGGAAGAAACAAACATGGCAGAAAACTTCACACGTCTCCAGGTCTTTATCCACATACAGAGCTCCGATCAATGCTGAAACAGACAGAGAAATATAATCAGGTGAACTGAGATTACTGTTGTCAAAACATCAACTACCTTGTATCTGCTTGGCCTGGAGTTGGTTATTCCAAACCATACCAATAGATGTTTCTCATAGGGTGACCAACTTTCACCCCTGTCTGAACCACATCAGTGAAATCTGTTCTAAATCGAATCCTACAACAGATATTGTCAGTACTCACCCTCAAGCAAATCAGCTTTCTCCTTGTGCTTCATCAACTCCTGGTCCAGAACTTTATTCTCGGCGTGGATGATGTACTTGGTCATTCCAAGGTCATCACAGACCACGGCTTGCGTTCTGTTGTTCACCAAAGAACTTCTTAACAGCTGCAAATAATATTTATTGTAACTTAAAAGCAAGCAATGCAAATGTACAAGAAATTTTTCAGATTATCATCACTTGACCAGGATAATTTCATTTTTATTGTTCAGTAGTTTCAGGGACTAAATTAGGGTTATCAGTTGTTCAACATGTTTGGCTACTTGAAGATTGGGAATCTACAGGGTTGCAGCAGCTAGTTATTTTTAGATACAGGTAGTGTACAAGTAATGCCACCAGGTAGCTAGTAGCCTCTGGTGGTCACTACATAAAACTACCAAGATGAATAACTGGATAACTTACAGACAAATGACCTTCATGATGCTCAGGGAAATGTTTGAACAAATAAGCGGAAGCAACAAGCTGAAGAACTGTGTCTCCCAAGAACTCCAGCCGTTGATTGTGACCCCTGAAGAAATAACAATAAAATATTTATGATACATTCTATGAGAACAAAGTTAGTTATAGTGATTAATTTATAGAAAGGCATACGTACAGAGTAAGATTGTTGTATCCGACGTTTCTCAAAGTGAACGACCTCGCCAGCAGTCTGATGTGGTTGAAGACAATGCCCGTTTCATCCTCAAATGTGAGGAGTTTCTGAAATATAACACCATTTTTACTGCAAATTCAATAGTTTTCCCACAGATTTTGGATTGATCAAATATTTAATGCATGTTACACAAATAAGTCTGATGAGTCAGTTCCACGTCCTAATAAACTGCCTCTACAATTGAGCTACAATATCTAACCCTCTCCATTGGATGAGATACAAGCAAAGTAATTTCATGAGGATTTTTCTGAGTTGGATTACATTCTGTGGCAGGATAACAATAATGAATATAGCCAGACAAAATACCTGAAGAGCAGGGCTAGAAGAGAGCCAGTGTCTATCTCCATTGGGCTCATCTTCCTGCAACGGATGCGGAGGCAAATTCATCCAGGTGGACAACAATTCTGCATCATCATCAAACAGCACCTCCCCATACACTCTGTCAGCTAAGTCTATTCCACCATCGAGGTATAAGGCACCTACAAAGGAATGGGACTGTAAATTAAATTCTTCAAAATCATTTTATGGCAGACAACACTATTATCGATCCTGACCTTTGGAAATCTGAGTGAGCCAAAATAGAAATCACCAGATTAGTTTCCAAATTTGCATATAAGTTAAACCATTTGTAAAATAGCACTGACCCATGAGAGCCTCCAGGCAGTTGGCCATGGCATGTCTCAAGTCCGATTCATGACACAAGTCCGGTCCATGAGCATACAGCATGAAGTCCTGCAGCTTCAATTTCTGAAATTAATATTAATTTTTATAACACAGATAACCTTTTGTAGGAATTAAATAGGTTAGCAGCATAATTAAAGAACTTCTAAAATTCTCACTTGCTTTATCATAATTTCTTTTTATAACAAGTAAATTAATTGAAATAAAAGTAATGTCATGTATGTAAATATTTTCAGTTACGAGATCCAGAAAGATTGCTGCTTCGAAATTTATTTTAATTTTCCCTTCTCCAACTTCCACTCCCTTTAGAGATTTGAGCAAAATTAATTGACCATGAAAGAAATCTCAAATGAAGACCAATCAACAGCTTACCTTAGCAAGAACAGCGAGGTGCTGATTTTGGACAATGGCCGCCCTGTAAGTTGCGAGGCCTCCTTCTTCGAGGGCCGGAAACATGAAGAAAAGGTGAATACTGCAAAAATATTCAGGGACTTTAATTAACAATGCATTCAAAATTCCATGATAAAAATATAGATTTTTTTTTGCATTTTAAATCCATTGTAAAATGTCTCATCCATTCCAAGTTTGCTATTATTACCTGGACAGAAACTCAACCACGGCATCTCCTAAGAACTCCAGCCTCTCATAGTGGTTGATCTCAGATGCCGTTTCCTTTTTCCGGCCAAAACGTGCCATAATGTTGATGAGAATATTAATACCTGAAAACAGAAAACAAAGGACAAAGTGAGACCAGGAGAGAACTATACAGATAAACACAGGGACGGATGGGTCGGATGGATTGATGATTGGGGCTTTACATCCTGTATTTTTGCACTTAGCAGGCAAATTTAGACAGTAGGACACGGCAATGAGGCGAAGGATGATTGAAACTATCATCCAACATAGGCCCAAGTGATCCAGAAAGAGCTGGAGTTTCACAAAAATAATTATTCTATCTTCATCATGTGTAACATATGTCATACAAACCTCTTTTCCTTGTATTGACATGATGAATTCTTCCATCCCCATATTCCGGTTGACGTATCCCACAATTTGACAAAGAGTTCCTAGCATGGTCAGGATTTGTTCCAAAGTTGACCCGATATGAAGGATGTGTAAGAGCCAACTGGAAAAATAAAGGTTCCAGATAAATACCAAAACAAATTGTCTTCAATACAATGGATAAAAGATCCAATGTCTCAGTTGCACTGGCTCTGGAACCATTTCAGTTTATATGAGCAGCTATAAGAGGCAGACATAATGATGAGATGCTAAGGCTGTGAGTCCACACCAAGGATGGGGTCTTCTACTTGCCTTAGCATAAAACACTGAGCACAATGTATCCTCTTGCTTGATACAGTGAAAAGGTAAGACATCTCTGTGAAAGCAACACAATTTATGTCAACAAACATTTGAACAAGAGGATCAATCATTCAAACAGGCAGCAACAATTAGAAATGATTTATGACGTAACATACACATTCCTATATTCCCAAACGATCCTGTGATAGCTAGAATGTCTTCTCAAACATGATTGACACCAGAAAGCGATGTAGTAAATACTTTCTACTTTACCTGTAGCAGCATACGATCCTTGAACGTGTAGGAGATCCTCCTCTCAAGAACCTCCAGGCAGCGGTGGAACCTCAGGTGGCTGATCAACACGGGCAGCAACATGGCATGCTGCGGAATAAAACATCTGGTCAGTATCAATTTCTAAATTATCAATCCTATCTTCTCTCATTCGATAAAACTTAATTAATAATTTACAATTTTTTTTGGAAGGAAAAAAAATAATTAATTTTTTTCTTTGGCCATTTAGTAAGTGTACAAAGGCCTGACATTCATTTTTTACGCTTACACAAAATGCTCATCATTCTGTGGATACATTGATGAATTCAACCAAGTGAATAGTAAGCAAACATACCTGGCAAATATCAGATCTAATCCCAGTTTTGTAAAACCCTTCAGAACTGACTTCCACGGTCACCTCTCTTTTCATGTTACTGCATAAAATAGAGGGTTATTCCCAATGAAAATATTGAATTTTTTACTGTTTTAGCTATGCATGCAAGTGATTGGTCAAATTACGATAGGCCTACTTGAACTACGATAGGCCCACTTGAACTTCAAAACTTCAACTCAATAAATATTTGAAAGCGTGTTTTTAAAAACACAGCCCTGAAAGGAACTGCTGAGGAAGTTGTTGTTTAGTTTGTAGAAGGTGCTGCCTCTTGTGACTGCAACAGGACTAAATTATTTTGCCCACCTCTTCGTGCGTAATTCCAGAAGCTGTTCCTCCTTCATGACTAGCTTCTGTTTGTCTTCCACGGTCACTTTCGGTTTATTCGCCAGAAGATGTTTGTATTTCACGTAAACCTTCCATAACTTCTGATAGCTGAAATAGTGAAGGTATGACAGTTCAGAAAGAAGTTCATATAACACACTGGTATTCAAATTCTTACTAAGTAACATAACAACGCGGAAGTTTTTAATGCCTTCAATACCTTTTATTCCTTTAAAACAAAGGCCTAACATTTATTTTTTGTCAATCTTCCATGTATAGTCAGGGAGATATCTAAAAAAAGAGGCTTATTTCTTGTACAGGTCTTACTCATGAGAGCACCACTTGAATTTGGTACTGATTGAAAGAGGACACTTTGGAGTTTCAGAAACCATGGTTTTCACATTCCTAAGGTGGTAGGTTTTCTTTCTGGGAGGGGTAAAAGGTCAACGACCTCTTGATTTTAAGGTATTTTAATGAAAAATGCAGTTTCTTAATGTTTTCTGCATAACATTTCAAGTGTTTTACACATTAATTTCAAATTCGCCGAAAGTGAAGATGATTCCATGTTATTTGGGTCACTAATTCAAAAAATGCACTTTGACCTATTTTTGAGGTCAAATGGGGTCAACAAAGTCGATAAATATCGAAAATTTTACTAAAAATAGCTATATGCACTTCAATATGTTATTGTCATGCCCAAAATATTAAATAAATCAAGATAATTTCTCATGCACTAGGAAGTCACATGTGTTAGCATTACATATGTTGGGAAATTTTGGTTGCTATGGATACATATTACTTACAGGGCGGGGTAAAGCTCGAAACTGCACCCACCATTTTTGGGCCAAATTTATATTCATTTATGGGACAATTTCCATGTCATTGTTTCTTCTGTTCATGGATATGTCTCATTATGAAGAAATACCATTCCAAATTATTGATCAAACAAATATTCTATGAATAAATATTAAAATATTGGTCACTGTAGATACCTGTTAGCCATAGAAGGTGTGAAATATGAATCCTCGCTCTCTGTTTTTGGGCCAAATTTACCTTCATTTATAGCACAATTTCCCAATCATTTGTTTCTCTTGTTTATGTATGTCATATTATTAGGAGATACCATCCTTATTTACTGCTCTCACAAATATTTGATAAATATATATATCAAAATATTGGTTGCTATGGATACCTGTTAGCCATAGAAGGGGTAAAACTCCAAACGTCACCCACCATTTTCGGCAAAATTCACCTTGATTTACAGCATCATTTCCACATGATTTGCTTTTCTGTTTATGAATATGCCCTATTATGTAAAAACACTTTCAAATTACAAATCGAACAAATATTCAACAAATATATAGCAAAATATGGGTTGCTATGGATATTTTTAAGCCAAAGAAGGGAAGAAATCTGAAACCTCGCCCTCTGTTTATGGGCAAAATTTACCTTCATTAATGGCAGAATTTCCATATCATTTGTTCTTCTGTTTATGGATATGCTATGTTATGGGGAAATACCATCCTTATTTACTGCTCAGACAAATATTCAATTAATATATTATTAAAATATTGGTTGCTATGGATACCTGTTATCCATAGGACAGGTGAAAACCGAAACCTTGCCCTCTGTTTTTGGGCAAAATTAATCTTCGTTTATAGCACAACTTCCACATAATTTATTATTCTGTTTATGGATATGCCATGTTTTGAGGAAATACCCCTTATTTACTGCTCACAAATAAATATGGGTTCCTTCAAATATTCTATGAATATATATTGGTTGCTGTAGATACCTGTTAGCCATATAAGGTGTGAAATCTGAAATCTCGCTCTCTGTTTTTGGGCAAAATTTACCATCATCTATAGCAAAATTTCAGTATCATTTGTTTCTCCTGTTCATGATATTTCATACTACTAGGAAATACCATCCTTATTTACTGCTCTCACAAATATCTAAAATATATACATATATATATATATCAAAATATGGATACCTGTTAGCCAGAGAGGGGATGAAATATGAAACCTCGCCCTCTGTATTTGGGCAAAATGTATCCTTATTTGTGGCACAATTTCCACATCATTTGTTTCTTCTCTTTATGGATATGCCTCATTATGAGGAAATACCATTCTTATTTATTGCTTACACAAATATTCAATAAATATACCAAAATCCTGGTTGCTATTGATACCTGTTGCTTTGAGCATTACCCATTGGATGGGTGAAAACTGAAATCTCACCCTCCATTTTGGGGAAGAATTTACCTTCATTTAAGGCACAATTTCAACGTCTCTTGCTCTTCCGCTCACATATATGCCACATTTTGAGGAAATACCATCATTGATTGTTGTTACACAAATATTCAGTCAAAATATATTTCTAAATTTTGTTTGCCTTGGACACTTGCCACCCATAGGAGGAGTAAACATTGAAACTTTGCCTTAAACTTGTCGGTGAAAATTTACCTTCATTTATGATTTAATTTCAATATCTTTTGCCTCTTCTGTTCCTAGATATATCACATTCTTAGTGAATACCCTCCTCAATTACAGGTCACCCCAAATATTCAGTGAATACATACATTTTTTGTTGCCATGGAAACCTGTCACTCACAGGTGGAGATTAAAACTAAAATCTCGCCCTGAGTTTTTTTTGGGCGAAATCAAAACAGATATGCCAAATTATGAATATATATACCATCCTTAATAGATAAATATTCCAATAGATAAAGATAAAATAACTTTGATTGCTATGGAAACCTGTTTACCACGAGAAGGGGTGAAAGTTAACATTTACCCACATTTATTTTGTATTTTCTAGATAGATTTCCTATCAGTCAAGGAGAAGGTGAGCCCAATACAGGCTTAGTGCTTCCTCATGAGGAGCTCAGAGCACCACATAAATTTGGAAAGAGGACACTTTGAAGTTTCAGAAACCATTGTTTTTACATTCCAAAGGTGGTAGACTTTATTTCGGGGAGGGGTAAACAACTTTTTGATTCAATATGCATTTTCCAAATGTTTTTAACATAACTTCTCAAGTTTTCTATATATTAATTTCAAATTTACAAAAAATGAAGATCTTTCCAATTTTTTTGGTCAAATGGTAAAAAAATACTTTGACCTACCTTTGAGATCTTCTAATGTCAATGAAATATTAGAAATTTAAAAAAAAGCAATATGTACTTAAATATTTTATCATAATGCCACCGATATTAAGGCAAAGGATGATTGAACAGTCATCCAACATAGGCCCAGGTTATACTGCTAGAGTTGGATTCGAATCCAGGACCCAGCGATTGGCCGTCTAGCACGCTACCACTAGACCAACCCTCTCGCCGTCTGATGCTTGAAACCTCACCTTCTGTTTTTGGACCAAATCATGCCTGAATTTACAGCACAATTTCCATATCATTTGTTTCTTCTGTTCGTGGATATGGCTCATTATTAGGAAATATCACTCCAAATTACTAGTCAAACAAATATTCAAGAAATATATATCAAAATATTGGTTGCTATAGATACCTGTAAACTATAGACGGAGTGAAATCTAAAACCTTGCTCTGTGTTTTTGGGCATATTTCACCTTCATTTATGGCACAATTTCCCTATCTTTTTTTTCCTGTTTATTGATATGTCATTTTATTAGGAAATACCATCCTTATAATCATATATTTACTGGTCATACAAATATTCAATCAATATAAAATTTATTTAATTCAAAATTTCAGTTGCTATGCACACCTGTTACCAATAGGAGGGGTGGAACCTGAAATCTCACCCTCTGCTTTTGGGCGAAATTTGTGTTCATCTAATTACAGATCATACAAATATTCCTTGGTTATTATGGATACCTGTCACTCACAGGCGGAAAAGAAAGCTGAAACTTAGGTTGCCATGGACAGACAGATGGACTGATAGATACATAGATAGACAGATACAGAGATTGATAAATAGATAGATAGATAGATATGGTAAGTGCATTATGAGGAAATTTTGCCATAAATGATGGTAAATTTTGCTCAAACACAGAGAGTGCATTTTTAAGTTTTCACCCCTCCTGTTGGTAACAGGTATCCATAGCAACCCATATTCGGATATATAAATTCATTGAATATATTTGTGAGCGGTAAATTAGGGGCATTTCCTCAAAGCATGGTATATCCATAAAGAGAAGAACGAATGATGTGGAAATTGTGCTGTAAATTAAGGTAATTTTTTGCCTGAAAACTCAGGACGAAGTTTCAGTTTCACTCCTCCTATGGGTGACTTGTGTCCATAGCAACCAATATTTAAATATTTTATTTATTGAATATTTATGTGAGCAGTAAATAAGAATGGTATTTTCTCATAACATGGCATACCCATGAACAGAAGAAACAAATGATATGGATATTGAGCTATAAATGAAGGTAAATTTTGCCCATAGACAAAGGGCAATATTTCGGTTTTCACCCCTCCCATGGATAACTGGTATCTGTGACAACCAATATTTGAATATGTATTTTTATTTAACATTTGTGTAAGCAGTAAATTAGGGTGGTATTTCTTTATAACATGGCATATCCATAAACAGAAGACACAAATGCTGTGGACATTGTGCAAATAATGAACATAATTTTTTCCCTAAAACAGAGGGCGAGGTTTCGATTTTAACACCTGCTATTGGTAACAGGTATCCACAGAAACCCATATTTATTTGTGAGCAGTAAATAAGGGTATTTCCTCAAAGCATGGCACATCCATAAACAGAATAATAAATTACTAGAAAACCCGTTGCAAGCAGGAATTTGAGCCATTTAGGGTAGGATATGTGTGCCTGAATATGACATGAAGGAGGCCATGGACATGATAGTCCAAATTGATATGCATAAATGGACATTTTAATATGAAACAGTTTGCATAAAATTCGAATATAATGGTTATGTCTCTTGTTGATGTGAAACGTCAAATGGGCTGGGAAAACAAATGGACTTTGTGCAGTGTATTTATGGGCATATTGTGGCAGCAGTTGTCAGTGTGCCTGGCCCCTGCTGCCACCTGGATAGCCTGACAGAAAGCATATGACCCAGTTCAGCACATTGATCAAAAGTTGCAGGGAAAGGTGTGAAATGAAGGTGTATTGTAAAGAAGGTAGGAATTGTTTAAGTACAGGTACTATTGCAAAACAAAGTAAATGTCAGTGATGTGGCACATGCAACGCTTGATGAGTGTGATGAGAACAGGGACAGAGTTATGCTTGAGACATGGACCCAAGAGAGTTAGCACTTTTATGTTTGGATGTGGAAGTTGTGCTATAAACGAAGATTAATTTTGCCCAAAAACAGAGGGCAAGGTTTCGATTTTCACCTGTCCTATGGATAACAGGTATCGGATCCATAGCAACCAATATTTTAAAAATGTATTAATTGAATATTAATTGAATATTTGTCTGAGCAGTAAATAAGGATGGTATTTCCCCATAACATAGCACATCCATAAACTGAAGAACAAATGATATGGAAATTCTGCCATTAATGAAGGTAAATTTTGCCCATTAAAAGAGGGCGAGGTTTCAGATTTCTTCCCTTCTTTGGCTTAAAAATATCCATAGCAACCCATATTTTGCTATATGTTTGTTGAATATTTGTTCGATTTGTAATTTGAAATATTATTTCTACATAATAGGGCATATTCATAAACAGAAAAGCAAATGATGTGGAAATGATGTCGTAAATGAAGGTGAATTTTGCCAAAAGTGTTGGGTGATGTTAACAGGTATCCATAGCAACCAATATTTTGATATATATATTTATCAAATATTTGTGAGAGCAGTAAATAAGGATGGCATCTCCTGATCATATGACTTGTACATAAACAAGAGAAACAAATGATTTGGAAATTGTGCTATAAATGAAGGTAAATTTTGCCCAAAAACAGAGAGTGAGGTTTCAGATTTCACACCTTCTATGGCTGACATGTATCTACAGCAACCAATATTTTAATATTTATTTATAGAATATTTGTTTGACCAATAATTTGGAATGGTATTCCTTCATTATGAGGCATATTCATGAACAGAAGAAACAAATGACATGGAAATTGTCCCATAAATGAATATAAATTTGGCCCAAAAATGGTGGGTGCAGTTTCGAGCTTTACCCCGCCCTGTAGATAATATGTATCCATAGCAACCAAAATTTCCCAACATATGTAATGCTAACACATGTGACTTCCTAGCGCATGAGAAATTATCTTGATTTATTTAATATTTTGGGCATGACAATAACATATTGAAGTACATATAGCTATTTTTAGTGAAATTTTCGATATTTATCAACTTTGTTGACCCCATTTGACCCCAAAAATAGGTCAAAGTGCATTTTTTAAATTAGTGACCCAAATAACATGGAATCATCTTCACTTTTGGTAAATTTGAAATAAATGTGTAAAACACTTGAAATGTTATGCAGAAAACATTAAGAAAATGCATCTTTCATGAAAATACTGTAAAATCAAGAGGTCGTTGACCTTTTACCCCTCCCAGAAAGAAAACCTACCACCTTTGGAATGTGAAAACCATGGTTTCTGAAACTCCAAAGTGTCCTCTTTCAATTGGTACCAAATTCAAGTGGTGCTCTCATGAGTAAGACCTAAGCCTACTTTTGGCTCCTCTGCTCCCTGACTACTACCAATGATCAAGAATTCAAGTTTCTTTTTCCACACAATTTCAGTATTTTGGCACAAGAATCATAACTATCAACCTTTTCATTGCCGTACTGAACGGCAAGAAAATGATTAGATGTGCAATAATTGTGGGCACTGGTGTCTTAAAGCTTAAAATAGTATTAGTTTATTTCAACACTGGTAGCCTATCAGTCCATGGACAGCTCTACTGTTTCTTAGTGTGAGCATCTTGCTCCGGAGTGGCACATACTTGGGATCTCCAGCGTAACTGAGCTGAGCAGGTCTAATTCCAAAGTGGATGATGATCGGGTAAGTCTCTTCGTCTTCCTTCATCTGTGCTCTGTCCAGTTGGTCAATTCTGATTGAACTGGGTCTCTGAAGATTTACATCACATACATTAAATGACCTTAAACAAGAATCTGTGGATTGTAAAACGGAATGACATTGTAAGATATGGGACAATATCTTCAGTCCAGGGAACTGGAACAGTGACAGTGGCTTATTCAGGGGGGGGCATTGGGCCATGCCCCCTTCCCAGGCCCAAAATTAACATGGGAAAGATAGGAAAAGCCGCTAAACATTCCGTATTGACCCCATGTTATGCCCCCCCCCCACGCAATTTCTAGATACGCCCCTGAACAGTGAGTGCAGCAGGACAATACAGTTATCACTAACACACTTAAAACATGCATAGCTATAAATGGGTTTGATTGATCTGAGACGAGAACAGGGAACTAATTGACAGCAGCCCTGCAGTGAATTGCTGTGATGTCATACCTTTGGTGACGTACAGGTTTATTCTGCGGATGGTGCATGATTTAGGAAGGGTTGACCACAATTACATTGAAATTTGTGAAAATTGGCATTCATGAGTCAATTTTAAAATCACAGTTGTTACATTTATCTTTGTCTTACCATGCCAGGTTGGCTGACGATCATGCCCCTCAGGCCGTCCACCATATCTTGCCAGTCATGGGCGGCTAATTTCACCAATATTGGGAGATCTTCTTTGCGAATCAAAGGTTTGAAACTCTTGAGGAGGTAAAGGAGGACTTCGTTCATTGACAACATCTCTTTGCCGTTATCTGAAAACAAAGTTACATGCAAAATTTATTTGATGGGAAATTTATGACAAAATAAGTACAGCGCACAGCATTTATTTTCATGCCTTTAAAAAAATTATTTTTCGGTTCATCACTGACATTTGGCTCTCCAAATTGCATCTCAGCCGACCATTCTGCCACCCTAAAAGCAACTACAAATGTAATTTAGCAATAAACATCCAACATACCTGGCAAACCCCTGAGGAACCTGGGCATAATATGAAAGCGGCTGCACTGGTCGGGAGAAGGAGCTTTCCAGTCAAGATCTACAAGTTCCAGCACCTCGTGAAACAAATACTCCATGAACAGATCCATGCTCTTTACGTCAAAGTTCTGCAAAATTTCAGACAATACGAGAATCAGATTTATAGCAAATGAAAGATTTACTTCAATCTTCAGATTATATTTAATGGTACTCCCACAAACTTACATCAGGCATTTCCTCTTCAAACCAATGGATAGTGTATTCAATGTTGAATCTAATAACTTTACAAACAGGCACCTGGAATAAAAAAAATATTTTTAACAATCATTCTCACCAAAGGATATAACAAAAGATTAATGCCAAACTGAGAAGGGCGGCTGTACAAATGTTGCAATTAAAGCAGCAATTTACAAATACTTACATTTTCAAGTTTGTAATGAGAAAACAAGGAAAACCCTTCAAAAATGTATTCGTGGTTGTCGTACTCAATAATTGTTGGATTTTTCGTCTGCAAGGAAAAACAGAATCATGAAATACCACTGTGGTACAGTCGAAAAGTTGAAAACAGCCAAACAACAGGTCATACGTGAAAAAGACCATCAAACACGGACAAGCAGTATAAAGAAGCTCACCAAGAAGTTAGTATGTGGAGACATAGTTATCCGGTAATGATACAGTTTGTCTGCATTGTTTGAAGACATATTGCAAGGAGTAAAACCCTGAAAAAAAAAAAGAGTCATAAGTCACATAGAACATGAATATGATGGAAAGTGGAGCCTTCACAGACAATTTTCCCCAACAACATTTTCTGTGACAAGAAAGAAATATGTAAGTAACTTCTACTGAGCTCTGCATGTAGCCAATTAGCTGAGAGCAAATAATATAAGCCTATGTGATACAGGCATGACATGCCCTTTATTTGAATTTAATAAAATAAATGTTGCTACCTACCACTTCACCAGGGTATATGTTGTGTCTGATTCCACTTTTTCTTGCTTTCAAACTACACCGACACAAAGGGCCATCATTCATCTGAAATATTGGAAGGACATAAAATTCATTTTAAACACAAAAATATACAGAAAAGCAGTGACTACTTCTCTAAATGCTCGAAATGATTCTCATGAAAAATAAATGCACACCTCATCTTTTTCATTGAACCACAGTTCCTTGTGCAGTCTCTCAGGGTGCTGCTGTTTCTTGTTCAGTTCATCCATCCAAGTGATTTCTATGTCTTCTTCATCCGTGTCATCACTGGAATCTGAAAGAATGAACAAATCATTGTGAATGTATGATGTTAGAATGAAAAGTAATCAAATACTTTTCTAAAAGTCAGAAAAGTACCCAGATGTAAACTGATGACAGATAGACAAAAGGAGCACAAGAAATTTAAGAATGCACCACAAGCTTTCAAAATTGTAAATCAATCCTACTATTAATTCATGGACCCGTCCGTCCTTCACAGCAAACCTATAGGGTGCCCATCCACAAAAACTTGCATGCAACATTTTTTCACCCACTACAAGGTTTTAGGCTGGGTTTCATGTTAAAAATTATATTTAATATTTTGCCCCTCCCCTACCCCCCATTTCACGGGTATCATGCTAGTATACATAAATCAATATACACGTTTTGTCGAAGATGTTCAAGAATAAGAAATTAAACAAATATTGTACAAATAGTGGATAGTGGATGGTGAGGAGTCCAATATTCCTAATAGGACCTACTGGACCACTCATGCACCATCCACTATTTGTATAATATCATATCTTTTATCAACAGATTTCTTTTACCTGAAGAACTTTCATGATTTCCACCACACTTGTGTTTGTTGCCGCACAAGGCAGGATTGGCTCTCGGTGGTATTTCTACCTTGGGTTTAGAGTCCCGCACTTTCTGCGAATAGTTGACAAGATCTTTCTCAAATTTTTCTGTCAGGTCCGTCATCCTTTTGGTGCTGATGGTGTTTTGAGTCTGTGTAAAGACAAAATTATTCAAAAATTTGCAAAGTCCTTGATGTATTGGTAAGGAGAAAATGTTAAACATTGTGAATAGGGCTGTGCCGATGCGACGATTATCGCCGACAATCGTCGCCAAAAGTTTCGATTTTGATCATCTCCCAAGAATAAGTAAAAATCGATTTTCAGCTGAATGAAGAATTCATGATAGGTGGCTGTGTTTGGTATCGTTTTGAAGCTCTCGAAGAGCTGAACACCATCGTCCTATCTCTGATGTTCTTATATGTGCCTGCCATGAAAGATATTTCACAAATTAGAAATTAAGTATATACTGCTACAAGTCTGCATCCATGTTGAATTTATAGACTTGGGAGACAGAACTTATCAAATACACACCTGTTATTTATTTACAACTGTACTGCTCTGCATACAGCATGGTTTTAAAGAAGACAGCTTTATCAGCAGTTACATTGAATTAATACATTACAATTATGAATAATATTAAGTCGATCAAATTAATTCATATTTTTTTTTTCGTTTTCCTTCCTGCAAATAGTATGTTGGTCCTGCTCATTACAATTTTAACACCATGGACATCCGTCGAGAGTCAATGAATTCATTGATAATTAATGTTTCGTATAATTATGCTGATCTTGACATTCTAAGTAAAAATCGATTTAAAATCGATAATCGAATCGAAATACAAGTCGATTAATCGATTTCAGAAAATTTTTCGATTGCACAGCCCTAATTGTGAAAACGGTAGCATACTCGATTATGGATCAATTATCTATTTATCTAAAATATCCAACGAGGTAGTCAAAGGTTTTGAATCTTCAAGTCAAAGCAAGAAGCAGCTTCAGAAATACTGTTTCATATGAAGAATATAGACAACGATTATCAGGGAAAAATTTCAACGCTGAGCAAATGTCTAATAAAAATTAAGACTTTATATCTGTCACTGGGGGGAACATTACAGTCAACACACAGCATTACCTAATGTAGGAAAGATAACAAAGAACACTGACAAGTTTAAGTTGTTAGTCACTTTAGTAGCTTACATCTCTGTCCCTCCTGAAGTAGAGATCAGCCGGGGAACTGCGGATCCATTGAGGGACGGGAGAACCCCTCATCTCATCTGCCTCCTCCTCCTGCCTCTTCCGGGCTTTCAGTTCTATGTAAGCCTTTTCTTTTGACAGCACATCTTGGTTCTCATCTTCCCCCTCCACTTCTGCATCACTGCCGCCCGCAAAATCAAGTTCCTTCCAGAGTTCGTCGTTCGGGTCTTCCTCCCCACTCGATTCTGCTGCCTTCTCTTCGGGAGCCTCACTAGATCACAAATTTAAAAGCACCACTGGTTTACTAATTCCTAAACACAAGTTATACAAGCCATCAAATGACATCATTCATGAATGTAACATAATTTCTACTAGCTGAGAAGTACAAAGCCTGAACACCGTAGCAAAAAAATCCAAAAATTTTTTAATTCCACAAAAACAGTATGTTCGACTCAAATTTTGATATCTTTGAAGGAGAGACTACAAGGAATCAGCACCTTTGACAGAATATGAAAATATTTAGTTCACATCAGGGTCAAAGATAAGTACTCGTCCGCTCGTCTGAGACGAGTAAAAATAGAGGAGGACGAGTAAATATGCTTGTGTACTTGTCCGTCAGACTAGTAACAAATCTAAGTGAAAATATTTACTTTAATTCAGAAGTCAGTTTTATAACAAATTTGTATCAGTTTAAGGATAAAATTGTCTAAAATGTTTACAAAATAAACATAGTCCCATGTTTGTGTATTGAGTTATTGTTTATGTAAGGGCCTACACTGGTCTTTTTATTTTAAGAATGTTTACATAAGCCCCATGAGTTATGATAAGGCCAATTATATCTCCAGACACATTCTGTGACTTTTTGTTGCTCTGAATATGGAGTTATCTCTGCTTTTGTTATCTCACCTGTTTCTTTAACATGTCTTTAAGACTTTCTTAAACTCAGTGACCTTTTGATTAACTTATACCTGAATCACTGGAAAATCAGGAAAACAGAAAGCTCCGCTTCTAGTACCTCTATTCGAATGGGGTTTTTTTTCTAAATGCGCAACATTTAAATTTTACGATCGGTATCCCATTCACTAATTTACTTGATGGCTGCGTGGTAACTGCTTTAAATCACTTTCAAAGAAAGATGCATTTTTTCAAGGGTAATATTAGTGCTGCATGGATATAAACAAAATTGCGCACAATATTCAGGACGAGTAACTTTTGGGGAGGACGAGTAACTTTTGAAAGATACTAGTCCGTGGACTAGTAACATTTTTTGCTTATATTTGACACTGGTTCACATGGCTAACCATTTTCACATCTCAGTAATCCAAAATGCCATTTAAATGAATAACAAAAGCAAACACATCTTGAAAATCAGGAAATCTCTCCAAAACCTGGCTATGGACTCGAAAACACCTCTTAATAGTTAATAATATGGAGTTGTGATATACCTTGCTGTTGCCTCTTCAGGCTTTCGTTCTCCCTCTGGTAAAGGCTTTCGTGGAGCAGTACTTGCAGGTCGATCTGGAGGTCTTGTTCTCTCTCGATTAGCGCGATGGACGGATGAATCCCGACTGCTATCCCTGTCGCTTGTTCTTTCTTGGGTGTGGGACCTTCCTCTCGATTCCATGGACCTTTCGGATCTTTCAGACCTTTCTCGAGAACGGCCCCTGGTTCTCTCTCTACTCCTACCTCTGGGACCTAAATCCCTAGATCTTGACATTTCACGTCTGCTGTCGTCTGATTCTCTTTGTGCAGATAAACCACGCCTGTCCATGGAATCTCTGTGGCCCCTGGGTCTTTTCAGAGGTGGAGCATCTGGCCCAGGGCTGAAATTAATTAAAGATAATATTACTCAACTGAACAAAACAAACCGATTGTATCCTACACTAATAGATAGATAAAATTCAGGAAGACATTCAGCAAGAGCTGCAAGACTCTGAAGAGTGAGTATGTGTTTTACATTCTATCAGCACTTTTAATGAGATTGAGTAAGAAGATATAAATTCATTGCAAGATCAGATCTCACCTTCTTCTTCTGGAGTGAGATCGAAATGACCCCTCGGAACCTTTGGGGGACATTCTCCGGTCTCTGGAATCTCTGCCTCTTTCTCTTTGGCTCCCTTGGCCTCGGTCGTCTCTGTCTCCTCTGTCTCTGTCCCTTTCTCTGTCTCTGTCCCTGCTCCTGTCTGAATAAACGCTCCTGGAATCTCTCGATCTACTCCCCTGCCTCTCGCCTGGCCAATGGTCCCAGGATCCGGGACTGGGTGCATGCTGCTCATCATCCATCCTTTGGCTGTATGAGGAAAAGGAATCTTGGTAATGGTCGCTATTCTCACCGAAGTCATCAGGATTAGGCAACAGCCCACTCATCAAAGTATTAGGCAGAGCTTGAGTTGTACTTGTGCCATGTTGCATACCTTGCATGGCTTGTCCTTGCATGGCTTGTCCTTGCATGGCTTGTCCTTGCATGGCTTGTCCTTGCATTGCGTGTCCTTGCATTGCTTGTCCTCCTTGCATTGATTGTCCTCCTTGCATTGCTTGTCCTGGCATTGCCTGTCCTTGCATGGCTTGAGCTTGCATGGCTTGAGCTTGCATGGCTTGCGCTTGCATAGCATGTGCTTGCATAGCATGCGCTTGCATGGCTTGAGCTTGCATGGCTTGAGCTTGCATGGCTTGGGCTTGCAATGTTTGTTGCATGGTTTGACTCTGAATACCTTGCATGGATTGTCCTTGCAATGCCTGCCCTTGCATGGATTGAGCATGCATGGCCATCCCTTGCATCGCCATTTGCATAGCTTGGCCTTGTATGTTCAGTCCAGCTATGTTGCTCCCTTGCAAACTGTGCTGTGGTTGGATGTTTTGTGCTTGCACATTCTGTGCTTGTTGTGCTTGAAGGGTCTGCGCTTGCAAATTTTGGCCTTGCACTGGCTGTCCTGGCACAGCTGGTCTTTGTGTCATCTGACCTGGTGCATTTGACAAAGAAGCTGCCGCTTGTCCAGGCACTGACGCTTTGACAGGAGGACCTTGCGCATTTGAGACCGTACTTCCTGGAACATTGGGAACTTGCCCCGGTAAAGAAACAGGCATTCCTGAGCCTTGTGAGTTCTGACCCTGGATGGCTTGACCTGGCACGAGTCCGGCTGATGGTTGGGCCATTCTCTGCTGGTTCTGCAGCATCTGTGCATTGGCTACTACATTTGCGGCTGCGAGCATTTGCAAGTTCTTCTGAAGTTGGACGGCCTGAGCAGCTTGAGCAGCCTGGGCCGCAGCAGCATATTGGGGTAAATTCCTCATGCCTTGGATCAAGGGGGCCAGGTGTGGATTCGCCATGGGGTTAGTCACCATTGACTGCATCATTTGAGGCATCATCGGCTGCATGGGCATCCTCCCCATTAGACTTGCTCCAGGTATTGCTCCAGGCATCACTCCAGGAAGAACCCCCGGCATTTGGGGCTGCATTTGAGCCTGCATTCCCTGCAAACAATCAAATGAAGTCAGGTCATGTTCAACAAACAGTCGGTTTGGTTACCACAAGACTTGACACCAATAGTAAAACTGTACATGTACTCCATGACAACAGTATGATAGTTTTTCTGTCTTGTTTATAAAATCATCGGCTTATGAGACATCATTTATGTGTTTCGCAGCGAAGTTTAATACATTACACCGTTATTTACACGCAGCGGTGTGCAGTGCCCCAGCCAGTACTGGTGGGCGATATTCAGAAGCGGCACACAACACCACTTGACCAGCATTTACGGGCATTCCGGGGATATACTCACCCTTAATTGAGCTGCCTGTTGCATCAGCCTGGGATCCACTGGCCCTGGAGGCCTTCCTTGGCCATTGAAGGCCATTATTTAGCTGTGGATCTTCAGAAAATCCTTTGGCCCGTGCAAAACATGTCCCCAGTTTATTGTGTCTCTTCAAATAATCACCAGGTGCCGACACTTACACCGGAGTGTTGAAAGCCGGCGAACAGGTGCCCGTCGTTTTTGTCGCGAAAAAGTCTTCTCAGGTCAGCTCCTCTCCATTATATTGTTTGTCGTACTTTTTTAACTATGTCTTATTATGAAGGGGGTGGAGGAAAAGATAACTACTGGTATTATTACTTTATTGTTTTGTCACCCGTTGTGGTCGCTATAGACCCGATTATGGGGTTTCACGTTTAAATTGTTTTACACTCGCATCAACGCACAAACCACCTCCTGTGAGTGCTGCACTTTGTTATTTTTGGGGGACACAAGTTCCTCAGCGTTAAACAAAAATCATATGGGTCCTCTCTCGGCGCCAACTTGATACCTATACCTTGTGGTCTCTTGGACCCAGGGAAAGCTGTAAAACATAAAAAATAAATAAATAAACATCGGTCTCAGTGATCTCTCGGACCCTACCCTTGATCCCTGTAAGAAAACAGCGCAATTTGTAAAAAATTTTAAAATCTTTTGACGGCGAGAGAGGGGCGTATGACCAACTGTTTGGCAAAAAAAAAAAAAAAAAAAAAAAAAAGGTTTTCGTTGGTTTGTTTTACTTTTTTTTAACTGGGTGGTAGGAGTTACTGTCAGTATTAGCAGTTATACTATATTTTTGTGTTCAGTTTTACCAGTTTTTTTTTTTTTAAAAACTTATTTATTTGCCTATTTATGTGTTGTTTTTTTTTTTAATCTATATTTATTTACCAAGCTATTTAATTCTATGTTATGTAATTTATTTATTTATTTATTTATTTGTTTTTCTCCTAAAAGAAAGAAAGGTGGTCTACCGAGAGGAGAGCCCACCGACGCAAGAGTCAAAACTGATGGGATAACAACCGAAAGGTTTCGTCCCCAACCATCTACATCTACATCTACGTGACATTTAGTTATTTTGCTTGTATATAGTGTGGAGCACTTTTCAATTTTTTGTCGATGGTTATCTTAGGTTTTGACAGGGGGCAGCACCAGTATATTTTGCTTGAATGGGGGGGCACATGCCCACATATTCCCAGTTTCCCACTAATCTCAGTAATCAGGGGCGGACCAGAAAATGTCGGGTTCACAATGAAAATCTATTAATAACCTAAGGTGAAAATAATAGCTTAAGGGCTGTACCCCCCCCCCCCTCATATATATTGGACCTTTGCTCCCCATGTGCTCCAATCCCCCAATGAACTTTTTGACTTAGGGGACTAAAATAACCTATACACTTATTAATAGCAGGCTAAACCTATTTTACTATTATTTTATTTCAAAAATATTTTACAAGTTTAAAATTGGGTGCCCTCTGACTCCAGAGCATTACATTCCCCCTTCCGATATCCCCCCCCCCCCGGCCCCCCCCCGCCCCGCTCGAGACCGCCTAGTTACGCCACTGGGTCGAAATCTAGCATTGGAGGAGCCAGGTGATTTAAGAAATATTCTAACACCTGTAGATTTTTCCATCGTTTAATTTTCTATACACGTTTGTTGGCCTAGCTATGCCAGTTTCTAAAGTTTTTGTTTTTGGTCTAATTTTTTCCTTGTGGTTACCCAGTTATAAAAAGTAGGCCTATTATAAATTACCAAAAGTGATTTCAAGGAAAAAATTCTGTATCATTTCAAGAGGAATGCAAGAAATACAACTTTCTGGGATATATATTAAATTTGCTGTGAAACCTTAGAATTACGGACAAACCAAAATAGTTTATTAAAATTTTTACTGAAAAAAAAGTTGTCCATTTGATTGTTTTGGTTCAAATGAAAAATCAAAAGTGTTCTCTTTCATGTTGGGCCCTGGGAGCAGAGGTCAGTGGCTTCAGAGGGCTGACCCAATAATCCATGTTGACCAGTCTTGACCAGTGGTGATTATGCAGCTGAAATGTAACAGGTTTTGTTTATTAAACTGGAATTGATGGGTCCAACTCCAACCTAACCTTGTTTTGTGACATTGCTAAAAAAAGCTTCACTTTTATAATAACACCTGTTGCAGGTTACAGAGTTGTGATGCTCAGCCAGTAGGGTGACAAGTTGAACTGACAACTGATGGGGGTTCCCCTATGGCCAAAACAGCCAGGCCAGCCTGGCCTAGCTCTGATTGACATGTTTTTGGCTGCATCATTGCATAAGCTGTCACAGGTGATGCTGACTGGTTTTTTATCACCTCCAAATAATTATCTGTGTCAGGATGGTTCTGTTGTAAACAAGATCATCTCCCTTAATTGGACCACCTCTGTTGCATCTAGTTGTGTGGCCCACGTGTTTTTTATGTGTTGGAGATACTTTTTATCTGAATTATTCTCACTGATGTTGTTTAGATAAGCCTTCTTCCCTTATCTGTAAATTGCATCACCATTAAACTCATCATTCATCAATGTCATAATTTCATATCTGAATATTTTTGTCCATATAGGGCTTGCATCGAAAGTTTATTTTATCAATAGCCAATTTTGAATGGAGTACTGTGGGGAAAAAAGCCCTGCTAAGTGAAGTCCTCTTGCATGGGGCCTCATATCAATGATGATGATGATAGTGTCATTTTGGGCCGAAGGCCCAAGGCCAATATGGGCACGAAGCCCCTGTGGCCTTGAATTGTCATTAGTTTGTACCCAGGTGGCCTTGTTTTTCTTCTCCGAAGATCAGATTTATGGGCCACCTGGGTGAGTTCATAGTCTTTTTTGGGGGGGGGGGGGCACTTGGGAAGGGATCCAACGGGTCGCCAGCTTTTTCGCGTCTTCTTCTTCTTTCGTCTGTGTGCGGGGTCCGGAGGGAGGCTGTGATGTTCTTGTAATGGTGTTCTTCTTGTTTTTCCTGAAAAGAGAATGAAAAGAGAGAGCAGTATCTGGGCTTTTGAATGAGACGAGCATTTAAGACAGAGGTGTTTTCGCATTGTTTTGTAGGAGTTGAGTATAAGAATGAGAGTCTGGTACAAGCCCTATTAATTCAGGGATGTCCAGGATCTTTCAGTTGCCCCGGCATAGGATACCGGATACAACCCGCCTCCATTTAAAGTCCCATGGGCTCGGACTGGATGTGCTGTACACAGTGGCTGCGGTGACGCAGGTGAGCTGTGTATGTGGAAGCAAAGGAGTGGGTCTGCGCGGGTTGGCAACAGGGCTCCCACCCACAGTCGGTTGGCGTCGCCCCACCGTACATACTGGCTTAGGGCCAGTCATGATATGTGGGCCTCAGCCTGACTGCTTTTTGAGCTTTTTTTGGGTGAACATTTTGATGAAAATTTGGATAAGAGTGATTTATACACAGTGATAGGCTGCGTCTGCGCAGTTTTGGCTGTGTATTTGAGAAGCAAAGGAGTGGGTCTGCGCGGGTTGGCAACAGGGCTCCCACCCACAGCATATCAATGATGCTCCAAGCATCTACATGGGCAGAGGACTCCTTCAGATCAGGACAGCCTTAATTTTGCACTTCTGCTGCAGGAGCATTACATTCATCCCACATTGGCCAATGTCTCAAAATCTTTTTACAAAACCTTCCACAATCAGGATTGGCGGAAAATTGTAAGCTTATAGGCCTACACTCAGTTCTGCAACATCCTATCTCAATATCCAGTCGACAATTTTACAGCAGCCGGTCGCCTTGGTATATAAAATCTCCCTATCCTAATACCAGCTGGGTTGCACACATAATATATATGCCGTTGTTCAAAGGTCTTTACCTGCGTGGGTTCGAACCCTGGTTGGGACACTCAAAATTTTCATGTAGCCTACCTCAATGAGCAAAATTCCAACTGGATGGCGTTCGGATGAGATGTTCAATGGGTGCCCCTTGTGTCTGTGCTGGGCAAGAAAAACATCCCTAAAATAGGGTGAATGTGTAACATGTTGAGGACTGTCATTCTCCTACCTCATCAGTCAACCCTCATGGGCGCCCAGAACTGGGCTTAGAGGGCTGCACTTACAACATCTATCTATCTATCTATCTATCTATCTATCTATCTATCTATCTATCTATCTATCTGTCTATCTATCTATCTATCTATCTATCTATCTATCTATCTATCTATCTATTTATCTCAAAACAATAAACCAGCACCCACAATGACAAATGGCCAGGATTTAAATCCTCTGATTCTTGTTTCTTTTTTCTTTTCTTTCTTTTTCTTTTGTCGCTTTAAAAAACAGTTCAATGGTAAACTTGTGCAATGAAGATTATTTTAATTGTGAATGGCTTTACATGTTGTATTTTGGAATCCTAATTATATAGTATGCCTACTTTCCCTGGTCCTGCAGCTCATTAATCAAGGATCAATGGCTACTCACGCCACCTAGCGGACTGCGCAGTTCTGTAATTGGAGCTAATTACGTGGATTGTTGCGGCTATTAAATTACAGAGATTGGGCAAATGAGTGACCTGAGATTTCACGGGGTCAGCAGGCTGTAAATACACCACAACACCTCATTAATCAAACATGGGCTGGGTGTCCAGCGGATGATCTCACCATTGATCCTGTATACAAGGCTGATTAAAGTCCATAAGCTGGATTTCAAATGTTTACTTCTTCCACTAAATTTTAAGGTTACTTTGAGGACAATTTATTTTGGCACCAGAATCACAGGATCAATTGACAGCAGCTTCAATTTCACCATTCCTAGTTTGTTTAGGACACAACCCCATATACACAGCATGTGTTTGACGGTCTGCAATCTTGTGGATCTTTGATAAACCTGCTTGTGGTTGTTCACTCTCTTGGCTACTGCCAAATTGGTCCTGTGCACATCTTTTGATTGGATCTCCTTCAAAGCAACTCCTTGAAATCACTCCTGTTCTTTTTCTCTAAATGTCTTTTTCTCACCTTTGTAGATCTTTGTAGATTTTCTTCCCATTCTTATAAAGTCCTCCAGTCTTGTTCAATTTATTTTATGGATTGTCTGGGCCAAGTTCAGATGGAAGACAAGACTTGAAGTTGCCTAATGGCCCCGGATCACCTGGATTGGCCCACCCTCTCCGGGTCTTTTGCCTTTCATTATGAAAATAGCTTTTTGTCGGCCATTCAAAGAGTTGGCAAAACGTCAAGTCTGTTTTTGATGTGAAGGACACTCGAAGAAGTTGCAACTTTGTAGAATTGGTTGCCCAGGGCAGAGAGGGCCAAGTAATCATTGAGCATTGGCAATTTTGGATGAATAAGATGTTACAAATACAAGAGTAGGGCCTCAAAAACATGGCTGGAAAAAGTAGGGAATTCGTGCATGTCATTGCCTGGAAATTTCTAAATCTCACTAGAAATGTGTGAAGAAAGGTAAAATTTCTGACTTGGGAGTAGTTTTTCAAGCCCTGGTTCTAAAAATGCCAGATTGGGATAGATTGCAGAGAAATACCCTATAGGTATGTCACATTTGTGAGATATTGGTCAGACATTGATGGAGCACACTTCATTGAATCTTTGTCCTGCAAATCAGTGGATCCCCATATCCCATTGTGCAATTGTTTCACTTGAGAATCACAGCCTGTCCCAGGTCAGCTTGAACTGGTTATTATTCCCTAATTGCCATCTTTGAGGTCCCTTGGTCTCCAGTTTTCGGAGCAGATCAATCAACTTGTTTCTTCATGGTGAACAATTGAATTTCAATAAGTTTGGATCTTGTCCAAACAATTAAAGAGTGTGATACAAAGTATGTGAAAGGCCAGCAAAAGAAGAGGCTAGGAGTGTTAATGGAACCATCAATTGGACCATCATTTCAAAGGGTTCACAAGGGTTCCTTGGCACTGCTGGGCCAACTGCTCTGCGGGGGGCTTGGCTTTACTAAGAGCTACTAAGCCTTCAGGGTAAATGGGATTTTAAAGGGACACCAACAGTTTGGTTGTCTTAGGAGAAAATGGCACTGTGCTACAATAGGGCCCATAGTGCCACATACTGCTAAATACCTGTTATAGTGATCAGGGTCAGTGAGCTTTCTGTAGTTACCTTTAGGCCTGCAGCATTGTTTAGGGTAGCAATAGGGTAGCAATGGGGTAGCAAAGGAAGGGTGCTTACCTTCTTGCCTTGAGGGGTCACCCTGGGGGTGGGGCTAGATGCCCAAAAGAGGCTTGGCCACGTGCCAAAAGGGCATGACCTTGGGCAGAGGATTGTTGAGGTCAGTCGAGCATGACTTTACTTCTCTGATCACCCTCCTCTGGACTCTTTGAGCAAAGAAATGCCTTTAGTTTAGAGGTGCAAACTGCTTCTCTGTGCAATGAGTGAGCAAAGCTAACTGTGGTGTATTCCTCTATATGGCCCGACTATGAGACCTTCATTATCTGCAAGGTCCATTCAAAGAACATTGCAATGCCTTCATCATTGATATGAGTCCTCATCCTGGGGATCCAGAACTTTGATGTTGGGTGTGCGAGACCTCCCTTAAAATTTGGGACTAAAATTATTTATTTGAAAGATGCTACGATATATAGGCATGAAGCTAAAGATTTGCTCAATCTCTCGTGGACTGGTTTAGATTCTCTGAACTCTTCCTGGCAGTCTTGTGGTGTGTTGCAGCTAGTAAATGAATTTGTAAGTAAACTTTTAATCTGCAAACAGTTGATGACTACTCCTCACCCTCAATCGTGCATCACACCTGCTTATATATAAGCTCTAATTTCAACCAGATTGGATCATTTTGCCTTGGGTGGATCATTTGCCCCTGAGTGGATCATTTGCCCCTGAGTGGATCGTTTGCTCTGAGTGGATCATCTGTTGATCCTGAGCTAACATTTGCATTTGTGACAAGCAGGTGAGAGTGGTCAAGAGTGGTCAAGAGGGAGAATGCTCATTTCACTCATCTGCCACTTTGTGATTGACACTTGCCCCAAGCTCACACCCTGTGCCCCACTGTCCCCTAATGACCATGTGCCCTAGCATGTGCCCTGCCTGACTATTGACACCTGGACACTGACACTGGCCACTGACATGCCCACTGACCCTTCTCCTTGTCACTGACCCCATTAACTGACCTGCCAAGAAGAGGCGAGTTCTGCCAGAATCTGATAAAAATAAATGATTAAAATTCATGATTGGTATAAAGATAACCTGGGGATCATAATAATGTGTGCATCCCAGAGGGTTCAAAATGATCAAGTAGGCTATGCTGCATCCCCTTAAACGTTTCTTTGTTTCTGTAAATTACCCACTCCTAGCCAGAGGGTGAAGTTCAGGGGAGAGGATAACCAAGCTCTAACATAAATTTATATCTTTTTAAGTGAATGTTTTTAAATCGTTGGTAGTTTAAAAGTGGTACCTCTAAATAACCCACACCTGATGGGACATAAAGCACTAACCCACTCACTCTTTTGAAAGTTCATTTCATTAAAAGTCATTAGATGGTTGATATATTATGGTTGTAAATTATATTTTTCCACGGAGAAAATTCAAGATGTTTCCAAGAAGAGTATGGTGGCTTGGTTCCATGAAAATGCTGATGGTTGTCATTTTGTCAGCCTGTTGCCATAATTTATATGCCCCTATATCTGTATGCAAGAACGGTTTGAGAGACTGACCTGTGCAGACCAATAAAGCTCATGTAGATGGTGTACTCTGGTCTTGTTTATTTTCCTGGAAATCTCATGTTCATCAGAAAATCATTTACTTACAAAATTGGCAAATAGTGGACCAGACATGCTAAAAGGGCAGGAAAGATTTATAGCCAGACCAAGTCTAATGGTTTCAAATTATTTGTGGATACATGAACGAGGCAGTGAATTGCCCAAAATAACCCTTTCCTTCAAAATAACCCTTTCCTTCTTCTACTTCTCTGAAGAGACATATGTGTGGGCCAGATGTGTTTTCCAGATTTTGTATTGAGCCAAAATTGGACCTTTCCATTTTTGGTCGTGCAAAATCCCCCTCTGTACACACCTTTTGTGACGGTGCACATTTATGCACAATGCACAATATATATAATTGCACAATTTGGACATGGTAAGTAAATGGCAGAGCAGCCCAATAAGACTGTAAAAAGGGAGGTTTACAAGGGTTGTCACCGTTGATTGTTGGGATGTGCTGAAACTTCAAAAAAGGAAGTTCATCTCTAAGAGATGAGGAGCATTGATGCGAGGGATTCACCAACTAACATTCCCATTCGGATGACACCCACATGCTTAAGAAAAAAGGGGCATGGGGTGGAGCATAACATTACAGAAACTTTTGGGCTGCAACATTATGTGAAGGTGCATCAGCATTAGCAAGGTCTCAATGTTGTGCATGACCAACATTAATACATCCCTTGCATGGGAATCGCAATGCTTTTCATGAGCCTGCGGATGGTTGTTTTGGGGATCTCATGCAACTCTCAAAAGTGGTTTTGTTGGTGTTCATGTATGGTCCATGCCATCCATGGAGGGCATGTTTGCAGGAAACACATTGTAAAGAATATCCTAAACATGTTGTATGGGATTTAGGTCTATTGACCTTGCTGGGCACTCCATCTCTGCAATGCTTTCCAGTTTAACACATTTTCATGCATGAGGAAAAAAAATTCTTAGCCTCCAGTATGGGTTGCGTAAGCCCATCCCCACACATTCTGGCATTAATCTGTCCAATATGCACCACATGCAGATCCGTGCACGGCCCCCCCCCCATTGACATGGCATTCCTGACTGTCGAAAGCTCCCCCAAAAGCTTCATGTTTGAAAATGTTGCACTCAGAAAAACATTGTTCTTCCCATGCAGACATGATGACCCCATGAAGATTGTGACATTTGTGACACCTCGAAAGTCATTTTCAGTTCAAGATCAGTTGCATGATGCTGCCGATGTTGAACTTGCTGAATGTAGTTGTCCTAAATATATCTGTGTTATCTGTGTTTTGGATCATTGCCTGCCCATTTCAGGGCTTCTGCCGCACAGTCGAGTGTACGTGTACTTTCCCAAAGCCAAGAAACCTAATTTTGGTGATACACCAAATCTTCAGCCCGCCCTTCTCACGTTGACAGCAGGGAGAGGGTTGGACTAGTGATGGTGTGTTGGATTGCCGATTGCTGGGTCCAAGGTTCGAATCCGGCTCTTGGCGGGTCAACTGGGCCTATGTTGCATGGAAGCTGTTTCAATTATCCTTCGCCTCATCGCCATGTCCTCCTCCTGTCCTAATAAGCCTACCGAGTGCATAAATATATGAGGTCTAGCCCCAATCATCCATCTCACTGCAGCACCATCCTGGTAGGAGTTACCCATCCGTGACAACCTCAGTTTGAGACAAAAACTGTGTGGCAGACTTTGTTCTGCCAGGAAGTGTCAGAAAAACTAGGAGAACGAACGAAATTTTCATTTTGTCTTTGGTAATGCTTTGTTCAGATCAGCAAATCCGAGTGAAATCAATTGGGATTTTCGGGGTCATCCAAGACTTGATTCTCCTGACAAGACAATTGTTGACCAATATTGCTGTTACGACTGAGTTGGCCATTTGAAAGAACAGACATTGGAACATGTTTCAAGTTTGGGTCTTTTATAGTCACCGGTTGCACAGTCCAGGAAAAAATTGTCTGAAAGAGGTGTTCCTTTAATTTTTTTAGCAGTGTAAATGACTGGAGTCTGGAGCCTTTCATAGACTCTGGGCGGTTATAATGGATATTGCAAGCTTGTGCAACAACAAATTTATGATTGATATATTCCAAAAATGTATGTATGGTTAAGAGTGTATTATCATAATGAGCCCTATAACACTGGCTGTTTTGGCTTGGACGACTGTGTCATGTTGACATCTCCAAGTTAGCTTTATATATGTTATGATCGTTGTTGCCTTTTTTGTTTACTTTTTTTTTATGATGTCTCTTTTTTATTTGGTTTTATTGATTTTTTTTTATCCGTTGTGTCTGGCACCTCCCTAGCCTATACATACACAAGCATGAAGTTTTTATTTGCAACAGACAACCTATGGCACGCCCCTTGCATTGTGTTTGCAAATATATTGCGCACGTTAAATTATGACTGCAATTAATTTGTCATTTCTTGGCGGAAGCCTATGTTTGGCTGGCTTGCCTGTTTTCTTGTCTTTTTTTTTCGTTTTTTTTTACTTACCAGGAAGTGAAAAGGCTGTGGTCAGTTATGAGCAGATGTTGGTTTTATGACCACTTTATGATGACTTTAGGGCTTGGGGCTTGTATAGGTCAATTTTAGGTCTTATATTATGTGACCTAAGATCCTTACTCTCAAAGTTGCCAGACCGAATTATTGTGTATAAGTATAACTAGAGCAGGTTAAATAAATTTTCCAGGTTTTTATGAAAATGCACATATTGTCTCTAATCAGGATATATGTGTGTCCAATAACTGTGACACTGACTGTGTACCGTATCAATATAATTTGAGTATGCATTCATTTTCAATCCCAAACAAACAAAGTGCCAAATGGTCTCTCTCATGTTGTATATTCTTTTTCCAGAATTGTAATAATGTGGAAATACACAATCACACAGTTGTTCAAATCACTTTTAAAAATTGGGAATCTTGGCCGGTCAATGTATCAGTCTCTTTCTGTCTGTCTCCTGTGTCTAGTCTGTGTCTGTCTACCCACTATGAAAACTGTCCTTATCATTCATGGTAAAATTTGATCCATTATCACCCAAAAGTGAGCTACATAATGTTCACTGATCAGACCCCCACCAAAAAATTCCTTACAAAATTTAGATTAATATGAGCCTTGTCTGATGAGTGAACCCCATGTAGCTTGTAGTGAAAACTGGCCTGAAAAGTTTGAATCAGGGAAATTTCAAAATGGCCACCATTTGTTATTGCTCTCTGCACATGCTCAATAGGTCTGAGCGTGCTCAGTGGAATCAGGTCACTCCCGGGCATGCTCAGTCCCAAATTAGGTCAGAGCAAATTTTCCATTGCATTTCTATAGTGCTACCCATTCATATCAGAATCTCTTTATCACTTAAATTGTGCTGGTAAAGGTATGGGTACCAGTTGCTAACAGTACTGGCCATCTATGGACAGCAATTCACTGAGCTCCAAGTTCCACTTCAAGTGTCTCGGGTTAAGACATGTCGTCCTGTTTGAAAAGTGTCTCCTTGGTCCCTGACTCCAGTGGAAGCGACATCAGATCTTCAAGATGGGGAGGATTTTCTTTTAATATGCACCAAAGCATCACAATAGTGGCAGCTGGGAATGCCAGCTTCTGCAGTCTACACTAGTCAAGAGTCTTATCTCACAAGCCTTATGTCTGATAAGTTATCCGTGAAGTGCATGCGCTTAGCAACCGTTGGGTTCTTGTTTTGATTATGTTGAACTCTCAAAATGACCATGTTCAAGAATTTTTAAAGTTGGCCTATTCTTAAAGTGATGATACCAAAAAGATTATCCTACTATAAATTCATGGACCCCTTCGTCTTCCCCAGCCAAAGTATAGGGTGCTCATCCATGAAAAATATCCGTGCAACCTTTTCTCACCCACTAGAAGGACATAGGCTGCGTTTTAAGTTCAAATTTATATTTAATATTTTGCCCCTTTCCTACTCCCTATTTCACGGGTAGTATGCTAGTTATGATACAATCACCATGTTCCAAGAATAAAATGACTCAGTGGATGAATTTCTCCAGTCTCGGGAGCTTTTAAACTTCAGTTTGGGTACCCTGCTCTCCAGCCCATGGAAGCTAATTACATTAACAAATAGGAATAGATGGGTCTAGAAATCTAGGTCCGCCCCTGGAAGTATTATAAAAATAGAAGGTAAGGGCCTGGGGTCAGTGGGACAGACAGTGGCCAGACAGACTCAGACTAGATTTTATTCAGGACTGTTGCCAAAACAGTGGGCCAGTGGCCTAAAACACTTGTGGGCTATGAGGGGAAAAACAACAGTGCTAAACAGGCTCATTATTATGGAGGCAGATATATTATGAGAAGCAAGTGTTGTCAGTTGTCATGTCTTCCCCTTTGGCCAGTGCTAGGTACCTGTGTCCCCAGAAAGGACACAGCCCAAAGTGCCCAAATATGACTAACACCCATGTCATATCAGACTCATAACATATGATTCACATACCTCCACACTGTACATGTGTCTGGTATATGACTATAATTAGCAGCTCATACAATGCAGCCTCGATCAGGCAGACACATTGACCATGTTGAAAAAAAAGCAAAAAAAAAGAAAAAAAAGAAACATACATAATATATGAAATATATTCAAAAGCAAACCCAGAGTTAATTTATACATTTTATTCAAATATAATATATATGCTAATATTTTATACAGCAATGGGACTATAGCTTACACAGTTGTGCCACATAAAAAACATGGGCATTAAATACATGGATCGAGTCCAATGATAACATCGCGCTTGAAATCAGCTGTTGGCGAGTTTCAATGAAGACTATTTTCAATTCATAAAGTGAGGCACGTTTGGCTTGCCTGAGATTCTTTGCATAAAACCTTCAAATTGCAGTTTACCCAATTAAAGGCGTTAACAAACATCTCAAAAGTCAAAAACATTTTAGAATACAAAAAAAGATTTTGAAATACGAAACTGATAAGCTGAGGCTAGACACCATTATAGGCAAACAAGTCAATGTACACATTTATCAAACTAGGAAGCCTAATATATACATACAATTCATGAGATTTAGTGTGTGTAGATCAAAAGCAAAATGTCTGCCATTTCTGGTATCAGTCAGTCTGGTGATTTAACAAGTTGAGTTACTGATTTACAGAGTTTACTAGTTTCATTCTCATAGTGATATAATCAAATCACAAACTATGACATTTCAAATGATAGATCATCATAGTTGATGTAATTTTCACTCTATAGATCAGTCACAAACCACCAATAAGACAATGTCCTCTCAAATCGAGAACCAAAGGTCAATGACCTCAAATATCAATCAAATGTTCTCTGGTGTGGCAGGGCCTGGGTTTCCAGGATCTGGCTAAAAATGGCACAGTTATTTATAACAGAAATAGTTATTTATATAACACAAAGTATAACTCTAATAATATGTTCCATGGTAAACATTCACTGAACAACAAACAATTATTTGAAAATTATTCAACATTCCTCGACTGTCAGATCCAAACTGGTAGGTAATATGTATATAACCAATAACATATATTATATATCCATTGGGTTTAAGGTGCATGCATTATACATGGCAAAACAACAGATTTGTGTACATAAATCACAATTTGAGAAAACCTGTATAAAAAATTAAAAGAAATAATTTTTGGCAGGATTGAGTGTTTTGTTTTAATTTTTTATGTAAAAAAATCACTATTTCTAAACCCGATTTGCATGTAAGTACATATTGACCATGTAAAACAATAGGAACAACAATAGGCAGATTAGCAAGAAACATAAATACAAGAGTATAATATATATGTATGACATTGTATGTGTTGCAAATGTTTTGATATGCTGATATCCAGGGTTTGATATTCAACACAGAGTGCAGAGTCAACTAAATTTATGTTGATTGTATGTTGTATAATGTAAGTATGAAATTTACAATTGATTGTGTCTGTATTTGAGGTGACATGGATTGAGAGTGGATGATGGAAACAGAACGATTTGGGGGAAAGGATAGAAAGTGATGAAAAGAGAATGATGGAAATTTGAGGATGGAAAGTTAGCTTGGGAAGAGGAGGTTGAAAAGACTGAGAGAAGTGGATGGAAAGTGGAGGATGAGGACATTGGGGGCGGGGTGTAGCAGAGTGTCAGAAATCAGTGATATTAAGACCTTTGTGCTTTGTACAGTTGGGAACAAAAACATTTAAACAAGGCGTCAAAACGTTTATCTGTATTATCTGAATGTGATTGACCCATGACCCAAGCGGACAGACAGACAGCTTGTAGCTGCAAGACAGAGCTCCCAGACGCTGACAGACAGACAGTAGGAAAGAAAGACCAGCAGCTGCCCTACAGTCACCAACAGTTGACCACTGGGTGACCATTTGGTGACCACTTGGTGACCGAGAGGTTAACCTTTGGAGATTTGGGGCAGAGGTCGGTAGACTGGAGGAGAGAGGGCCCCAGGGCACAATGTTGTAATTACTCAGGAACTGTGTTGTGAGTGGCGCATGGATATAACTAATATTTACTGTCAACAAGTCAGGCCTGTGTCCAAGTATCTTTCTTGACCAGTGGCTAGCTGCTGGCATGTTTCACTACCCTGGCCAAGCCAATTGTGCTGCAGGCTTAAAGGGCATGACCAGTTGACCACTCTGACAGCAAGGAGAGGAGGGCCTGAAGGGAGGGGGACTCCGGGGGAGGGAGGAAGGGTGTCCCATAAATTCCAAGGCGTGCTAGCTGTCAGTTTTTGTTGTTTTTATTTTGTGACTTCTGATTGTTGGAGCCACGCCTTCTTGTTGTGTGTAAAACACGATTTTATACTAAACTATACTCAATACTGACATATTGTAAGTTGTGTCAATCTCTCTCCCTTTATGGTATTCCATAAAATTTACATTTTGCCAGTCTTCCTCAAGATACCTATCTTCAAGAGTGTATTCTGCCAAGAAGACGAAAAATTAAAAGATTTAAAATTAATTTTCTCACTACCATCCGCAGAGAATTACCATATATCACAAAATTTCATAAAACTTCACAAAACAATAATCAATTTTCTGAGGTAGGTTCTGCCGTTATGAAGGTTCGTAAATACACAATATTCACAATACACATACCTTTTACAAAATTTTAAAAAGCAAAGTGAGTAAACAATACATTATACCTTAAGAATGGGCCAGCCAAAGTAGAAATAAGTTGTTAAAGAAAATAAAATTAAAATTTCCAAACTGCACACATGTGTAAGGACTCTGAGGTACAATTGTACTAAATTAACATACAATCATTACTTTATATATATAATATACATGTATAATATATGGATCAATTATTAAGATAAACTATGTTCTATATATGCTATTATTCACATAATTTAAGCACTTATTTCAAGCTGCAAATAAATATTAGCACAAAGGGATGGTTGATTCAGAATCTAACCTAAATGCACGGGGAATTTCTGTTGAAAAAACAAATGTACTGGACCCAGTGGATTCTCGGTATTGGCCACAAATCATTGTTGTGTCGGAGAGGGAGAGTCAGGCTCACAATTAACATGTAACAATAGGTAAACACCAGTTTGTCAGGTGGGGCGCCCTGTGCCAACATTTTTCACAGCTGTTGCTTACATGGCCAGGCTAATGGCTTCCAAAAAATAAAAACACCACAAGTGTCGACTGTTTAATTACCTGGAACTGGCTTGGCACTTGGTCAACACTCGACTCCTGGATCCCCCTGACCAACCATGGCCACTCATAGCCAGCCAGCACTGTCCAAACTTCAAGCCCTATCCCTGCAACATGTAACAACAGTGCATTGCATCCCAGTGGTTGGCTGGTTGGACATTTGGTTGGACATTGGGATGTACATTTGGAGAGCTGATTGGTAATTGGCACAGGAAATTAAGCTACCTGCCACAAATGTCACAAATGCACGTGCACCAAATATTTCACCTCCAAATATGCATCCTCCAACAGGTCAATGCACCAAATACTAAGCTAAGTGACATGTCCAGCTCCCCCCTCCTATCTTTCCCCACATTGATGGCATATTCACCAGACATTAACTTGGTACATGTACACACAATGAAATAGAATGCATTCCACTATTGTATGACTATTGTACAGGGTAAATGATTTATGAAATATTTACAGGCACAGATACAAAGAGGAGATTAAAAACCACAAGACTTATATATCTGGGGTCTTTCATGACCAGTAATGCCCCACAAGGCGTTAGTCATGATTCACTAGGTTGTGGTTTCTTACAATGCATGTATAAATTAGGTTTGTAAAGGGCTAAGTGAATGGACATTGAAATAAATCTTCATGTCACAGTGTTTATATACATGGCAAGGCCTGTCTTATCCATCACAATTTCATACCCAATGTTATTTTGCACAGCCCATGGTAGACAATATACACTCAGGCTATTACACCAATAGTGTACATGTCAATGAGAAAAATATGCTACACTTTGATAGCATGAGATCAGGAGATAAATAAATGATAGGAAACTCAAAACAAAGCAGAGACCTGGGTTACAGCAGAAAATAAGTGGATCTGAATTCTCTAAAAGCTCACAACACTCCTTAGGTCATTAAAATGCAATTTTGAGATCAAACGAAAACTGAAGTACAATATATCAAGTAAAGTCAACATGATTTGAAAGTGCAGTGATATATCTGACCACTATAGTGACTGACCACTACAGTGAGTGACCCACTGGCCTGTCAGAGATCACTGAACAGGGCTGTCAATATCGATTTATCAATTAGCAACATTGATCCTGGCTACATTCATTTCGACACGTTTACAGAACACCTTTATCAAATGGTTCTGCATATATCAAATGCCTTTGTTGGCTCTAACATTTACAACACTTCGTGATTGAATGGATTATAATACATGGTGTGCCATCGAAAAATTATCATTTGATAAAACAGCTGTCAATGTCTTTTCAACTTCAAATGCCTTGTGACAGTAAAAGGGATAGATTAGTTTTTAATCATTAATGATTTTTCAACTGCTTTTAGAGCAAAGAAACGCAATTTGGTTTCAAAATAATTGGTGATAACGGTTTGGGTGAGAATTCACACCAGAAAAGCATGCGATTAAGAAACCTCTGTATATTATACATAAATATTCCAACTAGATAATAATGATGCTATGTACACATGTAAAATTCATTCGAAAAGTAAGACAGGCAAACCACAGTCATTGGCATAGCTTTCTGGTCAGTCAAAGTTCACCTGATATAAATAATATATGCATGAATATCAGATCATTGAGGAGGTAGATCATTCGAAAGCTTTTCTTGGAGTATTCTTGCAGTTCGGGACTTCAACAGCTAAAACAGCGCACTCCGAGATCAGGCAAATCATTTAGCAGTTCAGTTCAGTCTTTTCATAAAAGTCTCAAGCAACTGGAGTCTAGATCGACATTGTCACGTTGCGAAAGGGCTTCGGTCCACTCATTATCGCTCATCGTACACGTGTCAGTGTAGGCTACACCGTCAATTGAATTGACTCAGCCTTGTCTCTGGTCACAATGCACTTTGCGTTGAGCTTCACGTACCATGTGATAAGTAAAGTGTCAATGTCTACTCCGTAACTTTGTGAGAGGTCGCAGATATACCTATAGCATTATAGGGTGCCCCCTAGGACCTTTCGGAGCTGATTCTCAGAACTGGAGGGAGCAGGACCTCCTGTGTCTCTGCAGAGTGTCGTGCAGTCGGTTCTTCTCTACCTCCAGGTGCTGGATGCGGCTTTGAAGCTCAGCGTTGGCACTCACCAGCTCATAGTACTCCTGAAATGAAAGAAATGGGTATTAGAGATAGATAAATAGATAGATAGATAGATAGATAGATAGATAGATAGATAGATAGATAGATAGATAGATAGATAGATAGATAGATAGATAGATAGATAGATTTGATTGTTTCATTGATTGATTGATTGATTGACTGATTGTTTGATTGACTGACTAGCTGACAGACAGACAGACTGACTGACTGATAGAACTCTTCATTTAGGCCACAACATGTTGGAAAGAGCTATTGCTTTTTCATAGGCTGAAACATTTGAACTTTGAAAAATCAAATTGATTCCAACAAATGCCAACTCAAGAGATTCTGAATCTTGACTACCATCCGCAATCTAACAACCAGTACCATCCAAAAAGTAATACAAAGGGCAAAACGCTGTCCAACCGGATTTTATTATTGGATCTAATAACTATGAACAACATGTATACTGTGTGTACAGGAGACATCGGCCTATACTTTGATAGCCCATGCTTTGTTTAGTCTTGTGTACAGCACATAGCCACAGACATTTTCGCCCGGGGCCAGATTTAATGAGGTTCCTCACTTCGCTCGCTGCCAGGTCTTTCTAATTGTCATGTGTTTAATTGTCTGTTTTGCTAAGGGTCATGTGATTTAATTGCAGGAAAAATCCAACACTAAGTATTGCCAACCTTCCGCATTGTTTAGAACTTCTTGATTTGTGGTGCTCACATGTTTATAGATCATATTTAATGGACTTATCTGCTTGGTTCCAGTAATCCGAGCTCAAAATAACACCGATTAATTAACCATGATTGGATATCATAAATTATTTTCTTCCTGGATTGTATGTCATTTTCCGAAACTTATTTGACTCAGTAAGATCATAGTTATAATTTTGATATCGCCAATGTTGTTTTGCGCCAGGTCAAAGTGTATACTGCACTGGATTGTCTGCGGTGGATTTAATTTTAGGCCTTCCTTTTTCGGAAAAGACTGTTTTAATTGTTTAAATCATAAAATGTGTATAAATATAACTTGAGTTGAATGAGTTCAGTTGCACCAACAAGTCAACTGTTATTTTTCCAGTGTAGGAAGAGCAATATTTCATACTGGGAAACATTTAATTGAAATATATGAATACATTCCTTACATGGGGTAGATTCATTGCCTCATATCATCGTTACTTTTGCCCGTCGTTATAAGCCTGGCTGTAGGCTTTGTAGGCATTTAAAATTGCATAGGTATTGCATCTCCTACCTTGACAATGGCCGTCCTCTGCACCTTCTTGCGCTCCCTGCATCTCCTGGCCGCCATCCTGTTTTGCTGGCGACGCCTCTCCTTCCGTTCACTGTCAGGGTCGTCGTCCTGAAAAAGTACATGTATTACCAAATTTAGGCTTAATTACGTTTTGAAGACGTAATCTGAAAAGTCAATTTTAATTTAAAATTCTACTATAGGACTACACCTAAGTCGTAGAAATTTAGGCCTTTGTAGTTAGGCCTATAGATAGGCCTATAGATAAGACAGCACCTGGATAACCAGCCTGCTAGCTTAGGTTGCCAGATAGATAGATAGATAGATAGATAGATAGATAGATAGATAGATAGATAGATAGATAGATAGATAGACAGATAGATAGATAGATAGATAGATATTAGATAGATAGATAGATGGATAGATAGATAGATATTAGATAGATAGATAGATAGATATGGAAGTTTACTTACCAGGCTGGGGTCTATCCGACTGACTTTTCTTCCCCTTCGTGACTTGAGCGGCACTGGGCTGTCGTCGGAGTAATCGTGGCCTGTTTCCGCTTCCTGTTTGATGCAGAGGTGCATTTCCGGCGGATGTTCGACCATGTTGTTGTTGTGAGGCATGTGGTGTTGTTGGAGGGGGCCAGGCACTTCGGGGAATAGGAAATGGTTGTTGTTAGCAGGGTAGGTGGGGGTGGCGGGGTGGTAGTGGGGGCTGGGGGTGCTGACCGGCGACTCGGTGTCTACGGAGGAAGGGTAGCCGGCCACCAGCTCCTCCCCGCCCCCGACCCCTCCGCCCCCTCCCCCTGTGTCTGGGAGTGACTCGGCGTCCAGCATGGCCATCGCGAGGTCCATGTCGAAGCTCTCGTCCTGGAAGGAAGTGTCTATGACGTCACTGGTTGCCATGGTGCTGAGGCAGTGGAGGAGGTCCACTGTTCCAGAAGGAAGCATGCTCGGCCCCTGCCCCCCTCCGACCGCCGCCCCTGGGCCCCCCGGGCTCACACTGCAGGGGTTGTTGTCCCCGGCCATGTAGCGGCAACTGCTGCAAGAAAAGAAACAACATTTAGATTCAATTGTCTTCATTTCAATTATCTATCTATCTATCTATCTATCTATCTATCTATCTATCTATCTATCTATCTATCTATCTATCTATCTATCTATCTATCTAACGGTCCTACAACTTTCTACTGGAATTTTCTGTAAGAATAGCAAATTTGTATAGATTATCGATCTCACTTTATGTAACAAGAATTGCATTATGTGCGGTAAGAATCTATTCTATTCAGCTGAGAACTAGACGATTGATAGTCAGTTATAGTCTGTTGTGCAACCCATCAACAATTACCAACTGGTTATGTAACTTGATCGATTTGCCTAAATTGACATAAGCTCACATTGTTTGGCGCACGCGACTGATTTGTTTTGACACCGGAATAGATTACCAGTTCAACTGCAACAATACTGTCTGATGAACTTGTTTTTGACATTTTATGAGATAAACCATGATAAGCAATTAAAATTGTTTGGATTTGTTTAACTGCATGCTTTTTGCACCTTTTTGATAATTTTGAGATGTATAAAATAAAATCTGCAGGTTTTGTATAGTTTAAAAGATAAGCCATATTTGCATAATTATGGGACTGTTTAAGGAGACTTTATCTCTGATTAATGTTAAAAACAAAAAGTGGTTGTTTCTAATTTTTTAAGTCAAATTTTTACTCTGCGCCCAAAACCAAAAACTTTGTGGCTGTAATGGGGCATTGTGCACTTGTGATGTGTCATAGAATAATGACAACAAAAATTGTTTATTTTGCAACAAAAAAGTGAGCAAATATTGGATTAAAAAGTAAAAATGTTGGCTTATGATTATTTCTGTGTCCTTGAAATCACTCTCTTTTTCAGTACTGGGTGAACTTTTAGTCAGGGACTCAGGGGGCAAGTGCACTGTATTAATGGCGTCGTAATTTATTTGCTGTGCATCAATTACAGGCTGGAGACCTAATGAGCATCTAATGCTTTTGGAGAGTCATAAAAATCTCAAAATGCCTCAACAGTAATTGTGCGTTTGCGAGACAGCAAGCATAAAGACATGTCGAAATGCTTTTCACTCTTTCTGAGGAATGTATTTTTCTTTGAAAAGAATGGCCATGCATATTTGGTCAGTGTCACTGTCTGCAAAAGAGAATTGTCTGCAGGAAACGGACTAAAAGAATTTTAGGAATTGTCCAATTATAAAGATGATAGCATGACAGTCTCCCTTCATAACAATTGAGTGATAGACCCACAATACTTGCTATACTATATAATATAGGTGGCGCTTTCTGGCTGTGAGCACAGTGAAAAATCAGCTGTGGATATTTTCATCTTTTTAATAAGCTCTGGGTATATTTAACTGCTGTTCCTGTGTGTGATTGTCGGTAAAGTGTTTCTTACCTATTATTTAACATTCTTATACAATTTCTGGGTGATTTTGATGCAGTAACTTGCAATTTGATTACCTGCCACTGTCAACATCGTTTTCTGGCTCAAATCCACATTGTTTTGACCTTATTTTCGCTCATTTTACCTTCGTTTTTGCACCTGAGAAGCTATTTAACTGTTATTTTTTCTATTTCTAGCACTCATTTATTATATCAGACACATACCACAACACTTGACAGCATTAATTATTGAGGATTTAACTTAGAAGAGCTGAATACCCTGCCAATACACATCCAAGAACTCAGCAGAACCAGATTCCTAGAAATATAGCCTACCGGACAGCAAACCCTCAACCACTTAAAGTTATACATTTTATTTTCCTAACTGCCTTGTATATCACTATTTCCAGGTGATTCTAGTCTAAAACTCGGCAATTTAACTACCAGCTATTTTTAACATCGTTTCAGGCTCAAATACACATTGTCTTGACCTCGATTTGTGCTCATTTTACCTTTGTTTTTACACCTGAAAAGTAATCTAATTATCATATCTTGTTTCTTCAGCACTCACTTATTATTCCAGACACTTTCCACAACACTTGACATCACCAGTTACTTAGAATTTAAGTTTGAAGAGCTCAACACTGCCAATACACATCCAAGAACTCTACTCACCACCAGCCTTTGGTCAGCCCAGCCAAACAGACAGAATTTTTTCAATAACAATAATTTTTATATAAATCAGCTGTAATTTATATATCAATCTGCTGTACTTTTTATTACTATCTTTAAAATCAATACTTTTTGGAACATAATATTCATATTCATTATCATTATAACTTGTATTGTTTTGGTCAGTCACAAATTGGTTATAAGGCTTGTTGGCCACCTCGTGTGTGTCCAAGTCAAACTCATATCCAAACTAGTTCGCCTCAATCTCACTGACTCAATAAGGCTTGTTGGCCACTTCGTGTGTGTCCAAGTCAAACTCATATCCAAACTAGTTCGCTTCAATCTCACTGACTCAATAAGGCTTGTTGGCCACTTCGTGTGTGTCCAAGTCAAACTCATATCAAAACTAGTTCGCCTCAATCTCACTGACTCAATAAGGCTTGTTGGCCACTTCGTGTGTGTCCAAGTCAAACTCATATCCAAACTAGTTCGCCTCAATCTCACTGACTCAATAAGGCTTGTTGGCCACTACGTGTGTGTCCAAGTCAAACTCATATCCAAACTAGTTCGCCTCAATCTCACTGACTCAATAAGGCTTGTTGGCCACTTCGTGTGTGTCCAAGTCAAACTCATATCCAAACTAGTTCGCCTCAATCTCACTGACTCAATAAGGCTTGTTGGCCACTTCGTGTGTGTCCAAGTCAAACTCATATCCAAACTAGTTCGCCTCAATCTCACTGACTCAATAAGGCTTGTTGGCCACTTTGTGTGCGTCCAAGTCAAACTCGTAATTATCAAAACTAGTCTACCTCATTCTCAGTTTTTTTAAGGCTTGTTGGCCACTTCGTTTGTGTCCAAGTCGAACTCATATCAAAACTAGTCTGCCTCAGTCTCACTGTTTTAATAAAGCTTGTTGGCCACTTCGTGTGTTTCCAAGTCAAACTCATATCAAAACTCAAACAGACTTAACTAAGCTCCTTGGCCACTTTTGTGTTTCCGGGTCTAGCTCATATCAAAACTAACCTTCTTCACTGAGACTTAATGAAGCTCGTTGGCCACTTCTTGTGTGTCCGAGTGTATCTGATATCGAAACTTGCCACCTCAATTCATAGTGACCATAAAAGGCTCGTTGGCCACTTTGGGTGTGTCCGAGTCATCCTTTATTGAAACTAACCTCCTTCACTCAAACAGACTTAACAAAGCTCGCTGGCCACTTCGTGTGTGTCTGAGGCCAGCTGATTCTGAAACTGGTCCGCTTCAATTTAAACTGATTCAAAAGAGCTCGTTGGCCACTTTGTGTGGGTCTGTGTCAGCTTTTATCAAAAATAGCCTGCCTTAATTCAAACCAACTCCGCAAAGCATTTTGGCGTCTTTGTGTGTTTACGAGTCAAACTCATATCAAAACTAGCCTGCTTCAATTTTGCTTACTTGGCTTGTTGACCACTTGTAGTGTGTCTAAGTCAAGTTTACTACAAATTGGGTCCAATTCTTCAGAAATCAGCATTAACAGTCACTTTTCGCCATGTCTCATACCAAAACGTTATACTCAGATATAGTGCGCACTGGCCTAGGTAGAGATACCCCAAATACAACAACCAATCAGCATATTTCTGAATGGATTCATGTTTCAAATAAATCAAAGAAATATATAAGAAAAGGCACAAAGCATCATCAATTTCAACAACTTCAGCTTAGAAACAGATTCTCACATGTAGATCCATGCAGTACTGAAAATGTTGGAAACAATCTTAGCATCACCCATCCCAAGAAAAACAATATTTTAAAGATGTGTGTATGGAATGCCCAAAGTCTGAGAAAGAAAACACAAACAGTAAAGGACTTTAGGGACGAGCATGATCTGGACATCTTCCTCTTCACTGAGACTTGGCTAAAAGAGGATGATAGAGTTGAAATTGGCGAGTTGGAACAAAATGGCGAATACTTCTTTCTGAATTCTCCCCGAGTTGGAAGACCAGGAGGTGGCGTGGGTTGCATTGTAAGATCAGGCATACAAGCAATTAAAAAAGATCACACGAAGGCTAAGACTTTTGAACACGTGGAAATCCAAATTCAACTTGATGGAAAAATTGTTACTGTTCTTCTCATATACCGCCCTGAGCCATCCAAGAAAAATAAATACAGTCTTCCAGAGTTCTTTCAGGAATTTACAAAATTTTTAAGTCACTATCAAACAACAAACAACGAAATTGTTATAGCTGGTGATTTCAACGTCCATATGAATAAACCAGATGATAGCAAAGTCATTCAATTTACCAACATTCTAGAAATGTTTGACCTTGTGCAACACGTCTCAGCACCAACTCACAGAGATGGTAACATGCTCGATCTTGTGATAACTCAAGAAAAATCTGCCTTAAGCAACTGTATGGTCAGTGATCTTCTGTCTGATCATAATTGCATCCTCTTTGAAATTCCCATAAAAATAGTGGAAAAAAAGAAGAAGAAAATCAGTTTCAGGAAGACTAGAAAAATAAACATGCATGACTTCAAAAAAGACATACAGAGACATCTGTCTGGAAATGGACTTGAACAGAAAAATCTCAATGAACTTATTGAACTCTACAACTCTACCAAACAGGTTCTTGACAAACATGCCCCAGTTAAAACAAGAGAAATTACACTACGCAAACCAACTCCTTTTAACAATGCAGATATTAAGAATTTGAAAACAGCAAAAAGAAAAGCTGAACGATTATGGAGGAGAACCAGACTGGAAAATGACTGGGAATCTTTTAAAGGAATGAGAAATGCATTGAATCAGCACTTAAGTCAGCTCAGATCAGAGGATCTAAGATCCAAAATTGAAGATTCGAAGGGTAATGCGAAGACATTGTTCAAGCTACTGAACTCCAGTTTGAACAGAAAACCAGAGCTACCTCTCCCCCCACATGCCAATGAAACAGACCTGGCAAATGATTTCAATACATTTTTTGATGAAAAGATCAAGACCATCAGGTCTAAATTAGACTCCACCAGTAATGAGACTGTTAATGATGTTGAAACTGCCTCTCACATGCTGCGGCACTTTAAAAAGTTGTCAAAAACTGAGATCAAGAAACTCATCACTGAAATGCCAGTTAAACACTGTCAGCTGGATCCCATTCCCACATGGCTTTTGCTTGAATGTATTGATGAATTCCTCCCAATTATAACACATATTCTAAATAAGTCACTCACACAAGGACAGATGCCACTTGAACTGAAACATGCTCTAGTGAAACCTCTGTTGAAAAAATCTGGATTGGATTTGATCAAAAAGAATTATCGACCAGTTTCAAATCTGTCTTTCCTCAGCAAATTGATTGAAAGTGCGGTTATTGAACAATATACTGACCACCTTACTAAAAACGAACTGAATGATGAAAAACAGTCTGCTTACAGAAAATTTCACAGCACTGAAACCCTCTTGACGAAGATCCATGATGATATTATGCTAAATATGAGCAAAGGTGAAATAACAATGCTTGTATTGCTGGACCTATCAGCAGCTTTTGACACGATTGACCACAAGATACTTCTGAAACGCCTAGAATGCAGATATGGTGTTCATGATTCTGCACTGAGCTGGTTCAAGTCATATATTTCTGAAAGGTCTCAGTCAGTGATAATTAATGACAAAACATCATCCAAACTGCCTCTTAAATTTGGAGTTCCTCAGGGATCAAAATTAGGACCAGTCCTATTCAATTCATATATCACACCATTAAGCGAAGTTGCTGCCAAAAATCAAGTCGATGATCAAAAATATGCTGATGACGAACAACTTGTGCTCTCTTTCAAACCAACGTTCTTGGATCAAAGAAATGCTGTCAATAAAATGGAGAAGTGCATTGCTGAGATCAGGAATTTTCTTCATGAAAATAAGCTTTGCAACAATGGAGAAAAAACTGAACTATTGTTCATTGGCAGTCCAAATCAACTCCGTAAACTCCAAATATCATCAATCAATGTGGACAATGTGGAAATTACTGCAACTGACCATGTTAGAAATCTAGGTGTGATTTTTGACAAAAACATGACCATGGAAAAACAAATCAACAAAATGTGTCGGAACGCCTACTTCAACCTGAGAAATATATCAAAAATCAGGAAGTCATTGAACAAGGAAGTTTGCAAAACTGTAGTTAATGCTCTTGTCACTCCTCACTTAGACTATGGAAATGGGCTTCTGTATGGTACATCAAATAATTTGATAAATAAACTTCAAGTGGCGCAAAACTCAGCAGTTCGACTTATAGAAAAACTGAAGAAGCATGACAGTGTGAGCCAATACAGGAAGCAGCTACATTGGCTGCCAATTCCAGCTCGAATCCAATTCAAACTGATGCTAACAACATGGAAAGCAGTCAACAATCAGGCTCCTGTGTATATTAAAAATCTGATTGAGTCAAAATCCAAACAAAACCGTAATCTCAGAAGCAACAACAAAACGCTCTTAAAAGAACCGAGTTCTTGCAATAAAAATAAATTTGCAGACAGAGCTTTTTCAAATGCTGCTCCAAAACTTTGGAATCAACTCCCAGAGGAAGTCAAGGCCTCAGCAACACTTGAATGCTTTAAGAGAAATCTCAAAACTTATTTGTTTAAGACTTTCTACAAATAGAGTTATCATTCACAAGCGCTATTGAGCAGTTTACTGGAAATAGCGCTATATAAATGTCTATTATTATTATTATTATTATTTACTTACTTGGAAAGGAAGAATTTGGACTTTTGGAGGGAAATTCCCACACCTGCATCATTGTGAAGGGAGCTATACATTCTTGACAGTGAAAAAACATGTTAAGACTAATTTTGAAACTTATGTGACATGTGTACATTTATAGCGAGAAGAATAACTCTATTATATTTGTGAAATATATTCGACGTGGACTTTTGGTGGGTAATTCCCATTGTCTAGTCTGGCTGTACTTTTATAGGACAAGCCAATAGAGAAGATCCTTGCCTTCTATTTCAATAACGGCACAGCCGTGCCCCAGGCAAGCCTGTTGTCAATGTCCAGGTTTCTAAAAAAGGTGAACTTAAATTTTCTGTTGGACTATAAGCCGATATGTACTTTCAACTGAACACTGCCTTTTAAGTTAGTGATTGCTTATTGATTGTCTTCATATATCTTGACCATGATTTCAAAAGATATTTTGCCCTCACCAGTCATGTTACCATAGACGTTACCAAGCAGGAGGCATTTCCCCAAGATGTTGAATTCAAGGGCTTGGTGATTGTCTCCCAGAGACCAGAAGTGAAGACTAATTGGCTGGGGGACCAGGATACAGCACTTGCTGGGAGAGCTTTATGGAGGCTCCTTCAGCAACACATGTGGCTCCCCTTATAACCATATATGTATCTAGAATTCTATTTCAATATTTTAAAATGGTGTTTCTATTATACACAACACTGTATTAGAAAATCTGCATTACAATAAATGTATTTCTATGCTTTGCTGTCTTCCATCTTTGGCATTTGGTAGGCAGGCCAAGCGGGGCACAGTGAGACGGCAGGCACAGTGAGAAAAAGCCGGTAGTGTTTAACTGGTAATGTTTGTAGAACAACCCTCTTTTGTAAAGTTCAAAAATTTTGTGAGTAAAAGACTGTCCTATCCTGAATGCTTACACAACATATGGTGAGTGGAATTTCAAAATTTTGGTTTTTAGCCGGTAAAGTTAATAATTGGACCAAATGACTTTTTGTTATGATTCCCAAGATAACTGCCTCATTGTGCCCCACAGAGTTTTCTTTATAAAATGTTGGAATTCTGTGGACCAGATGCCTGCATTGTGTATCGTCATCTCACAGCTTCTCACTAAGGCGCCGACCAGATGATCTGTGGGGGCGGGGGGGGGGGGGCTATGGATATTTGGTGAAAAAAAAAAAGATTGTTTCCCACTTGACACTGAAAAAAAGTTTGTTCAGCGCATGGAAATAAAAAAAAAGTTTGTTTTCACCGGTAGCTAGGGTACCGTAATGTTAAAATTCCGATAAAAAGGTTTGTCGCGAGTGTGCATGCGAAAAAATTGTTGACACACCACGAACGAAAAAAAAGTTTGTCCCAGGGGTAAAGGCCATAGCCCCCCTCCCAACTATCATCTGGTCGGCCCCTAAACTAAGACAAATAACCCTGGCAATTGATTTGCATTATTCCATTTTCTTGGGAATCATAACAAAAAGTCATTTGGTTCAATTATTTACTTTTATCTGCCAAAACCCAAAATTTTGAAATTCCACTCACCGTATGCTGTGTGAGCATCCAGGATATCTATGACAGGCTTTTACTTACTTACTTACCATTTGTACTATGCGTAAGAGGGTTGTTCTATAAACAGTACCATGCACTTAGACACTAGACGCTAATAAGGGCTTTGTCTCAATGTGCCTGCCGTCTCACTGTGCCCCGTTCCCCCCTACACTGACTGGGACCCAGACAAGCTCTATGCCTATCTATATAAATGTATGAATTTGAATAGGTATATATGCCTGCAGATCTGGCGATATGAACTTTATAATAATTATTATACATGTATTATGTGTGAAGTAGCCTATGTATAGAGCTGGCTGTCAAGCTTCTGTATGGATTTAAAATCTTTTGAGTTTTGAACACAATATTCAATCAGCTTTTTATCTGACTATTGCATAAAAAACAGTCTTTGTGGGCTGTGTGGGCTGTGGTGGAGTGCCACATGTGAAAATGTTTTAAAATCAAACTGATATGGGCGCAAATCTGATTATGGGTTTCAGTTTGATTCATGCCCATCTTCGGCTTTCAACTGCTCCCCAGCTGAGCACAGTCCAGGAGCAGACCTCATATTGATCAAATTACAGTTGCATTATAAATACATCCGCCTGTGCCCATATATATATGTGTGTTTGTTTAGGTCTAATCCTAGTCCTGGCCGACCAGACAAGTGCAAATAATTAGTCATATATTTCGAGAGTCGATTGAACGAAGCATGCCGAAAATGGGTCTGCCTCGTGGCTGGTTGAAGATCATCGCCAAAAGGGTCACTGAACTTTATAAACACACAAAACAACATGGCATAATTGTGTCAAAAAAACATGGCTAACAACAACGACTGACTGACCATGTTTTGTTATCCGCACCTGTTCGATCCATTCGATCCTTATTAGTTTAGCCCAAGAATGACTTACTCAATCGGGAATGAATGTCGTCTGCTCATAATGGCGCGCAAACAAATTGACACAATGGCGCGAAATGCCCTCCAATATCTTTTGGATCTATTGATTTTGTTGAAATGACATTCTGTACTTGCAATATCAAGCATGATGGATCATAATCGCCTTTGGGCCTTGTACAGCCAAATAAGATATTTATGATTAATATATATTTAGGGTTTTTGAGGTGCGATTTTCCGCGCGGTCAGGTGTTCGAAATAGAATCATTGACGTCTTTCCATCTGTTCGTTCTAATGGCCTGTTTTGATTTATAGTTGGAATATAGCTATGAAAGAGGGATTATGATCAAATGTGTTTAAGCATCTATTAATCATTATAAGAGGTGGAAAACATGTATCAATCTGGACCACGCCTTTGTTACTATATATATATAAGATATGATTTATTTCCATAAATCTAATGTCATTAGCTGATAATTTTCACCACATTACTATTATACACCTATAGTTTTATAGTTGGTCATTAACCCATTGAATGACATGAATGCCTTGATCTGATCCTTTGATAACCTGGGTTTCATTGAATTAAATCCCAAAGGTTTATTTACAATTTTACACGAAGGTCAATGATTGCAGTATTTCAACTAGATTTAGCCAAATATATTTGGTTTATTAGTTTTCTTCGAAGTTGGAGTTATTAGGGCTGGTTTATCATTTCTGTGCTAGAAACAAAGGGCAACATGTGACCCATGGAGCTGGTCACACTTTCCTATGCTCTACTAGTTTTTCCTTAAGGCAATTTCTGCAGCATTTGTCAATTTTTAGTTTTAGTTATTTGCAAATTGTAAACTCTGATTTTTAGAAAAAAATGATGTTTTCTTTTGCAAGTTGTCTTTTATACAAACTTTAAAACTTGTGCAAATTGACCCAGATCGCTTTCAGGCCATCAACTGTCAAATGATCAAAAATCGCAAAAAAATACATCCTCACAAAAAAAAGAAAGCAAATTTAAGAAAAGGTATTAAATTTACAAGGAATTTAATTGATAAATGACCATTGTCAGAATAAAGCTGAGGCTTTTTAAAACGTATTAATTAAACTATTACACAGGGTATTTCAGAGCATAAGTTATATAAAGTTGGGTGCGGGGGCAGAATGTCACCGGGAGTTTTGGAAAGAATGCCTGAGGGGAAGGGGTCCACATACACCGGGTTGTCAAGACAGACAAATGACACTAAATGTGGAGAAAAAGCTGTTTGTTTTAACAGTTATGGCGAGCAGAAATATAAAAAGGCCTGCTACAGTAAAAGTACACTGTAAAATTTGACTTTTTAGTCAACTGAAGTGGTTGAGTGATATGGTTGCATAATTCCTTATAGCTGACAACGCTTGTTGTTTGAAGTTACGACAATGACAGATTATCATAACTGTAAAAACATTCAACAGGCTATGTTAGCTCAAAGGAATTGTGCAACCATCTCACTCAATCATTTTAGTTGCCTCAACATTTCAAATGTTACAGTGTATTGGCATACATGGTTTTTTGGGCGATGTGACACTATTGAAGCTATATACTTTGAATTAGATATTTGCATAACATTTATTTGGAATTTGAAATCACAGATATTGAAAAAAAATATGTAGGGTTTAATATTCGCGAAGCGAAACTTAGCCCAAGAAAGGTTTCAAAAATCTGTGCAGTGATGGTCTCAACATCAATGGTCGACAGTAGGAAGTTAGGTCAAGTGGGTCTAGTTTCTTATCAATTTAGTTTCGAATTTAACAAAACATGACATATTCAAATTCAAAGGTGTCTTGAAAATTCATTTTTCTCCAGTAATGTTCCCTGTATCTATAATTTTTATGGAATAGTTAATTATAAGCTTTGACAAGCTAAATTAAATATTAACATGTGATTCGTTTCATTTCAAAACATACAACAAGAAAACACAACAAAATTAAGGTTACATAATATTTTTCAACTGATGATTATGTAACAGTGAGCAATCTACATGCAGCTCATGTTATTGTTCTTGTTATCACTATTATGTAATATCAACAATCTAGCATAGACTTAAATTTGGCAGCTTTCATTGTTGTCTTCCTTTTTAGTAAGTTTTATTATTTAGCTGATTAACTATCAATTCTATTTATTCTTAAACCTATTTATTTTCTATCTATCTGTCTATCTATCTATATATGGTATTTTTGATCTATTTTATCTTTCTAATAGTTTCTAGTCTAAATTTCTCTCTCTTTTCTATATATATATATCCGTCTTTCAATTTTTTGAAACAGTAACATAACTGCCTTTTGAATATGAAATAGTCCTAAAAAGTCCTAAAAAAACTTTTTAAGAGCTGCGCAAATTTCATGGCTGTGCCATTTACATATTACATGGTTAGTTGTTTACTTTCCAGAGAATTCTTGGCAGTTTCTGGGATTATCATTCTTTTGAAGTTAGTTGCGTCGTAGTTTCCTAATTTCTGTCTTTTGCCACCCAGAGAATGTCTTTTGCTTGAAAAAGTAAAATACTGGTAGACTTGGGGCCCATAATTTTTGGGAGATTTTGAAATAGTTTTGTATTCATCAATTGACACCTGTTGTTATAAGTTTTTAATCGTTATCAGCTTCATAACAAAACACATGCAAACGAGAACATGTTCAATTTTAATAATCTTTTAGGAATGTCATGAATGTAGACCTGTTGCTTTTATACAGACCTATTTTATGTGCGCAATATTCAGATCTATAACTTTACTGTAGACGTCTACAGAAATATTTGTGTTATTGATTTTTGAACCTTTCTTGATTTATATCTTCTCTTCTTTTGTGAGTTCTTAATTATACAGGTCCTTGCCGAAGGATGTAATTGAGTATAGGCCTAACTCTAATCAATATTCCATTATTGCATGGCATTGTCATATATCTGTTTTGAAGGGCTTTACTGATTTAGAAAGTGAGAAATAAATATATATATGATTATTCGAGTACATAAAGTCTGAAGTTATGTTCCGCTGAAGTACTTTGCCTGCATGGGTCAGGTTGGGGAACCAGAAATTGTCAGTGGACCTTCATCAGCAAAATCTCAACTGGATGTCGTTTGGATGAGACATTAAATGTGTGGCCCATTGTGTCAGCGTATGTGCTGAGCAAGTAAAAGATCCCTCACATGGGGTAAATGTGTAACATGTCGAGGACTCCCGCTCTCTTTCTACCAACTCATCAATCAACCCTCCCTCATGACCTCCTAGAACTGGGCCTAGAGGGCTGCACTTATACCATATCTATCTATCTATTTATTGATAGCCACAGATAGATGGATGGATGGATGATTGGGGCTTTCCGTCCTGTATTTATGCACTTGGTAGGCTAATTAGGACAGGGGGAGGACACGACAATGAGGCGAAGGATGATTGAAACAGCCGTCCAACATAGGCCCAGGTGACCTGGCAAGAGCTGGATTCGAACCCTATAGATAGATAGACAGATAGATAGACAGATAGATAGACAGATAGATAGACATATAGATAGATAGATAGATAGATAGATAGATAGATAGATAGATAGATAGATAGATAGACTGACTGACTGACTGACTGATTTCCAAACTGTACCCTGTACTACCCTCAAATGTCATTCCAGCTGTTTAGAAAAGTACAAATTTAGGTCCATGGACTGCACTGAGTTGTAGCTAAAGTTTAAAACGGAAGCAAGCCCAAGTCTGGAGTATACAAAACGCTGATATCGGATGATAATATATCTTTTGGGATGGAAATATTTGGGGTAGTTAACCACAGGCATGCGTATAGTCAGGTAACAGAACAGTCATGGTAAAAGTAGCCAAGAAATGTGCTTGCCCAGCTCAGGCTATAGCTGCCATGGAAATATTTGCTGCACATTCCACTGATCAACTGCCATAATCTGCACTGCCATTTCATGCATGCGATTTGTGGAAGGAATCCGTAAATTAAAAAAAAATTATCAGGAAAATTATCCATGGGACCTGAATCACAATTTTTTTTTAAAAGTATCCAATTATAGGAGGCTACAAAATTAGATATTGAATTCCTGGCTAGAGATTTTGGCTCGCACTTTTGAGAAAGTTTTTTTAAAGTAAGTTGAATGTACCTAACAAAATAAAACATGTCAGTTTAAGTAATTAGCTTAATCATATAGTCTTGGTGATTGAATGTCAAACTAGAGGTCAACATGATAGGGGCATAGGAAAAGCATATGTAACACTAATGGGTATGGGATACACTGCAGCAATTAGGTGCAGTGCCTCTCATACAAACTGCTTGCAGTGTGTGATTCACTGCAGTTATTTTACACGCCTTTTTGGACGGAGCCAATGAAGTAGGGGAGAGCGGGGCACAGTGAGACGGCGGGCACAGTGAGACAAAGCCCGTAGCATCTACCCGGTACTGTTTACAGATCAACCCTTTTTTGCCTGGTACACTGTACCAGGCTGTATAGTGTAATGGGTCTCATAGGCAAAATTGGGAAACTTTTCTGTAAGTTTGGGTAGCTTGTGGAAAGATATGGATGATGGTACAATGTTTAGTAGCTTCTTCCCTAGGACGCTGGGCAGTAGCGTGGATGTACGAAGCTTGTATGGTCAGTAGCGGGCATTTTCCGAAAGTGACTGGTTTTGACAGTTTACAGGACCATCTGAATTCAACAAGGCATTAAAGCTGTATCAAACGATCGTTCTTTTGGTGGAAAACCGCCATTACGTACCCCTAATAGACTGTCAAACTTAACCATGCATCTTTATTTCGTCAAATAATCCTCATAACGGCGAAATCCAGGCATTTCAATGTCGTATTTTGGCTGCATTTGCCCCACTGCCTGGCCTGCTGCATGGCCATCTTGGCTGCTTCAACTTCCTTCTTGCTCACTTCACAAGGACTGCCTCTTCCTGTTGACTGGCGAATCAGAGGGCTAGATTAGGGAATCTCCTTACATTGCTATGACGTCATATCACATCTGACAATGTGATTGGTGGGATCCTTCTGCTGTGCTAAAAATAGCCACCATGTGCCTGGGAGCGTGGAGAAGCATGGCCAAGCTGCTGCATGCAGTTTTGCAACAAGATTGTCACTTGTGAGATGATATTAGTCAGATAATAAAGGTGCCAGCTATTCAATTAGGCTAAAATCAACTCCTCATAGGCCATGGAATGCAACTGTGAGGCTCAATTTATGTAAGTAAAGCCAGTGAGTTACTGAATTCAGTGAATTGTGACAGCTGACAAACTCAGCTGACTGCCCTTGGTTTCATGTTTAAAATAACAATGTGTCAATCATTGAATGTTTGGACATGTTGACTAGATCAAGATCCCTGGGCCAGCAAATTTGATAGATAGATAGATAGACTTTATTTTCCGAGGGTAAAAACCTATTAAATTTGTGTTGCCCCCAGTACATTGTAGAATGCCCTTTGCCCATTGTGTTGTAGCCTGCTCAAAATAATAAGCCATAATACTTGTCAGCTAAGTTGTTCAACTCTGACTTCACTTGACTTCAATTAACTTCAGCTTACTTCAGCATCTTAACAATATTTATTAGGGGCTTTTGTTAAATATTTTTTACCAGAACATTATATTTTCTAATTTTTTGCACTCGGAGAATTGTGCAGTTAGCAAATGTGAGAGACTTCTAGAGATTTTTTTTATGTTGCATAGACTTCAAAACGTTTTAAAAGAGTATGAAACATGTGCTGTGCTCTTTATGCTGTTTAAAATGATACCAAAACCATTCTGTGAGGTAAAAATTGGTTAAGTTATTCAACAATGACTTGACTTAAGTGAACTTCAACTTGCTGCTTGGAAAGCTAACTATGACTTGACTAGTGACTTTCTGTGGTCGACTTCGGGGTCTACCATAGGGTACACTCCTCAATTGAACATCACACAGAGGTATTTGCCCTTGCAATTGCAATCATGCCATGTCTATTTTGTTTTCAACTTTCAAGTGTTAAGTGTCATTCCTGATTGCAATTTACTTTTTATGCCTTTTCTGATGACTTTTTCTCTTATGTCAATGTGATAGGTTAGGGCCTATATAACAACCTCACCATAGGGTATGGAATATTTGGTCTCAAAACCTGACCATGGGCTACAAAAATTTCAGAACGCATGCCGCACTTCCGTATCAAAATCCGGCCGAGTACCCCCCCTCCTAATTTTAACCTTCATACCCAATAACACCACTCTTTCTGGCAATCACTGCCGAGTGCAAACACCCTGCTAGTCTTGCTTATGGAAAAATGCTTCATCTAGTGAATGATAGCTTGTTTGAAAGCCCTCTTCAAGGTGGACAACATATCCAGGCGGCATAAACGAGAAAAAAATATAAAGCAATGAAAGCACCCTTCAAATCAAAGCTACGACAGATGATCTGAACCAGTGATAGATCTCGTGTGGATTGCACTTGCAGTGTGCATGCAGAGGTCGATTAAGGTAGCATGAGGCCCTAGGCTGAACTTCAATATGAGGCCCCTTGCATGACCAGACCTGAACCGCTAATCACAACAGAAGCTTCCTGGTGATTTCCTCATTCAATTACATTGTACTAAATTGTGTTTTAAATTTCTCATATAAGGCAAACAAAATTATGTCAAAAAGCCCTCTCGGCAACTCTCCTATGGGGTACCAGGCTTTCAATCCGTGGATTCTTGTTGTATAGTACAAAAATTAAGTAAGTGAGAGACTGTCCTATATCTTGAATGCTTACGCAGCATATCGAGAGTGGAATTTCAATATTTTTGTTTTTAGCCTGTAAAAGTAAATAATTTTGCTAAACGACTTTTTGTTATAATTCCCAAGAAAAATGGTATAATGCAAAGCAATTGCCAGGGATTCAAACCTTGGTTGCTTGTCTTAGTTTAGTGAGATGACGAACCACAATGCAGGCATCCAGTCCGCAGGATTCAAAAGTTTTATAAACAGAGCTGCATGGGGCACAGTGAGACAGTTTGAAGCGGGGCACAGTGAGACATCACAAAATACACTCGAAAGGACATGAATGTAATGCATGGCTCACAATTCACTATTAAAAACAAAATACCTGCTATAAGCTACTGATTTTAGTGAGTAATATCCACAGGAAAGCGTCAAAGAAGGATTTTGATTATGATGTAACAGGTGCGCACCGGCAGGTTAAATAAGTTGTGCATGTGTCCCTTGCGATGAAGTTTCAAAACATGCTCAAAAAAGGAACTAAAAAATCACCTAGCCAGCTGCTTTCCTTAGAGTACAGTAGTTTCTGATGCAAAAATTGATAGAACAATTCTGCAGGTCCTGATGAATGGCGGTTATGGCAGCAGATGCCCTGTCTCACTGTGCCCCGCCTGCTGTCTCACTGTGCCCCGCTCACGGGGAACAGTGAGACACTAAACGAGCACGTACATAACTCAAAGTTTCTTCAAACCTGTAAAAGGTAGGAACCTGAAACCCAACGTCATTATCTATAATGTGGACCTGATCTCATTTAACTCGTTCCTGCCAACATTTTGGAAGACTCGAAAATAAAAAAAGTGTCTCACTGTGCCCCGCTCTCCCCTACTGCTGCTTCTTGTCATTCAGCCTTGTATCAAGCGTAGCTTAAAATATACTGTCAGTTGCGTGTGTTTCAAAATTGACACACAGAGCTGTGGAAGTCTAATTGATAAATTGAACTAAGAACTTTAATAATGAATCCCCCAGGAAGTGGAAATACAATCAATGGTTTATCAAGAAAAGTAGTGAAGTGTGAAAAATTCAAGAGAGAATATATCTATAAGTTAATTCTTTGGTGTTTTGACTTGCATTCTTCAGTTGGTGTCACACTTTCTGTCTTTCAGTTTTACTAGCAGCATTGCCATGTTTCGATTGTGGAGGGCTAAAACTTATTTATTTCACCAAAATTGAGCAAGAAATTATTTATTTCAAAGAAACTCCCAAGTCCAAGCGTCCCCCCCCCCCGGTTATTAAATGATCTCCCCCTTATGTGATCAGGTAACCAACAATAAAACTTTTATTTATTTCTTTTTGCAAAATATGGCTTGATACTATTAATAGTAGGATTCATGTCTTCACAGGTTTTATGCTAGTTTTTAAAATTAAAAAAGTGTACTGAGAATGCAATGATTGAAATAAAAAAATTTTAATTTGTGTTTTATTATCTATAGTGATCTACTGAAGTATATTTATAGAATATATTTTATAATTTACTTAAATAAAAGGGGTCTATGTGATATATATATATATGTCATTGACTCAAAAGACAGATTTTTGAAAAAGTATTGCTAAAATAGCCAAAATTAGTAAATTCCTAGTTTGCCATTTATTGCCACAATAGATGAAAAAATAACGTGCAAGCACTTTAAGCTGCGTCAAAGACTCTCCCTCCATCATATGCCCCCCCCGCCTCAGGTCACTTCTAGATACATCCCTGCTATCACCCCTTATCAACAACCACTATTGTTCCATGACCTATGTAACAAGCCCCCTGATTGGCCAACAACCCACAAAAAATTTCTCACCAAAAAAAAAGAAAGAAGAAAATTTCTGGAAAAGAAAAAGTAAAAGTCCCAAAAAAAATGCCTAAAAATAAAAGATTTTCAAAAAAGTCCAAAAAAAGCCCCTGATATTGACCTCAACTGAAGTCCATAATTGTATAATATCCACTATCATAACCTCACATTTCAATGACAGTCTGTGCATTGCTCATTACCCTTCACTTTTTCAATCATAATTTTCCTTCACAACTCAGAGCTGCCACCTGTTAATTGGTTAATTGATAGTTAATGTTTCTACATAGTCCTAATCAATGATATTGCCATTTTCAAGTGCAATTCATGTCTATTCTATTGCTAATCGAAATAGATGTGCTATAAATGCAGCTAAATTGAATCTATATATCACACAAATAATTTAATATCTTTATTCACTGTTTTATAAACAGTACAATTACAAGCTAAAAAAAAAAAAAAAAAATAGAATTACACAGTTTGATTTAAGCCTATAGGCCTGTATGCCCAGGTTCCACTAGAAAAGATGGCATGTATCTCGTTTAGGCTTGACACCCGAAAGTCAGTCCATTTATTTATTTTGTGCAAGCACTTTAAGCAGCGCCTGTACAACTTCTCACTATCTATCTATCTATCTATCTATCTATCTATCTATCTATTTATCTATCAATCTATCAATCTATCTATCTATCTATCTATCTATCTATCTATCTATCTTTCTATCTATCTTTCTTTCTTTCTTTCTTTCTTTCTACATTTCTTTCTTTCTTTCTTTCTATCTATCTATCTTTCTTTCTTTCTTTCTTTTCTTTCCTTTCTTCTATTTAGCCATTTCTTAGTTTTTTCTTTCTGGCTTTCTATCTTGCTATTTATTATTTTAATTAACTATCTATCTACCTTGTTATATATCTATTTATGTATAGATGTGTATTTATGTATTTATTTGTGTGTCTCTCTATTAATTGTTGTGTTGGTCTATCTATTTATAATCAATAGTCAATGGATTGGTGTGACTATTATAGTCACTTGGCTCTTGATTGGTATTGAACTATCAAGTGCGATTCTGAAGTGCAATTAGTGAATTACCCTTCATTAATTGATAAGATGTAATTCTGGCTGCCTCAACTGATCCCTGAAACAGAATTGCTATTGAACACCCCTGTTTAAACTTCAATTATATCAATTTATATGGTTCAACTGAGGGCGCTCCCAACAAAGAGTGGATGTGACGGCTGGAAGAAGAAGAAGATGTGTGCGCGCGCATCTCTGATAGCTTGACCCTTGACCCCAAAAGCACCAGCCAATTTATTTTCTTTATAATTTTTTTTTGTTACGGTGGGCCACCAAAATCGACTGGGCTTTAGGAAAAATTCCGTTGAGACTGTATTTCAAATTTGAGTGAGATTGGTGAAAGAGGGCTATCATGACAGTGCTAACAAGATTTGAGGAAAGTGCTTGTGGTAAGAGCTGCTTGACACAGCTAAAAACTTAGTGCCAGTTAAGTCTAAAGAAGTAAAATGTAAAAGCTGAAAACGTAATGAAATAGATTGACATTGGAGATTTTTTTTCTCAGCACAGATTTTGTCCCAAACCTGTTTACAAATTTTTCCACCAGGTGGAGTTCGGTATAAAGTCCTACTGCATGCCACCTGTGCTGATGTAAACAAAACCATGTGACAGGCTTTATGGTAATGAGCCATTTGCAGCCCTGATTGGGCAGTCCTGGAGAAGGGGCTGGCTTTATATTCATGATTGAGGTAAGAGGGGGTGTATGAAAAAGGAGGGGGTGGAATTAGGACCATGGAGGAAATGACAGTGGAGAAATATTCAGGGAAAATCACAATTATTTTACCCATTTATGGAAAAGTGAAGTTAGTGACAATACATTTTGTAAGCCTACACATTGAAATGGGGCATCTTGGGAAACATATTGAAAGGGGAACCTTGTAAGTGACTGTAGGGTGAAGCAGCACTGTCAAGAACTTTCCAAAGTGTGTACGTTTTCTTTCCAAGGAAAACTATATCACTGCTTCAGCAAGCTGAACTGCAGTGATAATAATCATTGTCTCTAAAAAGCAAAAATGCCTGACCCCCAATTGCGGTGTGTTAGTATATATATACATAAAATTCTCTTTGTTAGGGCTGAATGTTGATGGGTTAAAAATAATATGCAACATAATATATGTTAGAAACTTTTTAGTATTGATGTTAATTGATTAAGTAATATATAATTACTTCTATGTCGTCTCAGGTCTTAATAAATCAATGTTTTGGCCCAGACAAGTGCGACATATGTTACGAAGATGGTTTTTGATATTAAAATTAATGCATAAATTTAGCAAAACTAAGAATTGTGCTTAATTTATGAAAGTACAAGTAAAATGTATACATCTCTTTTTTGGAAAAATTTATATTGTAGGCAGAAACATTCCATTGTGGTAAAATTAGGCCCATGATGTTGTGATCACTCCGAGTAGCACCTCCTATATTTTTAACAATCTTTCATTGTGAAACCATGCGCCGAAACGACGAGCAGCTTTCATTTTAGGATTCACTTACCTACCCCCTCCCCTCCCCCACAAAAAGAAAACACACTACCTCATTGAAATATCAAGGATCTTACCCATGCAATTTTACAAAGTTCATATTAATTGAGTTGGTGATTAAATCATCGCCTTTTAATTGGTTATAGTCAATATTTGGAAAGTTGAGCCAGCGCCACATGTTCAGTCCATTAAACTGGTGTATTCAAGTAGGTGAATACCTGCCAGTACATATTATATGTACGTATCTTGAAAGTGACCGATGGGAGCTGGTCATGTATACATATACATGTACATTCATTCCAAATGTACAGTAACTGCGCATTTATATTATTTTGTTTTATTCAAAGTTCCAATCAACTCTCAAAAAACAAAACCTCAATTTTTGTTCTAGGCCAATTTGGTCTTGTTTTCTTCTTGAATTCCATCAGTTACATATGTTATGAAAACGCAGAATAACAAATTACCAAATAAAAAGTAGACTGTAAAAAAATCACATAACTTGGCTCAGTCGACATGACACCCTGTGATGGATTAGAGAGATTTACATACACATAAGTTTTGTTATTTATTCTGATAACACATTTGGGGCTAATGCTCTTTTACATAATGCTAATTTATGGTGTATAAATCCACAGTCTACATTGTCTGTTATTTAAATTACATATTTTATATGCCTCTGTTTCACTGACAGTGCACGTGATGTACTAGTGGGATCATTGTCTACTTGGCTGATATATTTATGAATTTGAGATTTTTATTATTTATTATTGGTTGTTGCATAACTTTTAAATAATGGGAGAAGTCTTAAATTTTATGCAAGGATTGTGTCAAACCTGGAATCCATGCATGGTCATTTATAAGGACTCGGGGAGTCTTCAGACCTCAAGCCACTCATCATTACACTTGCCCCGATTGCATGGTTTGCATGGTAGCTGAGTGTTGTGTTAGATAAGCCAAAGTAGCACAAAAAGAATCAATTTAATTCTTCAATCACATAGGCCTATATATTTTACTTGAGAGTTGAGAAGTAATGCCTTGCTTTATCTGTGCTTTACTGTAAAATATTGACATGCAATTATAACTTAGGCCTATAAGTAGCTTTTAAAAGCAGTTCGGGAAGGCAGCCTGGCATGCCTGACCTGTAAAGTGAAACTAGAATGTATTTATTTCTGGAAATAGGTTTGAGCTGCCTTGAAGTGCTGTCAATGTGGGCAAATAAGTTCGAGTGGCCATAATGTGAATATAAGTACAGCATTGGCATGGCCTGGTGCTGCAATGTGGAGGTTCCTTTGAATCCTTTCCTTATTTTTCTATTTGATTATTATATTATTATTGGGGAATGGGAAGGAATAATACCTTTAATCGGATGTGGACATGGCTTTGGCAGATGCATGGAAATATACTTAGGGCTATGCTGCCTATGCACACATGAGATGTATACATTATACAAATAAACCTGGCCTGTGCTGGACGTGAGGCAGAATGGATAGATATATGTATTCAATATATTTTGGTTGTTAAGTGGACCTTGCATGTCCATGCTCCCCAGCTGTCAGTCAGTGGTCAGTAGCTGTGTGAGTGGTCAGTAGCAATGTCAGTGGTCAGTGACTTGTCAGTGGTCAGTGAGTGGTCAATTCATGGTCAGTCAGTCTGATGCAGTGGCAGGTCATGCCCAGGTTGTTGAACGTATAAACACTGGTTGTATACATGTGCAACTGTGTATGTATACAACTGCAAATGTGCATCATTTACTCCAGAGGATCCATGGATTCATTGGATGTATTCCTTGGGGTGTTATGTAATGAGTTCTCTGAGGTCACCTGGACTCCACACTTGCATTCCACTTTTGGCCCCAATTGATCATTCATGTACAATGCTTGATCTGAGTGGATATGAAAGTGCATGTATAATTTATGAATGTGGATTGTGAATCTTGGTAGGACATTTGTATCTACAAGGCTGCTTGATAAGCAAGGGCACTTAAACATAGGTAATAGACTAATAGCATTGAATTTCCATTGCTGTAGCTCTGGTAATAGAGTATGGTAATAGGTCGCCTTATGCTGCAATTATGGGAGGAGGTCAAGCCAAGAAAATTCAATAAATGCTGATGCGAGACAATCATGGCCCACACCATTAATAAAATCCCCTCACCTCATCTGACCAGAACAATTGAATAAGCAACAATTACTGACCTATAGAATATATGTACACACTCAGAGCATTGTCCATATGCTGGTCAAGCCAAATTGCTGCTAATGGTCAGCTACAATACTGCCTTTAATATGCATATTTTCCATCATTGAACTTTAAGGCCAATTTCAGTTTTCACGACTGATTGAATGTAATCGTGACCCCACAAAATACTTTCGCAAATATTTGTTCGGATTAGTTTTTTTTAAATGTCAGTTTATTCAGATAATGACTTTAATGGACTTAATTGAAATCATTAATTTTGTGAATTAAACTAAATGTCCTCATAACAATCACGGTTGTCCTCATTAAGATTATGATCAAGTTGAACTACCTCATTTTGAAGTGAAGAAATAATGACATTTTTTACCAATCATGTCTAATGCAAGTTTTTAAAATTAATTAATTTTCAGTTTGTTTATACATATCAATGCTGGTTTATAAGTATTAATTTGTGGTATTCATTCTGTTACCTTTAAGGAATTTGAATGAAAAAAAAGTTCATTAAAATTTAATTCAAGTTATTTTTTGTTTCAGTAAAACAATATTTTTTCTGCATCTACTTGTTTGCTTATAAAGTTAACTCAGGCCCAAATGTGCATCTATGATACTTTGAGACTGTGGTTGGCGCAATTAAATTTATATTGATTTTAAAATGTTGTGTCATTGATGATACAGCAAAACAGACCAATGTACTTGTTACTAAAAACAAATAAAGTAAAGAGCAGTACTTACTGGAAGTTGTTCATTGTGTAAGTGGAGTTCCTGCAGAGAGCACTCATGACTTCAAAGTATTGATCCTGGTTGAGTTACTTTGCAGAGAACCAGTGTTTGTTGTGAAGTCCTGTGTTGATGTGGCCAACAACAACTGTCCACTTTCCAGTCTTCTCTCTGGTTTTCCCCAACTCACTTATCCTGTCACAATTCATCACATTTTTTGCTGCCTGCACTTGGCTCTGTCTATGAACAATGCTTGTTTCCAAGAACTGCAGTGGAGCGGAGAGACCTGCAGCCCGGACTCAGGTTGGAGAGAGGAGAGGTCTGGATGGTTTGCCAGCGATGATTTGTGTTTGCACAAGTCTGCTCCAGTCTTATCACTGTCACCTGGCCAGGTCACGATCGCCCCAAGCTGTGGGCTTCTTTTTTCACTCCTGACACCACTTCTGCGAATCCCATGCACACCTGTGCAGCTCCTAAAGCAAAATGATCAACTTGACACTGACTGTGCATTATGATCCTCACAAGCTCCGCCCCCTGGCTTGCCTCAGCCAATCATTGGCCCACTGCATTAGCATAACGTCGTTCCCCTCCAGCCCCCTGCCCCCAACTTCTTTTTTAGGCGCTTGGCACGTGCCGTCACAGCAATGCACGGGATCCATGTAATGACAAACAAAGCAAAATGATTTATTGTGCAAGTACTGATCATGATGATTCACTTAAAACCTCTCCTGAATTTTGGATTTTTCTTCTAGGAATCGGGGCTCAAATCATTTTGGGGCCAATAGGGTCTCCCTGGCTTGTCTTGCTGGGGTCAAGTAGGAATAACCTGGGGCCAATTCCCAATCCATGTCAACTTCTGGAACTGTGAACTGGATTTGTGGGGTTTAACTTATGATCTCATCATTGCTTCAAGAAAATTAAATTGTTAGGCCTACTTTCAGTAACACTTCCCTTTCACTTGTAGTGAATTGACTCCAGTCTGCAGAGCAATAACTGTTCTTCATGACTTCATATTTTGAAGGAGCATTACCTTTAGTCTCATACAGACCTGTGCCTGCTAGGGCCTCCTCAATTGACCTTCCCCACCAACCTTTTGGCCACCACTCAGATCCCTCTCAGTCGTAAATTGAAGAAAATTGGATTGTCCATAAATGGCCATGTGATGTGGAGGTCAGTTAGGTCATAAATTGCCTGATTACAAGGTTTAACTGCTCTATCATACTTTATATCTGCATATCACTGGATTAATCAGGCCATAACACACCAAGGACAGTGGGCCTATATTTTTAAGCCAAATAACTCAACATTAATTGATCCTCTGCTGAATAAGTTTTCGAGAAATCTGCACATGACAATCATTTCGCAGAAAGCTGTTTTTATATGCCATAAATTGTAATATGCCATAAATTGAAAAATTCCAGGGAGGCCTCCCTATTCAGGGGCCTAGATACTAGTAGATAGGGTCTGTGCTTGTATAGGCCCACATAGGCCTGTATGTATGCCTCCATCTTTTGAGATAATCTGAGGTGTAAATTATCACTGCCAATGATTTGATTTACGTAAAGTATGTAAATATAATATTATGTATGAATAGTTAACAAACAAGTTGTTTTGCATGTATCTCCCTGGGGCTTCACCTGATCAGGGATTTTGTTGCAATAAAACTTTCTTCTGACCTCAACTGGCCCAATCTAAGGTCAGTCTTCTTCTAGTCCTCATAATACACTACAAGTGCTGCCAACCGATCATATAACAATTGCAATAACTGTGGATTACAAGGTCAAGAGCAGGAAAATCAAAATACATAATGTTATTCACTTTTATTCATTCCTGAAATATCCCACAAACAGCCAATAGAGTCCAACACTTGTCACTTGCATTTTATTTTACAAGTAGGCATTTGGTTTGGATTCCTCATAGAATACCTTTGTTGGACCCTGTGTAGCGAAAAGCCCATTCTTATGCAGTGCCGCCTGTAAGTAAGTGAAACGCATGATCTTGTGCCATTGCATCAATGCTAAACATCTTCGGCCAAACTGCTTGTGGAAGCACAAATTCTCATCCAAAAACATATTGGGTCATGAAGGCCAATGTGTGAGGCACGTGGGATAATAATGGCAGCCAATTTCTTTGCTGCAGTTGGAGTTAGGCATGGGTCGAAGTCTTTGATAAGTTAGTGAAACGCAGGCCCAATGTTAATACACATACACTGTATAGGGAAGGGTGGTTCATTTACTTATCAAAGACTTTGACCCATACCTAACTCCAACTGCAGAAAAGAAATTGGCTGCCATAGTTATCCCACATGCCCCACATATTGGCCTTCATGACCCAATATGTTTTCTTCTCATCGGATGAGAATTTGTGCTTCTGCAAGCAGTTTGGTTGAGGATGTTTAGCATTGATGCAATGGCACAATATCATGCGTTTCATTTACTTACAGGCGGCACTGTATGTATTGATGTGTTTAAAAAAAGACAAATTATGGAATGGGATCCGTTAAGTATTTCAAACAACATAAAAACATGTAGCCTGTGTGGATGCAATGATGAGTGGAAGCCATACAAGTTGCAAACACCTGTTTAACTTTCCTGGGATTACTTGTCCCCATGATCCGCACTAATTGGGCCCTTGGATTGAATGTTGCCTCAATATTTTTTATTAGAGCTCTCTTAGGTGTTTTTGAAATGTCTAAAATCTGGTTTATTTCTGTGTAGTGCCTATTGACACCTTTTTCTCGGAATCCCAGTCAAAACACATGTATGGCTTATGGGTGTGTTACATTTAAAATGACATTTAAGTGAATAAAAAATAGCCTTGGCACCATGCAGGTCACGACCTGTTTTGAGCAGTGCCTTGTAATTCTGCTCGCAATGTTGCACAACTCAAGAATATGATATTGTGATCAGGCAGATAAAATCACATTGGGCGTCATGCTTGATTGGCTCTGCAAATAATGACGCTAGGTGGTTGAGGTGGGGTGTGAGCAACAATGTGGCAACTCATGCGCCCACAGAACAGCATGCAGCAGGGAAGATAGCTGGGACATTCATCTACAAAATTTAACTTACTCAAGACAAAACTTTTTAGAATTGGTTCCTCGTGAAACCTTCGATATTAGATCTCCTTATCGCATGAATTGGGTTCATAGATTGATCAATGTTTTTATGTTCAAGAACTTCTGGTCCCAACCCACATAGAACCAATTAAATCCAAATGGAACATTTTGGTATCCGCATGCATAGACGCTTTGGGATTTTTTTCCTCAGCAACATTCTTAGAAAACAGGGGGAGGGGGTAACTTTTAATGATATGCCCAATAATTTAGGTCTGCTGATGATCATCTGATTGGTTAGTTCAAGTGCATGGATAAGTTGTCCGGTTCTTGCAATTAGTAGATCGAATTTCTGGAAGGGGACTCGCGACAGACCTGTGGCGTGGTCGTCTGCCTGACACCTCGAGTTTCAAGGAACTTGATGATTCAGTGATTATCCCAAAACTAAACATTTATCCATTGTCCCGTGAATCAATTAAGACAGATCGCTACTCGGATCTCACATTGCAGCGTCTCTTGTCTGTTTCCAAATTGACCTGCCATTCCAAATCCAAGGGCGTCCACCTGAAGACCTTGGCCATGCTGCAGTGATTTGGGGGACAGCATTTTGATTATAAATGTCTGTACTTTGGGGTTTTACACACTTAGGTATCATGGTTTTGTGCACTTGTAAACAGGCAATTAAACTGGAGAAGTTGCATTTATTAGGCCATTTGATCCTGATTATTATTGCAAATTTTAAGTAAATTAACTATGATTGGCCAAATTTAGTTTTTGGTACTCTATTGATTTTTAAGGGTTATGGGTTTGTGTATTTTATTCATATGTATATGAATTAAAACGTAAATACTAAATATAGCTTTTGTATCAATTCCCGCTTGCCTCTGCATGGTAATCCCCTGTTACCCCCAAGACCCCCCTCCCAGGCCTTCCCAAATGTATTTTCAGGGGAGCGTTCAAAAGTCTGGAAATAGAATGATTTGAATGGATTTTGTGTTTCTGTGAATGGTTGTGTCAAGAGAGCACATGTGTGGCACGTCTTGAGGCTAGCAATATCCACCAAAAGCAAAGCTTTAATTTATTGCCTTCTCCAACAAGAAGGACTACGGAGGGTTGTGGTGGAGCTATGGTGGATCCCATTTGGGCAATGATCAATCTGTCAACAGTAATGGGGCACTCTGCATTGCAAATGAGGCCAAGTCAAAGTAAAGTGCCCGTTGCTGCAAGGTCATTTGATTCGCCACTTAGCACTTTATGATGCCTTTAAAAGTAATCTTTGTATCTTTTTTCTGTCTTCAAGAGTCTACCATCTGTCTTTATATGTTTCCTTATTTCTCAAACACAGTGGACTAGATGTCTGCTTCCATTGGTTCGGACGTTGGTTCCAAGTTTACTCACTTATTCTGGTCATTTACAGTTGTCAGTGAGGAATCAATGCTAAACAGTTCCTGATGCGTTTGACACATCAGCTGTTTTTTCTGTTCCTGAACCAATCAGGTCAATCAAAAATGCTATGTAGGCCTATTTAGTGGTCAAAGAACCTGTAACTAATTCTCATTTACAGCAGACTGCAGACCAGGGCTTCGGAGTTGGGCAAAAAGTGAACCGATTCCGACTCCAGACTCCTTTGGCTGTCTCAATAGAGACTCCGGCTCCTTAGGTCTCCCGAATTACGACTCCGACTCCCGACTCTGCTTATCAGTATTATTGCTCAGAAATATTACATGGTTAACGAGAGAAAAAATAATCCTATAAAGTTTTCATAGGATTCTGTACATCAACATTTGTTCAGGAAGTTTTGTGTAAAAATTGGGTTACATTTCACATTTTTGTATTTTTTTCAATTAATTTTTTTGTGCTTTCAGGAGTCAGGAGTCACCTATTTAATTTTCCACTCGAACTTTGACTCCACTCAAAAACCTTTGACTCCACGACTCCTGACTCTGACTCCAAAGCCCTGCTACTGGCTATGGCTCCCTTTTCGCACCTTTGATTTTTAAAAAATGTTCAATTTTACTCCGACCGACCTGTATCACATGATCAGAGTCAGGTTGAGAGTCTTTTGACAATTTTGTGTTTTGACACCCAGGAAGCTGTTACTGAAGTGTGTTTTGATGGCATCTATAGTATTCTATACTGATCTATATTTAAACTATGTTAGCAACTCTGACTTGCAGAATGATAAAAAGATTAAATGCTTAAGGCACATTTAATCTGCTTATTTTGTGTCCTAGGTGTCCTCACTCCTTGATGTCCTCAGGGAGGGTTGACATCGGTTTAATATTACTGGGTTGATCCATGGATCTAGTAAATATTGAAACTAAAAAATCATTGATTTTAGCTGTCCCTAGAAAATGACATGGCACTACACATCCTGCTCTTATTAGATTGGTGAGTGGTGAATCCAATGTATTGTTGAAAGCCCAAATTGCCACAATTTTCTTCAAAATGATACCTTAAATCTCGGTGGTCTAGAGGGACCCCCCCCCCCCGGATCTGCCACTGAATCTCTACTGCTATTTGGCTGGATTTCTTTTCTGCATGAAATACACAGCTACCCATCCTCTCTCTGACAAACCAGATAGATAGATAGATATGGTAAGTGCAGCCCTCTAAGCCCAGTTCTGGGCGCTCACGAGGGTTGATTGATGAGATGGGAGAGAGAGCGGGAGTCTTCAAAATGTTACACATTTACCCCATGTGAGGGATCTTTTACTTGCCCAGCATAGACACTGATACAAGGGGCCGCCAATTTAATGTCTCATCCAAACGACATCCAGCTGGGATTTTGCTCATGAAGGTCCCCACCCGGGGTTCAAACCCATGCAGGTAAAGGCCTTCAGAGGAGCAGGAGGGCACCTAAGCCACTTGGCCATCCAAAGTAGCTTGATATGTTTCTTCTGTGCTCTTCTTCTGTGAGTCTGCCACATCTCTCCTCTCTTGTGATCTTCATCATCAACTTTGTCTGGGCCTATACAGATGAGATCCTTTCTTGTTGCTCAACCCTTGGGTTCTTGTTTTAATTAAACAATCAGTTGCATGACAAATATAACCACACAGTGAAACGATGCATTTATTCCAGCGTGTCAGTTTAGCTAAATGAGTGCTAAACTGCACTTAAATAGTTTGTACTTCGAAACCATCAATTGGGAACAAAAATGACAGATAAAAACGCAAATAAACATGCACAGCATGTTGATTTTGTTATGACCCTGAGATCATTTTTGTGTAACTTGTTGATCTTCACATAAAAAGCAATCATAAAAAATATTTTTTGTGTTGACTCTCAAATGTGCCTCACAAACTGATGTACCATATGTGAGCATTGCAATGGTCTGTGCTTTGTGTGAAAGAAACGGTTTTATTGCAGCGCAGTATGGTTATTGAGTTGGTCAGGGCAGTTAGCTCAACCTGGCTGAGCCTGTACAAGTGTTATACTTACTTTACTCACTGATATACATTGAACTCATACATGGGACTCCTACATAGGACTCCTGTATGGGACTTCACAGCTCTCATCACATTCAGTCTGCATGGTTTTCTGTGGGTGCCCCTCACAGGACACTGGGACAAAGAGTCCAGCCTGGGACTGATTTTTGGCAGAGGTTCAACTCGTGCATTCACTGTGTATACAGTTCAGGTTAAGAAGCAGATTGTTATCAAGTTGAGCTTTCCTCCTAATTCTTCTGCCCACTAAGATCTAACTGTGAACACAATGAAATGTCCCTGCAATTCAGAGACAGCAGGGATGGCCACATTTAAGTAAAGGGGGCCGAGGACAGCTTGGGCAGGGTGTCCCATAGTGTCCATTGAAGGGCAGGGGGACGGGGCCAATATGCCTTGATTAAACACGAAGTTTCAATTGTATGGGTCAGGGTGCACCCTCCATACAGGTGTTCCCTTTGTGCGTTTGTTATGCTTGTGTTAATCTTTGCTCTTGTGGGGTCAGGCCAGGTTAAACTTCACAGATTTCTCTGGCCCCGACTATTCATTCAATGACCTTATAGCTGCACAGACTGCCCCAGCACAATGGCTGATGAGAGGCCGAGGGACCTCCTGTGTATATTGGTTTTTACTCATTAGCCCTCGACCCCTCTCTTTTGCCCGACCTCAGCCCTCCAGACAGCCAAGTGCCCTCCTGGTGGCTCCTTCCCATGTGACTTGCTTGGTGCTGACTCCTGGGCAAGGTCCCCACACCCTGCTAAGACAACTGCCTGGGAGTATGGGTCCTCATGACTTGGTGACCTATGGACCTGCCGTACATGTGCTGTTGAAAACTTTGAGGTCCCAAGCAAATGTCACTGATGCAAGGGTCTTGCAGAATATAGTTATCATGCAGTTCCTTTCAAATGCAATTTATTAGCATAACGTCTGACCTTATGATTCCAGTTACCAACTTCGTTCTTCTAATCCTTTCCAAGGTCTCATGTACCTCAATGTTCCACCACAGAAGTGGACCCCAGGTTGGCATGAGTTGTGTATGTCATTGCGGATCATAGAAATACATAGAACGGACATGAGGCTGTATGACGCCACCTCGAGATGAGGTCACCAAATCCGCCATATTGGAACTGCCCTGAGACATGATGTCATTGTGACGTCACAGCGGGAGCAACAAGATGTTGTGTTTGGCTGATTGTGACGTGACATGATGCCATAGTTACTAGTGACGTCACTATTATTGATGACGTCACAATTACCAAATGCCAGGCTGCCAGGCAGTTCCAAGATGGTGGATTTGGTTGCTTCATCTGCTAGAGCCTCATGTCCATTCTATGTATTTCTATGTTGCGGATGGTACAGCATGATTGTTCAAATTATTAGTTTCAAAAGTTGATTTCGAATTTCAGTTTGGAGTTTCGAATTTCAGCTGTTATTACATGGAGCTGAGATGATCTGGCAATGCTATCAGTTACTTTGCCAGTGTATATTGATCAGAAATTCAAGAATCTTAGCTGAACCTAGTCGATCTTAGTGTATACTTGTGTTGAGTGAGTGTCAAGAGATGCTTGGTACATGCCTGGTGTTTATGCGATGGTTGCCAAGAGATGGATTATGTCATGGGCATCTGGTGTGATGTGGCTTCTGAGGACAAGTTGCTGCTGAGCTCTGCTGAGCCAGCAGAATGGAAGAGAATGAAAGAGAATGGACCAGTGATGAAACAGTGATGCAGTGGATCTGTGGCTGGCTCATTGGGGTTGTCCTTTGGGGTTTCACCTCAACGGGGTTAATCAGGTCGATCGGGGTTGTGGGAGTGGATTCCTGCCACTTGACACCTCCATCCAATGACATCCAATGATATTTAATGTTATTCATCGCCATCTATTGATTCTCTTATGCCTTGTATTGTGCAATTCTCCAGTAATCAGGACCCAAATAAGTTGTAGCAACGAAGATCAAAAGCTTTCGGGTTCATGCTTTTGTTTGTTCTCCCAACCCTACTCCATGCTTTTAGCATTCGTGCCCTGCTCCTCAACTTTCCATGGTTACAAGGGTTTGGTATCTGCGGAACTGCCAACCCTACTCTGTTTTCCAGTTGTAACCTATTGGTGGTATGTTGTTTTATGAAAAAGGAGTCATTTGTGACATTTTAATTTTCTTCAGTGGATTCATTATAATGCATTGCAATGTATGCTTATTCTAGTCTAAATATCTCCCAGGATCTAAGAAGCTCCAAAGAATGAGACAAGTCTATTTTTTAAAAAGAAAAATGTGAGTAGTAAAATTTCAATACAGTTGCATAGTGGCTTTAATTTTGAATCATTTGGAGTGAAGCCATGGTTCATTGCTGGCCATTGACTTGCAACATGGCACTTGAGATGTGAATTATATATTCATTCATTCATGCACAGGGGGATGGATGACATAATCAACAAGTTGTTATGGTTAAATATAGGCTATTGTACCCCAGGATACCCCCTCCCTTGCTGGGCTGACCTGTCTTTGTGTATGCAAGTTGACCAGTGGCCAGTGGTGGGGCCTGGGACTATCCTTTGGCCAAAGTTTGGTGGGATAACACTGGGGTTAGTGGTCAGGCGAGTGGTCAGTTTGAGTGGTCAGTATGAGTGGTCATTTCGCCCCTTGCACAGCAAGTTTGTAGAGCTCTGACAAAGCCACTGTCAACAAACAGTAGGTAACCACAGGGCTGGGGTCATTGCCTGTCTGCAACTGGATAAGCAAACAGCTAAAAGGTTAATAAAAAAGATCAACATGAAGGTGGATGGTATCTGCCTCCATCTCTGCAGCCATGAGATAATTCACTCTCCAATATCAGTGGGGTTTGTTCTAACTAAATCTGAACCTTTATGATAGTCTTCAGCTCTTATACATGGCAGTTGATGTCAATACTGATTATTTTCCTCCTACAAATTGAAGATCAGGTTGACCATGTGAGAGACATGGAATAACACTGTGGAGTAAATGTAGTAGTCTGTTTCCCTTTGATGATAAAAAGAGTCAGATCTCATTGTCCTGTCTCTTTGATCTTCTTTTTGTCTGACTTTTTTCGTGCATGGGAATCTTGATTTGGAATCCCACAATTTGTTTGTAGTCCTTGTATCTGGAGCAAGAATCTTGTCCTGCTCTGCTTTGCTCTTTGATTGATTTTGAAGCTTTTCATTATGATCTTCTGTGGAGATTTTTGGAAACTTAATATTTATTGCTTTGTAAGATTTAAAGTAGGCCTCCTCTAATTAAACTGTTTAAAATACTTGTTGGGCCTTCTTGCTAAAGTGATCTGAGATTCTGAGCTGAGGCTTCATAACATTCATAATGTTCATTGTAAGCTACCTGCCATGATTATTTTGATTACTGCACTGGTATTGGAAGCCCCAGGCTTGTTCTTAATAAATTAAGTTATTTTTGGTACATTTCCCCATAAAGCAGAATTGGCGTCCCTGGTCAAGTGGATTTGGGAAGAAATTGACACCCTGCCATCTGCTTTTTGTGCTCCCAAGGCCATGGCTCCTGAATGTACATATTTAGCAGTACATTTTTGATATACATCAATTTTATGACCACTGTAATGGCCCAGTACATGGACTATTACCAACAAAGGTATGTTTATCGTCCCCTGACTGGCTTCTCACTGGCCCATCTCTCGTAACTCAGCCCTTGTTAGCCACTGGTGACAGCCTCCGAAGGTCTTGCATACACAATGCTACACAATGCTACAAATGGCTACAATCGCCAGATGGTTGTCAATGACCAATTTCAGGTGCTTGCTCCCTCCAAGCTGCTGGGAGTGCAGTTGAGGCTCTCCTTCTTAAAAGTTCTCATACTGAACATATACACAGGTCTTCGGAGTCGAATAGTTAGTGACCCGACGGCCGACTCCACATCCCGATTCCTATGACTTTCTGAAAAACGACTGAGGCTCTGAAGGTCTCTTGAATGTTTACTCAGACTCTTCCTGCATCCTCTTTTCGGCATAATCAGCACAAAAGTGTCATGTTGTTACCAAAGAAAAAATGTAATCCACTAAATACTTTTCAGGAGTCAGGAGTCTAATTTTAGACTCCGACTCCACCCGAAAACCAAAGTTCGACTCTGATTCCAGTCATTCCACCACTTCCACCTGAAAACCCCCTATCTACAACACCAACTCGTGACTCCAACTCCAAAGCCCTGCATATATACTATCCTATATGCCACTATGAGTATGTTATTATTAATATTCCTAACTCCATCAAGAAAATGTCAAATTCTTCCCAATTAAATTTTCCTAATTATCAGGCCTGGTGTGTTATCAATAGCATGTTTAATTGTGACCACTTTCTTCCTTGTTATTCATTTCAAGTTCTGATCATTCATTTGAGGAAGCAGTGGTTACAGGGGTGTTGCAACGCTGGACCAAGCACTTGTCAAGCTATTCTTGTTGCCAATTAATCATTAAATTGGATACTGCAGAACTTGCTTGTGATGCAAATGCCAGTCGTCCAAACAAACTCCAAACTGTCACTCAGTGTCACTCAAGCAGCCGCCTGGCAGCATGCAAACAAAGACTGGAGCGCCCTCTGCCAATTAATCCGACCATTAATCAGCGTGTCAGCATTCCTGCATTCCCAGAAATTGGCCACGCAGCAGACGAACTCTCTTCCAATGGAACAATCACGTTTTATAAGATAACGACTTAAAATCCATTAAAGCTATCTTATGGAGTCATCTGATGGCTTTTTGAAGGGGTTTTCTATTGCCCCAACCCCTCAATTAGCCCCAAATGAACTTAGATACAGTCAAGAAAAGGGCATTAAGCTATATGCCCTAAAAAGGTATCAATTGATTTTGAAATGCAGATTGGCATGAAGTACGTACAAGTTTGACGTCTGGCATTGGATAAAGAGAGGGGAAAGTGACTGGTGATCATTAGGTACTGATAATCATTTGTGCTTTAAATAAAAGTGGCTCAAATGGATGGAAATAACTTTTGATCCTTTCTGATACAGATCTTCCGTCTTACCTGTTGCAAATTATTTTTGTCTGATCCTTAATTTTATTCTCCTGTAGATGCTTAGACCAGCAAAGGTAAAATTGAATTTGGGCTCATCATCATCTAAGTGAATGTCAACCAACTTCTTTTGTAGTGAATGGTGGTCATGATCCGTTGCTGTTTGTTTGAAGTTTGTAGGGATGAAGTTACATTGTATCTGCTCTTATTATTCAGGACCGCTTGATTGACTTGTAAAGAGGGCAGTACCTCTTGCCTGTATGCTCATTGTGATGTGATTTATAAATATTGTGTGATGTGAGGCCATTTGAGGATTAGATTAATGATCTATCATGTTACTTTGATTTGATGACGATTGTTTTGGGTGGCATTTGGCTGGGCACGTTCACTGAACATGGTACCGGAATGATTCATCAAACAGGTACATACGATTTTCTGGCTAATGACAGCTCATGGCCCATACATCTCTCCATGAACAAGGAAAAGCTGTCATTTTGCTTTGATTGGTCTTTAAATCCAGTGAACTGTTGCCTCTTTTCATTTGTAATGTGTTGACAAAGATATAGGCCCACTGCATGTGATTCTTCATCAATATAATTTGGCCTATTGTTTTTATACAGATTGTCTAGAAATGTACTGTTGGGTAGTTAGGCTGCTAGTCAAGTAATTATGGGTCTTGTTGTTCACATTAAAGACAATTGTGGAAAAATTCCTACAGTACAGTGCATGACATCTGAAGTCTTTTTTTGTCATTTCTTTAAAAAAAAAAAGACACAAACAGCACCAACAGCCACGAACATTTAATCTGACTTGTGTTGTATGGGGCACATGATAACTTTCTGCCAAAGGAAATCTAATAAAATATTCGCACACAACAACAACAAAGAAAATCTCTCCACATTAAATCTGGGAAGAGCTGAAAAAGAGGGAGCCACGCAAAAAGAAAACAGTTGCTCATTAGGGGCCAACCAGATGATTTTTTTGGGGGGGGGGGGACTTTTGGTTAAAAAAAAAAAGTTTGTTTCCCACTTGACACCGAAAAAAAGTTTGTTCAGCACGTGAAAATAAAAAAACAAGTTTGCTTCCACCTGTAGCTAGAGTATTGTAATGTTAAAACTGCGATAAAAACTTTGCGAAAAAAATTGTTCGCCGGCGCTTCGCGAGCGAAAAAAAAAAGTTTGTCCTGGGGGTTAATGCATAGCACCCCCCCAACTATCGTCTGGTATTGTTGTAAGTAACAGTTACTCATTACATAGTGCTGTAAGTTACAGATCCATGCTTATGACTTTTAGGACATTGGCAGCTGTGAGGAAAGGAAAGGAGGAGAGATGTTGAGGGGGGGTACTTAGGTCTGGCTGGTGCTGTCCTCTGGCGATTTGTTGCTGGGTTTGCTTTGGCACCCTTCCAGGCCATTGTTTTAAGCCTAAGGCATTGTGTGACTCACGTGACCAATTTGACGGACAGGTGTTAAAGGTCAGATCATCGCAATCACTATATAATTACCGCTGCCTAGCAACACAACTCACCAAATCCAGCATGGTTGCTATGCTCAATGTAGCCACTAACTGCCCTCCCTTTCACTCCCATCCCCCAAATATGCCAATCCACTTCATCTAACCTCTTCCCTCCGTGTTAATGGGGGGTCCCCTCCTCCCTACTGCTCAACAGTATTCCGTAATAATCCTTCAAAAGTCTTCATTTCTCATCCCCCATCCACCACTCCATTTAATGTAAACAAATGATTTTACCAAATAACAACAGAGGGCTCTGCAAATCACAACCTACAAACACAACTCCCCTATCGGATTATGTATGAACAACATAATGCCCCAGTGTCCACACTTCAGTTAGGGGGTAGAGGTGTCAACTTATGCTATCAAGCGCCAATGGGTGTAATGTTTAAATGGGTCTCCATGGGTGTAAATGTTTGCCAATGGGTGCCAATGGGTGTAAATGTTTGCCATTGTGTGTAAATGTTTGCCAATGGGTGTAAATGTTTGCCAATGGGTGTAAGTGTTTGCCAATTGGTGTAAATGTTTGCCGATGGGTGTAAATGTTTGGCAACGGGCGCAAATGTTTGCCAACGGGCGCAAATGTTTGTCGACGGGCGCAAATGTTTGCCAACGGGCGCAAATGTTTGCCAACGGGCGGAAATGTTTGCCAACGGGCACAAATGTTTGCCAACAGGCGCAAATGTTTGGCAACGGACGCAAATGTTTGGCAACGGACGCAAATGTTTGGCAATGGGCGCAAATGTTTGGCAATGGGCGCAAATGTTTGCCAACGGGCGCAAATGTTTGCCAACGGGCGCAAATGTTTGCCAACGGGCGCAAATGTTTGCCAACGGGCGCAAATGTTTGCCAACGGGCGCAAATGTTTGCCAACGGGCGCAAATGTTTGCCAACGGGCGCAAATGTTTGCCAACGCGCGCAAATGTTTGGCAACAGGCGCAAATGTTTGCCAACGGCAGCATTGTTTGCCAACGGGCGCAAATGTTTGCCAACGGCCGCAAATGTTTGCCAACGGCCGCAAATGTTTGCCAACAGGCGCAGATGTTTGCCAACAGGCGCAGATGTTTGCCCACGGACGCAGATGTTTGCCCATGGGCATAAGTTTGCCAACGGGCCAATGTTTGCCAACGGGCGCAACTGTTTGCCAACGGGAGCACATGTTTGCCAACGGGTGCAAATGTTTGCCAACGGGCACACATGTTTGCCAACGGGCGCAAATGTTTGCCAACGGGTGCACAGGTTTGCAAACGGGCGCAAATGTTGCCAACGGGCCAATGTTTGCCAACGGGAGCACATGTTTGCCAACAGGCGCAAATGTTTTCCAATGGGTGCAAATGTTTGCCAACAGGCGCACATGTTTGCCAACGGGTGCACATGTTAGCCAATGTTGGCCAACGGGCGCAAATGTTTTGCCAATGGCCGTAAATGTTTGCCAATGGGCCTAAATGTTTGTGTCAACTTATGCTATCAAGCCATAACTTCTGCCTTGGCTCTCAAACCTCCCGTTCGTAGAACGGGTATAATGCTAGTAAAGGATAATCGGGGGTAAGACCTGAGCTGAGGGCTTAGGGCATTTTCAGTTGGGTAACAACGAGTTTGCTGACTTTTTTGTTTGGTAATTTGTGCAGTTCAACTCAGGGACAATGTCATGACATAGGCCTGATAGTGGCAACTGTAAGATAGATAGATAGATAGATAGATAGATAGATAGATAGATAGATAGATAGATAGATAGATAGATAGATAGATAGATAGATAGATAGATAGATAGATAGTGCAGCCATGTAAGCCCAGTTCTGGGAGCTCGCAAGGGTTGGGAGTCCTCAACATGTTACACATTTACCTTACATGAGGGGTATTTTACTTGCCCAGTTTAGACACAGCCACAAGGGACCCAAAGTTTCTCTTCTTATCCGAACGACATTCAGCTAGGATTTTGCTCATGAAGGTCCATTGAAAATGTTGGGTTCCTTGACCGATATTTGATGGCAATTTCTAATTCATCGTTCTTCACCTCATTGAATATGTAGTCTTCGGGTTCTGATTAGGATCTCCAATGCAAAGATGAAGGATATAAAGTTCAACCAATCATGTATCCCTGCTTATTAAATGAAGAAGTTGGATTTTCTCAAATTAAAAAAAAAAAGTAAAATTGATGGGACAACCCATTTCCGCTTTCAAACTGTCTCCTCTAACTTCATATTATTATGTTCTTTGATCTGATTTTAAATACAGGAAGTAGCTTCTGGTGTTGACTGTTGTGGACACAGTCCTGTATGGAGTCTTGTTCCATGGCCCAAAATCCTGAGACATATCTTGGGGCGTAGGTGTCAGAATTCCTGTCTCCAATTCATTGACCTTTGATTTGTTTGCTCAAATAACATTGTCGCTCAAGTGACTTGGCAGGGCTTATTTATTTGTTGGCAAATTAGGAATGGAATTGACCTATTACAATTAGGTATTTGAGCATATTGACAATGAGGTGGCAGTAAGGATATTAAACCATTGAATGATTGATTGTGTGGACTGACAAGTAATTTGTCAACCTGCATATCATTGGCAGGATAAATAAAAGCTAGATTTATTTAGCAATAATATCTTTACTACTTATGTTCATACAACTGTTAAAATAATTTATGTACTGAGATAAGACAAAGGTTAAAATACTTGTGGTAGATTGGGTTGATTTATAGATGAGGTACATTTTGATTATAATGATTTTTCATTCTATGGGATTTAGGATATATATGGGAAATGATGAAGGTGTCTAGGTAAATATTAACCAATACATGTATTTGTTCGTCATCGGGGACTGTGGAAATTGTTTATCTTCGAAAGATTTATGTATTTGACTCCAATATGTCAATGATCAGATAATCTGAAGATTTATCTGTAAAGTCTGAGGCTCTTGGTGGGAGGTTATGGGCGACATGGATTTCAAAAGTGAAATAGCCTAGGGACAATTAAGTAATTTAAAAAGGTAAAATGGCCAAGGGACATAAAGAGCTTAGGAACAGGTAGCCTGTTCCACTGGCCCATAATCTTAGAATATGAGGCTGTGGAACAGACTAAGGAACAGGGAACTCAAACATAGGCATATCGGGGGAGGGGGGGGTGGGCAGGACGGGCGGTCACCCCCCCCCCCCCTATCCTCTAAGTTTGGGAAACACTTAGATTAGGGCAAAAAAAAGGCCAACAAGCAGATGATTAAATAAACACTATTGCTAATTTATGATTTCAAGGCAATTTCATTTGAAACATTGTTAATTATATAAATCTAAATCTTGAAATTTTGGGCAAAAGCCGCTCTCAATATTTAAAAAAAAAATTGCAACGGGACAGGGAATTCAAAAGTAAAATGGCCTACGGACAGAGGGACACAAACCCCCATCCAGTGCCTCCCTTCTGCCAGTTTTCCACACCAACAGAAATTCTGGAAACTTTGATTGGATGTACCCTACTTGTTATAAACGAAAGAGAGAATTGTTTGGCAATGATGTTTGCCTGTTGTCTGTCATGATGTTTGATGATGTATCAAATCATGAGCAACAAAATTGTATAAATATGTTTGAACCAAAAGTCTTCAATCCAAAAACTTAAACTTCTTGTTGATGACTCACAGACAAAATCATGGTTACACTAAAATCAATACAATTTATAAATTATGACACTACATAACTAGACGTAAGCCGTGTAAGGCTTCATCTGTCTCTTGGGGACTGCGGTTGGGAAGGTGAGGTCCACACAGTCCCTTGAAACTAAGAAATGGATGCTGCTGCCACCTGGTGCAAAGTTAATCTTGCATACCGCTACGAGAAACTGTTTCTCTTAGCGGTATGCAAGATTAACTTTGCACCAGGTGGCAGCAGCATCCATTTCTCAGTTTCAAGGGACTGTGTGGACCTCACCTTCCCAACCGCAGTCCCCAAGAGACAGAGGAAGCCTTACACGGCTTACGTCTAGTTATGTAGTGTCATAATTTATAAATTGTATTGATTTTAGTGTAACCATGATTTTGTCTGTGAGTCATCAACAAGCAGTATTAGTTTTTTCAATAAAGTACTTTTGGTTCACCCAGAGAATCTACTCAAGTGTTGTGGTTCTAACATATTATTTACACAATTTTGTTGCTAATGATTTGATACATCATCAAACATCATGACAGACAACAGACAAAAATCATTGCCAAACAATTCTCTCGTTCGTTTGTAACAAGTACATCCAATCAAAGTTTCCAGAATTTCTGTTGGTGTGGAAAACAGTATAGAGGCTCTGGATGGGGGTTTGTGTCCCTCTGTCCCCTGGCCATTTTACTTTTAATTCCTTGTCCCATTGCATTTTTTTTTAGATGTTGAGCTCATAGGTGTATGGCGCACCAAATTTTTTGGGGGGGGACATTAGCCTGAAATTTCAAGATTTAGATTTAACATTTCGAATGAAATCATTAATTAGCAATAGTGTTTATATAATCATCCGCCCAAATTTTTTGACTTTTTGCCCTAATCTTTGTGTTTCCCAAACTTGGGGGGGGGGTGACCGCCCCTCCTGCCCCCCCCCCCCCCCATACGCCTGTGTTTTGAGCACAGAAGTATATACTCCCTTGGTTTTGAGTTCCCTGTTCCTCAGCTCTTTATGTCCCTTGGCCATTTTACCTTATTAAATTCCTTGTCCCTTGGCTATTTTACTTTTGAATTCCATGCCGGCGCACTACAGAAACACTCGATATAGCCCAATAAGGTGCTGCAGAGGCGTTAAACACAAACACACTACAGAAACACCTTGGTTGGCAACACCCTGAATCAAACACCCTGCTAAGTTAACATATTAGTATTTTCACAGTTACCGGTATCCATGGTTTTAAAATACTGCAATATGAAACGAGGCTGTAATTATTTATAATTTACCATGGTCATTTCTACTCCCGGTTTTTCGTGAACCGGCAGTTTTTGTGAAAAATACATGCATCCGTTCTGGGCTTTACTTGCCTGATTTTGCGGTGTTCTTGGCGAAATTGTTGAAATCCTGTGAACACGGAAGTAGTGAAGTTTGGTTCTCCTCGGATTCCGGACCCAAAATTTATGCCCCAGTGGTTTGCAGACTGTGACACTAAATGTCAGGTCACAAAGTTGTGATTTTTTTCTTGTTGACCACGCACATTTATTACCATGGTATTACAATAATTGTGATACAAAAAGCTATGGTTATCGTGATACAAGTTTTGTTGTTATCATGATACAAACTTTGTTGTATCATGACAACTCTACCTGCTGTAATTGTAAAATTTGAATTTTGAGACAGCTTAAATGAGTGAGATGGTTGCACAATTCCTTTGAGCTAATATGGCTTGTTGTTTTAAGTTATGACAACAGAAAGATTATCATAACCCAAAACAACAAGCTATGTTAGCTCAAACAAATTGTGCAACCATCTCACTCAATGAATTGAGCTGACTCAGAATTTCAAATTTTACAGTGTTTTACAAATGGGGTGCAAGCAGGATACTTGGGGAAACTCAATTCTGTTGCAAACTCAATTCTGTTGCAAGGAGCCTCGAGCTTGATTTTGGTGTGGATAACATTAACAATAGGAGTAAATGCTAGTAATGAACGTTTATTTATATTTCAGATGTTACACTAGACTGCTTCAAGAGGAATTATTTGAAATCACATTGGATAGATTGACTGAATTTTATATTTGACCCTTTATGCAATTTGAGCGAAGGAATTTGAATCAATTTCTCAAAAACTAATTAAATATAGCCAAGCTGATACTCTTTTTGAAGCTTTTGGCTATAAATTGACTCCAAAACCAAAATTTGTTATGATGGCCACTGAAACACTTCAGCGAAATTTGAAGAACGAAAAATCTAATGATCGTCCTGCAAATAAACCTCATAAATGTTACATTTGTGGTCGCAGGTTTGTCGACAAATTTGGATTACAAGACCACACCAAGACCCATATGGACGGGGAGAGTTCAGATGTTATTGATACAAATGAGATCGAACAAGTTTTAAAATCATTGAAGTGCAACACATGTAGTGAGTCGTTTGCTTGTAGAGAAATACTAGAGGCACACGAGTGCAAACCTCATGATTACAGACCCCATAAATGCACCATTTGTGCTAAAAGGTTTAAAACGAGACAGGCCTTGCAGAAGCATTTGCAAACTCACACTAGAGAGAAGCCATATGGATGCTCTGTTTGTGGAAAAATTCAGTCATAAGTCATCTCTAAATTTGCACTTGAGAAAACATAGTGGAGAGAAGCCATATGGCTGTTCTGTATGTGGCAGAACATTCAACCAAAAAGGAAGTCTTAATACACACTTGAGAAACCACACTGGAAAGAAGCCATTTGGATGTTCTGATTGTGGGAAAAAGTTTCCTGAAAAGTCATCGTTAGTTTGGCACTTGAAAACGCACAGTGGAGATAAACCATATGGATGTTCCGTTTGTGGAAAAAAGTTCAAGCAAATTGGGAGTGTCACTTTGCATATGAGAATACACACTGGAGAGAAGCCATACGAATGTTCTGTCTGTGGGAAAAGGTTCACGCAAAGTGGGAGTCTTAAAGTGCATACGAGAACTCACAGTGGAGACAAGCCATATGGATGTTCAGTTTGTGGGAAAAAAATTGGTCGGAAATCACACCTTGAAATACACAAGAGAACACACAGTGGGGAGAAACCATTTGGATGTTCAGTTTGTGGGAAAAAATTTGGTTGCAACTCAGATCTAAAAGTTCACTGGAACGTACACAGCGGAGAGAGGCCATACGGATGTTCTGTTTGTGGGAAGAGGTTCACCAATCGTGGGAATCGTACTCTACATATGAAACAACACAGCGAAAGGAAGGAGTATCCTTGTTTAGTTTGTGGCAAAGAATTTCGACAAAAAGGAAATCTTGATGAACACATGAGATCACACAGAGGGGAGAAAAGATTTAAATGTTGGATTTGTGGAAACTGTTTTTCTGAAAAAAAGGTTCTGAATTATCACCTGAGAACACACAGTGGGGAGAGACCTTTAGAATGTTCTGTTTGTGGGAAACGTTTTACAGAAAAAAGGATTCTTGAGTACCACGGGAGAACACACACTGGAGAAAAGCCGTATGGATGTTCTGTTTGTGGTAAAATGTTCAGAGGAAAAGCCGGTCTGAAAACACACATGAAATCGCATACTGGTGAGAAGCCTTATACTTGCTCTCTGTGTGGCATGAAGTTCGCCCAGAAAGGTAGTCTGGGATCTCATATGAGAATACACTGCGGAAAAAAACCCTATGGATGTTCTATTTGTTGCAAAAAGTTTAGCCAGAAAAGTAGTCTTGATATGCATATTAGATTGCACAAAAAGGAATAAAACCTCTTAGATGTTGTGCTTGTGCTAAGAAGTTAGGCCAGAATGTTGCCTAAGCCTATGCTATGTAGACATTAAGAAGTACTTTTTGTTTGAACGTTACTGGTGTTTTGTTTGCATAAGATTTTTTAACACAAGAAATACTGTCACATTGTTTTGCTTTTTTCTTATTTATTCAAGAACAAATGGATGTGAAATTAAATGTACCTTAATCAGTTTTTTTTTTACATGCATGTGAAGGCCTATCTTGTTGCTGTATTGCAAGTGATGAAGCTTCAGAAGTAGTTAATGCAAAACAAAATAACTAAGAATTATTGCTTATTTGAAAAAAATTATTAGAAGGACTTAATGGTTTGAACGTTTCAGATAATGAGTTACATGGCAAATTATGTGGTATTGGGTGATGGTCCATTTTTATGTTCCTATTGCGCTTGTAATAAAAATATAAAAATTACACACACATTTTTCATTTTCTTATCGATTGATGTATGCTTGTATAGAGCCTTAACTTGGTATTTTCATGAGCTTCAATAATATATCTGTATTGAGCCTTTACGTGGGTCTTTTCATGACCTTCAAGAATATATCCGTATAGAGCCTTTACTCTGTCTTTTTCATGATCTTCAAGAATATATCCGTATAGAGCCTTTACTTGGTCTTTTCATGAGCTTCAAGAATATATCCGTATAGAGCCTTTACTCGGTCTTTTTCATGAGCTTCAAGAATATATCCATATCTTACTTGGTCTTTTCATAAACTTCATGAATATCTGTATAGAGCCTTTACTTGGTCTTTTTCATGAGCTTCATGAATATCTGTGTAGAGCCTTTACTTGGTCTTTTTCATGAGTTTCAAGAATATCCGTGCAGAGACTTTACTTGTTCTTTTTCATGAGCTTCAAGAATATCTGTGTTGAGGCTTCACTTGGTCTTTTTCATGAGGTTCAAGAATATATCATATAGAGCCTTTACTTGGTCTTTTCATGAGCTTCAAGAATATCTGTGAGCCTTAACTTTGTCTTTTTCATATATTTCAAGAATATCCGTATAGTGCCTTTACTTGGTCTTTTTCATGATCTTCATGAATATCCGTTTGAGACTTTTCTTGTTCTTTTTCATGAGCTTCAAGAATATCTGTGTTGAGGCTTTACTTGATCTTTTTCGTGAGTTTCATGAATATCTGTGTAGAGCCTTTACTTGGTCTTTTTCAGCAGTTTCAAGAATATCCGTATTGAGCCTTTACTTGGTCTTTTCATGACCTTCATGTATATCCTTATTGAGCCTTTACTTGGACTTTTTCATGACCTTTATGAATATCCGTATTGAGCCTTTACTTAGTCTTTTTCATGAGTTTCAAGAATATCCGTATTGAGCCTTTACTTCTTTTTCATGAGCTTCATGAATATCCATATTGGGCCTTTTCTTGGTCTTTTTAGCCTGGCTTTCCGGGCTAATTCAGGAGTTACTGTCTGATCATATTGTCAGTCATCGCTATTGCTCAATAAATATAGGTTCAATATATCTGTTTTTGTGTTTTATTGGTTTGTTTGGGAAGCTAGATGTATGGAATGTACTTTTTTTTCTCCAAGATTTGACTTTTTTTTTTCAATCACTCTAATTTTTTTTGTTTTCAAAAAGAGGAAATCAGGCAACATCTGTTTTTCAATTTAAACATGTTTTTTCCAAGATTTAACTTTTTTTTCCTAGATTAAAAAAATAATTATTATTTGCAAAATTCTTTCAATTCCGCCAATTTTTTTTGATAGAGAGGAAATTGGGCAACTTTCTTTTCCGAGATTTAAAAAAATCGTACACATGTTTTTCGCCTATCTTTTTTCAAATATTTTATTGGAATTTCTTTTCCCGACATATTTTCACCAAAAACTAACTATATAAAGACAGCTTTCTGGATGCTTCAGTCCCTGCTACAAGGTGTCTGTTTGAACTACGACCTCAAAACTTGCACAGGGTCAACATTGTTTATAAATCTGAGGGGACTGGGCTATCCTTTTTTTCCCGCAGCGCACTTACATTGTTATCATGAGGGGACTGGGCTACTGCTTTTTTGCCCTGGGTGATTCACCCAGGGTACTTTTTTTGAAAAACCAGTCTGAGAGGTTTTCTGAGAAGTGTTGTCCTGGCATGAATAGGGGTGTGGGTACAGCCAATATGGCCACTTCATGTTCTAATGATGTTATAGTAAAATGCGTTTCAGGTTTGGGTTGAGTTGGGTTGAGTTGATTTTTATTTTTTAAATTGAAAAAAAAAATTTTTTTTTATAATTTTTTTTTTTTTTAACGGTTTGTTGATAGATTGTTTGAGTCTTGAGGGACTGTTTTCAAGCTGACTTTGCATTATAATATCGCCCACATGACAATCGTCCATGCGTTTCAAGGAAGGCCAATAATGCATTTAGCATTTGCTTTTTGCAGTGCATCTATTCTCAAAGCAGTCTAACAATGCTAATTGCAATTCTGCTAGTTCTAAAGCCTATTTTCATCCTCAGTTTACCAAATTGCCATTGAGGAACAGCACTTGAAGGCAATCTGACAGGTGTCAAAGCTGATTGCACTTCGCAGTGCAGTGCTACTTTGATGTTATATCCATGGATCTTATGCTTAGGCCTATTACTCATTCCCAACAGAACCCAGGGTTTGAATCCTCGGATTCTTGTCCAAAATGTTTTCCCCAAAATTTCTTACCACACCAGGTGACCTGCATTGCATCACCATGGCAACCACACTGCCTAACTTAACTACACATAGTTTTAAATACCCTGTTTTGCCACAATGGGCATTTCTAGTACATTATAGGCTTGTGCTGGTCTGTGGAAATAATTTTGACAATTTTTTTAAGCAGGCTTCTTGAACTTGCAGGACAAGATTCTTTATAGTATAGGATTGGCGACACAGCCTGCATCTTACCTGACTGCATGCTACGGAAAAGTGTTCGCCTACACAATCTCTTGACACTTGTCTCAGTGGGCCTGAGGCCATTGCAGAGTCAACATGTGTATTGAAGGCTTCCCAGTGCAAGTATTGGTAACAGGTTATTACAGTGGTTGTATTAAACATAATTTTAAAGCCATTTTTATACTTTAATTAGCTTTGTCCAAGTTGAAGAATCCACTATGGTAAATGAAAAAAAAAAGAAATAAATGTACATGCAACATACAGCTGCATGACAGAAATCACGATGGGCTATAAAATGTATTTCAATATTTCTATGTTATCTAATGTTTCTATGTTAAATATAAATTTTTAATGCTAAATGCAGGTGTGTTTGTATAAGAGACGCTTCAGATTAATACATATTTTCTAAAAATGGCTACAAGATACCACAGCAGGGCTGAGAAAAGATGAAGGACATGTACTTGTATCAAATTAACGCACCTCATTGAACTTTCAAAACTAGAACCTCACGATTTTGTGATGGAAATCTGAAGAGCATGACCAGAGTAAGAAAAAGTTACATATATAATAGTAACTCAGCCGATATACTAACTAATAGCTATAGATAGAAATGAAAAAACCTGTCTGTAGAAATTATGTAACATTTTAACCTGAATCTGATGATTCAAGACCTGTATCTTAAAATAAATTCAGCAAATTTGGTTGAGGGCTTTTATAATACTAAATTAAGTCATTTGATGGATAAATGGACAACAGGCATCATTCATCTACTTCCTTAGGCCTATCTGTTGCATTGCTGGTTTAAATTATGGCTGAGAATTATTAGCTGAAGACATTTACGATAGAATTTTTAATAGGACAACCAAAATTTTGTGCAGTATAATGCCAGTGTTTAAACATTACTGAGAGTACATTGGAACCTTTTTTTCATCATAATAAAATCTACAAGCCGAAATTTTGATATAGAATATTTAAAATGTGTTGCACGTTTTTCAAATAAGAGACCCAGATAAATATAAAATAAGAATATATAAATGAATTTACAGAACAAACAATAAAACCAGTAAGCAAAGCCAGTATGAGACAAAAGATTAACAACACTATTTTCTGCTACACAGGATAGTTTTTGTCACAAGTACAATAAATAGAATATCTATTAATATTCAAACAAAAATTTATTTGAAATTTGAAATGTGTCATAGCTGCAGCCTGCTTATCTTTTTTTTTAAAGATTTTCTTGTTTACACTTTTCTCAGTGATCAGGAGCATCGCGCATGAGTAATAATTTAGCCATCTTGCATTTCTTTACTGTTTAGAAAAGGCGATTGTAACAAAGTAGCAATGTGCAATTAATGATTGCATAGGTTGACTTGTTAAACATATATATTTTACTGCCTTCAACACTGTTCAAGTTCCGCTGCACAATTTTCATTAATTTGGCCAATAAACGTACCGTGAGTTGCATGTGAAGTTGTGTATATCAGATTATTGCTGCAAGTTAGGGGCCGACCAGATGATCTTTGGGGGGGGGGGGGGGCTATGGATATTTGGTTAAAAAAAAAGATTGTTTGCCACTTGACACTGAAAAAAAAGTTTGTTCAGCACATGGAAATAAAAAAAATAGTTTGTTTCCACCTGTAGCTAGGGTACCGTAATGTTAAAATTCCGATTAAAAAGTTTGTCGCGAGTGCGCATGCGAAAAAAAGTTCGTCCCGGGGGTAAAGTCCATAGTCCCCCCCCCCCCAACTATCGTCTGGTCGGCCCCTTATGGCTGCATTGTGGCAGATGAATCTGTGGTTAGGTTATGCGTCTTGGTTTGTCATGGTTATTTGGATATTATTTTGTACATGAAAAGTTGGGTTGTTTTTGGCCTTGCATTTGCAATGTAACATAATTTTGGAGTGAATTTAGTAACTTTTGCCAGGTTTTTTACGGTTAGATATTCTGTGATATATGTGAAAATCCATGGTACTATTTCGTGTCGCTGTGGAAAACAGCTGTGAGACGGCCGTACTACATTAGGATTGGCATGAGATTTAGTCACAGGACCAGAAGCAGTCAGACAGACAAGAAGCATGAGATCAGTGAGAGCATTTAAAATGCGAACAAGGTATTCAACTGAAGCTGCAGAGGTGAGCAGCACATCAATTCTCAGCAACCACAATAACAACACTTCACATGCTGCAATTCCAAGCCGTCTTTCTCTGCCGTTTCCAAAACATAAAGTAGACTAAACTATTTCACAAGCATTGCTACATATTTCGCCATCAAAATCACTGCCACTTGAGCTAGGCTTTGAATCCGCGGATTCTTGTTTTAATCTAGAGGTGAACTAAATTTTTTTTCACCACACGTCTATACTCTATAGTCCCCCCCCCCCCCCCCCCGCCCAGGATCTTCTGGTCGGATCTTAGTTTTGCAATGTTCAGGGCTTGGTTGACAACCAGATTTGAATTTTCTCTTGCATATGAAGTAGTTTCTTTTGGCTTTCCCTAAACTAAAGTTTTCTGGAATAGGCCTCATGGCAGGATACACCCTCAACCCCCTGGGGTCAGTGGCGTCCCTATGGGGGGGCACGGGGGGGCACGTGCCCCCCCATATTGGACCTGTGCCCCCCCAGGTGCCCCCCCATATGAACTTTCCAACTCTGGCAAAAATATACAACTAGTATAGTGGGTGCCCCCCCAGGGAATCGCGTGCCCCCCCAGGTGCCCCCCCGCTCGAGACCCCCCAGTTACGCCACTGCCTGGGGTTACCACTGTTTTATCATGGGGTAACTCAGGGTAGTTGAGGGATGGCGAATTTGGTTGAGGGGAGGTGAGGAGATGTGAGTTTAGTCGAGGGGAGGCGAATTTAACTGAGGGGAGGCGAGTTTACTTGAGGGCAGCCGAGTTTACTTGAGGGGAGCCGAGTTTACTTGAGGAGAGGTGAGTTTAGTTGAGGGGAGCCGAGTTTACTTGAGGGGAGGTGAGTTTAGTTGAGGGGAGGCGAGTTTAGTTGAGGGGAGGCGAGTTTAGTTGAGGTAAGTTGAGTTTAGTTGAGTTAAGTTGAGGTTACTTGAGTTTAGTTGAGTTAAGTTGAGGGTAGTTGAGGGAAGCTGAGGGTGGTGGAAGTGAAAAAGGGGTAAGTTGGGGGTAAAAGAGGTTAAGTTGAGGGTGCTCGAGGGTTTGGGGGGGGGGTGTCCTGTCATGAGGCCTGAAATATTGGTCAACCCATTTCTCTTCAAAAGTACTGGACTGTGGGTGAGTCTTATTCCTTGCCTGATTGTGCAGACTATTGCTATAACTTATATCCTTCCAGTCACCAGGTAGCACCACCTTATTTCTATGTAGACAAAGGGGACATCTGGTGGGGATAGGGGATTTGTGTGTCTGGTTTTGTCTGAGTTTGCCTTGTCCTTCCTTCAATCCTTGGTTGAACACAGCTTTTGGTGGCTTACTCTAATTATGGGCAACCAAGACCTTTTCTAATATTGATTGTCACTGCCCAAAAGAAATGGTTTTTCTAAATATAATTGCCGCACTAGAGAAAATAGCTTCTTTGCAGAAGAGGTAAGTGTTGCATAAGAGGAGTAATTGGTGCACCGGAGAAATTCTGTGTCTGAAGATGACAAAATTATAGCTGCACAAGTGAAAATCATGGTTGCTCTGAAGGAGGCATATTCATTTCTACACATTAGAGTTGATTTGCTTTGGCCTAAAGAAAGTATGGCTGCACAAGAGAAAATGGTTTCTCCAAAAAGAAAAATAGTTTCTCCAAAGGAGCATAAATGCTGCACAAGAGAAAAATGTTTTTCCCTTATAGAATCGCTGCACATTAGAAGACGGAATTATTGCTACACAAGACAAAATGATTTTTTCCGAAGAAGAGAAGTAAATGAGAGGAGAAATAAGGATTGCATGAGAAATTATTTCTCAAAAGAGAACCATAATATTGCACAAGAAAGAGTTGTTTCTCCTCAGGCAACACATTGCTATCTAGGCCTAAATTAAAGAAGTGGTTTCTCTGAATACGAAATCATTGCTGTTTTCTCTGAAAATTAAGCTATTGCTGCACAAGAGAAAACGGTCACTCTGAACATGAAATCACTGCTACACGTTTAGAGAAAATGGCTTCCTTGAAGTAGAAACAATTGCTGCAATCCATTCCATGAATAAATTATTTCAACACAAGAGAAATGATTTCTCCTCGAGAAATAAAACTTGCTCAAGAGTAAATGGTTTCTCTGAAGAGGAAACTATTGTTATCACTTGTGTTGGAGAAGAAATTAATTTCTACTGAGAGAAATAAATCTTCACTAAAGAAAGTAGCTTCTCTGAGGAAGAAATTATTGTCACAGAGGAGAAATGGTTTCACATCAGAGAAAAAAATGCTTCTTAGGAGAAAATACTTTCTCTGAATATGTTGGAGAGGAAACTATAGTTGCATGGGAGAAATTGATTTTTCTTCATAGAAATAAAAGCTGCGCATGAGAAAGTAGTTTCTCTGAATAAGAAATTATTGTTATAATGGAGAAAATGGTTTCACCTCAGAGAAATAAAGCTGCACAAGAGAAACAATTTTTTCTGAAGGGAAAATTATTGCTGCAAATGAGTAAATTGTTTCTCAAGAAATTATTGCTGTGCAAGAGACATTTCTCTGTTTCTATTCTATAAAAGACAAGTAGATATTTTTACTTCAAATTTCTCATAAGCATTAAAGAAATGGTTTCAAGAAAGTTATCTGTTGCCGCTTATAAAGAGTTATTATTGCTACCAATAGAAAAATGAAATCTCTGAAGGACAGTGAAAGAAAGTATTGCTGCACCAGAGAAAATTGTTTCTCCTTACATTGATAATTGCCACACAAGAGAAATCTGAAGACAAAATTATTGCTTCACCAGAGAAAACAGTGGCGGATCCAGACATGATAGTCTAGGGGCTAGTAGGGGGGGCCCGGCCCTGTTTCGGCATTCGCGGGCTCGCGTTCTCGCTATTTTTCTTCAAAATGCTATTATTAATCTTGGTGGTCTTGGTGGGGGGGGGGGGGGGGGGTACGGGCCCCCTAGGCCCCCCCTCTGTATCCGCCACTGGAAAATAGCTTATCCAAATCAAAATTAGTTGCAGTATTCTTTAGAGAAATTGATTCTCTGAAGAAATTATTCGAACATATCAATGGTTTCTCTAGTGAGAAATAAATGCTGCACTAAACTAGAGAAAACGGTTTCTCTGAGAAGGAATTATTAATGAAGAGAAATTGTTTCTGTGAGGGAGAGATTACCTACTGCTATTCAAGAGAAAAGGGTTTATTTTCAAGATAAAGTGTTGTTCCTCCAGAGAAATGGTTAAAATAATTTTTGCACAAGAAAACATGGTTTATCTGAAGAAGAAATTATTGCTGTGCAAGAGAAAATATAGTCTCTTTGTGGAGTTTTTGCGCACTAGAGAAATACTGCCTCAAGAACGGAATGAATGAGTAATTCAAAGCAGAATTCATAAGGTTTTTCTGAGGAGAAATTATCCCAGCACTTAAAGTTTTCTTTGGGAAGAGAAATATTATTGCAGCCAAAAGAGAAATGGTTTCTCCGAAGGGCAGTGCTGATTGCAACATTTTTTTGGCGGTGGGTTTAGTTGGACTATGATGTCTATTTCCCAATAACTGACAAGGTGGCACCACCTTATGTCTATGTAGAGAGAGAGAGGACATCTGGTTGGGAAATGAGATTTATATTACTGATTTTGTCTCAGAGTGGACAACTGCATGTGCTTTGCCTCAAGAAGTGGTTTCTTTAAATTCTGTTCAATCCATTGGCTTCTCTGAAAAACGTGCACATCTTGCTCATAAATTCTTGAGTTTTGGTCTGACTTGCTGTTAAAACAACATGCCAGTACGAATTATTTCAGTTTCAGAAAATAGTCTCAATGAAAAAAAGGAACCTCTCCAGAAAAAGTCTTATGGAGAAGTTTGTGATGTTCAGAAAAGGTTATTTCTGTTTGAGGAGAACTTAATGCCAGAGAAATGCTTAATGCAGTCCAGGATAATTTTACAGTTCCTCTGAGTCTGACTGGTGACAGATATTGTTTCTTTTATGTAGACCATTGCACAGAAGAAATTATTTCTCCAAATGAAAACTGTGCTGATTTGCCCTAGAGAATGTGGTATTTCTATAGATTAAAATTGGAGAGAGATATTTTCTCTGGAAGAAGCAATTATTGTTGTAGCAGAGAAAATAGTTTCTCTAATGGAGAAAATTGTTTCTCTTATGGAGAAAATGGTTTTCTGATAGAGAAGATGGTTTTTCTGATGGAGAAAATAAGTTATCGTGTACCTCCAACATAAATGATATCTCAACACAAGAGAAATGTTGTTTTATAAATTAGGCTCAGGAGAAATGGTTTCTCTGAAGAAGGAATTATTGCTGTACCAAAAACTGGTTTCACCATTGAAAAATGTTTTGTGCTGGAGAAACTGTTTTTCTTAAGGGCTATTCCATTTAAAAATCTGGGGGGGGGGGTGGTCAGGTTACATTTTTGACCCCCCCCCCCCATGCATCTAAAGTGAATTAATTTCGACCCCCCCATGCATTAACTTCGATTTTTTAGGAGACCCTACATGCACTAAATGTGAATTTTTCACCGACCCCACATGCATCAAATCCGAATTTTTTTAGACCCCCTCCCACGACAAACATTTTTTGACCCCCTCCCTAATCTCAACCCTACATACATCTGCATTTTTTTAGTTTTTAGACTGAAAAAAAAAAATCTCAACTCTGCATATGAATTTTTGAAAGAATCTCCATCAATGTGTTGAATATGTCTTTGGCTGCACTGTATGACGTATCAACTTCGGATCCTAGCCTATCTCAGATGGATGGATGGATGATTGGGGCTTCGCGTCCTGTAGTTTTGCACTTGTACTAAGTTGGTAGGCTAATTAGCAGGGGAAGGACACGGCAATGAGGATTTGCATATTAAAGTTGGGTCTTTGCCTATCTCGGACACGGTCATTGGAAAACTTGCTTCATATTTAACTAAGAGTTCTAGACTGTGCCTATCTCGGACACGGTCATTGGAAAACTTGCTTCATATTTAACTAAGAGTTCTTTGTCTAGGCCTGACAGCTAGATATTCTCTTAACTCGGATAGAATAGTACAGTCTATTTTACTCCGACTTAAGCAAGGTTTACTGTTCTCCGTGATATGACGCAGGTGAAGCGAGACTTTCCAAAATTCTTGAATTTATTCCTTATTTTCCAAAAGGCTCTCTGTGATCATTCTCCCGTAGTCATCGGCTCACTTCTCGAGCTGGCTCTGCCAGTGAGCCTCTGACTCTGTTGACAGTTTTTCCTGTGGTTTTAGTCAAGTTAAGAACTGTCATGCTTGGGTGGTCCAGCCAACCAAGATGAATCTTCCAAAATAATTTTGGGATTAATCCAGGACTATGACTGAACACAACTGAACTTGTAACAAACAACAGTTCTGATGTAGAACAATGAAACAAAACATACAGACAGAAAATAAGAAACTGTCATCTTAAAGTTACATAAACTGTGAAATGAGTGATGAGTATTAAAGACAAACACAAAACTGTGAACAGTTCAGGTGCCAATCATCATCAGCCATGCATTTAAATTCTGATCTGATTGGTTGCTGGGTTGGAGTTGACTTCATGGACAGTGATGACTTGGTCCAAGTTTTATATTTCCAGAACGCATTTCTGTGCAAATGCATGACCACTGCTAAATTTATGGTGGGCAGTTTGTGGGCTGCTAATCAACTACAGTTCTAATTTTTATTACTCAATCTCAGACTTACTTTATTGTCACAACAAATTAACACGCAAGAGCATTCACACAGTACATTTTTATAAATATAATATAAGCACTTTATGAAAGTTGTCTAAAGTATATCAAGATGCCTTGGAGTATTCACCTACATAAATGTATGGCACAAGATACCCCTCCCCCTCCTGAAATTGCCTCAATGCCCCTGATGGCATCATGCATGTTACTCTCGGGAAATTATTTTAAATTAAATGAGTCAAGATTCATACACACAAGGAGTTGTGTAGATCTGACTGACTGTCACTGTCCATGCTCAGAAGAATAAGCACCAGCTTCACGTAACAGCTTCAATCATACAGACTGATGCCAGACATGAGGAAACTTAAAAACAACAAACGGATTAACAGCCAACAGCTATCAATAGAGTGCAAAGACTGTTATTACATAATCTTGTTTTAAATATAACAGCCTCTCTGATTGTGCGACCTCTTCCCTTCGCAACCAATCACCTTGAAGCTCTAAAACCACACTTTTTGTGGCCCACCAGGTCAGAGGCTCACTGGCAGAGCCAGTTCGAGTGAGCCGATGACCACGTGAGAATGCTCTGTGATATGATGGAGGCGGAGGCAGTTCACCGCCGTGATATGATGGAGGAGGAAGTCAAATCCTCCAAAATTCTTGAAATTAATATTTATTTTTGGAAGGGACTTAGTTTTCCATTTTTCTTGGCATATTTTTTGTAGCATCTCGATGACTCCATACTGAGTCAGATGCTTCTCCGTGCGGAGGCAGAGGCCTCTCCGTGATATGACGGAAGCCTCTCCCTGATATGACGGAGGCCTCTCTGTGATGTGACGGACTCAGACGGAGGCAGCAGGGAAAACTCTTAAATTTCACAAGATAGTTAAAATTTCCCCATTTAGTTTCCAGTCAAATTATTCCAGGGAGCTCCATTGATCCAATAGATGATTTTCTCAAGAAAAGTAATTTTATTCAATTTTTGGCAATTTCTGTATCAGTGTAACTTGTCTTGAGGCAGAGCTCCTTCTCTTTGGAGTCCAGGTTGTAAGATCACATGTGAAACATCCATTACACAATATGTATTGCCTCCTAAGATCCGGCACAAGATCAATAGCTGATCCTACCAGAACTGTCAGATATATATTTTTATGTCTTACAAAGTAATTCCTAACATACTGAAGAGGATATAAATAACCAGGAAATACCCAGTGGTTCGCCTGGGGAGAGGCGGTACATACATGTATAAGAAGAAGAAGAAGCCTAGTCAGCCAAAACAAACACGGCTAAGTTATTTCCCAGTAAGTCCTGGTAAAAGTAGTTAACCACTTTAGGATAACCATGTTAAGTCTTTTATACAATCTGGCACAGCTTTCCATCCTCCAGCACCTGTCCAGCACTAACTGCAGGAGGGTAGAGCTGTCAACTGACACAAAATGCGACGTCCGGCGTCCAGGGAAAACCACCAACTGCCACTCGCGATCATGAAAGATGGCAAAAACGTGGTGCAAATTCGTCTGAAATGATGGTTTATTTAATTTCTTGTAGCAAGCAGGTAGCAATACTTTATTATCTGGACGGAGTCCAGATACTGTTTGGCTACACTACTACTTCTGTCAGCCTTGACTTCCTGCCAACTTTGCCAGCATTAAACATGACATATAGTGGTTTACTCCACTCAGCTCCTATTTCACCCTCCACCTCTGCACACATGCCATCCTAATGCGTCAGAGTGATGTAGCAGATAGATAAGGGCTAGATCTATCTGTAACAACTGTAGATAGATGCATACAGTGCGGAGAATAGGCAGAAATCACTAAATCTGATGCATTTCACTGCTATCTGGCCCACCTGTCTGTAGCTTAGGGGGGACCAGTCCATCGATACATAGTCAGAGCCTGTACATCAGCTCTGATAGAGTAGCTGGTTGCCATTGGAATGAAGCGATGTGATTGGTTGAGGTCATCTGGCTGGTTCCCACAGTCTTTGCTGCTGTGAACAAGTAGTTCTTGGGTTTCCCGCTAGGGGGACGCTCTCCGTAGCCATTTAACGTGCAAAACGCGTACTAGCGCCAATGGATTTGTATTCTGTGCTAACCAAATACAGTTAATGAATTATCTCATTATTGTCATAAATGTACTCATTATTGTCATAAATGTATCTTTGACGCATCTCGGGGGCACACCTCGGGGGCGCACCTCGGGGGCGCACCTCGGGGGCGCACCTCGGGGGCGCACCTCGGGGGCGCACCTCGGGGGCGCACCTCGGGGGCGCACCTCGGGGGCGCACCTCGGGGGCGCACCTCGGGGGCGCACCTCGGGGGCGCACCTCGGGGGCGCACCTCGGGGGCGCACCTCGGGGGCGCACCTCGGGGGCGCACCTCGGGGGCGCACCTCGGGGGCGCACCTCAGGGGCGCACCTCGGGGGCGCACCTCGGGGGCGCACCTCGGGGGCGCACCTCGGGGGCGCACCTCGGGGGCGCACCTCGGCCTACATCTGCTGCCAAATCTAAATGTCATCAATGGCTCTTCCAAGAAAGTGCCTGATGAGTGCAATATATCTGTTTGCTTAGAGATTTCACTTGTTTTGTCAATAATATACACTCATATGCCATTGCAAAAAATGCGTCATGATATTACTCTACATAACTCAAGCCCTACAAACTTCAATCAAAACACTTTAGTGCGTTGCCGCATGTCTAGCAAAATATGCATTTCTCCCTCTCAAGGCCACTTAGGGCTAACGTCCTCATAAAATGGGACCCCTGCTACTACAATTCAGCATACCAAACGACTAGCCCTTGCTTGTTTTACAATAGTCAGGTCGATTATCACCGTCCAGATATGCAAATTCCAATTTGCCTTCTAGTTTAGTAGGTGTCTGGGGGGTCGGAGGACCCCCTACATACATCTAAATCGAATTTTTCGGGTCCCCTACGTACATCTAAATCGATTTGTTTGCTACCCCACCATACATCTGAAGTGAATTTTGGCCGACCCCCCCATCCATCTTACGAAAAATAAATCAACCCGACCACCCCCCCCCCCAGAGTTTTAAATGGAATAGCCCTTAGCTGCCAAGTCTTTGCAACACAAGAAAAAAAATTTCTCTAAAGTTGAAATTATTTTTATGATGAAGCAAACTGCAAATTTCCTTCAGTGAGCATGCAACCATTCGGAAACTCTAAATTGTTTTGCCTGCATTACATACTATTTTGGTGCGAAACCCAAATTTGAACATTTTATGGCAGAAACTCGTAGAACTTGTTACAAGCTTTTCAGACAAATTCAGATGAACTACAATAACAATTTTATTTTTTTTTAATTTTTATTCAGCAAAACAACAATAACAAACATATATCTATTATCTATATAAAGATAGTTATATATTTTCAAGACCACTTTCACAACAGGCTTAATGACACATACAATAAATATGTATATCATCAGTATAAAATTTAATGGAGTTTATATGTGTGTAAAAATGGCAGGTTATTGGATAATTTCAACAAGTCTTAGGGACAGCAATATCAGTTTGATCTTCAGCAGGATTGGTGGTTCAGTTAAAAGTGGTTTATACCAGTAATAATTATAATATTATTTATGTACAAAACTGCAAGTACAAGGTTCACTATAGCTTAAATCATAAGTATGTACAATGATAGGAATATTTGCTCACGAGAGACAACATAAACAAAAGCACTTTTATCACAAGGTCTTATCATACTTTTACTTAAGATAGGATTAGGTAATATAAGGTAAACATTTCACACTTCTGCACAAACTAATAACATAAAATATATATCAATCATTCAAAGACTCATTTTTCCTACTGTGTCTATGTTAATACTTTTAAAAATATGTACAGCTTTATCCATATACTCACAAGTAGGGGTGAAATTGAGAGGCGCAAAACACAATGGCTTTTAATGGGCAATTAATGTTCCATAAGCCATTAACCATTGACTGTTTTGGGCCTCTCAATACATATCTGGGAATGAACAATGGGATCAAAGAGGGTTAATATACCCCCTGCATTGATTGTTTTAGAAATCTCAGACATATATTTGTTCTACAACAACAATAGGATCAAATTAAAAGGATCAAATATATTGTTTTGAAGCTCTCAGAGTGAGATCCAGTCCTTCACTACATGTAAATTATAACGTTTGTTCTCAGTCTCTCGACGTATTCAGGCATTGAAAAAAAAAATCACTAATGGCCATAAAAACTAGAAGGTGATCATAGACTCCACATGTCCAGACTGATCAAAACACATTTAGGCTTATTGTTTAGTCATCTCCATGGCAACTGATCTTATATATACTGGACAGCAGTGCTGTTTGCTATGTCAGTTTTTTTATTCTGCTCATCTTGTCAACAAGTCAATAAGCCACCATGGCCATGGAGATTATTCTGGGATGTAAAACTTTATTTGTGGACAACATTGAACCAAAACCTATTTTGGAAGGCATGTTGAATGCACATGGACTAACCCAGGAGCAATATGATCACATTCTACAGAAGTCAACAAAAAAAAGCAAGAATACAGAACTGATAAAGCAGATGGATGCTCTTCGCGACCCTAAGATGATAAGCTCTTTCCTGAAGACATTGAATGAAAAGCAACCTGCATTGTACAACTCTACTCAGCTAGGTGGGGAAAGATTCAGGATGGAGCTGGGATCTGGGCGAATATTGAAAGTCACCACATGGAACAATGACCTGAGAGTGGATATTCGTGAATACGAGGTAAGCACAGTTGATTATTTTCATTTTATTGTTATTTTTTGCTTTCCTGCTTATAATATATGCATATATAAATTAAATGAATTATTTTAATCATGCATTCAGAAATAATAATAATAATAATATAAAAGAAAATAAAACAGATCTATATAAGTGTTTAAAGTTAAAAATCTAATTTTTCATGTTCACTTGTTCACAAGAGTAGAGGCTTTTTAATTTATTTAATTCTGAAATTTAAACAGTTATTTTATCATATCGAATTTGTGAAAATGTTCATCTGCCAGATGATCAGTGTTTCTCATCTACTTCTTTTTTTTTTTTCTCTCTCTTTTTTTTTTATAGCAAAAAGAATTCGAACTGAAAGCAACAAAAAAGGGCATCAGTTTACCACTTCGTAGGTGGCAGAGACTCATCATGGCCAAAGACGACTTAGTTGAACTCTTTAAACTTCCAGCGAATGAAGCCAAAATTGATCTTGGAGGCGATAACGTCGTGAGGAAGCAGGAGGGCTGGTTTACAATGGATATCAGGAAATTTTGGCTTCCTCCAGATAGAGCCCACACATCATTGGAAACAGTACCAACTAGGAAGGGAATTACTCTTAGACCAACCGAATGGCGCACAATATTTAATAACATTGCTCTGATTGAGAGCTTCATCCCTGAACTTATAGATGTAATCCCTTGCTATATGCAAGAAGACCACCAGAATGAAATGGGTATGCTATTGTGCAAGGAATGCAACCCAAATCCTGTGTATTAGGACTTTTCATCATGTAAATATATTGTAATTATTGTTATATATATGCAAATGAAATGTGTTGTAAATAATATTAATGAATGAATGAAATGCATGTAAAATAATTGTTATCAATGGAAGAAACACAAATGAAAAAAATAAAAAAAGAAAGGACACATGAACTGTATTTTTTCTCTTGTCTCTTTATTATCTATTCACACAAAGCAATGTTTTACATATTTGTTTAAGAACAAAATCAACATCATACATATGACTTTCAACATGAAAATTACTGGCTACAAATTCATAAATCATTTCATCATTATGATAAAAATCATTAGAAAATAGTTCAACAATGTCATTCATTGACAGACCCATACAGCGGTGTATGAGGTAAAATATGCAGTACTGTCCACACACAGTTGAAAATTCTCCTTGTAAGCGTTTTTTATTTATGCACCATGTTTTAGTTTCCCGGTTAAGAAATTCACTAATACTCTGCACAAATGGTTGTCGTCCAAAGCTGTCGAAGTATTCACAATTGCCAGATTCATCAATGTATATGGCCACCCAGTGTTGACCTGCCATATCATGAGGGTCAGTGTTGCACACAATGGCATGTGGGTTCTTGGTTACAGGAGGTATCATATCAGACGGATATACCCCTCCAAAAACACTTCCAAGCTGACTTGTCAGTATATTTTCTATTTGTAAATTATCCATTTCCTTCTCATGCACCGTAATCAAGAATGATATTTCGATTTTTGTCAATATGAATTATGTTTTCATATTCTGCATAAACTATCACATTTATTGTGTTTGGTAATGCAGTCCCAAATTTCATTTCAAGTCGCACATTTCCAGATTTTATTAGATTGAAATGACCACTATCACATAAATCTGGAGTCAGGTCATATGCATACAATGCATAACCGCTAGCATAAGACTGTCTGTCTATAGGAATACCTTCATCTTTATATAATTTTCCAACACCCGCGAATAAATTATTAAATGACTGGATATAGTTATTTGCTGCATAGTTTGGGTGCAGTGGTCGATAAGATTCATTCTGTCCATCAATATGCACAGCAAGGTAATTGAGGTTAAAATTTTTGTAGTTGTAAGGATTTTTTAGGAAATCACCATTTAATGCGCTATTATCTATGCATCCAATAATTAACCTTTGAGGAACCTGTCCTAGAAAGAGATTTTCTTGATTCACAGTAAAATTTCCTGCAGGCACAGAAAATACCTTCATTTCAACCCTTCGGATTGGATATTTAGCAGGGGCAATTTCAAGTGCCTTTGCATGTGCAATTTTAATACTTGGACTTATCTTAACCCTCCTTACAAGCAGAGCAGAATGAAGGATTTTAACCTTGTAACTGGCATTATTCACACCAGACATGAGAACAAATGCATCCTTGCTACGTATGAAACGAAGCCTGATGGCAACACCATTTAACATGTATCTATCTTGGAAGAAAATGTCACTATGAATTCTTCCAAGCAGGTCAACACTCTTGCTGGCACTTGTAAAGGAACTTCTTTTCACAAGACCAATGTTATTTCCATCGTCTCCAGTAGTTGTTGAATCCATGTGACCAGGTGTATCAGTATACCAAAGACTGGAAGTCATGTGTGATTCCAGTGCATGGCTGCCATGATTTAATAAGGTCTCAAGATAGGCACGGTGTGCATAAGTATTGGTTGATTGGGATAATAATTTATCATTTAATGTCACATCCACTTGTGAAAAAAGGCTCTGTAGTAATAAGTTTGTTGGACCAACATTTTCATCCGCAGCTAAGTCTGTATTATCTGCTTTAGTAATCTTTGCTTTGACATAAAGCTGAGTCTGGGCTAAGTCCAGGTAATCCTCTCCAGATCCCGATATGGCAAATTCAATTGGTCCCTCTGTGTCAAGTGAGGCCAGAGGATGGTACTCAACCCACGAGCCACTCTCTATACTTGTCTGTGTTGGAGGAATGGAAAATAGGTCCAATTCAGACTTGAGGCACTCATTTGAATGTGAATGAATGAAGCTCATGGTTTTTTTTTCTTTTTTCAATCAAAAATATCAGAATGGGTCTTTCGCCTTTTAGAGCCTTTGTTTGACTGGCCACGTTTCGATCTTTTTCTACCTCTTATACCAGATCCAGTTTGGGTTCCCCTGAGCAGGTTTGAAGTAAAATCTTTAGCTCTCCTCCTGACAGCTTCTCTTGGTTTTGTACCAGATAGAATATCATTTGCAACAATAACACCATTTCTCAGTGCTTCTTTTCCAATGGTTTTCAGACCACTCTTAACCAATGGTAGCGCACTTCGAAACAGTCCTCTGAATAGGCTGCCTATGCCGTGGCCTCTTTGATACAAGGCACCTTCGAATCCAGTTAGACTCCCACCACTCTGGCCCACATAATAGTTTTCATATAAGGAACTGTTGTCAGAACAGCAAAATTTTTTTCGTTGAGTGTTCATATTAAGTATGGGGATCTCCTCAATCTAAAATGTAGTGTCACCACTACTTTGCCACGTTCAAATGCCACAGGTTTTCCAGTGTCATCCTTTATATTTATTTCAATAGTGTCAAAATTATTGGCATTTACAGGTATATATTGAGGCGTATGATATGTTTTTGTAATTGGTTCACCATAGTTTCCACTAATAGGCACAATTCTCAACAGTGGCACTCTGACATCCCCAACAAGAACTGGCTGCACCAGGCTGCAATAGCAGTACAAGCTGTAGAATCCACGATTCATATCACAGACATGTATAGATTCAATGTTTATAGGTCCTCTGAAAAACACATGGTCTTGAAAACCTAGAATGAAAGACAGCTCCTTTGATAGCCATAACTTGGTCTCATCTTCAACCTCAAGTGTAACTTTTTGTGTGATCTTATCTAGCGAAAATTTTGGAGCTGGCTTTATGGATTGGAAAAGATCATTCAATGCAGAGACAAGCTCATTGGCTTCATATTTTCCTGGTTGGAGTCTGAAGTACTTTTTTACATCTCCCCCATCTTCAAAGTAAATGTGTGCCTCTTCATCCAATATGTTGTGCCATGTCCTTGGGTAATGAATCTCCGAAAGTCCAACCTCCCATTCACCTTTTAAGTTCACTGTTTGTGGTAATCTTGTTTTGTAAGTGCTAAGTGTGTTTTCCGGAAAATATTTCATAGAGCTATTGCTTGGCAGGGTCATGTAGAACTGTGACATTGTTGGATGCAGTATAATGACTGAAGAACTTGTCTGTTGGCTGATTGCTTAAATTAGTTTTACTAGATCTTCTTCTTTCACGTAGCTGTTAAACTTGGAGTCATAGCCTGACCATTTCACAAGGTATAACGTTTTTCCTGCTACAACTTTTTTCCTCAGGACTTTCTCAACAGTGTATACCTCATCAGTTTTAGTAATTTCGGTAAGTTCGAATTCATAGAATTTACCCAGAAGGATCTCATTGTTGAAGTCTTTCAGGATATATGTTGGAGGATACGTTTTTTCACAAGAGGAAATTGTGAAAATTTCTTCTGTGTAGGAAGGTAAATATCCTTTCCGAAATACGTAAGCCGCTTTGCTAATGCGAACTTTATCTCCAACCGAAAATTTGTGAGGTACAAATTTGAGGGCATCCTTCCTGTAAAGTCTAGACCATACATGCTTCTCATTGGTACGATTTACCTCTGCTGGGGGCATTCCTATACTTTTGTGATATGTCCTATTGTATGATAACACAAGGTCGGGCAAAACATCAACCCACCGTTTTGTATTGTTTTTTGTGAAGTATCGCCACATTTTACCTTTTAAAGTTCTTTGAAACCGTTCCACAACTGCTGCTTTGATATCTCCATTGTTTGAAGTATAAAAATTAATATTTTTCTTCTCAAATAAATCCTGTACTGGCTTATTTAGGAACTCCTTGCCTTTGTCACTCTGGATGTTATCAGGCCGGTGATCCTTTAACATAGTTTCCAGTGCCTTTTTGACACTAAGAGCTGTTTTATCTTTTATTGGTATTGCCCGTGCAAATTTTGACAGGACATCTATGCACACCAATAAAAATTTTTTTCCATTATTGTGCCTACTTAGACTGCTGAGATCACTCAAATCTATTTGCCATAAATCATTAATGTGTGATGCATAAGTTCTCCTTCGCATGAATTTCCATCTTACTGGTTTGTGCAATGTATAAGCAGGCTGGGTTTTTAACCAGTTGTTTAATTCAGATATCTTAAAGTTTTTATGTGCATTTTTAAGGCCCTTTGCAAACTTGGTTTTACCACTATAAGAACCAGGAAATTTGGGATCCGAATAGTGTAAATTGAATGTTTCTTCATTGTCTTCCATTATATGGTATCCACCTTGGCAGTCTGACTGGGTCGGCTGGTCTGGCAGATTCAGAAGCGCCTCCTTCACCTGTTTGCATCCAATGCAATCTTTTTTGATTGCCTATGAGGGACTTTGGTACATTTCCTTCACTTAGTGCAGTAGCAAAAGTCTGCCAACCTTCTGGACTGCTTTTGTCTGAGCTGCGAATTATATCGTGCAACAGATCATGTATATGTGTGTTAGGAATTACTTGATTTTTATGTATGATTTCTCCACGAGCATTCCATGTCAAATCATGCATATCCTCCACATGTTCAAGCAATGCCCGAGCCCGATTCTTCATGGTTTTTGGAAAAGTAGCAATAATTCTATCTGTCGTATTTTTGCTACTTGGTTCTGTCACTTCTTTAATCTCAGATTGCACACTCTGTTTCTTGTTCATCATCAGGTATTTTTGCAGTGTGTCCTCATAAAGTTTTATTTTAACATCAGGTGGTAGCGCTTTGTTGTTTAATATATCAGACATTGTGTGATCCAGAGTCGAAATTGTTTTATCTTTTAATGTGGTGTTTCTCTCAAGAACATCTAAATATTTTTGCTCAAGATTTTCAGTTGGTTTTGTTTCCTTCTCGGAATGCACATCCGTCTTAGCATTATACTTAGTGAGCACTCTTGGATCAACAAGAACCATTTTTTTAACTGCCTCCATTTCTAATAATATTTATGAAAAAAGACCTCCGAGTAGTTTGACTACAGGCTTGAGAAGAAATCCAAGGAAGCCCCCTTTCTGCAAGATTTTTTTCTTTTTCTGAAGTGATACACCTCTGCCTATGATAGTTCTGAGGGCGTTTTGATGGAATGAGAGTTTTCTCTTTTCAGTCTTGGTCAATGGCACAGACCCTTTGAGAATATTTTGTGCACATTCGCAAATGGTGAGAATTAGATCCTTTTTTGCATCTTTAAGTATATTTTTTAACATTTGAGGAGAGGCCTTGCTCAGAACTTTAAGTAGAGCGGCATTCCTCCTCAATTGAGCACTCATGATCAACTAACAGAAACCCCCAGAGAAAATCTTACTTATATCCTAGGTACATACACAAAATTGGTCTCTCCTGGAAAAATATTTGTTCTTAGCCTCAGATTATCTGGAGTATCTGGTTTAAGATCAATAAGCAGGTAGCTGAAAGGTTTTGAGGTTGCATCATGAAATGCCTCACGAAGTACGTTGATTCGGCCTGGATACATTTCTTTGGCTAGGTGGGTGAGCTGAGATGTATTCCTTGGATTTTTCAGCAATACCAAATAATTTGAATTCAGGTTTATTGTGCGGGTTTCTTTACTGGCTGTAAAGAGATTTTGAGTGATGTATATGACAGAAAGGTTTCTGTGGTGGCATACCTTTGTAAACAGTTTTGAGACCATCTGATCATTATGCCCCATTAAGTCATCTATGATCATTAGTTTAGGAGTGACCTTGTCTATTTCTGCAAGTTCAGGGAGTCCTTCTATGAACTCGGCATTAATTCCATCATATGAGTCCTGATATTCACTGTAACACCAGATAATTTTCTCTGGTTTTGGGAATACAAGGTGTTCTAATTTTGATAAAAGCCGAAGAACAAACTGTGTCTTCCCAGAACCACTCGATCCACTGATAACACAGGAAAAAGGATGTTTCAACCTTGGATCCATATTATGTTTTGACAAAATAAAAACAAGGTCCTTAGTTATATAATAAATATTTTATTCAAGGTGACAAAAAGACAATAACTATGCAATTTTTAAAATAGCACATACATGTACACATCATATATACAATACAATTTTCATAATTTGTACATAAATACATATATTTACGCATGCATTTCTTGTATGCTCAATTGTTATGAATCCAATAATGAAAGTAGGGTAGAGTGGCTATTCCGCAATTGAGGATGTATCTTTTATCATCAAAAGCTGATAAACCAATCTTATTGAGTTCTACGGTGTACAAGTCATGGTTAAAACTTTGAATCCTTTTCATTTTGCTATATAATTGACATCTTTCCTGTAAAACCTGCCTATAATTGTCATGCCTGAGAACTTTTTTTACAACATTTTTAGATATTCCTTTTCCAGTTTTCTTTTCAGTGTGATCATTCAACAAAATTGAATACATTTTAGATCTGAGCCCAATAAATTCTATTGGAGCTTTTCCAGCATTTTCATCTTTGAATTTACCAAGTACTTTCTTATTGTTGTTACTGAAGAGAAAATGATTTTGGTCATAATCGCTTGTATCGAACAGATGGATATCTCGAGCCATATCTTCATATATGTCTCCTGTTGCTATTGTATAACAGAAACTGTCTGTATCTGTGAAATTCAATGTGGCATTATTGCCATACCTTTGTTTAACATATTTGTAGTGAAAATCATACATGAGCGTCTTTGAAAGGTCTAAAATTGAAAAGCCAACATAGATAGGTTTGTCAAGCCTAAGTTTAACTTTACGCATTTCAACAGCGGCCAGGGATTCACCAAACACTTTGCAAGCATGGAATGAGGGCTTGGCTACATACTTTCGTAGCTGTAAGCCAGAAGTTGCAAATCTCACATCTGCTCTATTTCTGATGTTTTCCATAGTTTTCCCAAAAACACTGTTATTCATGAGTTTGTAGAAATCCTTCTCAAACTCGTTTGTTGCATTTTTACGTCTTTCAGTGTTCAAATCAATGTATGTTTTCAACCAAGGCCTCTGATTAAATCCGACTACTCTGTGAACATGAGTAAGCCTCATCCCTAGTTCAATATATAGCTTTAAGTTTCTGTAGTGCACAACATATTTTTCTTTATTTCCTAGATTTGGTGTGAGTTTGGTCACTTTGGCATTGGAAAGGTTGAAAGCATCATAAAGATCCGAACAAAAAGGTGATAGCATTTCTTTTGTCACCTTTAAGTGTTCAGGTGCAAGTGGATAATCTGAATGGAGGTCATGGCACTCTACAGGGTACTCCAAATCCACTTCCAATATATATCCAGTGTCATTGTCATCAGGCACATTGAGTATATCTAATGCCTGTATTTGCTGGTCAGTCAACCACTCAAAGCTATCTGTGGGCAGCGGCTGGGACATTGCCCAGCCATAAAGGTTATTAGCATCCAAATACATAAGATATGTGTTAGGTTGGTTTGGATCGTATGCATCCACATAAGGATTATTAACTTTGCTGTGCCTGTGTGAAATAGTACTTATCCCCCCACGGATGCCTTTTTCAATTAACAAATACATATCCGGGTCGGTAATCAATTCTAGGTTCACTCCTGTCATTTTCAAACATGCATCCCATGCCAGTGCAGGGCTGGTAAGATAATGAAGTGGATCAAGTCCATATGCCGACACACAGACATCCCTAAAGTTTTCAAAGACATCTGCTAAAAGAACTACATCTGATTTAAGATATAAATCGTGATAGTCACCCATTGTCTGCATATTGAAATGCCCCCAAATATTCCGAGCATGTTCATATTCTCCATCGGAAATATGTTCATTTGATAGATCATTATAAAAACAATCTTTTGGTGGGAGTTGGGTGTCATTCATTTTTGCAGGGCTGTCCATGTACTGGTAACAGTATACTCCTTTTCTGAGCAGTAAATTTAGATCCCCTGGATTAAAATGCCTATTCATATGATAAAATTTGTTGTCTCCTCTTTTTTTCAGATTATTCACTAATTTTTCAAGAGAGCAATTCAAAAACTTGAGAGAGTCAATGAATCGAAAATTGCTAATGGTAAAACTAACATAGCTCTCCATATTATGAGGTATACATTCCACTCTGCGTTTTGTAGCACTATCTGAAAGTGCTCTGAAAATCAAGTGGCTGTCAAATCCCTTTAGGTTATGGAACACCACCGGAATCATGAATTTTTTACGGGTGCCATCTTTTTTGAACTGTAATGCCAAGTTACACTGGCCATGGCTTGCGCCGCGATATTTTCCTGTCAAATGACAGTGATCACGTACCTTATCAGCACCAAGTGGATCTTGACACAAATAGCAAACCTGAGCATTCTGGAAATCAGCAATGTCGTTGTCATTCATAACTATCGGCACAGGATTATCCAAAATTTCAGTAATTCTATCATTTTCATTCATCAGACACTCGAAAAACCTCTCCATTACATCTGCACCTCTGTATAAAATAGCATGTGAATTGTGGTTTTCAGAACTACTCACAACTAAATAAGAAAAGCTGGCAATTTCATGTTTGTGGTGTTTTTGGGTATAGCTAAAATTTGGATTATTTTGGCAGGTGGCTATTTTTTCTGGATAAGTCTCAAAGTCAGCATAAATGCAAAAGGGGACCTTGAGACATTTGGCATGATTTTTGAACTTCAATATGTTTTCATCCTCACCTGGGAGTTCAATCTTCTGAGGGCCGTTTGGTTTGCAATATGGCTCATGATCCTCTAAAAGATTTGGAGCATGAAATTCATGGAGACAGTAATTACAGAAGTAAGACCTGCCGTTATGATTTGTTCTGTAGTTCAGCACTCTAGATAGGTCCTTTATCAGGCAATAATGCTGATTTTCACCACTGCTGATCATTAATAGGTTGACATGGGTATTGCCATGCCTCTCTGTGATTCTCAGTGGGAACACTTCTGATTCATCATAGCCAAAAACATTCACAGTGATGTCATTTTGACTTTCAAAACGTTCAAGGTCCTTCACCTTGACCGGGTACGTAATGCCATTCATATTAACAGCATTTTGATGACCCATGTAATGATTTACCCTGTTTGGATTGTGTTGTTGAGGACAGAGGTGTGCTAGAATGCACCAGAGAAAACACCTATTGTCATTATTTTGAATGTTGACAAGTCCTCTTGTATTTTTTAACTTGTTGGGGAGGGGTATAAATGAAGCAGGTGCCAATGGTGTGTACAATGCTGTGCATATGTCTAAAACAATCACCTCATCCACTATCCACCCACTGCCCTCTCTCAGATATTCCTCAATGTTGGCTAGCATAATAGAATATGCATTTTCAATAACCCGATCTAAATCAGAAAGACCAAGCAAACGTAGGACTGGTGCTCTAAACACTGGTTCAGAACTAACCTCATTACCATCCTTGTCTGATTTTTTCATGATCACATGCAACACAGGATACCATTTTATCGCCTTGTTCAACTGCAGTTGTTGACTCAGGTGATCTCGAATGCCCTCCCTGCTTTCATTCAAAAATTTTATAATATCATTTTTGTTGCTTGAGTTAGGCCTAATTGATATTGTTTTGAATACATCCGCAATTGTTTGTGATGCCACCCTACCACTACCTTTTTGATGTTGTTTCTTGTTCTTTTTGTGGCATGATGCACACGTTTTTCTTTTTGCTATGAAGCAATGAGGTGGTAAGTGTCTTTTACAGCTGTTACAATATTGTGCATTTGGTGGTGCCCAAGATGGAGTCCAGGTTGAAGGCCAAGGTGATCCCTGTGAGCTATCAGATGATTGGGAGAATGGACTGTATGGATTATTACTTCCATGGGGTCCAGGGGCTGAGTTTGAGGGTCCTGTGTCTGATGGGCCAGGTGTAGGTGACTGTGCAGGGCGTTGAGTTGTGTGGGATGTCTGTTCCTATAAGAAAAAGCATAGATTCAGTTATACTGATTTGAAATTTATTTGGCATTTTAGTGTTGATAAAATTGCAAATTTTGCTAACAATCTACACTGAACTTACCTGATCATATGTTGTAGGATGAAGAAGGTCAAGCACTATATCATCTATTGCTTGTATGTCTACACCTGAAATTAATATCATTAAGTTAATATATAATATATATATATATATATGATGTACATACATTTACTTGTATATTTCTTTTTAATATTAAAATATTGGGAAACAAACAAAATATATCAATGTTTCCTTGTATGATTGATATTATACAAATAAAGTAATAAAAGTCAGCAAATTACCTTGAGGAATAGCATATTCATGTAGATCAGGTGGGTTGCTTTCATTGCTGTCATTTGATATGTTTCTCCTCTTTTTTGGAACTGAAAAATTAAATCAGAACAAATGAGTAAGGCCTGAGTGTAAGTTAATAGTTTCATGTCGTATTTCCCAGCTCATTGATAAATCAAATGAAATGATATATATATAATGCAATGATAAACTTGTACTAACCTTCATAATTACATGCATCAGATGAGGTGCTTGATTGAGAGCCACTGGCTTCATTGTTCCTTGCTTCTCTATGGACTCTAAGGGGCGGCTCTTGGGTATGTTGTGTTCCACTTTGAACTATCTGCAATTAGCATTTATTATCTATCTTGATGTGTTTATAATAAGCATTTCTACTTAACTGTAATGATTCTGGAATTACTATATTGCTAGCACTATAAGGTTCCATTGTACAAGTCTTAAAACTAGAGTTCATAAATAATTATTTCTATTTAATGTATGGTATAGCATGGTAGATATGTATCAGCTAATGTTAAAAATACATTGGAAATCCTATCACTAAGTGTGTGTCATATACCTATAACGTATGTACAACACAATTATACATCTAGCAGTTGGAACACACATCTACCCAGGTGGTAAAGAAATATACATTTTTTATATTCAAAATGGGAAAAAACTACAACAACAAAGGAACTTACCGGTTTGTTATGACCTTGCTTGTCCATGGTGGTGCATTTTCCAGAATTTGGAGAATCAGTTCCCTTCTCATGCATTTGTGAGGATCAGCTTAGTTCCAAAGTGCTTTATACCCAATTCTTCAAGACATGATGAAACATGAAGGCTGATAGGGTGGATCAAGATACCCCCACTAACAAACTCTGTGCCTTCATCTTTGTTGCTTATTACTGATTTAGGTGAATTATGTCTTTTAGTTTTGTAATTAATAGATCCAAAAACGTTTTCCTGTGTATATAATTAGGTATTCATTGCTACCATTGATTACAGAGTCATCAATAGTTCAAAGATTGGATGATTCCTTGATTGGGACAAAAGAAACGATTTGTCCCTGATGTAACTAGCACTGGAGGTGAAAGATACAGTTTTATGATGTTCCTAATTACCTTCCTACTCCACCCATTCTCTGTCATCTTCCCCTTTGTTCTTCTTAGTTATTTCACCCCCTTCAAGAAAAGCATCAATGAAATTTATATCTAAAAGGAGTTTTAATTTCAACTTTTTCACTAATTTAAGGCATAAGCCTTACTTTTGAAGACAATATTGTATAGTGTGCACTTATAACACCTTAAAATGATCCCACTCACAAATTTTCATGGTAATGATGTGTCTCTAAATGCGGTTTTTAAGAGACTAAATCAGGAAGAAATTTGCTCCAAAATAGACTATTTTTAACTGGATTTTTTTTTTTTTAGGCTTTGGAACATTTTAAAACAAAATAAAATTTAGAGAATGTTTAAGATGATATTGAGACAAGGTAATATGCCAAGTTTTATCACTGCCAAATGTGGGGAAATTGTTCAAATTTTATATTTAAGATTTTTTTCTTTTTAAAAATATAAGTTTTGTTGTAACTTTTTGAAAAAAAAAAAAAAAAAAAAAAAAAAAAAATCATATTTTATTGGATTGGGAAAAAGACAGTCGTGATTTATATGAAAAAAAAAAATAATAATAATAAAATAAACATAGTAATGGTGAAGAGCTTGATCAAGCTTTGTTCCTCAAAAAGTTGGATCCTCTTAAGGGTTGGGTGTTTTCAAAGATCATCAATTAGAGGGGTTCAGCTTAATGAAGGGTAGATTTGTCTGAGATTTTGAAAACAAAGAATGGGGTATATTACCCTGCATTTATTCTATTGTTATTACCCTGCTTTGATTCTATTGTTAGAACCCCATAACATATTGAGAGGCGCAAAACAGTGACTATTTAATGGCCCATTAATCTTTAAATACCCATTAAAAACCATTGTGTTTTGCGCCTCTCAATTTCACCCCTACTCTCACGGTATCACAATGACAAAATAAAAACCTACATTGCAGCAAAACGAAGTGGCAGTTAGTTCGAGAACCAATAAAACTGTAAACAAAAAACATAATCTAAAGAAAGTCTAGGCCTACAAGTACTTAACAATAAAATACAACAACAACGAAACATTCAGATAACAACTTTGAAAGCAAATAATGCCACATGTACAGTGCTAATTGTAAGTAAGCGAACCGACCCAAGCAGGTGATGTTTTGCCATTAAGTCAATGCAAAACAGCCTCAACGAAACCGCTTGTGGGAGAATACATTTTCTTAAGATGAGATGAAAACATGAACCTCATCATAAAGGGGGATATTTGAGGCAAATGGGACATGAATGGCTGCCAATTTTCTTTGCTCTACAAAAAGTTACAAATGGGTCAAAATCATGATGAGTAAGTGAACTACCTTCCAATGAAACTATAGTACTAGTGGCCTTGCGTTTCACTTACTCATCAAAGACTTTCACCCCTATGTAACTCTTCAGCATAGACATACGGTCACATTGCTAAAATATCCACCTTTATGATGCGATATGTTTTCATTTCGTTGATTGAGAATATGAACTGACAAACTTGATTACAATTACCGGTACATACATAAGCATTTGTTTTACAGTTGGAAACAGGTTTAACAGTTGGAATAAGGTTTTGAACAACAGTTTTGAAACAGATTGGAAGAACTAAACAATGGAGGCTTTCTATGTTTACAGACAAAACATACAATCTAGACTTCTTCATACAATTATTGTAACTCATGCTATGTATTGGTATATTTTGACTTGACCCGAAATTTCAGCAACCACCAGTCGACCTGCGCTGTCTAGAGCTACTGCTTGAGGGAAGTTGAGGCCGTCTTCTGTCGTGAGCAAGTATCGCACAAAACTTCCGTCTCCATTCAGCATGTGCACCCTGTTGTTCCACTGGTCTGCGATAAATATGTGTCCAAATCTATCCGCACACACCCCGTACGGATGGTTGAGTCGCGATTCTGTGTCAATTCCTCCGGTGTACTGCCAAGATGTCCGCCCTTGTTCGTCGTACATGCGGATTATATTCTGCTTCCAGTCGGAAAGGATGACGCTATTACCAGCCGGAGAAGTAGCGACGTAAGCAGCGGCCTCCATGTTGCTTGGGAACTTCTTCATCTCTTCGCCCTTCATGTTGAAGACGTGCACACAACCCGTCATCCAATCAGAGACGACCAGTTGGTTTCTGCGGTCTATGCACATGGCGACGGGATGCTTCAACATCTTGGCTGGGAACTTTCCTTCCAGCTGGCCATCTGGCTTCAGGATGTACAAAGTCTTGTCGTCTTTGACCAGAACATTGCCTTCGGGTGTTGGTAAAGCTACAGCACGATTTGGTGCTTTGAACAAACTATTTCTGGTCGCGAAAAGAAGATTTCCACTTATGTCAAAGACCTTGACCCTTCTGTTATCCTTGTCCACCACAACAATGTCATTGTCCTCGGTCACTGTGAGGTCACTCAGGTTACAGTCCTTGCTGTCGTACTCTGTCTTAGTTGAGAAAGAAGTCACAAGGACCGAGCGAGTGACTTCACCTGCAAAAGTGAGCTTTCCGAAGATCGATGCGATGTGGTCTCGAGGTGGAACTTCTGGAGGGTGCATCCGCGGATGACGCCAGCTCGGAGGAATTGTAGAGATAGGTTCCTGGAAGTCACCAAGTCGTGACGTGACAGGCCTGGCCATGACGACCAGTTCCTCCGACCTGCCGAAATCCAAGAGGGATGAGGTGAATGATTGGGCTGCCTTGAGAGCTTTCATGTCAAACTGGACCTCTTCCTTCACCTCGTTCAGTTGCACTCCGTGTTCATCCGCCATTCTGTCCACTTCTTTGTGCAGGTGATCCGCATAGTCGGAAAGTTCTCTGGTGAGGGCTTGAGTGATCCATTTCATCCGCTCAGAGATCTGCCTGTGCATGTCTGTGCGCACTGCTGCTGTCATGTCAGTTTCCTGGTGGATGTTATCAATTTTTTGACTGACTGCCGATATCCGCGATTGGAGTCCGGGTATCAAGGTCATCATTTCTTTTGCCTCTACGTGTGCTTGTTCTTCCAGGGGAATCGCTGTGTGTCCGTCATGACCGAGGGTTGATTTGCACACCGTACAGATTGCAGTTAGACAGGATGGTTCTGTGCAGTACAGCTTCAGTGGTTCTTGGTGCTTCCCGCAGAGCAGCGCCTCAAATTGATCCTTGAGGAGGTCGTCATGCTCTCCCATGTTGAGTTCTTGTTTAGTAGCAAGATGGTGGTTCCTGGTGACCTTGACCCTCTTGTGCATGTCAACACAAGTCTTGCAAAGCCAGTCATCACATTCTATGCACTTCACCTCCGCCAGGTTGTCCGTTTCGCATCCGTCACACGTCTGTTTCTTGGGGGCTGTCTTCTTGGTGCGGAACCTTTGCAGCGTTTCAACGAAGACATTTGGTGGCAGAGCCGGGACTCCCCTCTTCGGCAGGTCACACGGATTCCTGCAGAGGGGGCAGAGGAAGCCTTGGCCAAGCTGGATCCCACTGGCATCTAAGGAGTTGTGTAGACATCTTTCGCAGAATGAGTGGAGGCACGGAAGAAGTTTAGGGGTGTCTAGAGTTTTGCGGCATACTGGACATTTCATTAACTCTTCCGATAACTCAAAGTTAGAGAAGCTGTTATTGTTATTGGTGGTGGTGATTGTTGGTCCATTCTTCTGGCCAGCTCGTTTACCGTTTTGAGGCATGGTGATGCTAATGCCCTCAGGCCACTGCTAGGTGATTAGACGAGCTGTAAAAAGATGAATACAATACAGTTAGCACACAGACTGACACACCACAGTGCCCTACATCTTAGTCTATTTTGATTTTCACTCATCCATGACACCTCCCATTTTGTAGGTCTGTTAGCATACACATTTGCAGTATATTTTAGTGATCAGTTGGGCTCACTGGAATACTTAACATGATTGTAACGATTACAATAATTTGTAGATCTGCTGAATTGTTCAATACTTTGTACATGTGCATGCACAAACAGCTAACACAAATATATTGATTAGATTACATATAGAGGTAAATCAATACAACTATAAGTGCATTGTTGGCACCTAATGCTCTGTTTATGTCTCAGCAGTTCTACACTGAATTAACATATGAAGTTTAACAGAAATTATTGAATGTTTTACATGTTGTTTCTGATTTTACAATGCCTTACAACTATGTTAGTGTCACAGATCTTCAGATCTTGAAGACACTTGTTGAGTGATATGAAAAATTGATAACTGAATGGTCCACTTACCTCAAAAGATGTGACACAAAACTGCGTCTTGGATCTTCAACTTTTTTGGGTAACTGTCGTATTCTGGTTGGAGGGGAATTCTGGGCTGCTAGATTATCGTCTGCTTATCGTTCCATTGTGGAGGGTAATCCCCGGATGAGTGAGTGGGGACACTGCGTCATCAGCGTCACAGGAAACTATAGAACGTCGCCAAATCTGTGTTGATCTATTGTCAAGGTGGGGACGCTACTAATATAGGTCGCCACACTTTCTACCTTTAGTGTGCAGTCCCTTTAACTTTGGCCTAGTTGTGCATTATGCTAAGAATTCCTGAAGGTGTGACGTATTTGGATCAGTGTTAGATAAGAATTATGTGTCAGCCCCTCTAAGATAACCTTTTAAGGTGTCATGAGGTTGGCTTTGTTTATCCATGCATGTTGAAGGTATTCCCCTTGGTCAAATGTATGCTAATATTGTCAACTATATCCAGCAGTCAATTTCTGGTAGAATTGCAAAAATGACAAGTAGATTCATGAATTAAATCAGTATATAATGTTCACGTATGTTTACCTCCATGCATGCTCTGCAAAATTGTTTACCTGAGTGAGTGGAATTAAGCCACGCCTCTTTGTCATAATGATGGGGAATCCCCCAGGTAAGCCTTGAGCTGGCATTGCGGCCTTTGTTACACGCCAGTCAACTATTCATGCTGACATTGCTGGCTGGCTGGCCATTGCTGGTGCGCTTGGTCACAATGATCCACACGACCCAATTAGTTGCACGATTCATTGGTTATCTGTGTATGTAATGATTCATTCATTGATATATGATATGGTGAATGTAGTATCACATAGTCACATACATACATCATGTTTGCATTAGGCAATAGTCTTATCAAATTCTAGAAAGTGCATACATGTACCAGATAAGGGAGAGTTATCAGTCATCTAAGCACGTAATTATTGAAATGAAAGATATTTTGAGTCGATTTGTTCTTCATTGAAAATTTCTATACAATGATTAAGAATAGTCAAGACAAGAATTAATATTGGAGCCCAGTTGGTCATTTTAAGTGCCTCAGTATCAGTCAAAATGGGTTGCAGTTGAGTACCCATCTCCAAATTTAGATTTTCTGACACAGATGTACTATAAATTCCCATGAAATAGGCAACATTGGTGTCAGAAATGTAGAGATGGCTGATGGGTCTAATAATGTTTCAGTTGATTCCAATATGTAAGAAAGAGCCAGAAAGCAGTCAGTTTTGTTGGGGGCCTCTAAATACTGGTTCTTTACATGTCTTTCTGGTGCAGGCATTCTGTCAGTACTAAGGAGACTGCAGTAAGCCCAAAAGGGGTGTTGTGCAGAGGTCTCTCCAGTGGGAGTTATAATAATCTGTCACTGAAAATAAATGCTTGACTTGGAACCACCATTGACTGCAGTACATAAAATGTACACTGCACCAGAGGGAGCCACATACCAGTACAATCAAGTAGTCATGTGCAATGAGTCCTGTTGTAATATCAGGAAGCAACACACAGGGATATAGGACACAAACATATTATCAAAATCTATGTGTAGCAAGGAAATGGGAGCCATTCATGTCAGATCTACCTAAAATATCTGCCTTCATGACACAATATGTTTTCATCTCATCAGTTGTCTTGAGAATCCATGCTCCCACAAGCAGTTTGGTTTGGGATGTTAGCATTGACCTAATGACAAAATATTGTCTCTTTCACGAACTCATATTGTTCAAGCATCAGTTGATGGCCAAGCAGACAGCTAAATGCAGATGAATTCAACAAGTAGATGATCATGGTCAGGAGTTGATTTACCACATGGCCAAGCAGACAGCTCTGGGTAGATGAATTTATTAAAGTACGATTAAAGATGGTTACGGGAAGATGAATTCATCAAAGAAGATGACTCCCGGTAGATGAATTGGTTCAAGTAGATGGCTCCTGGTAGATGAATTGGTTCAAGTAGATGGCTCCAGGTAGATGAATTTATTAAAGTAGATGGTTCTGGGAAGATGAATTCATCAAAGAAGATAGCTCCAGGTAGATGAATTTATTCAAGTAGATGGCTCCTGGAAGATGAATTGGTTCAAGTAGATGGCTCCTGGATGATGAATTGGTTCAAGTAGATGGCTCCTGGATGATGAATTGGTTCAAGTAGATGGCTCCTGGTAGATGCATTGGTTCAAGTAGATGGCTCCTGGATGATGTATTTATTTAAGCAGATGGCTCCTGGTAGATGAATTGGTTCAAGTAGATGGCTCCTGGATGATGAATTGGTTCAAGTAGATGGTTCCTGGTAGAAGAATTTATTCAAATAGATGGCTCCCGGTAGATGAATAGGTTCAAGTAGATGGCTCCTGGATGATGGATGATGAATTGGTTCAAGTAGATATCTCCTGGCAGATGCATTGGTTTAAGTAGATGGCTCCTTGATGATGAATTGGTTCTAGTAGATGTCTCTTGGATGATGAATTGGTTCAAGTAGATGGCTCCAGGTAGAAGAATTTATTCAAGTAGATGGTTCCTGGTAGATGAATTGGTTCAAATAGATGGCTCCTGATATGAATTTGAGATGGCTCCCGGTAGATGAATTGGTTAAAGTAGATGGCTCCTGGTAGATGAATTGGTTAAAGCAGATGGCTCCTGGTAGATGAATTGGTTCAAGTAGATGGCTCCTGGTAGATGAATTGGTTAAAGTAGATGGCTCCTGGATGATGCATTGGTTCAAGTAGATGGCTCCTGGATGATGAATTGGTTCAAGTAGATGGCTCCTGGATGATGAATTGGTTCAAGTAGATGGCTCCTGGTAGATGAATTTGTTCAAGTAGATGGCTCCTGGTAGATGAATTGGTTCAAGTAGATGGCTCCTGGATGATGAATTGATTCTAGTAGAGGTAGACTGCTGCAGATATAGATGCATTATCAATTAATCAAATAGATGAAAAGTAAATGAAGGCTGCTGGCTCCATGAGCTACCATGTTTAATGAATCTTTGTTCCCCAAACAACATTGCTTGCTCAATGCTGATCTTAAATATTTGTTTTTGCTGTCTCAGACACTCCATCATTCGCTCCATGGAGGAAGTAGAGAGAGTGGTCAAGGAACGCCTCAAGACTGAGACGTTCAGAATAGTGAAGCAAGCCTCCGGAGGAATAGTCAATGCCGGACAAGCCTTCATCTGCAACACAGACATTGGCAATGTGTTTGTCAAGTACAATGCCACTCAACATGTAAATATATATGCCTGCTGTACCTACATTTAAATCATAAAACAAATGAAATGACTCAATATTGCATAAGCTAGATTTCATTTCTTTTTGATGGTGTGGATGGTAGTTGGTTAGAACTGATAATTGTATGTTGTTTGTTTTGAAGGGCAGGCCAATGTTCCAGTGTGAGTTTGATAGCCTCAAAGCAATGTTGTCTACCAACTCAATTAGAGCACCCAGACCTATTGAAGTAAGTGTGATTGATTACTTGGTGTGATTGTTGTCTTTTTTGTGGGTATCTATTCTACTGAGTAGTTCAAATATTGTATGTCTCTTTGCAGTTGCTTGAATATGGCGCCTCAGGGGCAGTGCTGGTTATAGAGGCTTTGGAAGATCTCAAGAAAGTTGACTGTGATGCCACCTGGCGATTAATGGGTCAGCAAGTTGCCCAGTGAGTCCTTTTACTGATCATACTAGTGTTAGGTTGTGAATTTCATCACAATAGTACTTATTATTAGTAGTCCTTCTACAGATTAGCTAAAAAAAAGAAGAAGAGAAACTGCTGAAAATTAACTAGTTAATAATTTCAATTAGTTCCCGTTTTGAGTGAACATTTTGATCATACCTAAACTTTTAAATATATATGCTTTTGGTCAATTGTGTTCAATTAATATAAACCATTAAAATATTAAACAAAGCACTATATTATTCAGCTTGCATCTTGTAAAATCTATAAATATCAGCTAAATTTGATGACAGCAAGTTGCATTTCTTCACTGCAGAATGCACAAACACAACCTTGATCTTTTGGAGAAAGAAGAATCGAATTTATCCTCTGTACACCATAAGCCAAGTCATAAGGAGAGTGGTGATGGTGGGGCTGTGGTCAGGGAGTTTGGTTTCCATGTGGATCACTACTTGGGCCCTTTCTTCCACGTCCCAGGCAATTCCTGGCAGAAGGACTGGCTTGTGAGTCAAGTTTACTGTTGTTAAAAAACAAAAGTTATAGACAGTTACAACATCCAATTTGATATGAAGTGTATGCTATTGCATGCACTTCAAATAAACTATAATGCAAACATATTACTTGACTTTCTCTATGTTTTAAGTTATAACACCCCCATACCATGATAAGCCAAAATGTTACATTTTGTGGCATTACTTATGTAGTTATGAACTTATTATTCATAATTATAGTCTCATATTAGAAAACTCCAATTTATAAAAGTCAATCTGAATTGGTTAGTGACAATGGTTACGGATCATAAAAATTATGAAAATCATTCCAATTTAACAAAATAGACAGGAACATCAAAATTTAGGAAAGATATGCTATGTTTCCGTCGAATGTTAATCAAATGACCTTGAAAATGAAGACTATTTGTCTAAGACTGTTGGCATTCCTTGTATCTGTAGCTACTTCAGTCTGTTCATCAATTTGTCTCACATTTCACCAGGGCACTGATTACTCAGACAGCAGCAGTCAGTTGCAGTAGGGCCCTGTAGGGGTCTGGTGATTGATTGGTTCAATGTATGACATTAAGTTTTCTTTTATCCTTTGCAGGCCTATTTTACCAGGAACTTACTGGGGCCCACGTTTGATCAAATTCGCGAAAAGGTAACTAAGCTCATGAAAGGAAAAAAGTTACTATACCGGTACATCCAACTTGATCCAAACCATGTATAAGCTAAACAGATTTGGCCTAGTGTCATTTATTTAAAATAAGTTATTTCTTAAGAATTTTGGAGATGATGGTCAGTGATTTTCACTCGGTTAAGTTCAAACCTTTCATGTTTTTCCTTCAGCAAAATGACAAAGAAATATCTGAAATGTGGAGCTACATCCAGAGGGAGTTGGGGAGAATATTCAAAGGTAGAATTTCAAGGCCCAGTCTTCTTCATGGGGATTTGTTTGAAATCAATGTTGGCCAAGTGAATGGAACTCCAGGTATGACATTTTATGAATATTTTGTTTTAAAAGTTTATTAGGCCTATTTGAGTTGTGTGCATAGTCTCCTCAGGTTTGCCGTTCCACCTATTTCTACCTTTTTCAAATGAATCTCTCAATAAATCAATAAATTTGTCTATCTATCTATCTATCTATCTATCTATCTATCTATCTATCTATCTATCTATCTATCTATCTATCCAGCTATCTATCCAGCTATCTATATTTATATCTATCTATCTGTACTCTGTACTCCATTACAGATAGTCACATCATCTTATAGCTTGGTGGTATGTAGCATGGCAACATGTGCATGACTATTATGCCCTCTTCTTCACCCCACCCCACACCCCCTCAATGGCCCTCATGCTTTGCTTGCTTTTTGAACTCGACTCCTGATATGAAATGAACACAGTGAACTTTAGTGAAGCAACCTGACGCCCTGTGTTGCAGTGGCCTTTGACCCGCAGTGTTACTATGGCGACCATGAGATGGAAGCTCCTCCTTCAGACGACTTCCCTGGACCTTTCACTGAGGGCTACGACAGTGTACTTCCGCCCAGCCCTGGCGCCCCCACGCGGAAGGCCCTTTATCAACTCTTCACCAACGTCTTCCTCTTCCTGCACGAGGTCGACATGGAAGACAACAAGACAAGAGCGATCGAGGAATTCAAGAAAATACAAGAGTTTTGCAGTGCCAAAGAATGAATTGATTTTGAAACTTTAAAAAAATTGCATGGCAATTTTGGGGAACATTCCTTGGATTGGACATGCCCTTTGGAAGTTGGAATTGGTTCTCTGCTTAAAGAGGGCTTCAGGCTGATGACTTGCCATGGCATATGGATTTTATAAGTTTGGCCTATTGGCTGTAAACTTTCATGGCAATACGTTTTGAAATAAAATCAATTTTACATGACATCTTAAATAAATTTTCAAATTACACCTGCTTTTGGCCAATTTATAGAATACAGACAGGGTCTAAAAAAGGGAACTATTGGTTGAACTTGGCTTGGGTAGGCCTATACAAGATCAATGCTTTATCTGTTTTCATGTGTAAATCTTGTTTGATTTACACCTGGCTGTTCTTGGTGGCCTATCTTTCTTGATTCTTGAAGGGCTTTTCAATTTGCAAGCCACGACTGAAATACTTTTGAGGACCTTTTTTATCAGCCTTTACCTCCAGGTGCTATTTTTTGAAGGTCCTGAATTGGGCCAAGGGTTGGATCTTGTGTGCAGGTATTCCATTGTTGGCTTGGCCTAGTGAATGCCCTTTGATAGAAGGGCCAGCAAATAACTGCTTAGCCATTGAGTGATATTCTGCTGGTCCTCCTCTCAGGCCATGCAGAGTGCAGCCTCGTTCATTGAACTCTGATGAGGGATCGAAGTCACGTGGGATCGCACAGGCCTCTGATTGGCTGCTCAGGGGCCACACAGGGTTCATGAGGAACTGGGTCATAGTCGGCCTATTTCTGAGAAGAGGTCATGGAGGGGGTTACCTGCCACTGAGCTGCCAGGTTAAATCCATGCTTCATGTGTGTTACCCGCGTTTCGCTCATTCCTTATAACCGTTGGAAGTTTTGAACATAATTTGAAAAGACTGGAGGTCATCCTCCACCTGTTCAGGGGAACCCAAGTGGCCCATTGTTACCCTTTTCAACTAAAAATAGCTTTTCAAAAAAGGTAAAAAGGTAAAGTGTATGCCTGAAGCTAATAGAGCGTACAGGCACGTAGTTGCATTAACATGCCACCGGCCTGCTTATTTAGCGAGAAAATTAATGGACCATTTTAAGTCCTGTGAGCATGCTGAAAATTGAGCACATGAATTATTTGGTTACATGGCCAAAAGTTCAAACTCAAACCGAAATCCTTGATGGGTTTAAACTTATCAGACACTGTATTTTACTGGGTTGATCAACCATGGTCTTCAATTTCAAAGCAATACAAAATGCATACTTTTGAAAAATAAAATAAAAAAGAGGAAAGGAATTAGGCTCTATGTTGATATAAACCTTGTGCTGGGATAAAATCTATATAACCTCACAAAATTGTATAAGTTACACAAAGCATACATGCCAATAATAGGCCCTACTTCAAATCAAACCTATGATAGGCCTAATTCTTGATCTTTGGCCTAATTTGGAGAAAATCAGAAAACACTTATTGCATATCATGGCCTAATAAATTATAAGTCACAAATTGCCAATTATGGATTATTAATCAAGATAGGCCAATTGATAGTTCTTAGCAATGCTTTATGCACACACTTCAACATTTAGAGCAAGGACCTTGTCATGGCCAGCCATGCGCCATGTCCTTTTCAAGACCTGTGCACCCTTATTTAAAAATTAAAGGCCCTTTTTCTGACAATTACCATATTGATCATGGCATGCACGTGAAGCACAATTAGAATTCATGGGTTCAAAATAAACACTGTCATAAAAGACATAAAAATCCAGGGGATGGTTACTTTAATTGAAAAGAGGGGCCTCACAGAAGGCTAAATTGCTCTTTAAATGTCTCAGAAGAAAAAGAAGTAACCCCTTTGAGAAGGCAGCTACAGGGCTGTAATGTTGTTTCCTGGCCTTGGATTCTGCAGCCTGGGTCTTTCTCAAACACTGGTGACCGCTGAATGACCCCTCCATGCATGTCCCCAGATGATCTCCGTTTGCTGCGCGCTAAAAACTGCTCAATTGGCTGGTTCGGGGGGCTGCCGCAAGGGGCGTTGCAGTCTGTTGAGCGATATTACCATGATACCACTGAAATATGGGCGAGGAAGAGGTCTCCTGGAAAAGCCCATCTTACCGACACAAAGTGATAGAACAAATGTGAGTAATGGTTTTAATTCGTTCATGAATATCTGGGCTATCCGCTCGTACCACTCTTGTAGCTGGGTAAGCGTTTTATTCGGAGAAAACAGCCGCAAACTTTCGATCCTGCTCGAGTTGCCATTCGTAAACAAAGTGCGCCTCTGTTCAGGAGAGCACTGATCAAGAAAATGTATCTTTTGATATATCTGCCGAGGTTGTCTAAAGACCTCGGATTATTTGTGGAAAAGGTCCTGGGTATTCGTATCTTTATGACGTATATCTTGGATCTGGAAATAAATGCTTCAAATTGATTAAAAACACGTGTAAAGTAACAGGAAATGAGCAAGCAGGTCTTGTTTCTTTCATCTGAGGTGTGCTTGGGGTTGTGTATTTATTCAAGGGCTGCAGTTCCAGTTGATTTTTAGGCCTCATAGTTAAAAGCAGGTGGGCAGGGGGCCAAGTGGAAGTATGGGATCTTCAGGTCATGATCGGGCTAGTGGGTCAAGCTGAAAGTCATTGATCTGTGATTCTGTATACTCTAATTGCTCTCCACATTACACACAATAGATGTTACGCAATAGACATACTTAGCGGCCAGTTCACCTGGGGTGGCACAGCTATTATTACAAAACCACACGGATCTTGATTCTATCACTGATCTTATCAATATAACACCCTTGTCCACTATGTATTCTGATACAGTTGAGTTTCATCTAAATCATTAAATTACCCCTTGATTCTGTCTTGTCTAGAAATCCAAGTTAAACTCTGTCAACTCTGTGTCAACTTGATTTGAGATTGATCTTGAGTACATATCATAGACCTAGGCATGTGAGAAAATGCCCCATAGAAGTTATGTGATGTTCATGTTCTCTGTAGTTTTGAAACTTTACATACTTTTGAAACTCCTTACTCAATAGATTTGACATTAGTGTATTAAACCGTCGTTTCAACATGTGAATGATCATTGATCAAAGTGTTTAATTTTAGTACACGGCTAGTACATGCTTAGATGTTTGGTTAGCAGTATGTAGTTCATTAAATAGACATGAAGCCTGGTCCTACACTGATTATTATGTGCTATTTATGATGCGTGTGTAAGTATGCTATGTATTGATATGCATGCACATGTCTGATTATCTGACCCAGATGTCCAACTACTCAAGGCCATTGACATAGTTATGCACAGTGGTCAATACATTTCAGTAGTGAATCTCCGACTTGAATTGAGTGACTCACATTGCTGGCATTCTTTTTAATTTCCTGGTCTTATACTTACTATATAAAACTGATCTGTAGAGCTCTGTATTATGATACTATTATCTACACAGTGTGGAATGTGAATCATTGAAAGGTATATACATTGAACCATAAGACCCATTCATGTCATTTTCTGAAGAACATGACTCAAGGAAAGGGCCAATGTTGTCAAGTTTCTAATCTTCTTTTTGGCACTAATAAGGCCCCCTTTCCCTTAGGCCTAGTTTTAAGATGGATTTAATGTAATTTTGCTTCGCCAATGCCCTTTTCATTCAGGAGAACAATTCAACATTATGACAACATAGTATTAGTCAACAAATGAAGAGGAATCAGATTCATGTTCTTGCATCAGGTATATCACTCACAGGGGGTTGTCTCTTTGTCTGTTTTATGATTACGGTATGCATTGCAGTTGTATGCCTCTTCATTTGTTGACTATGTTGTCATAATGTTTCGTTGTTCTCTTAAATGAAAAGGGCTTAGTGAAGCTGAATTAAAACTATCCCCTGCTTTGCTGTTAGTTATTGGCGAAGGACAAAAACATTTCCTGCTCAATGTTATGTAATCATCTTGATCATTACTTAGTACAGTCCCCTTTATTAAAAGAGTACTTCACAGCTTCAGAAATCAAATGACATACCAGATGATGCCATGTCATTGGTGGTATTTTATGCTATTGGATGGATCTATATAAACTATGTACATGTTGCAGTGCAATTGTACTCATGCAAATACTGTGTCCAGCTGTAGCCTACAGAATGTAGTACAGTGTACATTGTAGCAAGAATGGTTTGCTGGTGGGGAATCTATGTTAGAGTGGCCATGAACTTATGACCACAGTGGGTCAGTCATACACATGATGATGATAGGTTTGTTACTGGTGGTTCCAGTCAATAAGCAGAGACCAGTCATAGACCAGTCAGTGGCAGTGGACAGTGGTCATTTCGATCATGAATAGACACGTTTGTAGCCAAGCCTCCAGCCACTACAGTCTATTTACCCTGCATACCTGTCATGCTCCAACTCCAGGACTATTATAAAGTTTTTTGCACCCCTTTGTCACTTGCACCATGTGGGTGGCAAAAAGGGAAAAGGGCCCAGGCCAGATTGTAGTTTTGATTGAAAGTAATTGTATGAAAAACTAGAATTTCTGTTTTATCATTTTGGTATGATTGGAAAGTGGAAAGTAACAATTGTGTTGCCTTGGTATAGAATAAAACAGTTGATTGGTCTCTTTCTTTCATTGCTTTGCAGGTCTCTATAGTGTGCAGTGAAGCACTATTATCAGAAACTAGAATTACCCATTTTAAAAGGCAGGACTATACAGTTTTTTTTTCTTAAATTGTGTGGGCAATATTCAGGGAATGGGCCTATTATAAGAGGCCAGAGGCAAGTCAGTCATGCATTTGTGACTAAGTTGAAGCAAAGCTGAGTAGAAGTTGTGAGAAGTCCTTCAACCCGGCTGACCATTTGCGAGTAACTTATGTGACTTAGCTAATGAGATTGGGCAAAGACATAACAATTGGCTAAGAAATGTGAATTCTGTGATTTAAAATGTATGCTGGTGTTGACAATACTGTTCTTTTTGCTGCACAACATGCGTAGGCAGTGTGGCACTGAAAATTTAGCATTGTTGGACTGAAACAACAGAACTGTGACAGTTGTCTGATATAGGCCTCAGTAGCTATGTATAATGGTAATTAATGCTGCTCTATGAAATGGGTGTATTGGGTTGCCTTTGTGTTCCATTGGTTATTGTTGTTCGATAACTGAATTGTTTTATTATTATAAATATTTATTCAAACACTTTTACAATGTAAAAGGTTTAAGAGCACATACATGTCATAAAATTAAAAACAGTTGTATAAATATAAATATGTAAAATTGAATAATAAAAGTCACAATATCACAGACTGTCCTGACACACAAAGTGTAAAATATCAATTAATTCACAATTATTAAAACCGGGTACACAATCATTAAAATGTATCACAGACCTGAGTTGTTTGATAAAATCAAGGGCAACAATATCAGAATCGCTAGCTTCCATTTTATACACTCTTTTCAGGAGTCCTGCCCCATTATGTATAACGTCTGACAAGTTCATATCCAATCTCTTTTCTATCAATCTCAGATTACCTCTAATAATCGACTTTGGATTGCTAACACTCACTTTAAACAGGAAATTCACTCTATGGTTAGAGGACATCATCATGGAGGAACACATTTTCAGAAATCTACAGTATATAATATCTGTTACACCTGGAGTGCCAATCAAGTGCGGAAGATACCTGGTGTGAGTCATGTGTGGTAGTCGCAGCAACCGTCTCACACAGCGATTCCAGGCGGTTGTAAACTCCTTCACACTTCTGTCATGGAAATTCCAAGTGGCCGTTCCGTACAAGTGAGCGCATTGGGAGTTAAACACTTTTCTCAAGATCTGATCGTTGCTCCCTTCAAGTGTAGCCAGCACTGTATTCACTCGTTGAATCAAGTCTCCTTTCTTCTGCTTGACATCGATGGATTCACTTAGATTACATGATAGCATGCCGCCCAGATGTTTAACACTGTCGACCCACTGTACTTCACTACCACACAACTTGATGACAGGCTTTACGGTGTCCTTTTGCCGAGAAAAAAGAAGACATACAGTTTTCTTCGCATTATACTGCACTCCATGCATTTCTCCAAATCTCTCACAAATGTTCAACATTCTCTTCAAACCACTTGCTGTTGGTGAAAGAAGCATTAGATCATCAGCGTATCCGATATCGCCAAAGTACCGGTTTCCAAGCCAACACCCATCTCCTGCCTGCTCCAATTTCTTCAAAAGACAATCCATGAAAACACAGAATAGTACGGGAGACACAACTCCTCCTTGACGCACTCCATTCTTCGTTTGGAATGTTTTTGAGAACTCTCCATTCCACATTGTCCTCATCTCCTGACGCTTGTACATATCGATGATAGTTCTCAACACAATTGCTGGCACCTTCCTTTCAATAAGAATTTCGAACAGTCTGTCATGTTGGACCCGATCAAATGCTTTCGTGGCATCTACACAGCAGGAATACACCTCCGAACCATTGTTCACATAATAGTTGATCACCTCTTTGACAACAAGGCTGCAGATAGCTGTACTGTGCTTTCTCTTGAATGCATACTGCATATCACTTGTGTGCAATAGATGTTCATATCTCATCAGGAGCAGGATGTCAAATAATTTGCTGATGGAGTTGCACAATGTAATTCCTCGGTAGTTATGTTGTAGTGTCACAGCTGAGTGTGATGGTAAAGTGTAATTTAGAAGAAGTTTAGATATTTGGTAGATCTGTAATTGTTTATGAAAGTTTTCCTGTGAAACACTTCAGTTAAAGAAACATAATTGCAATGTTTCAAACAATTTTGAAAACTCTTGAGTGCAAAATTGCAAAATGCAGGTGTATGAGCAATTTATATAGACATCTTTTCATTAGTTTCTCTTCTCCATTAAATTTATTTGCATGCTGTAGGATGCCTGGTGGCTCACTTGTAAATCCACAACAGGATGGTATTGTAAATTTATTTGTCTTGTTGAAGAATGTGATTTTTCCCAGGAGTTATGAACAGGTAACAGCAAGGAAAATACTGTAGTGGGGCTTAAATATATATGTGTACATGCAATTAATAGAAAGACGTAATTTCACTT